>JBAMNC010001373.1:105000-705000 GCA_037902135.1 Cetoscarus ocellatus
TGGTTTAATCCTAAAAAGCACAACACTTCCTGAAGTTAGGTTTCGGTTAGGTCAGTTTATGCTCCATTAAATGAATAAAAACAGAAGTGGGGGGACAAAAGGACCTTTTTAAGTGGCCTCAGAGCGAGTTTGGTCCTCAGCAGGTTTCACTGACAGCTTTCACACCGTTGCAAACACATCGGAAGTTAAAAACCAAACCCAGGATTGTTTTAACTGAACCAGATACGTAAAGATTGTAAACTTAACAGTATTTTACCGTTATATCTACAGCCACCTGCTGTAAAAATCTATCCAGTAAAGGACCTTAAATTGTAAAAGATTGTGGGAAAACTGATTTCTGTAAAATTAACAGCATCAGCAGTTTTCTAATGTAAAATGTCCATACCATTAGTTACTGAGAAGGGAAATGGATCAAGAA
Organism: Cetoscarus ocellatus; assembly: GCA_037902135.1. Lineage (NCBI taxonomy): Eukaryota > Metazoa > Chordata > Actinopteri > Labriformes > Labridae > Cetoscarus > Cetoscarus ocellatus. The sequence continues at coordinate 105,419 of JBAMNC010001373.1, forward strand.
AAAAAATCAGTTTGGGGCAGGAAAACTGACAAATAGCAGGCAAGATTTCTTTGAGTAAATGTTTCACATTTTTGGGTTTGAGTTTAAGTAAATGTATTTTATTGGATAAAAAATTCTGTGTGATTTTTTTTTTTACAAAATTATACCTTGCTAATAAATGATCAGTAAAATAGTTAAAGATATAGTAATATAAACTAAAATACAGCAAGTTCACTTGAATTTAAAATGCATTAAAAAGTTGAAAAATAAAATATGGCAATGATACTGTAAATGAAAAAACAGTAAGGATGCTGTTTTTAAAAATACAGTTATTTAGCGGTTAACTGAAAGACAGTAAAGATACCTTAAATAAAAATGCAGCAGTAAAACAATTATCTCAAATACAGTGACGACATGGTAAATTATTACAGAGTCATGCTACTGTAAAGACATTTACGGTAACCAGTGTTGCCAGTAAGTTACTGTAAAACAACCTTTTTACAGTGTGAGTGAGAAACTCAAACGGTTAGCTCATAAAGTCTGAAAGACTGTCAGGAATTAAGAGGAACCATAAAGATCTTTGGTGGCTCTCTTGCCCTACAAGCTGCTGCTTTAACCGAACATAAGATGAGACGAACATAATGTGGCTTTAACATAAGAGGAGCTCTCCTTCTTCAGAGGAGCTTTTAACTTTTACCAGCTCACAATCTAACAGAGGCCGCCACTCTTTTAATCAGTGGAGCTGCATTTGTTATTTGACATCCTGAATAAATAAACTGAAAATAAACATCTGATATGTTCTTGATGATTTTCAGATTTGTGTTTATTTGATTTTAACAGTTTAATGCCTGGCACCTTCACATGGCTCCCCCCCCCCCCGAGACACAGCAGCAATAAAAATATTTAATACTTTGAACACTAGTGAAGCTAACTACTAACCTACCAGAAATCATACTGGGATACCCATTTTAATCATTTAATTCATGGTTTGAACTTGATTTTCAGTAAATTAGATGGGATATACACCTTAATGGATCTCTAATGCTCGGATAGAGGTTGCAGTAGCCTCAGGAGGGGAAACATTTATTGCTAATTGAAGGTATAATTGTATTGGTGCACACAAACCAATAAATTGAATTGATTTGCCATTTTTGTTTCCCCTACTTTTAAACAACAAAAGGAAAAAGCTACTTCTGATTACCTTAGGTTAATTCTTTTGGCCCACAGAGATAAGATGAATATAAATTACTTAAACAACCTGCAGACAAACTTTCACAATTTCATGTTTTAGTTATTTTTGGCACTGAGGTGAATCTACTTAGTTCACGAAAGTTAGAAAGTGTGCAGAGTTCGCTTGCAAAGATTTCTAGACCCATCCCTTATCATTGCATCTGTCTTGTCTGATAGATAGGTACAACTTGTATTAGCAATTTAAAGCTCTATCAACAGAAAATATTCTACACTGGCATGTTAGTAAAGTGAGTAACAGCCTGTTTCAAAACAGCAAAAATAGTAGATTTTAACACAAGCCCTTCTTCTAACACCACAGATAGCCAACTCTGGATTTTGGGATAACACCTATGATGGCCAAGAACATTTCAGCAGAACAAGTGCCACCCTTTATGTCCTAAGAGAAACACCATTACTGGTCCATGAGACAGAACTGCCATTTTTGTAGTCCTAGGTAACACTTTGTTGACAACCGTTCTTTCAGAGACACAAAAACGCTCTATCATTCACAAGGGGGATCATTTCTATTTGGAAAAAAAAAAGTTAAAATCTAAAATGCATGTCTTCACCATGGACCTTGTTCCAGACATTTAAAAGGAAAATCAATTAAAAATCGAGATTACGACTTGTTCTGTAGAGGATCAGATTCAGCTCTTTTTCACTACAGGAGGCCATGATAATGATCTCTGCCCAAACAATGTCTGTTGGCATTGCTTTAAAGCCAAAACAGTCATAAAGTCTGCCTCTGACAAGCAGAAAAAACATACATGCAGGTGGAGGCTGTATAGCTATGACATCATAAACTCCAGGAAGTAGAAAACAGAGCGCTTTAAGAGGCATGAACTGAGAGTTTAGTAAAGGCTGTCACATTCTCCTGCTCCCAGAGCCTCTTCTAATAACATAAAAAAAACAAAGAAAATTGGTTTTGCAGGACTTTTAAGATGTTTCTAATGGTCTCACAATGTGACAATAAAATAAGGAACACCCTTAGGATTAACAAGTCGTTTGGATACTTGGGTTTGATTTCAATAAAGTAGAAAACAATGTTTAGAAAATGTCAAAATTGCCACTTTGGTTGTGTTCTGTGAATCAATTCAGCTTTGATTTTTCTCAAACTTTCTGAAGACGATGAAACTCCACCTTCATGTCCGAGGCTTTGCTCCAATGCTGAAAAATCATTATCTCACAGACATAATGACTGTGTTCAGGCATAATCTCATGATTCATCACAGCCAACCTTCTCCAATATACATCATTTTCAACAACAATGGGTTATTTTTATCCGCTTCTTGTACACATTGATGGCAGCTGCAGTTTAGTCTTTCCATTGTGCTGAAACCGTTGTGGTGTTTAAGAGATGCAGCCGTCCCTGCAACCTCTTCACTGTCACAGAATATATTGTTAAGTCTTGGCTGCCTTCATGTCTTCTGCACTCTGACAAATTTCTGCATTTTCATCCTTGGCGCGTGTATTATTTGTTGGAAACAAAAGATGCTTTTGAAAATATCAAAAAGAACTTGAACGCCCCCGTCTCATCATGCGATGTTGAACCGTGAGAACAAATTACATCAAGAGCATTTCTTTTTCAATGATATAAAAGATGATGGCTTTTTGAGGCCTAATGGGTGCTTATTGCTGTTACAAAAGGATAAATGTGTCCCCATTCTGGAGTGCTACTGAGCAAATCATCCTTAAAAAACCATCGTCAAACATTCTCAGGTAGAAAAAGTGACAGCAGTAAAAGTCTACGCCACCTTGAACGCGACAGCAACACATTTTCTTCCTGTGAAAGGACATATTCATAGTAATGTTGCCTTCATGACAGGAAGATTGTTGTGTAGTCGTTGAAAGCACCTTTCAGCGAGAAAGAATCTCTGTCAGCCACACCTGTGACACGGAAAAATAAACGTCACGGGCGATAAAGGGGATCGGATCATAAACACGGCCCATTAGAGCCGGCAGTGGGTGCTCAGAGATACCCAGAGTGCATGTGTGGATTTAAAGTGTGGCGTGATTTGTGTGGAGAAACACTAATCCGGGGCATTCTGGTGTGAAATCACTTTTAAATTTACAAGGGATAAACAAGACAGAGGGACATGGCTCCCTCCTGCTGCAGAGTTTCTGAAGAAATTACAAAAACATGAGAAGAAGCTTCAGAAAGTGCGGCTGTGGTTGATCCAGCCGTATTCTTTAAACTCACAGCTTTGATCATTATTTTTATGCTAATTACGAGTTTCAAAAGGAAAAATATTTCAAAGCTGGATCCAAAAGAGGAAAGTGGACACTAAGTGAAGTTGCCCCCTTTTTTGAATCAAGTTTTGGATCACCATGACCTGAGAAACAGCAAAGCACGCTGGGAAATTTACCTTTTTCACTAACCTGCTACTGTGCCTGGTGGATTCAAACATCAACCAGTCCCTAATTTATCATAAAAGCAACTCTACTCAAATCAGCAAGATAAAATGAAAGCAGGAAAATATGCTTAAAGTATCAGAGTATAAAATACAGGACTGACGTGCCCTTTGTCTGATTCATAAGCAAATATAAGTTTATAAAGTGGTGCAGGAATGAGTTCAAAAATGTGGAAGTTAGTTAGCATTTAGCACATCTGGTTCCCTAGTCCCAAAATCTATGGGATTATAAAATAGTTTTTCATTTAAACGCCTGAAATAAAGTCAAGGTCAACACATGCATATGAGATATTAACATTCCCTTTTTCAAAACAAAATGCATCTGATAAAGCCTCACTTTTGAATTTTAGAGCAAGTTTTTGAGAGGATTGTTGCCAATGACGAGCTTACTAAACAATCATAAAAACACCACATTACAGCCAAGGGTACCAACTCAACCAGGTCATTAGATTAGAAGGAAAGTCTCAAACAAGAGGTCACAATGGGATGCTGTAGGTCAGTAACCTCGTGGCTGTTCATGACAAAAATAAATGAGGACGTTATCACCAATCATCTAAGAACGCAAAGGAAAAATCAACTCTGGTTGCCCTCACACAGGCCAAAGACATGCTTGTTAGGTTAACTTATGACTCTGAATAGCCCTTGGGTATGAGTGTGAGCCTGAATGGTTGTCTGTCTCTATATGGCCCTGTGATTGGCTGACAACCAGTTCAGTGCCTATCCTGCCTCTTGCCAAGTGTCAGCTAGGAAAGGACGACCCCAAAAAGGGAAAGCAGTGCAAGAGGATGGATGGATGGTTGGATGGACAAAGGAACATCCCATGGGCCCTATGGTCAAGGGAACCAGCGCAAAGCTAACTTACGTTGGCCTTCAAAAATACGTCACCCTGCACCACTCTACAACAGTACATTTTGCGTTTTATTCTGATGTTGGCTTGAATAATTTGAGTTCAATTTCATGGAAGCAGAGTCTTCAAAGGTAGTTATAACAACAAATAAATCTAATAAAACAATATAATCAATCTTTTATAGGTGCCTTGATCGATCAGAAGCTTTTATTTATCAAAACTGGTCTGAGGCTTTTAAAAATTGGTTTGCATGTAGTATAGCATGTAGTTTCCTAATTGCCTATGCACAAAAATGTGTACATAAGCCCATTATATTTTGATTTTATCAATGAAAACGGTCAAAATTGATTGATTTTATTTTGCAATGGGGGGGGTGTCAAAACCACAATTTCCACATAGTCCACCTGTGTAACATTTTGTAGGTGCTGCACGCTCCACAGCAAATTGCGCCCAGTCTCTCCAATCAGTCAGTTTCCATAGCCTCAATCCATTTCTGAAGCATACCAGTAGTGCAGCTCCATGATGGTTCGCTGGAAATACGTAAACAGTCTTTTTTCAGTGGGAGCTGCTTTCACTCCTTATCAGTTTCTGCCAAGGAGACTGACCCAAAACAGAAAAACACGCATTAAGGGTATCCAGGTCATTCCAAAATACAGTTGTATTAGGGAATTAACATCAATGTTGCTCCTCCTGTTATCTCAAATCTCACAACTGCCTCATTAAGTTACGGTTCTCTTGCGATCCTCTGATCCGTTTCAAGCTGAGCAGACTGAAAATCTGAGGTTAACCAGATCCAAGGCAAAAAGATAACCACTGATTTATGGGATGTAAGAAGTTGTTTATTACGCTTGTTTTCACAGACCTGTTTACTTGTTTCTGCCTTAATATCTGGCAACCCTGCTCTGCTCACTGGTCAAGGTAAAACAAGCAGAAGACAACGATTGTTGTTTCTGTCATAAATTAGTCTGTTGTGCTGCTTTTATTTAGCAGCCACTGGAGCCTTAAACTCTGTTTTTGGCTGGCAGCAGGTGCTAATGTCCAACCCTGGAACACAAACAAGAATATTCAGATTTACAGCACATCTGTCGCGGTGTTTCAGAAGTGTTGAGGAAAGAGATTGCAGACTGATCACACAGCATTAAGGAGTTTCTCAGCAGCAAATGGAATACAAAGCCTTACTTTAGAGAGAACAAATAAAGCGAGATGACTTTAAAGGAGAAAACAACACGAGATCAGAGCACTTCTCCAGGCAAACAGGAGTGAAAATTACGAATTCACCAAGTTTATCGATTCCAGAGGCTGGGATTTAAAGTCACAACACATCACTGAACCCACGTTAGTTGCGAAACACGTAGTCTTTGTGTCGCAGCCTCATCACAGTTGATGGATCAATAAAACTCCTTTAACACAACTTAACTTTGCAGAAAGCTTCGCAGACCTTCGGCTCGGACAGAAGAAGAGAGCAAAGATAATCCATAAGAGTGAACAGTAGTCAACCTTGAGCTGTCGTCCAATATGGAGGAGGGAGGGGGTTTGGTGAATGAGAGCGTGCCAGCTTCATGCAAGGTTATCACTCTGTAGTGCTCTCTCAAGGCTGTGCTGTGTGTGGATGAATGTGTCAGAGCGAGAGGCAATAGTGCCCTTTTTACAGAGAAACAGTAAGTTTACTTTCACAGCTCGACTCACTTAGCACTGGGTGAAAATGAAGTTGATGTTTTGTCTTTATTTGACTAATAAAACACTTCAGTCTTTTTAACAGAGCTATTGATTTCATTTGGTGTTATAATCCAACAGGTCAGGCTCTTTCCTACTTTTACATCTTAAATACTTGAGCTGCCTTCGTTTTATTTTGATGTGAATGTGATGATCATTCAAGGTTTTACCTTCATATGGTGGATTTCTTGTGTTTTCACAGTTCTGACATTAGGAAAATGTGGGTAACTGCCTGAGGCCTCGTCCTTCAAGGGGCCTTGAGATACAGTCATTAGGGGTGTGCATTAAATATGAAGGACAGGTTTAGAATAACTATGAATTAAGACAAAATGGCATTGTCAATATCTGAATTAGTTTGGACAAGAAGTAAAACTAGCAAGGAGCAACTTGTCCAAATATTTACATATTAGACTGATGCCGCACCTCTGATCATGTCAAAATATTAAGGCTCACTTATTCGTGATCATGCAAAATATCCCGTTAACACATGCTCCAGTACTGAATCAGTCTGTACATGCTTATCTTTATGCACTAATGTTTAAAAAAATGGATAAAAAAATATATCACTCAAGGTTTATTCAAAACAACTGGATTTTTTTAAAGCTCCAAAAACTGATTTTCATTTCATTTTGTTTATCTAAATCAAACTTCATTTCTATAAACAGAGTTTAAATATATCATTATGTATTAGTATGCCAACTTGTTAAGTTTGAAAATTAAGTTATTCTGCTGATTCCAACTTGGATTTCAGTATTGGGTTAAAAAATGGGACTTACAGATTTTCTTTTTCAAGCTGACGGGTCAAAGATACGACATTTTGGTTAACATTTATTCAAGATACTGATAAGCTTGTAGCTCATTTCCACTGTAAGAAATGACTTTTTCTGCTCCAGTAAAATAATTAAAATTACCTAATTTCAAAGGATTGCATTGAGGCTAACATACTGGTTATTTGCTTTTAATGCAGAACAGGTTGCATTTCAATCTTTATCCCAACCTGCTGCTCTGAAGGTTTATTTGAAGCTACTTCATCTGTAGGTTTGACCTTAAGTATACTAGTACTGACAGAGTATATGGGAAACTCATTTGACAGATGCTGTATAGTGATACTACCAGACTGCACCACCGACGCCTGTCAATTATGATTGACATCACAAAAAACATTTACGTTTATAATGGAAAATCCCATTCATTTGTTGCTGTGAGTGTTCCGCCCGCTTTACGTCATTATGGGAATTGTAGTTTATTTGCCAACTGACGTCTATGTTTTTCAGCCTAAATGACTTCATTTCCCAGTTTCCCTTGCAATGCCGGCAGAGGAGCCCTCCACATGGACAGACATGAGCAGAGACTCATCTGTACTATCGGATCCAGAATTGCATCTTTTACAGGGGTTGTGGAAAAGCTACTGCCATAACTGAGCTGCTTGGCGGAGGTCTGCGCTCTCTGAGTGCTTTTATAGTCGGTAATCATCTTTAGTGGTGTTATAGGCCTTGAGCAATCTCACTTCAAAAACACAAACTATCCCTTTAAAGTCAATGCCATTTTTGATTGATGAAAACTGCAGAATAAAAAGAGAATTCTCCATCAGTCCATCCCTTCGAGCAAACATTTTACTTCACGAAGAAATCTGATTTCAGTAGAAAATTGTGGCTTGCTTTCACATTCTGTTCCTTTCACATTTTGCTTGTAGAAAGTTCTTCCTGCTGCTGTTTCTCCTAATGAGTTTCAGAGCTGAATCTTCACTAATGAAGTGTGTACAGGAGGAAAGAGCGTGCCTGATTCTTCACTCTGACTTAATTCATTATAATCTGGTTATGTGTTTAGGGCTGATTTGGTGTTGTAATTGTCAAGATTGAATCTGATCTGTAATAATGTATTTATTTATTCATACAGCTAAAGAAAAAAACAGAGAAATCAAGCAGCCGCTATCAAATGAGAGCCCATTAGCTCTGCACGCAGCTCTGACAGACATGCCATCGCATTGTTGCTAATTACAAACTCAGACACACGCCCACATGTGTGCTCATGGCGTCTCCTGCGCCTCTGCCTCATTGAGCTCTCAGGGTTCGCGGGCCAAGAGCTGAGGGGGTGATGGCGTCTTCAGAACCCTGTTGATCCGAGCCGTACATGGCGTGTCGTGGCTCCTAGCTGCCACGTTGCATAACGAGGGGCGCTTTCATTAATGAGTACGTCTAAATATTAACCTCGCTTCATCCCGGGGGGCACGAGTGTACCGCTGTCACGCTAATGTGTGAAAACATCAAAGCCTCCGAGGGGACGTCTCTGTCTGGCTCCAGACTTAGTTGCCTTTTAGCGACAGCCGAGCTCGGAGCAAAATAAAACATACAAAAAGCTGGACTTGTCTGTGCTCACAGCTTGATATCGGCTGAAAAGCAGAGCTATCTACCTGTTAGGCAGACTGCTACCAGTCTAACTTTCTTAAATTGAGACAGAAGCAGCTGGCTGGCAGCTTGTCTGAGAGGCTGGTGGCTGTCTGCTGAGATTTACTCATGTCTTTTTCAATTTCAATTCATTTACATACTTGAAAAGGCCAAAAACATTCAAGGAGTTGCTGTGACTTTGCCAAGAAATCTCTGCGGGAGGGCGATAGCGTGCCACACAAACTCCATTTCAAAGCGAAGAAGTCTGGTTTTAATGTCTTCTGGCACGGGTCGGGGCTTTTTGAGCCTTCATTTGGCGACCGGCCCGTAATCTCATCTCAGAATGATGTCATCGCTGACTGTACCAGAAGTGGGACATCATCACATCCGGACATGACTCAAGCCCGTGGTACATTACAGGACTAAGCAGCTTCTGCAGAGGTTTCATCATCCGAGGTTGCTTCATGAGGAAACGCAGCGAGAGGCTTTAGTCTGCTGTCGGCCATGTTTGTCACAAACAGAGTTTCTCCTGCATGCAGAATTTAGCGGTGAACACTGATTTGGTAAAATATGAACACAAACAGCTTGACATTTAAACACTGTTTTCCAGGCCTGCTTCTGAAAAAGGTGAAGGTCTTTAAAGGACAAACTGCCAAAATGAATATTTTTGACAGTAAAGAAATTAAAGCTCAGGCACATCAGCTAAGCCAGGAGGTGCTTCATGAGGTTTTAGCCCTTAATAATTACTTAAAGTATGAGACTGATAATTAGTGATTAGACATGACGGTCTTAATCATGCCTGTCGTCACTGATGCTTCTCTCCTCAACTTTAAGAATTTAAGCCTGAGTTTAGCCTAAGCTTGGTTGAGCCTCCTTTAGCTCCATCTGTGTGCAGAAAATTAATTATGTGTTTGATAGGGATGCACAATATTGGATTTTGCAAGTGTCTGATATGCCAATATTGCCAAACTCATTATTGCCGATATCGATACCAATATTTTTTGCAAAGAGCACAAAGTCTCCACTCTTCCAAAATCGACTTGTTCCTTTCTGGTGACAAACTTTTGTGTTAGAAACAGAATTAAAACAAGGAAAACAACATTTTATTCTGTAATAAATAATCATTTGGATTTTTAAAAGTGGATGTTGAGTGACGACGAGGTAAAACAGGGTATATTTGTATATTCTGCATGGCAAATTTATGGGATATATATGGCCAATATGTGCCGCCAAAATATCAGCTGTTAATATTGGCAAAAGCTTGTGGAGCAACATGCTACATTCATACACTCTTTGGGTATAACCACCAATATATGTGATTTAGCGTATATGGCTAATAATTATCTGTTTTGGCTAGGCAGTTAATGGGAGAGATGTCAGGTACGACGGCCCCTCGTGTGTTGGCCTGACCATTTCTCGCAGTTGTGTCATTTTTGCCGACAGCTCCATCCCCTTTTGGTTTATTCAGTTTGTTTCTCATTTTGGTATTTTTTTGGTATAAAAGTTATCAACTTTATCTTTTGTGTGGCGTCCTTTTTACATGTTTCTGGTCTCCTTTTGTTCAACCTGCATTGGTATGGAGGCCGTAACAATATCGCTGTAAATATTGGCAGAAATTTTAACACCTGCCAAAAACAATAATCGATGCATCCTTAAAATTTTCTTATAGCTAATGCAAAAGGTGAAAGCACAGCTTAAGTGAAGAAACAAACTGCTCTGTCTTAAATAAAAAACAATAGTGAAGCTTTTAATCTGCAAAAAAATAAGACATTTGTCATCAATATAAGAAATACCAGATATTGATCATTAAAACTCAGGGGTGGACAGTAACAAAGTAGATTTTCTTCAGTACATTTTTTGGGTATCTGTACTTTACTTGAGTATTATTTTTTTTAGAACCTTATGACTTTTACTCCACTGCATTTGAAAGACAAATATTGTACTTTTAACTCCACTTCATTTCTATGAAGGCTCTTAAGTGTAGCTTTGAAGTCAATAGATGAAATTTCTTTCCTCTTCTAAAACGTGATCTGCGTGTGATTTGTTCACGTGGTGATGCCGTACCTGTACATCGTGCATATACGACTCAGATCGGGCAGGTAAACGTTGAGCTAACATTACTCAGGTAACAGTTTGTCTTGGCAGCAATGATGGCTACAGCAGATACAGACGACAATTCCACACCAGAGCATCAACACAATAAAGAAAAATCGAAAATGTACTTTTAATACTTAAGTATTTTCAAAGTAGGTACTCTAGTACTTTTGACATTTGACTGAACAACGTTCACTTGTATTGGAGTAATATTTGACCAGGAGTATCTAGACTTTGGCTCAAGTAATGGCGTTGAGTACTTTGACCACCACTGTTAAAACTGAATACGTTTAAGAAAAACAAGATGAACTGATGCACAAAAATATTCCAAAACACGAGAAATAAAGTGTACGCTTCTAAATATTTCCTGAGCAAGGATCCACTTTAGCTTTTCTTTTGTAATAAAACTGATTTTAAACAGTGACACTGGTTCATATAAGAAAACAGCCTTTAATGTGAGAAACTGTTCCTTTCTTCATCGATGAGAATTCCTAATATTAATTGTAACAGTGTTGGTTCAGTAGAAATACATTCAGAACATATATGTGTAAATAAAAAAAACCTCCTTTGCATCATTTTGAGCCCTGAAACCCTCGTCACAGGGTAATGAGTGGGGGCACGCAGCAGACACAAATCCCCGGCTAACACTTGTTTTGAATCGATCAGTTCCACCTGGAGTCGTGTCTGAATGCAGCTCCAGATAACTAAGATTCAATGAGATGTTTAAGGGCTTTAAGCCGATGTCGTCTTAATTGAGATTTCATTTGTGTGTGTGTGGGAGAAGGAGCCGCTGTGTGAAATCGAGTGTAATTTGTGAAGGACACTCTTGTTGTTGTTTTAGCTTACAGTCACACTGAGCCGCTGAGAAAAACACACATAAACCTCCAGCACACATCTTTACGCCAGCTGAGATGGTCTTATTGGCTGGACTCTACATAAGCTAAACATATGGCGCTATAGGCCTCACACTCACATATTTTAATTAGTCTTCTTATAAACAACAGGATGATTTACACTGGTGCGATGTTTGTCTAAGCACGACTCCCACAGAGCCCATGAATCCTCTCCTCAAAAGTGTTTTTATTAAAATACTTATCACCCCACGGGAAGGCGCAGCGTAATAGAGGTGGGAATATGAGAAAATACTTTGCACTAGATTAATAGATGTAGGCAGATGGCGTGGGCATCAGAAAGGGCCTTTAACGTTAAGAGGTGGCACCAGCTTACAATTATGAGACTGAGTGGAAGGAAGGAAGCCTCAGAGCAGCCTCAGAGATCTGGATTTATAGTAAAATTGGTCCATTACATCGTCAAGGAGATGAGGATTGGAACCAGACCGGTCAATATATCAGCACATATTAACATATGTCAGGTAGAGTCAAATATGTGGATCACACATACCTGTTTCATATGACACATATGGGGAAACTATTTCATGTATTTCTGTATGAAAGGTATCGGCCCATGTTAAATTCTTTCAGATATTCAAATAACACATAAACCAGATAATTATCTCCACCAAGGAGGTTATGTTTTTGCCGGCATATGTTTGTTTGTTAGCAAGATTATGCAAAAACTACTGGACAGATTTTGATGAAATTTTCAGGAGATGTCATTAATGGCCCTACTTAGAAAGATTAGATTTTGGTGGTGGTGATACGTATATTTGTCTGGCTGCAAAAAAATTTAAAATATAAAAAAAATCCCATAAGTTAACATCAGGTAGAATTTTAAAAAATCATATCACTGCCATTGTTTGATGGATTTGCTTCCAATTATCCGGGATAATATGGGGTCCATGTCTCTATCATCAAAGTAAATTTCAGCTGGATCCAATCCAGATTGATGTCACAAAAAACCACTGAACTTTATAATTGGAAATCCCATTGACGACATTAAATAATTCATGTAAAAGCTACACCAAGAGGACAACAAAACAACTGAGGAGCACCACATGGAAGCACTTTGGGCTCCACACCACCAATAATAATAATAAAGGCCGGGCTGTGAGTCAATTATGTGAAAAAGCAGCTTGCCCCCTCCTCATCCATGACAAATCAGCAGGCCTATTTGTTGGCTTTTCACCCAAGAGCAGCAGCGGAGGATTGCTCAGCCCCATGCGACTGCTTACCCCCCGGAAGGGGCTGAAAAAGGACATCACGGACAAGGTAGCAAGATTCATTAGCAACCTGTGTGGCCTGAGGAGAGGTAAACAGTAATATGATTTGGACATAGTTATTAGTTATTAGTGTGTATGTTCGAAAAACTGATCAAGTTTGACTTTTGAATAAGTGACAGCCCTAAATCAACTTATGTGTGACATGTAACCTACATGGGATCATATTAACTCATTGTATATTTATTCATAGAACAAAAGTGTTGGTATATACTCATTTTTTACAGGAATGTTGGAGGCTTTTTTTTAATCGTGGGCCACATACAAAAAAATGTACAGGACAATTGGGCCACCTTAACAAGGTGTATTCGAGCTAGCTAAACTGGTCCAGTGAAAACTGAAATATGCTCAATTACTGACAATGGCTTGAAACCAAGCCTTCATCAACTTTTGGTTGATGACTTGATAAGACAAACAGTCAATCATTGTAACTGGGATGGCCTATTAAATGTCAAGGAGACCTGGTCAGCCCTGTCCCCCTTGGATTGACCTGTCTGAGCAGCAGAAAATGGTGGCTCATCCCCTTTTCAGACTCAAAACAAGAGCAAACTGTCACAGTTTATTGGAGTGTTTTATTTGTAAATCAGACCTTGAAAGAGAGACATGATATGTGATGCTGTGATCATTTTGTCTTAATTTATCGGCCAATAACAAGCTTCATGCTCTGATGTGGGACAAACTTCCATTATTTCTAGAAGGTGCTGGTGGTTCCACCTTTGCTTAAATCACACCAACATTGGATGATACGCAGTTGTCATCAGATGGTCTACAATTAAGCTTTGACATTGAGCATTTTTGTCTCATGCCTGTCACGTTTCCATCTGACCTCACTATTGCTGTTGTCGATTACCAAATGGGATTGGTTTTTGATTCCCATTCCTACCCCTGATCCACCTCTATTCTCACTTGTCTGACGCACTCTGAAAAAGCTCCTATCCCGGTCTGTTCTGATTGGTCGACTGATCTACTCCGTTGTTTTTGGTTGGTTCAGCATCATGTTTTCAGCAGCTCTGCATTCTGGCTACAGTCTATGCCCTGCAATGGCTGATAAAACAATGGTAGGATGTTATACTGATGGGTCTATTCAGGAAGGCAGGGGGAAAAAAAGATGTTTCTTGCAGCTACTGGCACTGTAAACAGTGGTAGAGGAAGTCCTAATGCCACCAACTTTTTGTCTGGTGCAGAGTTATGCTCTATAATGAGAAAGAGACCTGTAAAATACATTATGAGGCATACAGACAATATTTTATGACCACTTTAGGGCATCATATCAGTTTTGTTGAAGTATTTGTTCATGGAGCCACATCATCATTAACTGATGTAGCATTTCAGCTAAATTCATGCATATGATGCAGAGCTGCAGTGTTACTGAGAATTTTCCGGATTATGTCCCATATATCAACTCAACTCAGCTAAATTTAATTTAATTTGCTCACAGACCAACACTGAGAAACAACCTTAAACATTTAATAATACATTACAACATATAATATTTAATGCACTCAGATGAATTGTTTTTCTGAGCCCTGTTTTAATTTGGGGGTTTTTTTGGATTAAAGCTCTGAGCATTAAGCTGCTATAAGAGCAATAGCAGAAAAAAAACATAATCCCTCCTGAAGAGTAATCAAAATGAGCTTAAAGGGGGCATTTCTGAATAATATATGTGCCTCCCCAAACCCCCTTTGGTCTGGGGGAGAGGTTTGTGCTGCTGTCAGCGATGGTCCATGTGCTAAAAGTGAGAGTTAAATGGTTTCACTTTGGCTCCAGCGTGGAGCCTCCTCCACCCCTCCTGCTGTGTAATGGCCCCCTGCGTGACCACCCCGGGGCTCAGGGGGAAACTCAGACAAACTGTGCTTTCACCAGTGATATCAAGTGTTTCAAATCAATGCTCATGAGCTGGGGCTGTTTTAGTTATTTGGAGGAGCAAAGACCAACACCAGGCCCTTCCCCTTCAGCTGAAAGTGATCGCTGTTGTGAGCAGAATGTTTAAGGCTTTTGACGTACAGAATGAATTCACCTATTGTTATACTTCTAACCAGAAGAGAGAAACAGAGCAATATCTGAATTACACAAACATGCTGACGATGTTTGAAAATGTATGGACAAGTGGGTAAGATCAGACGGGCTGTCACCTTATATTTGATCTGCAAATATCCGTTCAAGCATGGGGATAAAGACACATATTCCAGCTGTAAATATACATTCAAATATAAACTAGTAGTGATCCTAAAGAACAAATCTCCACTAGGGCACTTCCAACCTGTCAGGTGAGTTATTATCAAAAATGAAAGCAAAACTGGCCTATCTTACACTGTCAACAAATCCTTGAATAAAATCTGGAACCACATCCAGATTCAAATCACCGCCAAAACCTAATAACTTCTTCCTCGTGCCTTGACCAACATTCCCCAAAAATGTCATCAAATTCCGTCCGCAACTTTTCAAGTTATCTTGCTGACAGTCAAACACACAAAGCAACAAACAGAGGGTGAACCACCCAAGCCAACAGAGGGCACTACCAGCAAAAACCATCATTTGCTCTCTTGACCTCAACAACAGGAAGTGCAACTCAAGAAAATGTTCAGCCTGGTGCGACCGCATTCTCCCATGAGAGACGCCAAAGCAGGCCATCGCTGGCATGATTGCAAGATTCGTATGCAAGGACATACAGTACATAAGTGGAAAAAAAAACACCTTTAGCTGAAAATTGCACAAAATAAACGTTGTGCTTTAAGAACTTCACTGGCATTTGTAACATTTAAGCATTTATTTATCATTTGTTTTAGGATATAATCACTCCTCATGGATCTCTGAGCTTTAAACCCTGTCAAACATTCAAAACTTTGCAGATTATACATGTGTCCTGCTCCATAACCTGTTGTTTTACTGACCCAAGTTGTTTCAGCATGCCGTTTAGATATACACAAAAATATATAAACAAAACTAATATCTAGGGGAATTCAGTAATGCAAAAATAGCTGGGCGTTACTTTTCTTGCAATGTAAATCGAGATGGGATAAGATGTTAATGCCGTTATTGATTTCTGTGGATTTTCTGTCTGGAAAAAAAGTCTCCATACATACGTCAGACACATAAAAGTAAGCCACCAATTGTTGTTTCTGCTGACTGCCTCTCTGATAAGACCTTGACATCCTTGATTTGCAAAGCACGCAGAACAAAGTGGAAGGAATTGATAAGGGACTTGTTGAGCATTAGGACGAATGATATCTGTTCTTTGAGCTCGTTGTTACCAATTCTCATCTGGAAATGTTTTTTGATTCCCATCCCTAAATGTAAACGAAGGAAAAAGGGGGGAAAACATCCTTAAACAGCTATTACAAAATCTTGCGAAGGATATAATATTCCTGGGCCCCTGTTAGCCATCGGCCCCCAGAATCCCCCCCCCCATCCCACAAATGATGATTGTTTCACCAGAATACCCAATATTTTAAATCTATCTGTTCAATTACAACAATCACAGTGCATTTAAAATGCACCTCCCAACTATTTAAAGTGATTCTAAACATACTTGATTCTCACCTACGTTAAATACATCCTGAGGCCCCTCGGGGTCCCTGAAGTTGCCTACCTCAGCTTAACAGTTGATTCACTCAAGCTTCAGTGAATTCACAGCAAACTGAGAAGAGTTCAAATTTTGTTGTTGGTAAAATTTCCATGAGTGCAGCGTTAAACATGGATGAAGTCAAATCCCTGAAATTAACTCTCAATAGAAAAAGAGTTGGGAGTCATAAAAAGAATAAAAATTAGAAGTCAATACATCAAATATGTAGGAATCACTGCAGCATTTTAACTCTGAACTCTGAGGTTTGGATTGACACTTGTAGAGGCTTCATGGGGAATCTGGAGACTGTGCATGACCTTTTGATTTGGTAAACCATCAAACCATCAGAGCAGACATCATTCCATATTGTTATATATTTAGAATTTTATATTATTGTGGTGCAAGTGTTTCAAAATAAATATGCTATAACCAAACACAGCATCTCTAATTCAGCTCAATTCTCCAGTAAATGTCAAATAATTGATTAAAGCAATGTTCACACCTTTGCAGTGTTAATTTGGAAGTTACACTTCAAATTATACTCTAAGAAAGTATGTTTCCAACACTACATAGAAGCAAACTATTACAAAGTGTAAAATATTAACTTCATAAAGAGTCAGTATTGCTCATAAGTGTTATTTTACTAACTCTTCAAAAACAGTTAAATCAACTCTCTGTGGTGTGGACCCTCAGACACGAAGAAGTGTTCATATAAACTCTCATAGTGTAATTTGACTATGCAGATTTTGCTGTGTAATTCCTCTCAACCCAAGATGGGGACCACATGTGGCCCTTTGGCTTGCTTAATGCGGCCCCCCAAGCAGATAATTAATATCAATAAACTGAAAAAAACAAGAAAAAACAAGACAAAATCTGCCACAAAAACTTCAAAAACAGAAATATCTCAACACTCTATGAGGAAGTAGATGCTGATCTGAAACTGCTGTATATGCATTTCCAGAAACACTCTGACAAAAGGTTTTTAGTGAGTGAAGGCGAAAAAAACAACAAATATATCCACTGCATTCAAAAGAGAATATAATGCTATATATGAGTAATTGTAAGAATATCCTACAATGTGGTCCTCTGGTTGTAATGATAGGGGTGTGTGTCCCTCCTGGTGACCGGAGTTGCCCATCCCTGCTCTAAATGATTCATTTTTGTGGCAGGACGTCATCGGAGCAGCATGTTAGAAATCAGCTCATGTGCGTAAAAACCAGTAAAATACAAAATGTGTTGGTGCGTAAAAGAGGAAGTGGAGAAAGAGACGCCTTTGTAATTGAAAGTAAATAAATTACCTGATGTGGTGGTGATGAATGAGACCAACAGGAGCAGAAAATGTCCAAAGTTCATCTCCACTCTCTCCTGGAGTCAGCAGCCTTCCTGACTTTCCGCTCAAATTGTCAGTAAAAGATCAGACCTCATCCAGCCATTAAAGCGCGCAGCCTCTGACTGGAAACCGTGTAAATCTGACGCTGTTTGGAGTTCGAGCCTCAGCTGGAATATTTCAAGCGCGTAAAATCATCCCAAAACAACTTTGAGATCACTCCCAGAGACCCATCACAGCAGCAGGATGATGTCTGAGCAGAGGCAGTACCGCCCCGGAGAAACCTAATCCCAAAACTCAGCAGCAGCACTTCTCCATCCCCGCATGCTCACACTCACATAAACACTGGCACACACTCGCGCACGCAGCCACTTCTTTCTAGGATCTCCTTCAGCCGCTGAAAAACAACAAAAAGAGGTTTCGCTGCTTTCAGTCCGGTTAAAAATCAGATAATCCCTCTCTCTGCGCGTCTCCGGTCCGAGCAGAAGCAGGTTTCAGTTGGAGCGGGGACGGAGCCGTGCACATGTCGAGCCGAGCGCCGCACTCTCTGCTATCCGCACCAAATCCTCTCCAACCTCCAGGAGCCTGTTTTAAAGAGACAGGCGCACGACATCTGCCTCCCCCTGCGTGTGCGCATGTGGTCACGGACTTAATCTGCTCCGCTTCACACCGTAAAGCTGATGTAAGGATGGGGGGGGAGCGCGTATAAGACTGTGACATAAAAGCAACAAGGAGGAAGATTTATGATGCTCCTTCGTGTAGTCATTGATTAGAATACAAACCCCGATCCCAATGAGGTTGGGACGATGTGTAAAACGGAAATAAAAAAAAAGGACCCAATGATTTGCAAATCCTTTTCCACTTATATTCAATTAAATACGCTACAAATACAATATATTTAATATCAAGCTGATAAACTTCATTGTGTTTTTGCATATATGCACTCATGTTGAATTGGAAGCCTGCAGCAATTCCCAAAAAAGCTCAGACAGGGCCAACAAAAGACTGGGAAAGTTGAGGAATGTTCAAAAAACACCTGTTTGGAAAATTCTTCGGGTGAACGGGTTAATTGGAAACAGGTTACTGTCGTGATTGGGAATAAAAGGAGGCTCACCACTGAAGAACTGTGTGAGCAAATGGAGCAAGTAGTTTACAGATTCCATCATCTACAGTCCATAATATCATCAAAATATTCAGAGAATCCAGAGAAATATCTGCATCTAAGCAGAAAGTCTGAAAACCAACACTGAATGCCAGTGACCTTTGATCTCTCAAGTGCCACTGCATTATAAAGCAGCATCATTCAGTAAAGGATATCAGCACGTGGGCTCAGGAGCACTTCAGAAAACCATTGTCAGTTAACACAGTTCATCTCTACATCTACAAGGTCAAGGTCAAACTCTACCGTGCAAAGACAAAGACAAATATCAACAACACAGAAACACCGCCGGCTTCTCTGGGCCTGAGCTCATGAGATGGACTGAGGCAAAGTGGAAAAGTCTGCTGTGGTCTGAGTCCACATTTCAGACTGTTTTTGGACATCATGGACGTGGTGTCCTCCGGGCTAAAGAGGAAAAGGACCATCTAGACTGTATTGTTAGTGCCCATGGCATGGGTAACTTGCACATCTGTGAAGGCTCCATTAATGCTGAAAGGTACATACAGGTTTAGGAGCAACATGCTGACATCCATCTTTTTCAGGGACGTCCCTGCTTATTTCAGAGACAGTGAAGACACATTCTGTTACAGCAGTGTGGCTTCAGAGTGAAAGAGAGCGGGTACTAGACTGACCTGCTGCAGTCCACACCTGTCTCCACTGAACATGTGTGGAGCACAAAGTACAACAAAGGAGACCCGGACTGTTTAACAACTGTTAAGCAGAAAACCAGGAAGGCTGCTGACTCCAGGAGAGAGTGGAGATGAACTTTGGACATTTTCTGCTCCTGTTGGTCTCATTCATCACTACCACATCAGGTAATTTATTTATATTCAATTAAAAATGTGTCTCTTTATCGCATCATCACATTTTTTATTTTACTGGTTTTTATGCAACTGAGCTGATTTCTAACATGCTGCTCCGATGACGTTCTGCTGCAAAAATGAATCATTTAGAGCAGGGATGGGCAACTCCGGTCACCAAGACAGCCACAGAGTTGGATAATCCTACAATTACTTATATATAGTATTAAAAGAATTGATCCCAGGTTATATTCTTTTTTGAATGCCGTGGATAAAAATGTTACTTTAGTGGCCTTTATTCATTTTAAAACCTTTTTTACAATGATTTGGAAATGCATAAAAACAGTTCATCAAGCAAGAATGAGAAAGAATTCAACCTACAAAGCTTCAACAATTAGTGTCTTCTGAAAATGAACTATATTTTGAGGTTAAGGTTCTCATTTTGTGCTGTTACTAAACTATTTGTTTGTCTGTTTTTATTTGAGTTTGGTCCTGTCAGTCCACAGGGGGTTGACAAGGGTCAGTAAGCTCCCCTGAGGATCTTTTCATTCGTTTTATTTTTTTATTATTCTTTGTTATTAAATCACTCCTGAGGGGAGAATAAATGAAGTATAATTTTGGTAGACAGTGTTAACCCATTTCTGTCTTTTTCTCCTCATTGTTTTTGAATTGGTGCCATTGCCCTTAATTTTTTATCACAGACCCTGAATCTAAATCTGACTTCCAAGTCCGGGCCGTATCAAATCATCTCCTTAAGCCTCTAATCGTGGGCTTTTCTTGTATCATGTTTCCCTGCTCACTGCTTCACAAAGATACTCTTCCTCATGTTTGAGATCATATTATAATACTGCATGTCTTGAGAGCTTCATGACCCAGTATCACTTTCCACACTGCTCATAAATTATCCCAAAACATTCCCTCCTTCTTTCTAACACTCCCAGAGGACAAGATCTCCTCTCTCGATGTGGTCCATTTGTGTTAATTGCATAGATTTGTCAAGAAAGAGGAAATTACTCGACGAATAGGAAGATTTTCTCAAAATTATCATGCAGAACATTTTATTGTAGCTTGTCTCAGAGTTGAAAGAGAGCGTTTTGCTTCATATGTGTGATTATGTCCTGTTATTATGAACTATGCTGACGACCTTGTATTATTTCAATGATCAGCCTGAGGAGCGATATCGACGTCTTAAATCATTTTCTTAGTTTTGTTGTCATGGTCACTGATGATTCCTGTGATGAGGGTCATTGATTTTGCTCTCTGACTGTAATCGTTGCAGCCCCAAGATTCACATCAATGTAAATAAACTGTATGTTACATTTTTATTGTGTAATTATGTGCCATTATTGTGCTTTGCTGATGACTGTTGTTTGTACTTTTCTAAACAACAATACTGACACCTCGATGTAAACCACTCTCTCATCAGTTCTTCTGTCTGCGTGGTCATGACTAATCCTGACGATGATGGACATTGATTTTGTTTGCTAAGCTTCATCATTGCCTCCTCCTCCTCTCTGATTTATTCCTTACATTGTTGTGCGAACTACTTTCATTTATCAGAGTGGAAATTAAAATCTTCTAAAATTCATTTTTCAGGAATCTATTGTCGACTGTAAGACTTTATTTGTTATATTTTAATGTGCATATGTGATGTTTACAGTGCATATGATAGATAGATACTTTTACTGACAGCCTCAAGGTCCATAAACAAAAAAATAAATAATAATGATAAATATGCTCCTCACTGATGAATTGATAGTTTTTAATAATAAATATTAAAGCCGCTGCTTCTTTATATCTGTCATCACGCTCACTTGATAATGGAAGGCATGGATTTTGGATAAAATTGCTGTTGCAGTCACTCTCTTACTTGGCATGATGTGTATAAACTGCAGAATACACTTAAGAAAAAAATAGAAAAAATACTGTATAAAGGTGCTGATTTTCTTAGTTTCTTAGTTTTTTAGTTTAGCAGATTAATTTCCTGGAATTAATCTTCCAAGAATCTACTGTCACATTTGTAAAGATCATTTTTGTGACTTTATTATGTGCATGAAATATGTAATATAACACTAATGACACTCAGTTTTATATTACTTATCTCTTTTGCTTTTTTGTTTTGTTTTATTAGTTTTTACAGCCAAGAATGAGATAGTTATTATCACAATAATTTAAATGTTTTCCTAATAGCTTACAATAACATCTTTGGTGCAAACACACAAACAAACAAAAAGACTTATGAAAGCAACAAAATAAACAGAAATTAAAAACACATAGACAACTATCACAAAGACAACACATATCAACCACAAAAAAATTAATTTATAAAAATAAAAAAGTGTACACACATCACTGATAACATTGGTATTTCATCACAGTAGTCCCTTAGTTTCCTTTGTATAATATCATAAGCTAATACAGCCCCAACCTTATTAATAATATTTTAAGAAGAATATTGGTAACTCTTCAGTTTTCTTTTTTAACATGAGCTGATCCAGATAAAAGAAAATTAACTTTGAATCATAAAAGTTATTACTGAACTCCTGCTCCTCCCTGATTTATACAGCACAGTTATTGTGTTAACTGTTTGAATAACACAAAAAATTAGAAAACTAACAGGACCAAATGTCTGATTTTCAGTATGACATTGAAGCCATAAACTCTCTTGATTTTTCCACACTAAGAATCAAGTGACTGATGTTATGGGATTGTAGTAATTACATATTTTCCTGCACGATCATCTGCTGTTCTTGCATATTATTCAGATGACTGTTGATTGTATGTATATTACAGATCACGCTGCTAAATAACATTAAAACCTCCATTGAAAGACCACTCCCTCATTACAGTCACCCTCTGCTCCTGATGATTATGATTGTTTACTGTGGTGACAGTCCTGCTTTTCACTTACATGCACAACATGATTGTTGTGTTAAATAAGTAACTTACGTGAGGCAGATGTATTTCCTAGAAACTGGTGTCCAAAAAATGTATTTTCTAATGTCAAGAGTCAATATTTGTCACATATTTCCATGTGTGGTTATGAAGTGTTATGAAACATTAATCTGATGACTGTCAGTTGAATGTTACTGATCATTAAAAAGGAAATATCAGCTTATTCGATAAAACTACAACATCCTTGTTTTTGTCATCACGGTCACTCCTTATTCTGTCAGAGATATACATAAATGAAGAGTTTGTCATCAGCCTGCTCTGTTGTTAAGTGTCTTGAGATAACACTTGTTATGAATTGGTGCTATACAAATAAAAAGACTGATTGATTGATTGATTGACATTGAATCAGGTGAATCCAGCTGCTGCACAAGGTCAAACTCATAAGTTTTGTCCTTAAATCTCAAGTTAGGTGGACAAAAACAATATTTCTGGCATATTTCAGGTGATCATACGCTATTATATGCTATGCAGATGACTGTCAGTTGTTTATTTCTGCTCACACTGCAGAGAAACACTTCAGTGTAACCAGCACATCCTCGGTTTTGTCATCCTGGTTCATGCTGACTCGAACTGAGGAGCATGGATTCAGTATGCTGACCGTCTTTGTTGCTGTCCCTCTCCTTGGATTTATTTAGCAGCTGTTGTTTCACACCCACTCCTCCACAATCTGGCCTCGCTGCCGGCCTGGTCCTTCCTCCTGAGGGGTGGGGTGGGGTGGGGTGGGGAGGACTTGTGGACATACAAATCTCCCGAGGGGGTCTGATCTCTGTTTCACTCTCAGCACCCCCTCCTCCAGCACGCACCAGACCTGCTCCCTCGGTGCCGCCGCCTCTTGTCCCTCCACTTCATTGTCTCGGTGTCAGGCTGTGAGAGCGGGACATGATGGAGAGTGACTTTTGGGACGGTGAGACGCCTGCTCTCCTTTGTACCCCCTGAATAGGACTGGAAATTGGGCGATAGAAACGCGTCCAGATGTCTGTTGCGAGGTGTTGCACAAAGAGGGGGCCCACAATGGCTTCAGTGTCAGCCTTGGTGGAAGTGTGCAGCTTATTAAGGGCCACAAAGGCTAAACAGGATAAAATAGAGGCATCTCAACAGGAGAAGGGTTGGAGTCTTCATGGTGTCAGACTGGAGCGGTGGTCTTATTTTCAACTAAAGAAACAGTCGAAGAAGTCAACGGGGGTCCATGTGGCACTACTAACCAGCATTTGGGATTTATGGCTTCCTTTTTTTACAGGACGCCCCATCGTTTTTCCCAATTATGCAGCATTAGAATATAAATTTAACCCTCAATCATCCCAAAGAATCAGGCCATTATCCTATTCTATTAAAGCTTTATAGGGGAACCCGGTCTCATAAAATAATTAACAAGATGTTCGTAAACAAGAGAGCTGGCATAATTCTGAGGAGCCAAAAACCTGCATGTTTTAAGAGCCCTGAAGCCTGGAGCTTGTGGATGGAGGAGCAGATGTTGGCGTCAATTAGAGTCTGGTATGTTGCCTGTTATGTTTTGAAGAGATCCATCTTTTAAATGAATTACGTCAGTCTAAATCAAGAGATTCGGGGGAATGGCAGTCTGAAAAGGAACATAAAAGTGAAGTGTTTTTCAGGCATTTTTTTTCTTTGAAATATGTTACAAAACACTGTTTAGAAATCAGACCTGTTTTTGATAAGGCATCACTCCAGTTAACAGTTAATAAAGTTCTCTTTTTGTTGTCATGATTACTCATAAAAAACAAATGTGAAGGACTTGAGGGATGTGGCGTTAACACCTTGAAACAAGGGTTTGACACAAAGAGGTATTGAGCGATTCCAGCTTAAGTGAAATTTGTTGCTTTTGAGGCAGCTGAAAAGTCATTTAACTTCTTGCTTCGCTCCTAAGTAGCTTTCACCCTCCATCCATCATCAGTACCATTTTTGGGGTTGTGAAGGGCCAGAGCCTATTCCAGCTGACATTTGTCAGGGTACACCCTGAGCTGGTGGCCAGCCAATCACAGGGCCACATACAGAGACAGACAACCATTCACGCTCATACTCATACTTCAAGGCAATTTAGAGTCACAAGTTAACCTGATGAAGATGTTTTTGGTCTGTGGGAGGAAGCTGGAGTGCCTGTAGAGAACTCATGAATGGCCCGGGAGAACATGCAAACTCCACACAGGAAGGCCCTGACTGACCCTGGGAGTCGAACCATCAATATTCTTGCAGTGAATTACTTGCTGTGCCACCGTGTGACCCATTGCTCCTATGAATGTTATATCTAGCTGCCTAGCTAATTAATTGTTTGTCCATCTATCCATTCTTCCATCTATCGATCTATATGTATCTATCTGTCCACCTAGCTATCCATCTATCCTTCTACCTGTCCTTCTACCTTTTTATCTATTCATCTACCAACCTATCTATCCTTCTATCTAGCCTTCTATCTATCTATCCATCTATCCTTCTACCTTTCTATCTACTCTTCTACCAACCTATCTATCCTTCTATCTTTCTATCGATCAATTTATCTATTTATTTATCTATCTGTCTATCTGTCTATCTATCTATCTATCTATCTATCTATCTATCTATCTATCTATCTATCCTCTATCTATCATCTCTCTTTCTATTCTTCTACCTATCTATCTATCCTTTCACCAGTCTATCTATTCCTCTATCTATCTATCTATCTATCTATCTATCTATCTGTTGGTTATAAGAGGTGTCCCACAGGGCTCAGTGCAAAGCCCCTTGGCCTTCATTGTTTATATCAATGATATGTTTCTTAGTTTAATGGTAGTCAAGATAATTCAAGTCCATCTCTGTGTAGATTACACTTTTCTGTTGTTTGGTAGATTCTGCCCACTTTGCCATCAAAAACGTGCCTTTAAATCACTCCAAGAACATTTCATTAAGAGTAAACAGCTTTGTAATGCACGTTAACAGAACTCAAGCTGTTCCCGGGAGCCAGATCCCTGGTTATGATAATAAAGACCGCACGTATCCACTACAAATGCTTGAGAAACTGAGAGCTGATTTGTTTTTATTCATTTGTATTGTTTTTGTTACAACATGATTTCTGTCAGCTCCGCTGCTTTAGAAATTAGGAGAACCACAAAGTCCTTTCAAGGATAAACAAAAGGGTTTGAAACCAAATGAAATAGAAATGATGAAGGTAGCCACAGCGCTCCAGCGCAATTATATTGATTGCAATTAAAGGAACCACGGCGTTGTTTAAATCCCTCTTTCACTGCTTTTTGGTGTCTGGGTTTTGCGATTAAACAGGATTTAAGATGACACCCTGTCTGGTTCCTGCTCCCTGTAGGTGTATGTTTAAGTGTTTTTTTGTGTGTTTGTTGACAGTGCAGGGGGTACAGATGGCGGGCTGTGGCAGTCTGTCTGACTGCAGTGAAGAATGTGAGATTCAGCTGTCGGCCTCCTGCCCCCTGGCTCTGACCTTATGTGTCCCTGATCACCGTCTGCCTCCATCTCATTACCACTTTCTCCATACTGCTTCTCTCCTACTGTGCAGCCGCAACAATTACCATTCAAAAAACCTCCAAAATACGTTAAAAAGGAGGGATAGTGGCTCCTCTCAGGGCATGCATTTATCACTAATTAGGCCTTGTTAGCGCTCTTTGGGTGGCTGAGGGTCAGCGCTGTTTGACCTGCTAAGATACCTTGTCAGCAGGTTTTATTAGTCACGGAGACGGGGCTTTTGTTTCCCTGCAGCGTGTGCATGTGAGCATGTGTGTGCGAGCAAGTGCGAAGGACCTTCAGATAGCCAGGAGGACTCACGAGTTTATTTATAGGCCGGGTGTCACAGCAGCGCAGGGCCAACAGCAGCACCTCATTTACATCCAATGCACCAAAGTGCCAAGGTAAGCAGCCGCCGCTGTCACTGCAACACTCAGCTTAAGGCCTCGGCTTTCTTATTTTTTATCATTTGGTGTGTTTTCGAGACCCTCACCAGCAGAGGGAGCAGAACATGAAGGTGCAGCTCCTCCTCCGACACACTCTGAAACCACTGTGTCACATAGTCTAGGAGCTGTTTGTGGGACTGGAGGAGCCCTGGAGGAGCCCGGGATCCTGCTGTGACTGATGAACAGATATAATGAGCCTGTAGAGGCTGCTCACAGTGCAGCTCACTGCCTGATAAATGACACAGCAACTCTAAACACTTCGCTTTATTTATTTGTTCCAAATGTGGGCTTGTGCTGACAAGAATAGAAAACTTCTTTGTGGGAAAGTAGATTCCAAAAGTGCCTCAAATGATTTTTTAGAGAAAATTTTAATCTACTTCCTCAAAAGCCTGACTATACTGTACATATTACTTTTGTTGCTTACTGCACTGTAAGAAGGTTGTTGTAAATTTTACACTAACTTACTGGCAACAGGATGTCAGTAAGTTACTGTAAATATCTTTACAGTAGCAAAAGCCTATTTCAATTTGCAACATACTCACTTTATTTTCAACTATAGGATAACTACTGTAAATTTATTCAAGTTGTCATTACTGTAACATGATTTACACTAGAAACACTGTATTTTCATTCAAAGTATAATGCTGTTTTTTATTCTATGCCTTTAAAATAAAAGTGCACTTGCTGTACTTTAGTTCATTTCACAATATATTTAACTATTTTACTGGTTATTTATTAGAAAGATATATTTTTATAAAAAATACATCAAATTTTATGCAGTCAAATACATTCAATCAATCATTTGTTTCACCCAAAAATGTGAAACATTTGATAAAATAACTCTTTTCTGCTACTGGCCAGTTTTCATGGGCAAATTGGAATTTTCTCTTGATCCATTGCCCTTTTCAGTAACTTACTATGTAGACATTTTACAGAAGGTTACTGTAGATTTTATGGCAAAATGCTGTTAAGTTTATAGAAATCTTTATGTTTTCCCACAAAACATTGCCATTTACAGTAGTTTACTGTTTGTTTGTTTGTTTTTCACGGTAAGTAGCTGTAGATATTACGGTAAAATAGTGTTGAGTTTACAAAAGTCAGTTACAGTGTGTGCAGGAGACTAAGAATCGAGGAAGAATTTTTGTCTGCTGTTTTTATCCATCCATCCATTATATACAGCAGAGGGTTTTTTTCTAAAAGCAGAGTATAACTTAAGTATAAAATGAATTATTGGAGACGTTTAATGTAAAGTGACAAATGATAATATTGGAATTAGATAAGAGGCTTCATTTTGCCCAGATTGAGAAGCTCAGTCCAAAACAACTTAGGTTAGAGATCAGAGGGTGGCCGGTTCGAGGCCCTGCAAACCATGTGGTGATCTGAAAACTGGAGACATGCCAGCTGACTTCCTCGGCACTGCTGAAGCGCCCGTGAGCAAGGCACTGAACCCCACAAGTGCTCGGGAGTTCTTCCTCAAGAGCAGCAACCCATCACTCTGACACCTCCGCATTAGTGCATGTGTATTTCAGTCTGTAGCTGTGATCGAGACTGTTCACTCATTCCTCACTCACTCACTCTCTATTCCCTACATAGAGTTAATGAAATAGTGAACGACATAGGGAATGACCAAACGAGATTTCCAACACTACACTGAAATTTTCTAAACATCATTGCACAAGTGGATGCGTCAAACACCATGTAAACAAACCAGGCAGTCAGGAGGATATGTAGCAAATTTACAATCATTAAAAGACATAAAAAAGCTATGCTACAAACGTGTTAAAGATACTTTAAAGTTACCTTAGCGTTACTTACATTTATAAACAGAAGCGGCACCGGCCGTAGCAGCCATCTTTCTCTTCTTCTTCTTCTTCTTCTCCTCTGGAAAAACACAGCCGCATTGCATTGTGGTATACAGGAGTACAGTATAGGGTACATCGGTTGTTCACTCACTTTTGCGGTGCATTGTGGGTATTTTATAGTGCACTATATAGTGAATGAAATTTACGGCGGAGAATTCGAACAACACTACAAAATGGCGAACACACTATATAGTGCACTATATCCGTGATAGGGAGCGATTTCGAACACAGCTTATGTGTGTGTAGCATGTCAACAGCTGAGTGTAAAAAACTGAGTTTCCCCAAGAGATTTAAAAAGTATGTCTTATTATTTTTATTCTTCTAATAGACCATTTTGGATGCAGTTATGTCACAGAGGTTGTGCATGCATACTGGTGGAAAGAACACCATGTGAGTGTGTGAGGTGAGGTGTGAGTGTTAGCGTGAATGGTTGTCTGTCTTTCTATGTGGCCCTGTGATTGGCTGGTGACTGGTTCAGGGTGTACCCCACCTCTTGCCGAATGTCTGCTGGGATAGGCTCCAGCCCCTGCGACCCCAAAAGGGATAAGAGGTGTAGATAATGGATGGATGGATGAATGGGTGAAGGGTTGGTTTGGGTTATGTGGGGGCCCACATTGATATCATTCATGGGGCCAATATTTTCTAGCTGCACCCCTGAGTTTACAATTTATTTTACAGCATGACAAGTTAATCTAGAGAGCAGCACTCATATATATATCTATATATATCTATATATACAGCCATTCAACGTGGTTCATGGACATCCAAAGACAGGACACTGAACAAAGAAAGACAAAAAACTTGTCATTCGATCTGATAGCTAATTAAGTTTGTCAACATTTTGATTCCTCGATCATGTGTTGCCTTTACATTTAATATGTTGCCTGTGTTTTTAAATACATATATATATATATATATATATATATATATGTATATATATATATGTATATATATATATATATATATATATATATATATATATATATATATATATATATATATATATATATATATATATATATATATATATATATAATATTTGGCTCCATATGTTTCATAATCTTTCATAATTTTATCCATCTGTCATCATCCTCTCACTCTCTTTGGCAGAAACAAGCCTCCGTTCTTTAATTACTGATGCTGAACCTCGCTCTAGTGTTTGCCTTTCTGTAATACAGTGTGCACAGGCCGTGACATCAAACACACTCAATCATAATTTACTTATGTATGCATGCATATTCACCATTACATAAATTATGAAGCCTTCGCTTCTTTCATATCGGGCGTATCTGTCAACATCATTCTCTGAATCATGTCTTTGTAATTGATATAATGATAAAACATGGAGCTTCAGCCTGCTTTGTTTGCTGGTAATGAATCAGAACTGAGAGAATGTGGAATAAAATGCTTGCAGAATAATAGCAGTGTCCTCTAGTTTTTGGGGGATTCAGAAACAGGGAGATTAGACAGGATAAGCACGGTCATCATGCAGTGATTCTGCAGAAAGAGACTTCTCAGTTTCCACATCTTCAGCCGCTGATTGCTTGGTACAAACAGATCTCTTGTGTAATTGCCACTTGTACTCGAGAGCTCATTTGTCTTTTCTGCAACATTACGTCACGCCGCCTCCAGCCTTTCATTCTCTGAGTTCTGGTGATTAAATGTTTGACATCTTTTGCTTGAGCTGCATTCTTCAACATCCAGAGGTCATTCCCTGAGGAAGTTCACCCGAGGAAACATCGCAGCCTTGTACTTCATACTCTCCTCACATTACTTTTCTTTGTATTTATCAATGAAGTGCAAAGACTACGACACACAATAGTTCCTGATCTGTGCTTTAACTTAAGTCAACAGTTCTTTTAAAGAGAGGAGAAGAGAGGGAGAGACACAGCATCATTTCTGTTTGAAGGAGGCCATGAGGAGATGATTCCAGCGGAGGCTCAGGGGCGTCCTCTGCTGGTGTGCTGCTGTAACTGCACATGAATCCCTCAGAGCTGCAGGAGTCAGCAGAAGTGCCAGCACAGATTAGGGATTTCAAATTGAGTTTTTAGCTTGTAGCTTGGACACAGTGTTCATGCCAGATGTCAGATTTTTATCCCGAAAACATGAAGACATAAAATGGTATGAAAGATCAAGGCTGTGCCCAGAACAGCATTTTTGGGAGAGGAGGGCTTTAGGTCTTTGTTTGGGGAAGATGGGACAGTGGATTGGAAACTAGGGAAGAGAATGTGAGGTGACGTGGGAGTAAAGGAGCCATAGGTTGGATATAAACCTTAATCCCCCATCATCAGTGATGACAGCCTCTGTAAAAACACAACAAAGACAAGATATTTAATGATCAAACTGATAAACTTTATTGTGTTTTTTGCAAATATTCATTCATTTTGAATTTGATGCCTGCAACATGTTTCAAAAGAGCTCGAACAGGGGCAACAAAAGACTGAAGAAGTAGAGGAATGCTCAAAATACACCTGTTTGGAACATTCCACAGGTGAACAGGTTAGTTAGAAACAAATGAGTGTCATGATTGGGTATAAAAGGAGCATCAGTGAAAGACTCTGCTGTTCACGAGCAAGGAGAGGAGCAAAGAATCTTTCTCAATGTACAAATGCTGGAATTTAAGGATTTCACCCTCTATAGTTCATAATATCATCGAAAGATTCAGAGAATCCAGAGAAATCTCTGCACATAAGCAGAAAGGCTGACAACAACATTGAATGCCTGTGACCTTCCATCCCTCAGACAGCACTGTATTATAAAGCAGCATCATTCTGTAAAGGATATCAGCACATGGGCTCAGGAACACTTCAGAAAACCATTGTCAGTTAACACAGTTCATCTCTACATCTACAAGGTCAAGGTCAAACTCTACCATGCAAAGACAAAGACAAATATTAACAACACCCAGAAACACCGCCGGCTTCTCTGGGCCGAGCTCATCTGAGATGGACTGAGGCAAAGTGGAAAAGTCTGCTGCGGTCTGAGTCCACATTTCAGACTATTTTTGGACATCATGGATGTGGAGGGAGAGGACCATCCAGACTGTTATCAGAGCAAAGGTCAAAAGACAACATCTGTGATGGTATGGGGGATTAGCGCCCATGACATGGGTAACCTGCACATCTGTGAAGGCTCCATTAATGCTGAAGGGTACTTGCAGGTTTAGGAGCAAGACAATGAAGACACATTCTGCTTGTGTTACAACAGCATGGCTTCAGAGTGAAAGAGTGTAAGTCTAGACTGGTCTGCCTGAGGTTCAGACCTGTCTCCTATGAAAATCTGTGGATCATTATGAAGCATGAAAAACAACAACAGAGCCCCCAGACTGTTGAGCAACAATAATTCCAAATGCTTATTGTGTGCTGTTGAAAGGAAATCAGATGAAACACAGCGGTAAACATGCCCCTGTCCCAGCTTTTTTAAACGTGTTACAGGCATCAGATTCAAAATGAGTGAATATTTGCAGCAGATTGTGAAGTCTATCAGCTTGAACATTGAATATCTTGTCTTTCTAGGATATTCAGTTGATTACAGGTTGAAAAGGACTTGTAAATCATTGTATTCTGTTTATTTATGTTTAAAACAACATCCCAGCTTAATTGGAATTGGGCTTTGTAGGCTCAAATGAGTAGAACTGAAAAGACTGTTGACAATGCAATCATTTGCCATTTTCTGAACAAAATCTGAAATACATTTATGTGGATCTGATATGGTCCAAATGATGTAATGCGTTGGGTTTCCTTTTGTTTTGGACTTTTACTAAATGATGAACAGATGAGCAGTAATGGTGAATTCTTTCTGATAGGAATCAAGCTGATATGAAAACGTGAACATTTGGGTCTGAATATTGAACTCTCTGCAATCAAAACTGAAAAGTTGGAGCTGAAACAGAGTGGAGACTATTGTTTTACCTCCACCCTCAAAGCGTACAAGAGAAATTTCAGTGGTGCACAAACTGGCAGAAATGTGAAAGGCCTGCTCGGGGGACAGGGTTTGTTTTTTGGCTGAAACATGCTGGTTCAACATGGCAGCCTCCATCAAAGATTCTCTCTTCATCAGTGCATTTAAAGCAAACACTCGGGCAAATTAAAGCTCCAGTGAGGATTTTAAAACCGGCCATGAAAGAGGCAGAGTCAGTGCTGGTGCCTCCTCATGACCTACAGAAACAAATGTGACCATCTGCATATAAAGAGTTAACTCTTCTGTGGAGCTATGTTTAGAGTCTGCACCTGCTGCCGGGGGGGTAGGTCACAGGTGAGGTGACAGAAAGTTAGATTAACTTTTTCAAAGGTGAGTTTTTTAATGAGTGGAGTAAAGAGAGGGTTTAGGTTTCTTTGGTTAAACAATATTTTCGTTTTACAAAAAATCAGCAAAGGAACCAAAGGTAATGTTTTATCTGAAGGGGACAAAACAATCAAGACTCTAAAAGCTCCTCAGTGGAGCTTCAAACACGCAGTGGCAGAATTACACCACCAGGGGGCTCTTTAGCAAAACAACACAAGAGAAGATGATGCATGGAGACGTGCTGTCAGTTTAGACCGCTTCTGTTTCATACTTTTGTTTTTAACTGTAGACTCTACTCAGTCAACACTTCACTCCCTAAAGGCCATTCACACATCAACATATATATTAGTTGATGCTGACCAACGCTGAGAAATCATCAAAATTTCAGTGGAAACATGATCCTGGGCCAATTTTTCTGTGTTTAGCTCAAGTTTGAAGTATCTAAAGCAGAAGGAAACAGTGAAGTTTGATGTTTCCTGACTGTCCCCTGACTGATTGTAGAAAGATTTTAAACTTTTGCCATCTTAGATGCAGCGTCTCTCAAAGGATGCCATATAAAGCAGGAGTCCAGTCCTGAGGAGGAAGCAGCAG
The DNA here is from genome assembly GCA_037902135.1 of Cetoscarus ocellatus. Classification (NCBI taxonomy): domain Eukaryota; kingdom Metazoa; phylum Chordata; class Actinopteri; order Labriformes; family Labridae; genus Cetoscarus; species Cetoscarus ocellatus. The sequence goes on from JBAMNC010001373.1 coordinate 138,698, forward strand.
AGCCGACAGAGATGAACGCAGCTGAAACTGAGGGTAGTGAAAGGAAGAGAAGGTCAACTCTAGCTGGGGTTGAGAGTGTTGGATCAGACTTGTAAATTTTTAAGCATGTGTTAAATTTTTTTTGACAAACCCAACAAACATTAGGCTAAGCTCTGCGCAGCTTGACGTTTCCTTAAACATCTGCAAAGTTGGCCAAAACATCAGTGTGTGAATGCAGCTATATTAGGGTGATCACATTCTGAAAACCCAAAAGGAGGACCCACAGCAGCATGACACATGCAGCATGACACATGCGGCATGACGCAAATGGCATTATGATTGGAATAATACCAGTGGTCCAGTGCAGCGCTTTATTATAAATATCAATCCTTTTGTTTCTTTGAATATAAATGAATTAAAAATTGATTGATTGACTGATTGATAAATGGACGCCCGGTCTTTTTGCCTTTTTTGTCAATAAATGTGTCAGAAAATTCCCTTTGAGTAAATTATTTTGCACCTTTTTTCAGGTAAAAGTAAAACATTCTAGCAAGTATTTGTCGTTATTAAGTTGTAAATGCTTAAAACAGTGTGTAGAAAAAGAAAAAGAAAAAAAGATTTTAATTTCCAACAGGTTCCTCTTTATAAACAATTCTAAATGAACACGTACAACACTTTGACAAGACAAAACAAAAACTCAACCTATTTTATTTTTATTATTAGTATATTTATCATTATTTATATTATTATATTGTTTAACTATTTATGAAATCCATAAAACATGAACTGTGATGAAAAAGACAATGACAAAAAAAGATGAACTAGGTGAAAATACAGCAACAGAACAGCAAGAAAACACTCCAGAATGATACTAATGTCATTATTTACAATATGTTTACATTATTTGCACAGAAAAAAACTGATAAACCACCGATAAATGACTAATATGTTTGTCTCTGAATACTCTCTTTGCTTTCCCCTCAGACAATTACTGTAATGTACCGTAAATCACTGGAAAAATGTATATCAGTATATATGAATAAATGTAAATTAACAAATATGTAAAACATGCAACATGCAACCTCCAGTAGTGAAGGGGTATGTCTGTTTAAAATATTTTTTTTTAAAAATGTATAATGAAACATGTATACATGAAGAAAATCTGACATCATCTGCAATGACAATATAAGAACATATTTCAAAACTTTGCAAATAGAGCCCTAATAATTGTTATTGTTTGTATAAAGCCCTCTTTTGTATATTAAATGCATTTAAAGTTAAGGGAAGGAATAATATACTTTCAAATATACTCTTAAAACGAATCAGTGCTTTGTAACTCATTTTTAAAAAGTGTTTTAAACCAGCCTGAACTCTGAGTTTTGCTTATCAAAATGAACAAATCAATTTTTAAATAATTTTCTAGGGATGCAGGATGTTGGATTTTTGCCAATATACAATATGCCGGTAATTCCAAACTCATTATCACTGATAAAAATATTTTCTGTCAAGAGCAAAAAGCTTCAGATTTATTCAAATTGACTTCTATCTTTCATAGTTTCAGTAAATTTGGGTTTTAAACTTATGTTGTGCATGAGAAACAACATTTTATTTTAATAAATGATTATTTTGATTTATAAAAGTGGACATTAGTAATGATGAGGTACATCGGTAAATCGGCATATATTCCAGCCATTATGTGGGATAAGCATGGGACAAAATATCAGCAAAAATTACAGAAAACTGCTGATACAAATAACTAACTTTTTAGGCAATTATCTGCCAGTAACAATGTTGTTCCAATAATATCATGCACCCATAATTATTTTCATAATTTCACATGACAGCTCTTTGATTGTTCATTTTGTTTAATTATGAGTTATTGTAATCATCCAGCATAGAATACCCTACAAACTGCATCAATTTGGCCCTTCATCAGGACAAAATTATGTTGCTCTGGCCTGAAATAAAGAGTAAAGAACATTGAATTAGTTCATTTCTGTCCAACTTAAAAATTTTACAGCTTCTTTATTCTGTATCTGCTGGACATGGATAAATCATCAGTATTCTCAATACACTTATTATATCCCGCAGGTTTCATTTGATTTTGTTAAGCCTAAACAAACTCATCAATTAGTTATTAATAATGTTTCCGTGTCCCCTGACTGTAAATAAACACCAGAGAAACTCTGAGTCTCTACTCTTCTACATCTTTGCTGCCCTCGTTTTGGAGCAACATCATAATTTTTGTCATTATCTCACATTTTAAAGACTGAATCCACATGAACAGGAAACATCATTTTTGTGCATATGTACCTGATTTTGTTCATTATCTGCCTCAGCGTGATGTCACAGTGCTTTGAATGAAACTCATCATGAGGGGGCGAGTCGGCGCGCCCTCTCTTCAGGCTGCTGTTATTAAAAAAACATGCAGCCACAGCCTCATCTGAGATATACAATGACAGCTGGCGAGGCTCAGCTGTGCTCGCTCGTATTTTTGAACATCTTTTCATGCTCGTTTTGTTGTCTGTAAATCCTAATCCTGCAGGAGAAAACATTCTGTCCTCACACAGAGACCTGGGTTTGGATGGAGGGAAATAAAAATACTCGCAGGAAGGTTGTCTTTTTTTGTTTCTGGCTCTTTTTGGTGAGGAGTGACGGCAAGCTGTCGTAAAGCAGATGCAAGGCTAGCGTGAGGTAATTGGCAATTAGGATTAAAACGGCATCACTGCTGTTTTCAGCCTGTGAAAATGATCCTTACAGCAGAAAGTCAAACATAAGCTTACATAAACAAACAGAACTGACGTGTCCAGACTCCTCACACATATGTACGAAAGGCAAAGACACTCTCATGTACCTCGCCTTTAGTGTATCAAAGTTTCAGACTTAAGGATGTCAGTGGATCTCAGCAGGCCCCGGCCACCCCATGATCAGCCCATGGTCTGGATGGGAATGATGTTTCATGCAGCAGAGTGAGCAGAAACTTTATCTTCAATCTATATTTTGACAAAATCAGTACTGCTAGAACAGTATTTGGTCGTCCCTGCATCATTCAGTTGGCACTAGCTTTTCAGACTTTGGTGAACTAGTCAACAAACTAAAAAGTGTTTATGTCTACGGAAACATGTTATTACAATGTGCTGTTTTGGTTTTAAATATGGTTTGATTTTCAACTTTTTTGAACTATAAATTTGGCCTAGCATGCATACTTTCCTTGCTTTCCCTTCGTAGTTTTATATGCTAGGGTGACCATATTGTGAAAACCCAGAAAGAGGACCCTTTATTGTAAATATTAACCCTTTTCCTACTATGAACATAAAAGGCCGCCTGGTCTTTTTTTGCCTTTTTTGTCAATAAATGTGTCAGAAAATTCCCTTTGAGTAAATTAATTTGCACCTTTTTTCCAGGTAAAAGTAAAACATTCTAGCAAGTATTTGTCATTATTAAGTTGTAAATGCTTAAAACAGAGTGTAATTACAAGAAAAGAAAAAACAAGATTTTAATTTTCAACAGGTTCCTCTTTATAAACAATTTAACACTTTTTAGAAGACAGAACAGAAATTTAATCTATTTTATATTATTATTATTATTATTATTATTGTTATTATTATTATTTACGTTACTATGTTTTATGAAATCCATAAAAAACAAACTATGATGACAGACAGTGACAAAAAGTTGAACAAGGCGAAAATATGGCAACAGAACAGCAAGAAACATTTCAGAATGATACTAATGCCATTATTTACACTATATTTTCATTATTTACACAGAAAATACTGATAAACCACTGACTAACATGTCTAACATGTTTGTCTCTGAATACTCCGGCTTAGTCATCTCACTTCCCGTCCCTCCCCCTCAGACAATCCAGCCTTTACCATAATGTATGGTCACCCTATTATATGCTAACTAGGAATTTACGCCTGTTTTAGAAGTATTGTTAGTGTAGGCAACCTCGTTAGCAAATGATTTTCTAGCCCACCAGTGGCTAGTTTAGGGTGATCAGTGACCCAATTTAGCTGTCCTGTTGTCAGGCCTTGTGTCACATGTCCCCACAAATATCCAAAAAACGCTAACATGTCCCAATTTTGAACAGTCCCTGTCCCTATTTTAACAACTGAAATAAGACACCCAAACATTTCCCATGCTTGTAATGCTGATTTGGCCGTATTTCTGTCAGTCAATGTCATAACTCAAACAGAAATCGATGCATTTTGGTGGCATTTTCAAGGAATTTTGGTCATGGTACATGAAAGAAGTGATTTTGGTGGTGATACAAATCATGATGTGATTCAGGAATTTTCTGAAAGATTTTTTAACATTGTGCAATAGAGACATTTTCTGCATCTTTGCCAACAACTCAATAAGCTCTGGAGAGATTTTGATGATATTTTCAGGCAGTGTTTGTCATGACACATGGGAGGACTGATTATATTTTGTTGGTGGTCTGAATCCGGATGTAGATCCAGGAAGTTTTTCAAGGATTTGTTAATAGTGCGATATAGGTCAGTTGTCTAACCTGACGGTTTTCAGTGGTCTTAAAATATTTCAAATTTCGACAATTGAATGGGGAAAAATTTCTTGTGTTTTCAAGGGTATCTCTTTGTCTTTAAATCCTTAGAAATATCAATGCAACCCCCAAAACAACTGTGAAGACAATGTATTTCAGCTGTTTTTAGCCAACATTCAGCCAGAAGAACAACTGGTGTGAAACCCAATGATGCAAAACTTGACCACCCCAGGGAGAAGTTAACCTGACACACCAGACATTCAAAATATCTCACTAGTCCATCTGAGAAAGAGCCCACTGAAAGCATGTCCCACACTTGATTGGATGACCCTTCTGTCAATCACATCCATTGGGGGCCAATCAGATAATGTAGTAGGCAAAACATGAACCACATCAATGGTGGAACAAAAATGTCCTCCCTACCATGAAAATCTTTCTGTGTTGTTATTTGTTTTACATTTAATAAAGAAATGTGGTCAAGATCTGATAAAACTGCTACTGAAGCTGTTAGCATCCATGCTAACCTTCATAGACCAGGGCTGAGCAACTGGCAGCCAGGTGACCACGTGTGGCCCTTCACCTCACTCAATGCGGCCCACCAATCATTTCCAAAAAGAGAAAAGAAAAAAAAAGTTGGAAATATGAAGAAAACATAACAACAGCTGCTTAATTCATCATGAGTAACCAGTACCACATAATGCACAAATTAGGATAGGTGATCAAATATTTCTATTAACCTAATATTGCTGATACATGCTTTGTTTTTACAAGTCATTAAATAACTTAGTTTGCTATGATTTTATATATAAATATTTTTTATGAGGCATTCAAAAATGATTTATAGTATTATATGACTATATTTTGGAACTATGATAAAGGTAATCTGTTTGTGCTTTAAAACCTGGTAAACATTCATTCTTTTACTGCATTAAAAATAAGCTTAAACTGGCTTTAGTTATTTGTCATACACATAAAATTGTGAATTTTGAATTGTGTTTGAGTTAAAATATATTAATGTTGGTATAAACCTCTTTTGGCGCTTTATATTTGCTTTTATTTTGATTATTTATATTTTATTTCTTTATTAAGAGTGCCCAACAATGTGTATCAGTGCAGCCCTCAGGCACTGATAAAAAAATGTGTGACCCAGTTAGAGCCCGACATGTAACAATGACCTGAAATGTTATAAAAAAAAAGGTTATAAAACCCGAAATGTAATAATTGGTCAATAATGTAACAAAAGTGTTACGCCCGAAATGTAATAAAAAAAAATAAAATAAAACCCAAAATGTAATAACTGAAATATCTTGTGTGTTATCTTCTCATCAAATGCAACAAATTGTTACATTTTGGGCAAAAAGTTATTATGTTTTAGGCTCAGCATCTTGTTACATTATCGACCAGTTATTACACTGTGGGTTTTGTTACATTTTTTTTTATAACATTTTGGGTCATTGTTATATTTCAGGTCATTGTTACATATCGGGCTCTTAAAGGCCCTTTTGGTAAATCAAAGTTGCCCAACCCTTGCACTGACTGTCAACTTCTGCTTTCGTCATGCTCGTTACTCTCATATCTTTTCGCTGTAACACACGCTGATTGGGTCATTCCACTCAAGACCAAGAACACGGTTGTAGATTGGAGTTTGGCAAGATGAATCTGCCTGATTACAAACATCAGGTGGATCCAACTGCAGTGCAAGGTTACTTCTAGTTTGTTTGTTTTTAGGTTAGGTTAATGGTTCAGTTTGTTTTTGTTGCTGCTAATCAGGGTCCAAAGGACAGACTATGTTTTTTGATTACATATTTATAATATAAAATAAACCAGAGTGTCACAGCCCCAGAGGAATCATCTTACGGCACACGTCTGGCACTTGGACAAGGTCATCTTCATTTACCTTATGTTGGCACAAATCTGATCCCCTCTGTATTGACAGTAAGAGTGATAAATGACAGACGGCCCATTACACAGAGGGCTCATATCACCCAAACCGTGGCAGACATCCAGCCTCACACACAAACAGCCTGAGAGATTATTCTGCCGCCCCGGCTGTCACAGCGCTCTGCCGCTGCGTTTTTCCCCGGCTGCACAATATGAGCGTGTCAGCGTGACTTCTAAATTTTTAATGGAAATGTGGGGAGGGAGCAGGCGATGTCCACGGCAAAGTAATAGCAGTGATTTCACAGAGAGGATTCTTCAAGCCTCTGTAACCTACAAGCATCAAAATTTCCGGCACGTTTTTGTTAAGAAATGAGGTTTTTGTAGCAGAGAGGACCCTTTTCCAATAATTCAATAAAGAGATATGGAGGTAAAAGTTGGATTTCATTCCAATTTACTTCAATGAAAGATTGAGACTGTTCATGAACTCATTTTATTTTATTTTTTAGGCCACGGCAGAAATAAATCATTCAATTTCAGCCTTCTGATGGCTCATAACTTTGTGTTATTTGCTGTCTCTGATGTGTTTATAGGCGTGAGTGTCAGATTTTTTATGTGCACAATAAATTTAGCCTGTCAGGATGGCTTCTATCTATTCACCATCAGACTCGATTCACTCTCACAACAGCAGTCTATCGCTGCTCATCAGTGTCAGTGATTTTAAAGTCATACACACCTCTATATTCTTTAAAATGCTTCAGAAATCCACATCTTTTAGCTGCTTTAACATCAAATGGCAGCATGGTAAGTGAGTTTGTCAGGAAAGCAGTTATCAATGGAAACCAGTGAGTCTGTCAACAAAGTTTGCTGAGGCAGTTTCACAGAAATTCACAAAACATGTTTGCTGAGATGTTGGAATTTAAAGGGATTTTATCAAAAATAAGATGCATGGAGTGCTACTCAGAGGTGGGCAACTGTGAAAAAATGTTCAAAAAGTCTTCTTCTGGTGCTCTTCAGTGTGATATTTCAGTATTTTTAGAGTTGTGTTGTACCAGGTTCTGGATAACAGTCAGTGAAGTGGCTCGAAGAGCTCGGAGTAGCACACTTCTGTTGGCTGGTACAGACACTGAGTGAGTTTAATATAAAAAGAGCCATTAAACTATGTTGGGTTGAATGTAAGATTGGAAAAAAAACTTAAAAGTGCTTGGTTTTTCCTGCAGGAAGTCTCTCTCTGTGTTTGGCACTATTTTATAGTTAACTATGTGTGCATTAATTCCCTCTTTGAATCTCATTTTAAAGAATTTCTTCTTTCATATACTCTGATTCGTAAAGGTAACCCCGTGCAGCCACAGTGAAATGAACTCCGTCGTCATTTGAGTCAAAATCACTCATATTCGGTTCAGTATTCGTTTCCTGTGTTGTTATGTCTTCCTGAGTCCACAGAGAGAAACAATAGATCAGCAGAATAAATGCTCTGAGGGTTTTTTACATATTTCATCAGTCCATCTGGGAAAGAGCCCATAGAAAGTGTCTGGGGAGGGCAGAACCTTTCAGAAGCATATCTAGCAGGTGATTGGACAATCAAACTGTCAATCAAAGTCATCACAGGCCAATCAGATAATATAACAGGCGGGCACAACAGAACATGAGCCACTAAGTAAAACAAACTCTCATCAGATTTGGAGCGAAAGTATCCTTACGACAGAGAAGTTTGTAATGTTATTTGTTTGTTCGTCATTTAATAAAGAAATATGGTCTATATCTGATAAAACTGCGACTGAAGCTGTAAACATCTATGTTAGTCCTTGAAGGAGCAGTCACTTCCTGCTGTAATCTTACTCGTGGCTCCACCTCTTCCTGTTTTAAAGGACTCTGATTGGAAAGTGTTTCTGTAGATTGGAGCTTGGCAAGATGGATCTGCCTGATTACAGACATTGAATCACCAATCAGATGTGATACCTCATGAATGCTTGGAACTATTTTTGTCAAACTTTGCACAAATGTCCTCTCTTAATGAATGTAAAAACAAACCCCCAGCCTTTAAACTTGGGCACATAACCATATTTTTTATCTTGTTTTATATATTCTCAATCTCTTTGTAGGTAATGTGAGAATTAATGAGCTTGTATTGAAACACAATTCTTTATGTGATCAAACAATATTCTTTTTGTGATGATGCATTGTCTTAACTTATTATCTCACATTTAAAATCAAACATTTTTAGTGTAACTATACAAGTAGCTTATATAATGTATGATACACATATTTTTGTGTATAATTAGGCATCAATAGTTTAAATGCTGGTCTCAAAACATTCCAGCAAATCATCATCTACAATCAACAGTATTGGTCTCATTCGTCTGCCCTCATTGTCACCCTACCCAGAGCCTATTTATTCCTACTTATGGTTTAAGACAACATTTTCCTTGAGGTTATTTCGATTTAGAGTCAAAAGTAACCCAAATATTCTTAATCTTACACAGAAAAATACAATCTTATCCAAAAAATAGAGCCTGTGGACATTTCATCAGCCTACACCTTATTGTGAAATGATGGAAATGATGATGGAGTTTCTGATATTATTTCAAACTCTAGAGGCCATGTGTGATGGTCTCAATTAAGATTGTTATTACAAGCCGTCTGGAGCTATTATCTCTGAGAAGACATGTTATTTGGAAAATAAGCTCAGTTTCTGCTCCTGGTTAACCCTCCGGCTGCACAAACTCATTTAAGAAAATAAGAAACAAAGGTTTTGGATTCTTTGGAGATTTAGTTTCTAAAAGTTAAAGAAAAACTGAGCTGAACTATTCTGCTTATCCATTTCAGGCTCACAGGGGGCCCATCTGATGGCCAATCACAGGGCCATACAGAGAGACAGACAACTTTTCACACACACATTCACACATGATGCAACAGGTTGCAAAAAAAGCTGTGATTTACATCACCTTTCCTTTTAATAACCCTATAAAACTATTTAAGAACTGAGGACACTAATACTTGAAGTTTGTAGGTGGAATTCTTTCGATTCTTGATGCACAACTTCAGTTGCTCAACAGTCCACGGTCTGTGTTGTCGAATTTTGTGCTTCATAATGCTTCACAAATTTTCAGTAAGACACAGGTGTGGACTGCAGCAGGTCAGTCTAGTACCTGAACTCTTTAACTACTACGAAGCCACACTGCTGTATCACGAGCAGAATGTGTCTTCATTGTCTCTGAAATAAGCAGAGACATCTCTGAAATGATGTCCCTGATGGCAGCATGTTGCTCCTAAACCTGTATGTACCTTTCAGCATTAATGGAGCCTTCACAGATGTGCAGGTTACCCATGCCATAGGCACTAACACCCCCCCACCCCCCCCCCCTCCCCATATGCTGTCTTTTGACCTTTGCTCTGATAACAGTCTGGATGGTCCTTTTCCTCTTTAGCCCGGAGGACACCACGTCCATGATGTCCAAAAACAGTCTGAAATGTGGACTCAGACCACAGCAGACTTTTCCACTTTGCCTCAGTCCATCTCATTAGCTCAGGCCCAGAGGAGCCGGCGGTGTTTCTGGGTGTTGTTGATATTTGTCTTTGTCTTTGCATGGTAGAGATTGACCTTGACCTTGTAGATGTAGAGATGAACTGTGTTAACAGACAATGGTTTTCTGAAGTGTTCCTGAGCCCACGTGCTGATATCCTTTACAGAATGATGCTGCTTTATAATGCAGTGCTGCCTGAAGGTCACAGGCATTCAGTGTTGGTATTAGGTCTTGCTGCTTGAAGTTGATAAAGAAAAAAAGATCCATTGATAAGCGTTGTTCTTAAACTGTTGGACTATTTCCTCACACAGTTGTTCACACAGTGGTGGACCTCACCCTGTCCTTGCCCTTTTTACTTATTGAATGCTCCAAACAGGTGTTTTTTGAGCATTCCTCAACTTTCCCAGTCTTTTGTTGCCCTTGTCCCAGCTTTTTTGGAAAGTGTTGCAGGCTTCAAATTCAAAATGAGTGAATATTTGCAACAAAGCCAATGAAGGTTATCAGTTTGGACACTGAATGTCTTGCATTTGTTGAGTTAAACTGAATAAAGGTCAAAAAGGATATGAAAATCATTGTATTCTGTTATTATTGGGTTCTACACATCGTTCCAACTTCATTGGAATAGAGGCTCTGATTCCCTCTGTGGCCTTTTATATTTCAGGACGCTGCACGTTCTCACTGTGCTCTCACGTTGACCTCCTCTGGGTGTTTTTCTCCTCTGTCCAGGTTTGGAGAGGACTGGAGCTGCCAGCAGGTACGAGCAGGAGCGTGAATGATTGTCTGTCAATCTGGATTAACCCTGAGAGGGACTGCTGACCTGTTCGCTGTTTGGTACCTGCAGCCAATCACACGGAGGTGGAGATGATAAATAAAGGGACAGAGCCTGCACGCTGTGGCTGCAGCATTGGCCACTAGATGGCAGAGAAGAACCAACAAATTTAAGCTCAGGTCACACTGAAGAGAAACTAGTATGTTGTTCTCTACTGAACTTGAGGGACATCAGTGAGTCCGCATGGATTCAGACAGGGGTCCTGTTCTGGTCTTCAGCTCACACAGAGACGGAGGATGTGGCAGGGGTGCTGCCAGAAATTCTGGACCCCAAATAAAGATATCTCTTTAGGCCTCATCCCAAAGCATCCGTACAAAGTGACTCAAACTAAGCATATGTCAAGCAAATAAAAGAATTAAAATGATGATCAAATGGACTGATTATTATTATTAAATCCATTCAACATGTTTTTAGTTATAATTTTCTTTTTTTTTATAACTATCCACCTGAATCTATAATTATAAACCCTATCAAAGATTCAAAGCTTTGCAGATTTAACGTTTGTTTTGATCCATAGCCTGTAATTTTAAAGACAAAAATATTTTAACATGCCATTCAGACATGTGGAAATGTGCAAAATGCATAAATGGAACTAAAATCCCATGATGGATCTTATAAAGTAGGGGTAACCCCTTTCTTTACTCAATATGGCCCCCAAGACAACTTCAAAATTTTTAAAACTGCAGCCATGAAGATGAAAAAATCTTTGATTGGGTCTTTCGATTGGATTTTCCACCAGGACACCATTTACAGGCAAAAATCATTACAAGATAAAAAAAAAAACATATTCTATAGTAGTATTTGGAAACTATTTTTAATTAATTCCTATCAAGAAATATTAGATATTTTTTGCAGTAACGGTAAATGTCTATTATGAAGCAATGTGAATACTTTTGGATAAAAGAGGGTCAAATTAACTTTTTCTACTTGCCACCTTGGCCAGGTTACTTTTACAAAAACAATTTTTGTTCACAGTGGAACTTAATGGCGAAACAAATGTAAAATTAATGGAAAAAAAACAGTATTTACGAGTTAATTGCCCTGAAAAATCCCCATTAATTGACTTTAATTCCATATGTAGCCCATTAAACTTTACTGTTTGGTTTTGAGCTTGAAAGTAATACAAATAAATACTGCCAATGACAACCACTTTTTGTGTCTCAGATTTATGAAAGACTGCAAATGTCCAAACATTATTCTGCTTTTCATGTTAAACAGAAATGGGAGAAGAAATCTGGTTTAATGTTTGGGAATGTCAGTCCAAGGTTATTAATTCAAGATTAGTTCCTGAATTCTGTTGGGAAAATATACTAAGGTATTTTCTGACTTAAAATCAAATTTAAAACAGCAGAGTTCACAAGTTCAGAGTGAATGTTGGAGAAAACGTGGCAAATCAATGGCGGATTATTTTCACATCTTTTTGGCCTGTCCTTAAAAACGTTCGAAATGGCAGGAGATTGTGCCCTTTGTTTACGACAATACACTTGGGTAAATTTCCAGAAAAGACGAGAAGAGAGTAACACTAATGTGGCCATTTTGGGAAATCAAAATTGCACCCAGGCTCGGTAGCCAAGCAAATAAAGGCTGACGTGCATTTAATGGCTGGGATATAATTAAAGGTCAATAGGGTAATTACCCTGCCAAGGAGGTTATGTTTTGGACTGCATATGTCTGTTTGTCAGTTTGTTTGTTTGTTAGCAAGATTAAAACTATGGACAGATTTTGCAGAAATTTGTTGTAGTAGCCCAACTTAAAAATGATTAGATTTTGGTGGTGATCCAGCTAACCGCCATTAGCAAATTATCATTTTTGCTCAATAGCTGTCCAACTAATAATGATATCAACATGATTCTGAGTGCTAGGTGTGGGTTTTCAGGGTCAAGGAATCATATTGTGATGGTAACTTTTACTTTAGTGCTTGCTAGTTAATTTGTGTTTTTGTCTTTGGCAGAGCAACTGTTAAGGCTTTTCAGCAGTCAGCACAGCTTTTCTTGTCTTTGTCTGTTGTCATATGTGATGCCACTCCACCAAATAAATCCTTTCAACTCTCAGTGATGGACTACAGCCTACACATTAGGTCAGGGCTGGCTGGCCCATTAGGCAATATTGGCAAATGCTAAGGGCACCCTGACTTTCAGGGGGTGCCACAAATCAGGAAAAAATATTCCTTCAATATAATTATATTAAACTAGTCATTTCTATGAACTCTGAAAATGGAAAAACTCACATTGATTCAAATGTATACCAATAATATTACTACAAATTATAATGACAAGTAAGTTATTATTATTTATTCACTTTTTTACAGGATTCTTATTTTGTGGTAAGGTATTTATATTGTATTTCAGATTTTGTAATTTGTTAAGCATGTCGATTGGGTGACATGTTATCTTATAAATTAAAGACAATGGTAAAAACAGTGCTATTCGATTTCTTTTGTAAGTAAATCGCCAATGTAGGGGTGGCCACATAAAATCTCGCCTTGGGCTCCACACTGGGGTAGGGCCAGCTCTGCATGGGGTGTACAAATCAACCACAAGGCTGCTTCCAACGTATTGATGGGGGGGCCATTTACGAGTCACTCAGGGGCCCAGATAAGAGTGTGACAAGGGCCCCAGCAGCCTCACAGCTGAGCGGTTTGTTTTTGGCACTGACCGGAAGTGACGTCTTGTTGGCGTCCGCAAAGACGCATCAGTGAGCAGCAGTAAGTTTGAGTCACTGCAGCAGAACAGGTCCAGTCAAGGCTGAGCTAACCTTCCTCTACTCTGCAGAGATAACAGCATCCACGTCGACTCCAACAATAGACACATTCAGGTTATCAGGGAGGGTTTGCTGCTGGTAAAGATAGCAGTGAAAGTGACACAAATCAGACAGATACTGCAGAAACCCAACACAGACATGTTTGTCCGGCCGAGGTTAGACTCTGAGATGACGAGAGCACAGGTGGAGGAGACTCTGCAACAGTTTCCAGCTCGTACCTGAAGATTCAGCTCATGGAGCAGGAGAGGCCCAAACATGCGAGCAGTGCAGATTCACACTTAAGGAATCAATTATTCACTCTCAGCGGTGACATCTTATTTCTAATGGAGAAGTCTCCAACAGTTACACAGCTTCCACACGCACCCTCTCACACAAATGTAAAAGTAACATGATGTTTGATTAAGGAGGCAGCAGGGTTCAGAGAGGGGACTACAGCCAGGACGGATCAGGGCTGAAACTTTAGGTTTATAAGAGATCGTTAAAGAAAGCTGCTGTGATGCCAGATTTTTGAGATAATCTCAGTGACTCATTGAATCACAGTGACACCTGTTCCACATAATGATTTAGATATAGATGCAGTGAGGACACTAGTTTATATTTTCATGCTCTTAGCTGACATAAATCTCAGAGAAATCCAATTACAACGGCTGGTTTAACAGGCCCACAGATTTGACCAAAATTGATTTAATAAATACATCAAAATGACTTCCATTTAGCCGGCTATAGGCATTATTTTTTGCAAACTTTTCATTAAACTAAGGTTTCTGACCAGGGGCTCTTCCTGAAATATTGGGCCCCATGAAAAGACTTCAGATTGGGCTGCTTCCTAAACCAGCTCTGCAGTTTCTCAAGTGATGAATAAATATGACAAAACACATGTTTAAAAGGACCGTTGTTAATATTACAGTCAATTTGTTCCCATTTAAAACACAAATCAGCTTCAAACTGTGAAAAAACACTATTCAGCTGAGTGTATATAAAAATGGCAAATTAAACTATGTTCTATCCAGATTTTTTATTGCATTTGGACTATTTTAAGCATTTAAATTTTTTTATTTGTCATATAATAGTTCCTAATGCATCTCTGGTGCAATATCCTTACTTTCAAACAGTGCATTTATATTTATTTCCATGTTGTAGATATTGTCCATAGTTTAAATCCTTGGCCTTGGTTATAGTCTCACTTTAATTGTTTTATTTGTTTATTTTTTCGTTATGGGAAAATTGTTATGTCTTAAAGGTATTTTAATTACTATTACGGTCTTATCTTATTTTAATGTCTATATTTTTCATTCCTTCTGCTATACTGTGTAGAAGAACAACTGAAACAACTGAATTTCCCCTTAAACTTTAATAAAGCATTTCTGTAAAAACATATGAATGATAAATAATTTTTGCAGATTAAACTTTTGTCTTGCCCCACAACCTGCTTTTTCCAAAGACCCCCATTATTTGATATACTTTTTGTATATGCATAAAAAAATCTAGTATCCTCTAATAAATGTTCAAATCTGATTTTTTATATAAAGAAATGTGATTTTATGGGAGTTAATCATGCAAAATAAACTTCCTTGTTTTGTTTTTTTTTTGCATTTAAAAACTTGATATTTTTCTATGAGAGGAAAGATAACTTTACAGACCTGTGAAAAACAAGTTCATAATGTGAAATGGAAAAAATACTGATAATTTAAGTTCTCTTAATTTCAATCAGGGATGGGTAACTTTGGTTACCAGGAGGGCCACATGAAAATATGTTGATCTGCAGAGGGCCCAATCATCGTACTATATCATCGAGGTTACTCATAATTTAACAAAAGGAACAATAAAGCTCCTAAGAAGCTAAAATATTGCTTTGGGGGCCCCCATCAGTCATGGGCCCGTAGATTCCCCTCCTTTATTGCTCCCCTGGTAAGAGATAAAAAGAAAAAAGAGGATACTAAAATATGACAAATCAATAGAGGAAAAAAGGGACAGCGGCTCCATTATGGCAGCATGAATAAGTCAGGACTGTAACTGCCTGTCAGACGGTTCCTCCACTGGAGTCTGTATTTTAAAAGGGGGCCAAAAAAAACGGCACACCTGCACGTCTGTTTGAATGAGTCTGGATGTGTGTTTAATTGTGAACCTCAGCGTATGCACACTGCACATAACGCCTCAAGAAAACACCTGGAGCTTATTATAATGTAATAAATCCATTATAATCCATTAAAAATACAACACATCAACCTCCCTGCATTAATATTTCACCTGAGCCAGACTTACAGTACGATGTCAAACCCCACAGAAGCTCTTGTTCCCATGTTTAAGTGGCTGCACAGTGTGTTCTGGGGAGACTCTTACCTGTGACGCTCGGGTCTGCCCTGAATAAGACTTTGTAATATTTCAGGTAATGCATGATGATCGAGTTGACGTTACATTTATTCAGCTCTAAGTGTATTCTGGAGCTGTCCTGAGTTAACTTTACTATTTTGGTGTTCACGGACGGACAAGATGTTTCCTACTTTAACCAAAGCCACGACCAAAGTATGCAAAGTATTCCCAAGGTACTGTTGATGTTTTTAAAAGATTCAAGACGCACTTAAGAAATAACAAAAGATGCAATGATGCAATGAGGAACAAGGGACTGAAGTATTTCTGGCTTATGTAAGAAATGGGACGAGACAGGGAGCGCTGTTGGACTGAATATCAGCACAGATGTGATTGACAGGTGAGAAATTGGGATGTTGTGTAAAATGAAAATAAAAACAGAAAACAATGTTAACTTTTACAACCCTATTCAATTAAATACACCACAAAGACAAGATATTTAATGTTCACACTGATAAACTTTGTTTTTTCAAATGTTCACTCATTTTGGATGTAATGTCTGCTACATGTTCCAAAAAAGCTGGGACAGGAGCACGTTTGCCACTGCGTCACATCACCTTTTCTTTTAACAACACTCAATAAGTGTTTGTTAACTGAGGACATTAACTGCTGAAGCTTTGTAGGTGGTCAGTCTGGTACCTGCACTCTTTCCCTCTGAAGCCACGCTGTTGTAACACGAGCAGAATGTGTCTTCATCGTCTCTGAAATAAGCAGGGATGTCCCTGAAAAGATGGACAGCAGTGTATGTTGCTCTAAAACCTGTTTGTATCTCCAGCATTAATGGTGATTTCACAGATGTGCAAGTTACCCATGCCATGGGCACCAACACCCCCCCATACCATCACAGATGCTGTCTTTTGACCTTTGCTCTGATAACAGTCTGGATGGTCCTCTCCCTCCACATCCATGATGTCCAAAAACAGTCTGAAATGTGGACTCAGACCACAGCAGACTTTTCCACTTTGCCTCAGTCCATCTCAGATGAGCTCGGCCCAGAGAAGCCGGCAGTGTTTCTAGGTGTTGTTGATATTTGTCTTTGTCTTTGCATGGTAGAGTTTGACCTTGACCTTGGAGATGTAGAGATGAACTGTGTTAACTGACAATGGTTTTCTGAAGTGTTCCTGAGCCCACGTGTTGATATCCTTTACAGAATGTTGCTGCTTTATAATGCAGAGCTGCCTGAGGGATCAAAGGTCACAGGCATTCAGTGTTGGTTTTTTGCCTTGCCACTTATGTGCAGAGATTTCTCCTGATTCTCTGAATCTTTTCATGATGTTATGGACTGTAGATGATGAAATCTGTTGTTCCATTTGCTCAAACAGTTGTGGTGAACCTCGCCCTGTCCTTTCTGTGATGCCCAATCATGACACTCACCTGTTTCCAATGAACCTGTTCACCTGTGAATGGTCCAAACAGGTGTTTTTAGAGCATTCTTCAACTTTCTCAGTCTTTTGTTGCTTCTGTCCCAGCTTTTTTTGGAACATGTTGCAGGCATCAAATTGAAAATGAGTGAAAATTTGCAAAGAACAATATCAGTTTGAACATTAAAAATCTTGTCTTTGTAGTGTATTTAGTTGAATATTTTTCAAAAAGTATTTACAAATCGTTGTATTCTGATTGTATTCATGTTTTTCAGAGCAACTTTTTAACATCACGTCACTTCTGCTGCTGTCATGTCCACAGTAAAATCCGCCTGTCGGGACTCAGCTCTGTTCATCGATGAGCTGCAGTTCGGGTTTGGTGGCCAGGGGGCGTCACCGAGCAGCTCTGGCAGGTGAATTCCGCTCCGTACTTCTCTGTACTGTACCGTGAGAGCTGGAGGAGGAGCAGCCACACACAGACTCTGGCAGCTAAAGAAGTGAGGCAGTCTGGAGTGAACGCAGAGCGCACCGTGATCCTCTGTGGTCCAGGTCCTCGGTCTCGGCTGTTGGGAGAGTGAGGGCGCACGGAGCCGGCGGGTCTCTCTGCGATGCCAGGCGCAGTTTGTAGCCGGGATGGGATGAGCAGAGAGGGCTTTACGCACAGACGTTACCTCGCTCCTGCCTGCTGAAGATACCTGAAGACCTCCAGAAGCAGCCGAGGGCGCGGAGAGAGTGTTCGGCGTCAACTTTGGAGAAAGCACCTGTCTGCCGGTGGATGTTGCGCCATGGAGATACGCACAACGAGACTCCGAGCAGTGCTGATGTTCATATGGATCTCTCAAGGTAAGCCAATTAATGCACGAGAAGGTCATTAAGTCGCGTGCTCCCGTAAGTGGATCAAAGCGGAGTTCAGGTGCAGTTTGTGGGCGGCAGAGAAAGTGAGAAATGCGCGAACAAGGCGACGATGGGGGCATGTGGTCCTGCGTAAAACCACCACAGGATCTGATCTCCAAAGGCCGTTTTCTGTCTTAAAACATCAAGTTTGAACCAATTACAGGGCTGGAAGGGAGTGCACTTTCTGTTTACAAGCGTTAAGGAACGATAGAGTGAGTTAATGGGTCACATTTAAGGGTCAGGGCACCAAAGTTAAGATCAATAAAAGAAAAGCAGAAATTAATTTTACTCTTTAAAACTACTTACGAGCCAAACACGAAAATATTGGACGTTCTAAGTCGTTTTTAATGTTCTAATTTTTTGCAACAAATGCTAAAAGTAACATAAAATTGTGTTTTTTATTCACTTGTATCTTCTAATTGATAAAAGGACAATAAGGACATTAATATAACAATAATGGTAGATTAGTAATGTCAAAATAAAAGCCCAGGAAACACAGCAAAATATAAAGATGTGATTTTAAATAAGTAGGTCTGTTATATTATTGCATCTACTGTCAGTAGTGCTATTAACACAAATTAAATATTAATATTTCTCTCTATTAGTACCAATCTATTTGGTTGCAAGGCTGCCCATTGGGGGGGGAAAGGTTACAGCTTTATAGGGCCCCAAGCCACTGAAGGGCTCATGGAGATTGGCAGATTAATATAATTTAAACCCTAAATGCTCACCATTACTTAATAATGCAGCAACAAAATATATCACATTGTTATATGTTTAAAATGTGAGCCTCTTTATCCTAAAATCGTGATGATGCTAATTATCCAACATGTGCTTCTATCATTCACCAACTTTTAAATGTGTTTTTTGGGCTTTTTTTGAGTAACATGATGGTGTATAGAGTTTGAAATTGGGGAGAGAAAGTGGCTAATGATGTGGTAAAGGAGGCACATGCCTGATTTGATCCCTGCCAGCTGCTCCAGATTTACAGTAGGGGTCATCGACTGTATTCATGCGTGCACCAGTTCTCTCTTCAGAACGTCTGCCTTTTCAATAAATGAAACATTAGAAATATTTTGGTCTGACAGGCCTGTTGTTGGTTCATCGTGTTTCCCTGAATTGTGTGTCTGTCTTGGTCTTTAAAAGTGGGATCAGTCCCTTTCACTCAGACTGTTGCAGCCAATTGGGGCAGTTGTAGTATCTCAGATACTTACTGTATTTCTAACCTTGTGCAGCAGCTGGATCCTCCTGATTCACCGTCTGTGGTCATGCAGATCCATCTTGCCAAGCTCCAATCTAAAACGTTTGTAATCGACCCAAAGCAGCACGGCCCAATCAGCATCCTTTAGAGAAGAAAGAGGGGGGAGACACAATGAGACGACAGCAGGAAAGGACTGCACTTATAGAGGTTAGCATAGATGCTAACAGCTTGAGTAGCAGTTTATCAGATTTTGACCACATTTCTTTATTGAATGAAAACTAATATCAACACTACAGACTTCTTTATAGTAAGGATATTTTTGCTCTGGCATGTTTTGGCGACTTTGTTTTACAAAGTGGCTCATGTTCTGTAGTGCAGTAGTGCCCGCCTACAGCATTATCTGATTGGCCTGTAATAAATGTTGATTGACAGAATGATCGTCCAATCACCTGCCTGATATGCTTCTGAAAGTTTCTGCCCTGCCCAAACACTCTCTATTGGCTCTTTCCCAGATGGACTACCTTCTTTCTGTTTTGCATCACTGGGTTTGACACCAGTTTACTTGTTCTACTGGTTAAAAGCAATGGAAATGCATTGTCTTCACAGGTGTTTTTGGCAATGCATTGATATTTTAACAGTTAAATGACAAAGCGATACCCTTGAAACCACAACAAGTTTTTCCCCATTAAATGTTATAAATTTGAAAATATGTTTGCGGCCGGATGGAGAGCTTTGGAGGGCCTGATGTGGCCCCATCAGGCCCTCCAAAGCTCTCCATCTGGCCCCCTTACTATTATCATACAGAAAATGATTAGGGCCACAGCAAATAAATTTACTTAGAGGTCAAGCTTTGTTTTATGACTGAGAAAAGAGTCAGAAATCTAAAAAATAAAAAAGTCACATGGCCCTTAGCCGCTAGTTGATGATCACTGCAGTAGAGTCTTCGGCCATTTTTGTAGTCCTTTTGTGACAGTTTGTTAAGCCCTTAGAATCACAACACATCCTTGTATTTTCTTAATTTTGTAATATTCTGGGTCTGATGTGGCCCTTGGGCCTCCAAGTTTATGGTTATTAGTGCCCTTAACTGTAATTCATCACTTAAAACTCTCATAGATTTCTGTAACCCTTCAATCGGAGGAGTTTTCTGTTTTCTTGCCCCTCAAATGGTTTAAAGTTTTGATGTTTTATGACAGAAACCATCTTTGTTTCATGAGAGACTCCCTGAAGGTCATCTCGACTCTATCCTCACCGTTAAGGTAATAAAGTAAAACTTGAAGAACTAAACTGTGACCTCTAAAACCTTTGAGCTCCAGTCTATTAAGATGTCCTACTCATTTCATCTTGATCTGCAAATCATCTCGTCACATGTCCATCTCTGGAAAAAAATGGCATCTTGCTCTTTTTTTTATTCTTCCACTGAAATCCCGAATTCAAAGACGGGACAAGCGAGCTGACAATTCATGAAAAATGTAATTTTCATTGCCGTGGCTGCTGCTGCTGCCCGTCTTTCTTTCTGAGGTCCCTTTTTAAGCACAGCAGAGTACTCCAGTCCTAAGAGGGCAGAATGTTGTTGCATGGCTGAATGCTTTGAAATGAATTTTAAGGAAGTCAAATGTCTTTTTTCCTCCTCTTTCTTTGTATGGCTATGTGAGGTTAAAAATAACATACAGGCTAAAAGACTCTTTTCTGTTTGGCCATCCCAGACTTTGTTCGTGGTGGCATCACATGATGGGTATTATGGTGTGGCTCCTATTCAGGCTCTTAATGGATCTCGCATGAACATGGTTAAGGAAGGATGATGTGGTCATCTGACAACATTCAGCTTCCTGTTTGACAAAATAAGCATCACTTTGCACACTCTGCACAGCTCTTAGTGAACAGTACTCACATACAAAGAGAGTTTTCGCCTCATAATCGACACTCTGAGCTGCAAACATTTCACTTGCAGCCAAAAGTCGCAGCAGTTTTCCAGCTGGATGCTATTACTTCACATAATCACAAACAAACCCATGGATCTTGACAAGATGCGTTAAATCGTATTAATTTGGCTCTTTATATCAGCGCAGACTCTGCGTCGTTCAGACTCTACTCAAAGAAGCCCTTTAGGCTCTTGTGACTTGGCCACTCTTGTTCCTGTCAACTCCGCTGCAGCATCATTTCTTACCAGATGTTGGCTTTCCTCCAGTGTGGAAATCAGAGATTGTTACAGCTTGTGTCTTTTGTGTCAGGATTTGTTTGGTTCAAACTGGGGTTGGCGGCGGAGCAGCGGCGGGGAAGACAAAAAAGTGACATGAGATCCATCCTCAGATTACTTTGGGATGCTGAGACGACAGTGTGCATGTTGTCCTCTAACAATGCAGAGGACATCTGGCTTGAAATCTGTGTTTTTTGGGCAGCATGTCTGCACGGGCGTCCATGTGGCGTGACATTAAATGTGCTGCCGTCCTTTGTTTTTGGCGTGGCTGCTAAATGGGATGAAACAAATGGATGAATTCAGTTTCATGGCTCACCAGCGAGCAGCTTCAGTCTCTTTCTGTTCTTCTGATCGAACGGATCTCTTAATTTGCATGATGGATTTCTTCTCACATTTCTGACTGCAGCTAAGCTTCTCAGAGAAAGGAAGTCAAATCCCCCCCGTCAGAAACTTCACAATTAGAGAGTGGAGAAGCTGCAGCGCTGAACTGCAAACTGCTATTGATGAAACAGAGCAGCTCATTGGCTTCAAAAAAGGAGAGCCGTAGCTAACGGTCTCTAATAAATCTTCCAATAATTAGCTCCATTCAGGGTAGCCTCATCATTTATGATCTGGGACAGATGCTGAACACTTTCTGTAGTTTTATAACCGCTGACAGCAGTAAATCAAATCATATCTGAAGCATCCAGTCTGTCCTCGCTGTTGCTGCTCTTCATCTGATAGCTCAAACTGGCCCCGAGGATGTAGAAAAGGTGACATTGCTCCCTGCAGTCTGGGAGCACAGACAGGTAAACATCCACCCTGATGGGAAATATATGAGTTTGTCAAAGGTCCCATATTATTGGAAATACACATTTTAATGGTTTTTGTACAAAATATGTGTCAGTGGCCTGTCTTCACACCCCTAACATGAGAGAAATCACTCCTCCTCCTCCTCTGCCGCTTGCTCTACCTTTTGGAAAATCTGAGCTCGAGCAATCATTAGGAGATATACCACCTTTCCCAGATAGGAAACACTCCCTGAGGCTTCAGCGGGTATCTTTAAAAACTGAGATTTTTATTTTCTGTTTTCAAAAATAACCTGTCCACACGTGTGAGTTTTAAAAACATCCTCGTTCACCAGAAAACCCTGCAAAAATGCACTATTTAACACGGTTTACTACCTTGTAATGACATCGGTGATATGCAACCTCTTTTTTTTGTTTTATGCCAAAGCAGTTTGATTTTCAGGACTATTCAAACCACAAGAGAGACTTGTGTTATGGTTTATTTTGTGGCTGTTACGTGGTGTTTGTGTGCAGTTAAATGAATTGCATTTGTACAATTTAAACAGAGTGAAGGAGTTTTCCTGCAAATTTTGGCGACTGAAATAGATAAATTACCAAATATTGGGTGTCCGGGACTTTATTTTGTCGCCATCGTTCATCATACAGGTGTCACATCAGTGTTTCCCAAGTTGAAGTGGTGTCCTATCACCCAAATGCATCCCCTACTACTCCAAAGAACAGCACAAATCCCACATTTAGCCGGTGAAATAGGTTACTCACTCGTTTGATTTCAGCAGCACATGAGCGCCTTTCAATGCATCACTTTCATGAACAATGCCAAGGATGAGTTTTCATCTTTGACTCTGTTTTCTGTTTGACACTTCCACTTTCTTTTTGTCTCTGATGCAGCGTCAGGTTTTGAGTTTTGAGGAGGATAAAAGTTTTCTCTTCTCTTGTTTCATTTTCCAGCAGATTCTTTTTATTTTAAGATATTTCTGTGAAACATTTATGGCACTGAGGCAGCTTTGGTTCACCCATGGACTTGTGATATTTTAATTGACACATATGCAGAAATGTACCTCTCATATGATATCAAAATATCAGGTCTATGGTTGTGTATTCAAATAATTTCTGTGGGAATGAGGTATGGCTGTTAAAAATGATCTTGCTCTTATGGGGATAAAACCATATGGTTCCCAGTTGCAATAAAGGTTGGCTATTTATGCACCACTTCTGTAAATTTACAATAAGTGGCATCAACATGGCCTTGAATTTGGACTTAATTTGTCATCAGAAATGGTCAAATATTTGCTTTTGGTAACACTCATTGCTTTAATGCATTGAAAAAGAAGCCTTAAATGGCTTTAATCCTGTTTTTACTTAATCAAATCATGCATTTTTATTTTCTTTCGAGTTTAAAATTATCAATGTTGGTTTTAATAATCATGCTAGAGCTTTATATTTACTTTTTCTGTTTTGTAATTTTTAATTGAGAGTATCTAAAAATATGTAACAGTGTGGCCCTCAGGCAGTGAATAACAGATTTATGTGGCCCTCTTTGTAACCAAATTTGCCCATCCCTGGTATAGAACGTATCCCCATCCAGCTAAAAATACCAAGATGTATTTGTTTGACATCACCATGTCCTACGCCCCCCTTGCAGAAATGCCTCTCTTTTGGTCGAGTATTAAAATATTGTCAAATCCTCTGATGATTGTGTTCGCTGACAGCTGGTTTGTAATGAGATGGGGGCCCTCCTGGCTCTGGTGTAAGCTCATGTTTGTGAGCCAGCTACATCCCTTTTCACAGAATAACTCTGAGCCTGGGGTAATTCTGATCATGTATCACCAATTAGCTAAATAAGAAATCAGCCGGTCGGGGTGAACCATGGAAACAGAAAAAGCATTTCCAGCTGGTTGCTGAATGAAAAGGAACCATCAGGCCACGGCTTCAGCTTCTGCTAAAGAGTGACATGAAAGAGTGTGAGTCACCGGAGAATCCAAAGATATATGGCAGAAAACAAGTCAAAGAGTGAAAATGTGAATGAAGCTACAATTAAGTCAGATTTCTAGACACCAAAAAGTGAACGATAGGGCTGTTTTATACTTGGTTTTGCACTTGGTTTTGTTCACCATTTTTCTTGCTGATAACTTAATATCAAGGTCCACTAGTGTGCAGGTTTCCCAGGCACTCCAGGTGATCCTCAGCAGAGAGTTTGCACAGTCTTGATAAAGAAAGATCCATTTGTTGCTTGAAGTGAACATTTTTAACAGTATACACAGGGCTGCCACTCTTTTCCCAAAGTCTTCCATGATCTAACGTTAACTAGAGATTGTGTTCGTAGCTGATCCGTGATCTGATTGGTACAAATCACCTCCCACGTGTTGGTCGACATGTGAACCGCAAATGAGTGCAAATTTTAACCGTCACAGTGTGAAATACAGTTATACCACTGCTTTGCCTTCTGAGTTCAAAATCCTCTTATCTCAATGCACAGCGCTGTCGAGACGAGAGAACACCAATGCATGTTGTGTTTTACTCTGCAGCGCTGTTAATTGGTTTGTTGTGCATAATGGGGCATTGTTGGTTCAAGAGAAGGGAGCATGTTCAGTCCTGAT
The DNA here is from genome assembly GCA_037902135.1 of Cetoscarus ocellatus. Taxonomy (NCBI): domain Eukaryota; kingdom Metazoa; phylum Chordata; class Actinopteri; order Labriformes; family Labridae; genus Cetoscarus; species Cetoscarus ocellatus. Next base: position 163,580 of record JBAMNC010001373.1, read on the forward strand.
CTTTCAGCAGGAGAATGTAGCAAAACTTACAGTAATGACTGGTAGGGATGGGAAATGTTTACCAAAATAATATCACAGTATTTTCCTCATATAACAGTTATATGTGATAATGTAGTCTTTATTTCATGATCTGATAAAATGATCAGATCTGTGAAACCAACTATACTCAAATAAATGAACTGTAACACACGTGACACAAAACCAAAAACTGTCATTTTTGGCATTAAAACTTGGCTGTAACGTGTTAGTCAACTCGTCGGCTCATCGGTCGATAAGTGCTGGGGCGACCAGAACTCTGATTGGTCGGCCAATAACATTTTTTGTTTTTCCGCTTCAATTTATTTTTTCCTGCAACGATTTACAGTCATCAGTAGGAACGTACCAAGTGCTAATGGGGGTGTTTTCGGACCACCCCGGTTTCACAGGTAACTTGCCTGTCTCAGAACACCCCCTTGTTTTCACCACTTTGGATTCGCCCACCATCTGGAGACCTGGCTGGAGACAGGAGGATTGAAGAGCGTCTATGTTAGCCTATTCAACGTCCGGTGGTTTGCTGAGTATTTATTTTTATTTTGTGCATCCTACTCTACCCCCCGTTAAAATTTTGAATGTTAATTTTACATTGCATGAAGAAAAAGGCCAAAAAATGCTGATTTTATGTCAACAGATTAGTTAACCAGTGTTTGCAGCACTTAAGGATAAAGATAAAGCATGATTTTACTCTCACTGTCAAAAATAACTATTTGCATCCAACAGTTGTAATTTAAAAAAAAAAATCTGGTATTTCTATATTTTGGTTTTGATATTTGTATAAGTTAAGAAATATCAGTTTATCATATATCATCACAAATCCCTAATTTCTATAACAATACAGCAAATTAAACTTGGTAGATGTTCATTTTTTTAATCAGTTACACGGATGTTACACATTTGTCGTGCGTATGTTCAGTGGTGAAAACCACAAAAAAGTATATATATATTTATATATATATTTTTGTCCATTAATGGACGTTACTTTAGCGTATGGCTGGAAAGCGAAATCGATTCCAGCTGAGAATCATTAACAACTTAATATGATAGTTGTTAGTTGTATGATGATTAATTGATTACCAAAGAGTCAAAAAAATCATGGAAGACGGGGGTCAGAAGTGGTCAGAGTTGTGTCTTAGTTTTTTTTGTTTTTTTTTTTTTATAAAAATGCTTTTGGCATGACTTTCAGTGAGTGAAAACTCACAGAAGTGTAGTGCAGGACAACGTTAATATCAGGAGAGTCATGTGTCTGAAAACCGATGAATGCCAATTTATTTCAAGCAGAAATTGACGAAGGAATCGTATCAATAAGCAGAATTTTCATTCCTACTTTAGCAGCACTAGCCATCAGCTGAGCCCCAGTTTAATTTTGTTGGCATGACCAGAAACAGAAAAGGCAGGAAACAGCTAAAATATTAGATTGGGGAGAAAACATAACTTTGATTATTTGCAGTAGGTGACAGTAAAGCACATTATGAGATATTTGCCACCCGTGAGAAAACAAAATGAAAAATAAGATGGGTGTAGCATATACAAAATATAAAGCACTTAGTAATAACCTGTTGATCCTTGGCAGGGATCAGTAAAAGGACCTTAGACATCATCCTTCACACTGTCAAAACAGGGCCCTGCATCTCAATTAAAAAATGTATCAGCATAACTTTGAGTTGGACTAAATTATTCTGCCCTAATGGACAGAAGACTTGGACCTTTTCCCCCAAGTCTTAGGGAAGGAGCTGTTTCGTGTCCTTGTCAAATGCAATGATGATGGAAGAAGAGTGATGGACAAAACCATCACAGCATCGAGGGACTGTGCCAAGAAAAACACTGTGCGCATGGCACACAGTTTAAAGTACATCCTGTTGGAGTGTCACTGATGATTGCCAAGGCTAACACTGCACAGCAACATCCTACACAGAGTTAGTGAAGCTGTTAACAGCATCTATAGGAGTGTTTCCCACCACAGATGCAAGGACATACCCCTGTCAGGAAAACAAAGGGTTTAAAAATATGATTAAATTGCTTGAGCCACACGATAAAATCCCCCTGATCCCATCCCCTTTTTTGGTATGAAGTTCTAGGATTCTGTGAAAGGATGAGATCAAGATTTACTCTTTGTTATCTATCTGTCCTCTTTGGTGACCTCCTTCCAAAAGAGCCACTGATGGAGGCACAGAGTATGGTGGTGTATACTCAGGATGAATCACTCAGGAAGAATCTGGCTTAGGAGCTGATCGGAGGAGTCGCAGAATGGATGCTTGAGAGGTATTAGTGGTAAAACCAAAAGATGAGAGCTGTCAGTCTGTACAAAAAGTCATGTTCGAGCTAACTTAAAATGACATGCTGGACTGTATTTTAGAACGAGTGCCAACGCCTGTTTGACCTTGAATTAAATCAGGTGTGGGGATTAACATTTCCCCTCTTTATCAATTATTTCAAGCAGTTTAAATTCAAATTAGAAATAAAAGCTTCTCTTAAAATAGAGCAAATACTCAAGTATAAACAGTTAAAAAAGAAAGTCTTTCTCTTCGCCCAAAAAAATACTGGTGGAAAGTTTATTTGTGCTTCTTGGTGTTGTGTTGAGTTGTCTTGTTATCTATCATGTTGTGGTTAAGGCAGCCACCTGAACAAGATGTCCCACTATCTTTGGTTGGGAACATCAGTGGCCCCATATTACGACGTTATCACCATATTTGAGTCGTTAAACGGTTGTAATGAAATTCTCAGTATTATAGGTTATGATGAGTATTGTGGTACTTGACATTACCACTTACTGTGATTCAAAACATTTTCTTTGCCACATTTGCATCCCAAAAAACGACTGAATTCTATAATATTTAATAAGGAAACCTATCTCAGTATATACACAGCATTTTTATTTTATTTAAAACAGGACTAAAACTCACATTGATGTCCACATGTAGCCAGTTCATGCTAGCTGCTCTGCTGTGCTCAGCCTCTCTGTAACTGTTAGCTTCACTGCTCTATACAGCTTCAGTACTGCTGTATCGGTGAAATTATGCTGGTCGGGGGCTCCAACAAGCATGTACCAAAAGCCCTTGTTTTCCACAGCATGGTTAAGCCGTAAGCCTCAGTGCATAAAGTAAGTGGTGAATTGCGCTATTTTCTTAGCTCGCTCATAAGTTGGACGCAGCTTTAACAAGCTTAGCGTGTCATTTTTTGGCTGTTTTTTTAGTGCGATTGGCTTAGCATTAGCTTTGCTGTTGTAATCTTTTGCTTTTCCCTGGTGGTTCATATGAGGTGAGATGTATTTCTGCACATCTCATGCGTCAGTCCTTGCAAACAACATGTGTTATGTCCAACTTATGTCTCTAAGTCTAAAGAAAGTTCACACAACAGCTTTAAACACTGACTATGCTTTCTTTTTGTGTCTCTCCTGTGCTGCCATGTTTTTTACTCTCTCTCTACCGCACAATGAGCGTCCCCCTCTCCTGACCTCACCTGCATTGACCCAACAGCACCATCATGTGGACTTAGTGAGAAATTGATTCTATACTGTAAAACCAAGAGCTTTATTAAATGTTTCAACATATTAGTAGTTTGAAGTCATGATTTAATATACTATTACTACGCCAAGTATTGCGACACTATGGTTTTTCGATTATTCCGCCCAGTATTTATTAATCATCAAAAGGGGCGTGGCAACATGTGAGGAATGTGGGGGGGTATGGGAAGGGGGTGTGGCCAAATTGAAGCCTGGGACCTCTGGTGCCAATCCAAATCCTGTACTGTAATTGACTATTTGCCATGCCAGAGGCTACATTAATGTCCAATTCAATGCGGGTTGTGTTGTGACAGGCTGCTGTAAAAACCAAGAAACATTCAAAAGTATAAAAAGAGTGTTTTCTGAGACATCCCCTCTCCAAAAGAAGAAGGTCTTTGGGAGTTTTTTAAGACAACAGGACTTATGCCGGCGCTTTAAGATGAAGGCGGCATGATGGTGAGAGGTAAAGCTGTACTGCAGCGCCTGGTGATCCTCTGGCTTCATATAAAAAGAAACGGATGAAATATTCTTACTTTGGCTCAACAGAAACTCTCTTACTGTGTTTGGCACTTCTGTTTTCAGTGAGATGAGGGTTTGTGCAGCAGGGGCCGGCGGCTGGAAAGAGGCTTACCCCCTCCCAAAACAATGTGGACGTACTCAGATTCAAAATGCTGGAGTGTTTGGCTTTGGTCTGCTTCGCCTTAAGTCTGCCTGTTTTATTTTATTGGTGAGAAGAAACAATGTTGTTCTATTACTTACATAACTGTACATAACTTTTAGATAATTGTGCTTTGAGTAAACACGGACTTTCGGAAAAAAGGTCCCTTTCTTCATTTATTTTAAAGGATTGATGAAAATGCACAATAATTGTAGTTCTGCTGATCCCCAAAACACCAGTTTGATAGCTGAGTTTTTGTGAATAATAGACTAATATATCCTCCAAACAACATCTCACAAGAGACCTTTTAGAGACTGCAAAGGTCATTCTTACTCTGCTCCATGAATTATTAATCTATCAAGTTCATCACTGAACAAAGAAACAAATCTGAAGTGATCCCTGTGAAGGGAAATCACGTGGCACATGAAGACAAAAGTCAACATTAGTGTCCTCCACACTGTCTGACATTCAGCCTGAAGAGAAAGGTGCACTTATTTCTGAAAGTGGATGTAAGTTTTTGATGTCGCACTGCAAAGCACAGCGTCGCACCCCTACTGTTCAAAGTTCATGTCTTAGTTATGTTTTTCTGTGTGCTGTGTTGTCCCTTCTAAACAGTACATCAAGAGCTTTTACAGTACATGGCTCTTCAAATGTCCTAAAGGATCCTTCAGAGCAGTTGACGTCCAACAGCTTCGTCAAATTCTTCCCACAGTCAGTGTCACAGAGTGATGCCACACCGAGGAGGAACTAGTTCTCCATAGACATGTTAATGTGCAGTTTTTTTTCAATCTGATTGGAATTTGCAAATTTACAGTTTACATGGACACAGTTTAACATTTTAATGCCAGTTCAGCTAGATGCTGCTATATTAATCAACATCATTCCTCTCCAGATTATATTCATTATAGACATTAATGTTAATATTAGATTGATCTCTCTATCCATGGTTGTGTTGATTATTCATCCATAGTAACTATCTTTACAGCCATACAGACATGAGGACCCTGAAAATGAGATGCCACATCTCAAGGGAATTACCTTTAATAAATTTATATTCAACAAATACAAAGATGGTGCTATACAGATAAAGATTGATTGATTGAATCTATATTCAGGAGAGATTGTTTTCCAGATTTATGATCTGGGCGTCCATGGGTTTGTCACTATCATAAATATTTATTTTTAGTCCCTTTGTCTCTGCCTGGCTGGAGACAACTCTGGATGTATGTATGTGTATATACAAATATATTTATTATATGTATATATGCAGATATGAGCATCTGTAAAATGAAGAGTATGTCTTCAGCCTGCTCTGTTGTAAAGTGTCTTGAGATAACATTTGTTATGAACTGGTGCTATACAAATAACGATTGATTGATTGACTGAATTTGGTCATAGAATTAAATCAGAATGAAGCCTTTTGGCATGCGCAGAGGCTAAACTCTGTAACTTCATGTTCAAGTAAATGAGAAGATGATCTAACCTTTAAAAATAGGATTTTTGGTTGGGATTGGTTGGTTATGAAAATGCACAGCAGCAGAAATCAACAATATTGACCTTTAAAGTTCGATGAGACACGTAATCCTGTTAACAGACGTTTTATTCCCCACCTCATACAGTTCTGCTATTTGTGACTTTGGATGTCTTTTTTTATTTCAAAATGAACCGCAGTCATAAACTGCAGGCATTTGAAGTCAAGGTAAAAACGGCCAAATAATCAAGATTGTTATGAAACTAAATTCATTTCTTTGACTGTAATTGAGGCATTAAAATCCATAGTTGTCCCATCCCTAGTGTCAGAAGCACAATCATCTGCTGTACCTGATGCTTTACTCTCTGTGACTCCGGCTGGTCATTTGTCATAATTCGGTGGTGGGTTATGATCATCAGATGATGTATGCTGTATACCTCAGTGAGGGGGTTTGATGAGGGTCCTAATTGACCGCAGTCTGTGATATAACCCACACGCAGACGCCCCCCCACAGAGCGAACATGCTGATTGAAGGCAGAAAGAGACAGCGTTACCTAAAAGACTCTCTCATGTAAAACTAGGTCAAATTAATTGGCTCATGTTGGACTCACAATAAAGAGGACAGCGAGCTCACATTTATTTCATGTTTGCGCTCACACCAGCTGCTTCACGTCCAGCTTATCTGCTCGCTGGCGGTCGAAGTTGTCGGGGTGACAGGTGCTGATTGGAGCGTTGCGTGCCCTCTCATGGAGCTGATGTGACTTTGAGGCAGGTGATCAAAACAATGTGTGCGTGCCGACTGAACTTTAAAGGATCTGCAGCCATGTTAACACTGACACACACTGAGGACCGACTTCTCCTCCGTCTCTCCTCATTATTACATTTACCACAAATAAAAAAATAAAACACTTCAGCCTTTTGAACGCGTCAGCACCTTGTTTCTTTTACTCCTGTGCTAAAGGTAATGTAATTATATTTTAGTACTGAACGTTTCAGCTGATGTACGGTAAATGAATGTCGCCCCCGTTTCACTCAGTTGTTAACAATTACATCCGAAAACTAATCAGCATTTCTCCCGCTGAATGTCTCACTTTGATGTTTTGAACTTCGGCTTTTGCTGCCCACAGCAACAAACTTTACAATCCTATACAAGAAGTTTATGCTTGTTAAAGAAAGAATGATGCAGAACGTTTAAAGTTCTGATTTTTAGCAAACCTCTAAATGCTAGAGATGCACTGATTGTGAAAAATCAGGTCTGATACGAATAATGCTTTAATTAACTGTTCAGTTACTAGACAGTTTTACTTCCCCTGGTGTAACACTCCAGTAATATTGACATTTCTCTCAGGTGTGCTAGATGCCAGTATGAAATGGATGCAAAGTAGCGGATGAGCATCTGCTACCAATACTGGTTCATGCTACATTACATGATGTGTATGGAAATAGATGATATAAGCAGATGTTAGACCAATGCATCGGTACACTCCTACTAAATATTTTAAATTGGAAGAAGCATCATCAACCCATTATTAAAGTCTATTGTCTGTATTAGACTATTCTCTACACCAGGGCTGATTGATATGTATATATTATCAGTTATCATGCAGTATGCACATGCGTGATAGTCACATCTCAGGACGTGCTATGTTGGTCACATGACCAATCAATGAAAGTCCGTCAGTAGTCAGAGAAATGATCACCATGCTGCAGAATCACTGTGTGTCCTTGTGTTAAAATCCTCTCTGTTTGTTAATATTTGTTAATAAGCAAACACAATATTCAGTGCAATCCCCAGTCAGATGTGGTCTGCTGTCAAACAGTGCAGTCATATTATATTCATATTGTAAATATTGTTAATTGTGTAAATTCTTTGGCCTTGTTCATAGTCTCACTTTTACTTATTTTATTTATTTTTCCTTCATAAAGGAGTTGATATAGCTTAAAGATTCTTAAAGATTACTTTTTTATGATCTTATCTATTTTAATGTCTTTGTTTAATATTCCAACTGCTATACTGTGTATAAGAGCAACTCAACAACCGAATTTCCCCCGGTGATTAATAAAGCATTTCTGATTCTGATTCTGATAATGGGTGTCAAAAATAACCTTTTAATTGATGCATTGTGATGTAGATGAAGATGCATCGATGCAGAGACAGTCAATAATTGTTTAATCCTGCAGAGGCTGCTGATAGACTGCAGCATTAGTTTTGTTTCTAAGAAAAAAAACAAGTTTAGGAAGATGGGATGTGTAAAATTTATTAATTTGGTATACAATGAGAGCATATTCTTGCTGCAGTTGATCTCAAAAGCCAGTTCTAACCAAAGGGAGTTTATATTTATCTGACTGAAGCCTGGTGCAGTAATATGGAAAATCAAGGATGCTGCTCACTGCGTTGCTTCGTGATGCTTCGCGATATCGACTCAAGTTAAATTCTGTATACATGTTTAAAAACGATGCTGCCCCCCATAGACACCAAGACACAATGAGTGAGTTTCGTCCTGCTGCTGGTCAATGATCTGACTGAGTTTAGAGTCTTTTACTAGCACAAACATGCCGCTGTGATCAGTCATCAGTCAGCGATTTGTTTGCATGGCCTTGTGAACTTCGTACCATCCAAGTTACTGTCATGACGACTAAACAACACTTTTAACATCCTTAGAGATGTCTGTTTAAGTAAATTACTCACAAACAACAAGATTATCTGTTATGATTAGTCCATAAAGACTCATGCCGCCTCCTTTCTCCCACTCCGTGTGTCTGAATGTCAGAGCTCTGAGAGCAGGGGCGGAGCACAGAGGGGCAGAGGGGGGCCTCAGCCCGGACCAGGAAAGGTCCTGATCAAAGTTCATTTAGAGACCAACACGCATTATTTCCTCGAACATGAAACACAAATATAGAATTGAAATGTTGGCCAAAAATAACGTTTGTAATGTATATGTGATGGCTCTCACACTGTCTCCATCACTATGAGACTGCAAACGACATGTTGGAAATCAATGATTTTTATTCTTGCTTCATAAAAATAAGAAAAAATGATGTTGTCTGTTCAGCTACAAAATTAAAGGCTGGACTGCATTTGCAGCTTTAGCTCTAACAGCCACCCACTGTCTGTGTATAAAGAGCAGAGTTTAGAATACAAAATAATAATTATGTTGCTGTTTAATTGAAGTTTAATGAATGCACATTAATAGGTAAACACATTGTTATTATTTATGTGGCAGTATGCATTGCACAAGACAATAATTGTGTCTATTAGTGTTGACAGAATAGTGTGGTTTTAAGAGAAAGAGCCTCCCCATGCCTCACACTCCTGTATCAGTTGTCATCAGAAGGATCAGAGGGGGATGGCTTTGCTAAGAGCAGGGGTCCAGGCAGGACGCACAGAGACAGACGACCTTATTATTCTCTCATTCACACCCACGTGCAATTTGGAGCCAGCTGTTAACCTCAACGTGGGCGTGAACCAGGAGCAGGAACAACATGAGCATCACAGAATCAGAGACTTCAGGAGGAGCTTCGCTGTGCTTTTCTGTACCAAATGTTTTAACTACGGTACTTTTTGATCAGTTTAATGAGTGAAAGTTCACCAGTTACAAACGCTTTTCATTGATCAGTTTAGGTCTGGGTAGTATATCAAGTTGTGATGATGTGAGTGTGGTGTTGGATGACCTGATTTAGAAAAATAAAAAGATGCCAGGCCTGATGCTCAGGATAAAGATTGTTTACAAATGGAATAACAATGAGTAATATGCTTATTGACCACAAGATAATGCATTTACATTGCCAATAGTAAATTATGTTTTTATTTACTTTATTGAATTTTTGAGGCATCTATTATAGAAATAAAAATCAAACTTGACAATGGTTGTTACCACAGAAACAGAAATAGGTCTCCCAGGCTTCAACTATAGGTTGTGTTTTTGCAAACTCCTGCTCACTGCTTAATTTGTTCAGTATTTTATCCGTACTTGTTCCCTGACACTTAATATTGCCACTATATTTGTACAGTGTAGACAGTGCTCTCGCAAAAATATTGATTATTATTACATTTTCTACCTTTTGATACCACAAAATTCCATGCTTCATCACTGTCAAACACGTGGAAAGAGTAATAATAATAATAATAATAATACATTTTATTTAAAAGCACCTTTCAAGATACTCAAGGACACTGTACAGGATAAAAACAACAACAATAAAATCAACAAAAAAAACAAACAAACTATATAAGTTTGAAAGTTGCCAATATTTTCAACCTCTTTGCACTTAAAGGACGCTGAAAAGCTCACTCAGTCTTTTCAGTTTGGAGCTTCAGAGGATGGATCTGCTTGACAAAAGACATTAAATCTGGTGGATCCAGCTGCTTTGCAATTTTACATTACAAAAAAGGGTACTGTTGAAAATAATGGAGTAAATTAAGACAAGGTTACATTTCATCAAATCTTTATATTTTTAAATATTAATGACTATGTGGATATTCCAAAACCAGGTCCTATACATGATATGTTGTTTATTTTATTGATTAGATTCGATTTATGCTAATCTGATCAATAAAATTTTTTTTAATTGAATAAAATCACATTTAAGTCTTAAATCTGTGGATTTTGGTCCATAAACATTTCACCTCTTGGTCTTTCATTCCTCATGCAGCTAACTAAGACGAGGTAACGTTTTATCAAATCTTTATATTTTTAATAATTATTGACTGTGTGAATATTCCAAAATCAGGTCCCATACCTGGTATGTTGTGTATTTTATTGATTGGGTTCAAATTAGACATAGATAAATTAATGTTGTATTGAATCTTATCACATTTTAGTCTTTAATCAGGGTGTTTTGGTCCGTAAACATTTCACCTCTTGGTCTTATGTTCCTCATGCAGCTAATGATGTAAACACCACTGACTGGTCCAGTTTGTCCATCAGTGCGACTCGACCATCATGACACTGCTCAGTCTTCCCACTCAGCCAATTAAATCGCTCCCTCTGCTCTTTCGTTGTACCTACAGCCTCTGAATCACATCCAGAGGAGCCGTGTTGTGTTGCATTTGTGCAAAAGCGTCGGCTCCCCTGCTGATCGCACACCATAAATGATGCATCTCTGAGAAGTGTGTCATTTACACCCGAGGCGGAGGCGGGGGTCGTGATCATTTGGACCAGGTGCATCCTGGGAAAATGGCACAGACTAATGAGGACCCATCCTGTCTTTAAATGAGACCTTTGCTCTGGGTTCGAAACCAGCATGTGGACTCTCGAGCTGTCGTCTGCAGTGACATTTGAGAGGCCATGAGGCATTTATCTCCAGGTTTGAGACAAAGAAATCCTATTAAGGTGACAAGAGCGCCACGTTAACCTGCTGAAATTAATTTTCATGCATTTTTTGCAATTCATCACAAAATCAGAGAAAAGCAGCATCAAAAGTGTGATTGCAAGAGGTTTTTACTCCCTGCTCGTACTGTTTCATCAGCATTTTAAAATGTTTGCTTTTATCCCAAAAGGAAGATTGATTTTCAAGGGTAAAATGCGTGAAAACTGCTGGTGTGTAAAAAAAAATCCTTTATTCTTGTGACTTTGTAGTGCAGGTAGGAGTGGGGCTGTCTGGAGGCAGCAGATGAGTTTCGCGCTAAGACGCTGGAAGATTATGGTCCTGCCTGCTCTCCTGGTGAAGCAATAAGGAATGGATTTTTCTTTCCTGTGGTTGTCATAGGCCTGGATGGGTTTTCTGCCCCGCTGTACTAGTGATCGGTTGGTTTCAAAATGGTGGGTGATGGCCCCGTGAAGGGCTAGAATTGGTGTGTTTTGAAGCTGGATGTTGTTGTCTGAGCAGCGAGGGGGAGATTAGTATTCATTGAGGAGCGAGAGGCATCCCTGCTCCTTTCTCCTGTTGCTCGACCGTCTCGCCAGATGGAGGGGAGGGTTTTTGCAGCCAGATTAATGCTGTCATCTGAGGTGTAACCTGGCCTTTGCAGGCTGCAGGCGTGGTTATGGGAGGCTAAAGAAGGTTCTTCATGTCAATCTGCCGTTGAAGCAACTCAGGCTGACAGGCTGCAGTTATTCCTTCTTACAGATTAAAACTGCATTAATCTGTAATGTTGCTCTCATGAAGTGCACTCTTCAAGGAGAGCTTGCCTTTTCATGCTTTTGCTGAGCAGAGGCAGCAAAAATAGCTCCTTTTCTATACAGCGGGATTTCCTTTTATCTGTGGAAATAACAGATTATTTTTATTATTATTATCATTATTATTTGGAAGTGGGTTAATTAATTACTGACTACTCGTGTAAGTTGAAGGAGTGGTACCAGATAACTTCCTCCTACTCCTTTTTGAACATGCAAATGACAAATTTTATTTTGTGCTTTGGTTGTTGTTGTTTTTGTTGTGTTGTATGTTTAATGATTTGTTCATGTTCAAAATACAAAAGAGAAAGAAGAAGAAGGAAACCCAAATCTGCAGTGTAGGGCTGCTTGATTATGGCATACATCATAACTTAGGTGATTACCGGGATGCATGATTTTGAACTTTTGCTGATATCCAATATGCAGATATTTTTAAACTCATAATCGCCAAAACCAATTTTAATATTACTTATATTTTTGTCAACATTAGCCTCCCCTTTACTAAAATTGACCTGTTCCTCTCGCGGTGACAGTCTGTGTTAGAAACAGATGTGAAGCAAAAAACAACATTTTATACTTTTATAAATAAACTATTGACTTAAAGGACATTTAGTGACGATGACTTAAACTATTATGGTAAATTTGTACATTCTTCCAATATTACAGCCAATTTATGGGATTTTCATGGCCAGTTTCTACAGCTCAATATCTACAGTAGATGTCTTGTAAATTGGGCATTATGACCTTTTTAGGCAATTATCTGCTGATACCAAAATTGTTCTCAAAATGTCATGCACCACTAGTTATATCTACCAAGAGGGTATGCATTTGTTTGTCTGTCTCTAAGGTAGATAACTAAAAAAAATCTAATCTGATTTTGATGGCATTTTTAGGAAATGTTGGTCATGGTACAAGATAGAAGTGATTCGATTTTGGTGGTAATCCAAATACAGATCATTGTTCATTGTATTTAATTTTCTACTTTGTATATATTTATTTTGTTTTATTTTATTATTTTCTTTTTATGTAAAGCAATTTGTGCTTCAAGACTTTGTATGAAAAGTGATGTACAAATAAAGTTTGTTTGATTGGTTGATTGATTGAAGAGTCTCGAAATTGTCAGCAAAAGTTTGTGCTCTCTCAGAGAACTTTTAGTTTTGTTTGATACTGAGGTCATGATTAATATGTAAATTACCATGGCTGTCACTTGATATTCAATTATCTGTTTGAACTTAGGGATAAAAATTGCTGTTTGACCGTAATTATACCCCTTAATTGAAAATATGCAGTGCAGCAGCACATTAGGGCGCCTGGAGCAGTGAACCATTTGATCCAATAGATTTGGGTCAGAAAACACACAAGACACTGTGCAAATTATGCAGATGCTCATAACGAAGTTATATTTCACTGAATTATTTCCACAACATTCTGTTTCACTTTCATAGAAAGAACAGAAAACTGTTGAGCACCTTATATATCTGTACATAAGTTTATTAGTGCCTTTTTCTGTATTTTTCTCCGCCACTGCACATTTGTAGTCTATTTGTTATCTGTAATTTATGTCCTTGAACATTCTTTTTATTTGTTTCATATTTGTGTTTTATGTGTTTGAACCTTATTTTTTTGCAATTTTTTTTCCAAATTGCTATTTTTAATGTTCAGAAATGTTACACTGACGGGTGCAGAGTAATGATTTTTCCATTTTTCTGACAATAAAAGTGACTTTGACTCTGAGAACTGCTCAAAAAGACAAAATGGAAACTGTAGCATAAGCATTCACTCATTAATCAACATAATCTCCAAACCAATCGAGAAGCTCACAAAGGTTTGTTTTCACCAGTGTTCTGTTTTCTCACTTAATCAATTAATTAGATTGAATCAGTGCAGTAACTTCAGTGATCCTCCATTCTGTTCTCCAGCGCCATCATGAGGTCAGAATATGCAGCTCACGGTGAAACAGCACCAGTCAAGTGTTGGACAGGTTGTCATTAATGTGGCTCTGAAAAGTCCCTCCCTGTGGATTAACTTAAATGTCATGTTGATAAATGTCTAAGATCACAAAGGTCATTTTAATAAATCTGACACACAAAATAACGCAAGGCTGTGTCAAAAATAATAACCTGCCAAGAAACAGTATTACTGGAAAAAATGGATCAATATCTTACAAAATGACATTTTCTCAACATAAAGACTCAAAAATAAAATTGTGAGAACAATTTGATTTAAAATAACTAATTTAGCCAAAAGTAGGACCACATACAGAGCTTGACCTTTCACTTAAAAAATAAGAGATGTATGTAATTAATGGCTTCCAGTATGAAAATAATGATTCAGAAGCTCTAATATAAGATTCTGTACCTAAAATATTTGGTTAAATAGCTCAGAAAATTTGGATTTTTGGCTTAAACACTGGCTTAAAGATACTTTGACATTACAAGTAATGTCAAAGTATCTTTAGGCAGTGTTAATTTTGACAGCACTTTTTTTTTATTTAGTTTTAGTTTTAGTCTTTTGCCTAAAATATCTTTGAGTTTTAGTCATAATTTAGTCATCTAAATTGTTTTCATTTTAGTCTAGTTTTAGTTGATGAATTTAACAACATTTTAGGCGACGAAATCTTCTGTAAATTTAGTCAACTAAAATATGAAGTGTAAAGGGTAAGGCATTTTTTATGTTTCCTTGAATTTCTGAAGTCATGTTTTACACTTGGATAAAATCAAACATCTAATAACCCTTTACTGAATGTTAGTAAAGTCTGAATGTATAAATGAACAGAAACAAATTGAACTTTTGTGTGAAATGCAGTCACCTTTATTTAGGCTACCTGGCAGAGCATCTCAGTTACAATACCAGAACTGACAACAAACAGTGAACCTGCTCTACATGAATATATCAATTCATAAAGAGAGGAGCTCTGATTGGATCGCTCCACAACTTATCCCACCACCACCAAGCTAAGGCAGCTGTGATTGGATGTCCCTCTGAACTCATCCAATCTTTCCACACAACCAAAGTAGCTGTGATTGGATATATTCCTAACTTGTCCCTACTTTCTACATGACCAAATTAGGTCTGATTGGATTAAGTCTCTGTCAAACATTTGAGTCTAGTTTTTATTTGTTGAGGAAAATGTCAGTTAATTTAGTTTGAGTTTTTGTCCATGTGCACTTGTTTTTATTTGTTACTGTCTAGTTTTCATTAAGGGAAAAAAGATTGTTGATGAAAACTATAATAATGAGTCAACAAAAGCAACACTGCTTAAAACCATTTCCAGTGTTTTCCAGTGTTTTCTTAATCAGGGCTGTCAGATTATACTCAATATCCAAGCGTCAATTCCAACTTCAAGTTTGTGTTCAAACTGAACATTAACTTTCTAACTGGGAAAATGTACAGCAGAGCGACATGTTAGGGCGCCGGGTGCAGTGACCGCCTGATCCAACAGAGGGCGCTCCCAGCACCACCAGACCATCCATACACTTCGCTGCCCTCTTGACCTCAACACCGAGTGAGGCTGTGTTTCCACTGAGTGATCTGGTTTTGCTGAGTATAGTTTGGTTTAAGCCCTGTTCTCGCTCGTGTTTTCACTGCTAGCTGTGCCGTCACCTGAAGAGGTCGCACTGCTTGTGACATCACAGCACTGCGACACGGTTCAGCCCCCTGAAGAAGAGCGCGGCGGTGTAAATGAGTACTCCGTGGAGCATTGTTACAGCCTGGCAGTGTGCAAGACACTGCAAGGGTGATTTAAATATAGCACATTTAGGGTCATCTGTGTTATCATTTTAGCTTAGGACAAAAATGCAATCCTTAGGAGAGGTGAGGGGGTACATTTGTATATCTTTGAGTATTAGAGAATATGTTCAAAACTGTTTGGTTTTGGGGAAAAGTGAGGGCCCTATTTCTTATTTTTCTTAAATGTATCTGTGAGGAACTTGTGCTATTTTTCAGCACACCCATTTCTTTGAGAATATTTGTTATCATTTTACAGTGTCTTTTCTAATCATTTTGGCTGAAATTGTTTTACATATAGAACATTTCAGGGATGAGTTTGTCTCCTTATCTTGACCAAAATAAGATTGTAATGTAAAGGCTCTGTTTATCTTTGCATCCCCAGATTACCATGTGCAGCATGTTACACCAAATCCTCTGATATTGGTCTTTGTCGTTTCCATAAATCCCCTCGCCGTGTTTCCCTGCCCTCGAGTGTTTATTACAACTGTGACATCAATTTAGTGTGTGGATCAAATTTTCTCCCTCCGCTCGCTCCTTCTGGTTGTGCGGCAGTAGCCATTAGAATTAAAACCTCGGGGGTGTTGACCCCCAAAATAGAAACAACCCACCAAGCAGAATACGAGACCAGACTGTGGTTTATAATCTTAGTGATCTGTCAAACCCGCAAGTAATTGGCTCTTTGACTGAGAACTGAGAATTGAACACGGGCAGAGTAATGACCTTACCATCGCATGAAGTGACGCTCCGGTCTAAAAGCCTCCACATATGTCATTAGTGTGAGCACGGAGGTTTGAGAGGAGACATTTCTGCTCAGAATATTGCTGCTGGTATGTTTCCTGCACAGATTGATCACATGCAGGAGGGCGTTGTTTGCGTTTTTGTCCGTGAACCAGCAGCATTGGAGTTTTCCCGTTCACATATTGAACATATCTCCCAGTCTCTGTCGCCATCACTGATCTGAAATTATGATCAAATCTCACAGAGGCCTCAGAGCAAGAGCTCCAACATCAAACATTTAGATCAAACAAAAAGAATTAGCATTTCGTATCAAGCTGAATTTTTCTAGACGATCTACACTTTACATATTATATTAAAATGCATGAAAAATAAGCCCTTTCCACAGATAAACTCCGAATCTAATTTGAGACTTTGGGACTCATCTATAAATCAGCATGCTACACATTCACGTCCAACCATAAACAGTCAATGCGAGGCCTCTCGTGGATAAAAATGCATTAAAAAGAGCCGCAGATCAATGATCTACTGGGTTTAATCACAGCAACAACCCAAAAGAAGATCCATCCATCCATATATTATCTATAATGCTTATTCAGTTTGAGGTTTCAGGAGATGGAGCCTTTCCCAGGTGTTATTTGGCTAGGAGCAAGGTACACCTTGGACTGACCGCCTGTCAAATACAGGGCTGAAATATAGCCAGAAAACATCGACTTCTCAAGAGGGTTGTGGTCAGGCTGGTCATGATGATTTATACTAAAACAGTCTGTTCTGCGCAGGGCTGAAACAGAGGGATTAAATCCAAAATCTGTGTAGATGTTTGGGCACTTAGCTTTAAAAGTATGATCTAGGGACATCTGGGACCAGTAATAACTTCTCTCTTCTTCTTAGAAAAAAAATAGCAGCAGTTTAACAAGTAGGTTCAACAAATTCTTTTTATTTCTGAATCAATACAGGCCAGGAATCCCAGTCAAATGCTCTATCTTAGCATAACTTAAGTGATATCCTGCTGCTGAAATGTCTTCATACTTGGATGGAAACTAAAGACTTTGTGAAAAAGCTTTCGAACAAACTTGTAGCATCTGTAGTGGCGTAACAGAATGGAGCAGTTTGGCAGAATTGAGACTTAACTTAGTATGTTGTATGTTAGCGGTGTTCAGTTACACTCATATGTGGCCACATGACAGCAAGTAGCCTAACTGCATTCAGCACAGAAATAAAGACGTAAACTGATAAGAGAACCAAAGGCTAACTGTATTAGTGCTGCTAACATTAGCTACACTTCATGTCTGGTTGGGCTCGGGTACCAAGAACCGATTCAAATTTCCAAGGTTCGAGGAACTGATACAGGATGTGGTTTTTTTTTTCAGGTGCATGAATCATTTTTAAAGATTAAACTTCAGGGAAAAAACTGCCAGACATTTAAGTTTTATGTATCCTAAAGAACCTGCTGTGTCGCCTTAGCATTTCATCATGTGTGAAGTAGCGTGTAAATAATGGCCGAGCACAGCAGCAGAAAGTCTGGCTAAACCATGGTTCCCAAAGTGTGGCCCATGGTCCCTACAGGTGCCCACAGCTATGTCAGGGGGTCGCAGCAAGACCAGAGGAAAAGATGTGCTCTGAATTTGAATGTTGGCGACTTTTGTGAGATAACCTTGTGAGTAAACCAGCTAACAGTGCATTGACAGCAGACTTATCAGACTGTAGCAGTATCTTCATTATTTACTGAAACTTTTTAAGCTGCTGATGGACGTCTAAAGTGTGTAAAGTGATGGATGAGGGCCTCGATGGCACTCTCTTCTACCAAAGTAAGGCTCGGCATAAATTTGTGAGCCTCTGGGCTTAACTTAGCAAAGAGACAATGACAGCTCGTGGGGTAAAGACAGTTTGTGCTGTCAATTCAACAAAAGACATGATGAAGCATTTTCCATTCAAGCCATTATATCTACAGGTAGCATTAGTCACTGTGCTAACACCTTATCGTTCTCAGGTAAAAACTCATCTGAGCTCACTTCTCTGTGACCTCTGTAAGTTAACAGCAAGTTAAGATCTTTGGTGATTTAAAGAAAAGACGATATTTTGGTTTTTTCCATATGTATGTGTATTTTTATTTGCATTCCTAAAAGAAGAAAATGGCTCACTTGGCACTTGTGAAAATCATACTAGTTTTAATGTTGATAATGTTTAATTAGATCCTGAAATAAAGTTTGATATCTGGTAAAAAAAAAAAAGGAAAGTTCCAAAGGCATCTAAATGCTTTGTTATAAACCACAATATGGCTGTAAATTACCACCTCACTGTATCAACAGAAATTGGTTTAACGTCTACAAACATATGAGAAAAGAACCATTTTACTTACAAACTATTTTGACTGTAATTTAACCAAAGGTCACAGAGGTCATTTAGGCATGTTTTCAAATGCTACCTAGATTTTACTTATTTATAGTCATAACTGGAGTTCCCCTCCTAATTTCATATTGCTGTTTTATCAGTCCTGTCCTCACAGTGGAGCCTGAGAGTGAAGTCTGCAGCCAGGCTGTCACTGATATAGTCAGAGTCGCACATATTCCTCACAGCAGGAGATTATCAGAATGGGACACACTCTGACATCTTAAAATACTCCATTAGCTTTAGATAAGGTGGAGGCGGGCAGAGGGATGTGGGGCTCATTTAGGAATTCTGTACTGGTGACCTTTTCTGGGCCAAAATCACTACAACATAAAGGAAAAACATTTCTCTAGGACAAAAGCAAGAGTTGAAGTATGACTCCGGCATGTGAAGCACAGAGTTATGACTATAAAGTAGGACAATCTGTTGAATGACATATTTTTGACTTGCACGTAAATGTTGAGGCATCCCCTGCTGCGTCCTGGGAGTGACTTCATGCTAAGATTTTAGAAAAGGCAGAGAGGAAAAAGTCAACATGTATGCTCTTTTCATACAAACAACCCTGATATTTCCTAGAAAATATCGAGGTAACCTGCTCAGGTACCCTGGTCTTCTTGATCACACTTGGTCCTTACAGCAGGAAGTTCCCCCCCAGTTTTCATGTCAGTCAATAGGGGGGTGGGGGAGGGGAAATTACCTCGGGGGTAGCAGGTAATTATCAGAGTATGTCCTGGATGGAACCCGGGTAACTTCAGGATAATAGAGTGAATAGATGTGTTTTTTATGCTGTACATTCAGACCACCAAGACAATGTCGTAGAGCCCTGTACACAACAACAAAAACAGCTGAAAACAGAGAGTTTCCGTTGCGTTTCCTGCCTTTTGTTTACATGAGAATGGTGCCTGAATCCACAAACTTTTGAGGCCAGGGTCCAGAGTGAAAAGTTTTGAAAACGTTTTCATTTTCGTCTCTGTGTTAACAGGGATCCCCGTTGTCAGGGAAACATGCGCAGTACTCTTTCAGATAAAAGTACTGCTCGCACCTTGGAACAACAACAACAATAACTATGACCGACTACTGGGCAACATGTGTGCTGCTAACTGTGCTCGGTTCATTATCGCTCCTCTTTTCTTTGCTGTGTCAGTACGCTGTCCAGTGGAGATACATTTGTTATATTTGCCATGGACACTACAAACTTACACCACCAACTACTGACCTTGCATGCAAGCTACCACGTTTTCAGTCGTTCTCGCAAATCTGTGTGAATGCACGTTGCTATAACACCGTCTCCGTGTGAACGCGGAAGCTTTGAAAACACAGAGGAAAAACCTTTCTCTTTCTGGTGACAATGTTGTCGTGTTAACAGGCCCTTCAATACTCCATGTCCTGGTGTGTTTGACTGTTTACATCACGTCAATCTGTTAAGAAAGGATTTGATTTAAGATGCAGCTCTTTCTCCCTCCCCTTTGGAAACGCTTGGATCTAAGGGGGCAGGATGGCTACTGGAGGCTACGATAAAGAGGTCTGCGCTGATTGGCAGTCCAGATGATGTCTATGATGAGCATAAAACATCGATGAAGGTGGAGGCTGTATAGATATGACATAATAAACCCCAGGAAGTTTAAAACAAAACTTTCTTTCTCTTTCTTTGAAGAGACAGAAAATTAATCGTGCCAACAAAATTAACCAATAATGGATCTGTGAAAAACTTAAAAATCAAACATTTATTAGTGAAACAGTCTCTGAACTCAATTCTCATCCCCCTGTGCTGTACGCAGCCACGGCTGGAGGCATTATGTCTTTGGGTTTTTCTGTACAAATGCCTGACCTTTCCTTTGATAGAGGTCCAATCTTGTAAACTTGATGTCTCAGAAAGTCTTGGAGAGATTGTTTAAACTTTGAGCATCAAGCGTGTATTTATAAGGTTTGAGTGTCATGGGTCAAAGATTGTGGGTTCTCACCGGGCCGTCCAGCTTCCTTTCACAGAACAAAAAAACATACTCATTGCATTAACTTGTGACTCCAAATTGCCCTTAGGTAGAGTGTGAGAGTGACTGGTCTCCATCTCTCTATGTGGTCCTGTGATTGGTTCTGGATGTACCCCGCCTCTCGCCCAGTCTCAGCTGGCATAGGCTCCAGCCCCTCGTGACCCCAAAAGGGATAATTAGTATAGACAATGAATGAACAAATAAATGTTTTTGACTCCTTTTAGCTCAGGTATCTCACTTTAAACACCTGAAGTTATTTTTCTCTCACAGTTTCTAACAGCAGCTTCTTAAGTATCTGTGTGGGAGAAGCAGACGTCTCAAACAGCTCTGTTCTGCTTAGCCCATCTCTTTATCTAATCAGGACAATGCACAGCACAGTTACATCTGCTGCCCCCTTGGTAGAAATAAAGATATACAGTAGGTTTAATGCATACCGTTTACAGTTTTAACTCCACATGGAGCCATTTTCTTCACCATGATCTGAAACGGTCTAAACACTTGCTGACTCAGTTACTGTGGAAAGCAAATGCTGTTAGATTTGAGTGGGGAAAAGTCATGTGAAAACAATGTTCTTTAAGTAATATCACATTTAATAACCTTTAAATTACATTAGCAGAGACAGTCAGGACTCATGACCTGCTTTATAAAGTGTTTCCTTCAGCTGTTTATCAGCAGACAGTCATGCGTTAAGGTGTACAAATTAGGATCTTTACAGTTGGTTGACCAGTATATACTGTATACATATATTTTTTTTTTGAGGTGAGGACATTTTCTCATATGTATTTCCAGCTCAGAGGTTGGTTGGTTCTCTGAATTGATCGAGCGAACACAGCAGCCTCTTAGAAACCTGCTCACACCTGATAAGCCCCATAACCATGGCGCCTGTACTGACACAGCTCAGACATCAAATATGCTTCAGTTCAGATGGGAGGGGGAAGCCACAAACTCTGGTTATCACATATGATGCCAAAAAAAGAATTTATGTGTGAACTTTTTGGGAAGCTACTGAACAGACAAATATCTTGTTCTTTTCAGTCTTAAAGACATCGTGATGATTTTTTTGCCCAAAATGATTAATATTATCAATTATAAACTGAAAGAGCTGCGAGACCACAAACCTAAACAGCTAAAAATTAATGAAAATGTTGGGCACCTTCTCCTTGGGAATTTGAAAGGAATTCCTGGTCACTCATCTGGATTTGAGTTATCAACAAAATCACTTCTCCCTTGTGCCAAGGCCAACATATCCTGACAATGTCATCAAGGACCATAAAAATCGGATCATTTCTTTGCTAACTAATGACTAATATGACTAATATGACTAATATTCCCTGAAAATTTCATTGAAATCTGAACTTTTTGAATTTTCTTGCTTAGGCAAACATACAGGCAGACAGACAAATAAACCACCATTTTCAATTGTAAGTGCACACCTTAAGGTGTGCAGTCATTTATGAAAATAGTCTGCAATTAAATTCTACAAATAAGTATTGGAGGTAGGCAGAACCCAGCAGCAGGTCTCTAGAATATACATGTTTCGCTCACTTTAAGTCTGGTGTGGTCCAAAGATCTGGTCTGCTTGAAGAAAAAGAAAGGTCACAAGTTCCGGATAATCATAGGTGTAAACTTGCGGGTGCCTGGAGCAGTGAATTGCCCGATCCAATAGAGGGCGCTCCCAGCATGACCCAACCCTCCATTGTTCTCTTGACCTTAACAACAGCAAGTACACCTTGAGAAAATGGAGGACAGGCAAAGCCACTCCTTGGAAGCACTTTGGGCTCCACACTTTTGATCAAGAAGATCAAAAAGAATCTGAAAAAGTACTCCAAGATCTCTAAGCAGAAGGATCGTCTAAGTCAGTCCAAGGCTTCT
Organism: Cetoscarus ocellatus; assembly: GCA_037902135.1. Lineage (NCBI taxonomy): Eukaryota > Metazoa > Chordata > Actinopteri > Labriformes > Labridae > Cetoscarus > Cetoscarus ocellatus. The sequence continues at coordinate 186,072 of JBAMNC010001373.1, forward strand.
AAGGGGCTGCAGGCTTACCAAGAACAGAAGAGCATATGCCTCGAGTTTGGAGGAGGATTGGACACTGATGAGCAACATGGATGACTGGGAGGAGGAGACCATTTTGTTTTTTATCAACAAAGAAATCATTCCCCTTGGAAAACAACAACAACCCCGCAGGCCCATTTTTGGCTTTTCCCACTGCATACCTTTGGGGTTGAATACCCCAATACCAATACCAATCATATTTGGGGTTGGTTATCAGTGTGTACGCTCAAACACCAATCAAGTTTGATTTTTGGGTAAAGTGACAGCCGTAGAGTAAATGATGCGGTCCAAGGAAAGCAGAAGAAGGGAGTAAACCAAAGGGCAGTGAACTGTTGATTAGCTTAGTTGGATATTTCAGAATCAACACCAGTGCCCAGCTAACAGCATTAACAATGTGCTAACAATTAGGTTAGCAGAGTGTGCTCATAGCATTGGTAGCATCATTAGCTTTCAGTCTTCCTGGCATGTTTATGTTTACACGTTTGTGCTAAACATGGCTACACATCGCTCTGGTTGACATGTCGGGTTACATCTGACACGGCCACTTTTATGCCTCACAGCTTTAAATCAGGTCTGGGCAACTGGTGGTCCAGGGGCCTTATGCAGGCGTCCTACTCCCTCAATGAGACCTGCCAGTTGATTTTAAATAAGAAAAAAATACATATTCTCAAGCAAACAACCTATTCCATGATGAAAAACAGCAATATTTCCATGAAAACAGAGCTGTTGTTGATTCTTTAGCACTTTATATGCATTATTTATAGTAAATATGCTCAAATTAGCAGTAAAAATTATGTTATTTGTGTAAAAATGAGCTGAATCTGACCTGAATTCTGTGTTTGGCTTATTATCTAAATATGGGTATTTTCATTTTTGTTGACAGATTTACCAGTTGATATAATACCTCCTTATTAGAGCTTTATTTTTCCTCTTGTCAAATCTAAGCATAAGTAATCAGTAGGAGAACAAGTTAAATTGTCAATGAGAGCAGCCATCAATTGTAAAAGTCTGGCTTAGTGGACAACATGAAAACCAGAGTCGCCCATCCCTGCTCTGTCAGACTCCTTCACTCAGCTGTATGCCTCCCTCACTGTACTGAAATTTAATTCCAGGTCATAGTTTAACAGTAAGTCAAATGGCAGGAGCACTCAACCACAGCTACAAACCCAACTAGTGGTGGGTGTCCACATCACAGCATGAGCCTGCTTTGGTCGGCCTGATGAAGTGCGGTGTCTTATAAGAACCTACTTTCATCTGGGAAAGGTCACCGAGTCTGATATCAGTTGGTGGCAAAGCTGCTGACATTTTTATCCAGCAGAAACTGTGAGTGTGTCCAGGAGGTGTGCAGAGATTACGCTGAATTCTGAACGTGTACTTTATCCGTGTGCTGGGGGCCTTCAGCCATCACAGATACAATCTTCATCAAATAAAATAAGATTCAGGAGGAAGGGAGGGGATTTTAATGACTGAAAAGGTGCCTGAAGCAATAATAATGAAAGTTATTAGGATCAGAAGCTCCAAAAAACTTCCTTTAATGCTTTTTCCAGACAAACAGCAGCATGTTGATGCTTTCATTTTACTTTTGTAATCATTCATAAACAGTTCTTTAGCACATTAATACTTTGATTAGTTGCTCACACAGAAGCTAGAGGCACATATTGCTGCACACGGGGGCATCCTCTCTGCGTAATTTATAGAGATTTGGGTGAAAATATGCCACATTTACTGAGAACTGTTTTAAAGCATCTCTGTATCCATGACAGATATAGGCAACAATGCTGTGATTTCCATATTCCTGCATGCATTTTGATTTTTGACATTTTAAAGTGGAATTTTTTATTAAACTGTGGCCAGTGAAAATGCTGAGGGTTTGTAAATTAAAAAATGATGACCTAAAGAGGTGGGTGAACAAAAATTAAATGTCAAGCACCTGCTGACAAATGAGAGTTAATATACTAAAGAAAACTGAAAATAAGCATGAACACTCATTTTCAAAGTTTTTTTAGACAAGCCTGTCATTGTGAGATGCTTCATATCTTAATCACAGAGATGCATCATTATTCAGTTTTAGTCCAAAATAGCTCCTCATGCCCTGATAATTACCAGTGCTCCATTTTCATTTTGCAGTTTATGATTAATCAAAGATTCAGACTTAAACATCTGCTGGTTTTGTACCATTTAAGAAACTGTTTAATTATTCATCCTTTCTCCTCCACACTGAAACAGACTAATTACTGGAAAGAAGAACAAAGTATGGACGCATCTCCAGCTTAAGTTTTCAGTTAAAAAAAAATCCTGAAGTGTTGAGGAGCACTGTGCATTTAGATCTTTTAATCAGAGCACTTTTATATGTTACTGATTTTTAAGAGGACATTAATTTTAAAAATCAAACTGCTGCATCAATAACAGTGGACAGAATTAAATACAGTGTAAGAAGCAGAGGAAAACACAAGTTGTAGTAATTATATCAAAGTGTAGGTGTGAGTAAAGTAATAATTAACTCTCCACGGAGTAAAAACAAAAACAACTACCTGTATGACCTGCAGCTTTTCAAATCAAGCACTCCAGAGTCATAGATGTGTAATAGTTCTCCTCTTTCACCATTTTATAGCACAACAGAGCCTCACTGAAGGATATGCTCTGGTGTCAGGTAAATAACCCAATTTAAGTTGCTAGTCTGATGCCACTTTTTGAGTATTTGCAAGCATGTAGCTCACTCACAACAGCGCTCTGTTGATCTAAATTAGGGTAAAAAGTTCTTTGGTTTAGCTTTGTGTAAATTAATGTGTATTCTGTCTTTTGAAGATGCAAGAACTTGAGGAAAAGTATCACATTTTAGTCTCAGTTAAATGTGAAGTGTTTACATGTGAAGGAAATCAGTTCAAAATTGAAGTGGAAGAGTTTCTCTCTTTTAAAGTTTACTCTAACAATCATGCTGTGCCTTTGTACAGATGTATTTATAAATATGATTGCCATCAGGATCGTCATGTACCCTATACTCTACACTGCTGGGTTGTATATTTGTTTCTTCTGAGATAAATGATGGCGTCGAGGCTGCAGCAGTTTCCCGACACTTAGACCTAATTGTTTGAGCTGAAGGCCCGATAAATGCTCTATGCCCCGGGGAGCACGCCTCTCTTCCTGGAAGACTGGAAATGGCTTCAAACTAAAGGTTAGGCAGGTTGTTTCACCAATTTAGTGTTCCACAGCACAAAGCACAGCGTTGATTGTTTTCTGCGTGCCTCACATCAGAGTAGAAACAGCAGTGTTGGTGGTCAGAAAAATGTAATTAAGTCGAGGGTGAATGGGTTGTTTTTGAGGTAAAAGCTTTAAATGTGGACAGTATAGGAAATATATTATAGTGAAGGAAGTCATTCCATCTTTTGTGCTTGTGGATGTTGATTAAAGGATCTTTTACTTCTTCAAATGTAGATAAACCTAAAGATGGTGTTTGTAAATGCTTATTAAATGACCTGTTAATGTATTATCACTATTAGGAATGTGATACCAAACCAGGACCACCACCCGGCTGTTTTATCAGGTTTAGAAGTCCCAGACATTAAGGTGCAATGTTGGGTCAAGTCGAGGGACCATGTTGGTTTGTGTTGGTTGATTTGTGGAAACCTCATAGGCAAGGAATGGACATGAGTAGGGATGGGAATCAAAAACCAATTCCAGTCTAGAATCAGTAACAACTCCCTCAAGGAATCAATATCATTCATCTTTTTGCTTATCGACTCCTTCCACATTGTTCTGCATGCTCTGCCAATCAAAATCATGGTGAACAGGAGACAGAAGTGGTCTAATTGTGTTTTAATTTTCACCAAAGGATTGGACACTGATGAGCAACATGGATGACTGGGATGGACTAAGCGACATGGATGCACTGAGCGTCCAAAGACGCTCAGTGCAGGACCTCTAGTGAGCGGAAACAGCAGCAACTTGCAGATGGTTATTTCTTTGCAGTGTGGCGTTAAATATCAGGTGTGTCATGTGTTTGATGTTGTTGCCAAATAAAAAACCAATAAAGGTTAATTTTTTCCACACAGAAAATCAGCAGGACTAATCAGGGAATACTCAAAGTAATCAATCAATCTTCATTTGTATAGCACCAAATTAGGGATTTGCAATATTATCAGACATATATTAGTAAAACTCTTGTCTCCCTCTCAAAGCCACTCAAAAACCTTCTCTGATTTGACCCCCATCTTTTCCCTTTCTCAAGTCTCTTTCCTTTTTATTCCTTTTCTTTATTTATCCACCCATTCTTTTTGTTGTTGGATTTTTTTCATGTGTATGCGCCAATGTGTTTTTTCTATTATATACATATATATATATATTTTTGTTTTATTATTATTATTTCTCTTTTATTTTTAATGTTTTGTTTTATGTTATGTGATAACAAGTTCGGCATTTATGTACTGTCCATGTTTTAATTACTTAAATGTACAATTCTTGTCCGTGTTCACATACTTTAGCTGGTTATTGTAACTTGTTGCTTTGTTTTGTCTTACGTAGCACCTTTTGCAATTGTCACATTTTTGCATTAATAATAAAAAAAGTAAATAAAAGGTCCTGGTAAAGCAAAACACCCTGAAGTGAAGTTGCGCTGGTTCCCTTGAGTAAAAGCCAGTGGGGTTTTTCACCACTTTGGGTCAAGGATCACACAAAACTCGTGAGATTCTTTGTGATAATCTTAACAAACCAACCTACAGATGGAGCCACTTAAATTTCCCCTTTTTCCTTAGCAGAGTCTTGGCTGATCCATGACAGGGAAGTACTCAGACAGCCCGCCCTAATGCTTGTAATTAGATCCCATGCAATGGCGTAATAAACATGTAACCCCTACCACTTAGAATCAGAATCAGAAATACTTTATTAATCCCCAAGGGGAAATTAGGTTGTTTCAGTTGCTCTTATACATAGTGTAGCAGGAAGAATATCAAATAAAGACATTAAAATGGAAAACAGCATAAAAAAATTAAGTAAAAATTAAGACAGCATATTAGAACATAAAGAATCTTTAAGCTGTATCAACTTTCTTATGAAGGAAAAAATTAAAATGAGTAAAAGTGAGACTGTAAACAAGACCAAGGAATTTACACTATTAACAATAACAATATTTACAATATGACTATAATATGACAGTACTGTGTGACAGTACACCATATTTGACTGGGTATTTCACTGGATATTATGTTTGCTTATTAGCCAATTTAACCAATATCAGAGCTAAAAAAGGGAAAAAAAATGTTTATTCTCCAGGACCTGTCAGAGCAGTAATATACTCAAGTTTATATGATGTATAAATGAAAATTTTGCTTAGCTTGGAAAATACAACTATGAAGACATTTGGAACAAAAACAAACCCAAAAATTAATCCCTGTTTAGACTCTTAGTGGCTGGAATTTTACTGGTAACTGGATGTAACTTTGGCTGGGAGGGGAAAACTGAAGCGGCTGCATTTGTGCTTTTTGTGATTTTTCAATCTTAAACCTAATCCGATCTATCTAAAACACTTGATTTTCCTGTAGCAGACGTAACAAAGGAGACTGAAGGTGTCTTTTCTTGCTGTAATAGAAATCAGGCTCTATTATTCAGGAAAATCAGCATTTCTCTTCAACAGTTGATTTGTTTCTGCCTTCGCAGTATTGGAAATCATTACCATTAGACAGACGGGCCGTGCTCATGACCAGGTTTGTGTCTTTACTATAATGCGATTGTCTCTGGAGTCAAACAACGGTGGACATATTATGATGTTGTTCTTGTGTACGACTTTTGTTCCTCCCCTGCTAATGCCAGCTTGGGCCCTTAATAAGATTAGAGCACACAGAGGCAGCTTAGGGACCTGGCCTAAGACACGGTGCAGGTTTTATCCGGGAGGCGGCTGCAGATAGACGTGATTGGGCCGAGGAGCAGGGAGTGGGAGTGCGGCTGCCAAAGTCAAAGGGCAACAGGAGCCATTATGTCAGTGTGCTATTGTGTCGACGGGAGCGGCCGGCCGTGTTGATGGTCTCTGTGAGGGAATAACAGTCTTTCAGCTCAGGGGCGTTCGAAGCTAAATCACATGTTTTATTTTGTCATTTACACAAAGAGTCTGTTTACCTCTCGATCCATAACCACCTCCTCCACGAATAACACAACTTCTCCTCCATCAGTGTCCTCATCCATCCAAACAAATCAATGCTCTGCTCAACTGTGGGAGCATTAAAGCTTTAACCCTTTAGCTGCTGGTGGTCAGCATGCAACCAGAGGTGTGATGGAGGCTTTCAGAGACATTTGTAGAGCAAATAATATTGTAGATTTAATCTTATTTAACAGCCTTACTCAGTTTTAAAAACAGGGTTTGCATACGTATCTGCAGCAGCTTGTTACCAATACCAAGGAGGTCATGTTCTTGCCGGTGTTGGTCTGTTTGTCTGGTTGTAAGATAACTCAAAAACAGATCGACAGATTTTGATAAAAATTTCCAGGGAAAGTTGGTCATGGCTCAAGTAAGCAGTGATGCGATTTTGGTGGTGATCCAAAATAGGATGCGGATCCAGGATTTTTTTAAAGGATTTTATCTAACATTGCAACATAGGGTTCCCATATTTTCGCCAATAACTCAATACATTCTCAACAGATATTAATAATATTTTCAGTTGAGGGTTTTCCGAATCTGAATGTGGATCCAGAACTTTTATTAAGGATCTGTAAACAGTGCAACATGTGGCAGTTTCCCATATTTTCACCAATAACTCAATAAGTTCTCCCCAAATTTCAATTACATTTTCAGAGAATGTTGGACAAGGGAGAAGTTATGACATTTTGATGGTGATCCAATTACGCATGTGGATCCAGAAATTCTTAACAGTGCAGTGTATTTTACAGTAACTCACCTAACAATGTTGGAAATGTTTTGGTGAAGGTTTACGCCTTTTGGAGCACTTCTAGTAGAGCTGCTCAAATATGGAAAAATCATAACCATGATCATTTAAAAGGTATTAATGTCAAGATTATAAAACAAGATCACTCACTCATTTTAAAACACCAAATGCTTATGACACTATTATTTTGATTGTAATGAATGGGCAGTTCATAGAAATGTATTTGATAAAAATCAAATATCTCAAAATAATAATAATAATAATAATAATAATAATAGTGGAAAAAGAAAAAGGCAAGCATGTCTTGGCACAGCAATATTTTAATCTCGATCACTCAGTTTTCATAACGGTGGAACGCAGTAATTGTAATTGAGATTAAAACCAGATCAACTACCCAGCTCTTACTTCTAGTTTCAAGCATATAATGTGAATTGAAATCAAGGCTGTTGAAAAATAAAGTCTGCTTGTTGCTTCTTGGTTTTAAAGCATGAAAAACTTGAAGTGCTCCAAGATCGCAAACCTTCGTCAAGGCATTTTTGACATTGTGGGCTGAGTTGCTGTAAAAAAAAAAAAAAAAAAAGGGGGGGAAAGTACCTTATCTCGCAATGTTAACAAATTATTTTATAAAAAAAATCCTGAATCCACATCTAGGTTTGGATCACCACCAAAATCTAAGCACTTCATTTGAGTGCAATGACCAACAATCATCAATATCTGTTCTAAACTTTATGAGTTATCTGTTCATAATCCAGCTAACAAACAAACATACGCTGGCACCATATAACCTCCTTGTTAGAGGTGACCAGGGCTGGGTAACATGGTCTTATTTTAATTTTGTTCTGTTTTGATTCTTGATTAAGATTTTATTATGAAACTACATGGTGCCAGGTGAGGAGCTGCTGGAAAGCCTAACTCTTAAGTTTACAATTTTGGATATGAAACTGTTTCCAATAGAAGTTTGAAGGTGTTCACACAGATCATTATTTATTATTACTTGGTGTCAAATCCTAAACAGATGTTAATCTGTGTAAATTTATGAAAAAAAAAAAGGTTAGACTCCTGCGTTGCCTGGTAATCTATGTTTGCCCCCAGGTTTGCTATGTTTTGCCACCAGCTTGTATTGTGATGTTGGCTGGAAAGGGGTCAATATCAAGTTTTAAAATGTAATAATATATCTTTAGTGTTCCTTTAAATAAAAACGGCTGTAGTCTGCACGTGTTTTGTTAGAGCCTCTTTCTCCCTGATGCATATAAAAGGTTCTCTTGTTGTTGCTCTATGATAAACTAATTTGTAATGGAGAGAAAGACAGATTCTTTAATCCCCTCTCTGTCGCTTTTCTCCTATGAAGTAGGTTAAGACTATTCTATCTCCTCGCTGCAAAAATCTTATAAAATGAATTATCTAATTCCTTGTCAAAAGTATCTCATTACTCTTAATATAGGCCAAACAACGACAAGTCAGAATTAACTGTGATGAGTGCAACTATGAGTAAGCCTCTTAAAATGAGATGTATTGTCCTGAATGAGACGTCTTATTGTCTTTATTTTAGATTTGTTTAGATCTTACTTTACTCCATAGGACCAAGGATAGGGTTGGGTGTTGGGGAGAGGGAGCAGCAGGTAAGGCTTGAATCTGGGCAGCGTGGATGACATCTTCTGCCTCTGTACATGGGATGAAGCTTAATCGCTGTCTTATTGTCTTTAAATAAGATGTTTGTCAGGACTTGTCAGGTGAAGGTGCTTTATATTAAGCATAATGAGATATATATCACAAGCGTGTAGACAAATAGATTTGCAAAGATTTGACGTTTGCGCTGCGGAGATGTTGATAAAGATGCCATACAGTAAGTCCTGAATCAAACACTGCTCTGTATGTGCTCTGCAAACATCACGGTGGAGGCAAACACACCAAAGAGGAATAAAACAAACTGTTAAGAGGCTGAGAGCGAGCGAGCAGCAGGCCAGACTGGAGTAAATCTCTGACTGGCTTTTAGGTGATTGACTAAAGTGAATTGAAGTGGAATCAACTCACAAAACAACAACAGAATCTGGAGTGGAAAGATTATTTGACAGTGAATTTCTGAGCAGGAAAAACCCTCAGAAACACCCGGCACTTCAGGCTGTTTCACAAGAGTACAGATCAGACAATAAAGCAGAAATGTCTGCAGCCCAGATTTGTTTTTTTTTTTCTAACAAATTAAGACTCATAATTAATTATTTATGAAGTATGTTTTATTTTATTGTTGGATTTGGGAATTGGGACGGGAATTGATAATATTTTATGGATACCAATGCTATTAATGATTATCTTATCAATTCCTGCTGAATTTCTTTGTGGAAAAGTCATCCTTCATAGACTTTCAGCGTTAAAAATGACAAACACATGACACTCCTGATATCTGGTGCCTTACTGTATGGGTAATTGCTTCTGCAAGTTGTTGGTGTCTCCACATACTGTCTTTTTTTTTTTTTTTTTTAATGAAGCCATAATTTTTATCACTTCTGTTGCTGTATGCCCTGATTTTTGACCTCTTCGTTGTCGTTATTTCTGTTGATTGCCTCTAAAGAAGTCATAGAGCTTTAAAGAGTTAGAAACAAAGACACTATGACATCAGTAGCAGTAAATAAATAAAATTATTTAAATAAAGACGGTAAATGTTTGACAGAGACTTAATCCAATCAGACCTAATGTGGTCATGTAGAAAGTAGAGACAAGTTAGGAATATATCCAATCACAGCTACTTTGGTTGTGTGGAAAGGTTGGATGAGTTAAGAGGGACATCCAATCACAGCTGCCTCAGCTTGATGGTGGTGGGATAAGTTGTGGAGCGATCCAATCAGAGCTCCTCTCTTTATGAATTGATATATTCATGTAGAGCAGGTTCACTGTTTGTTGTCAGTTCTGGTATTGTAACTGAGATGCTCTGCCAGGTAGCCTAAATAAAGGTGACTGCATTTCACACAAAAGTTCAATTTGTTTCTGTTCATTTAGACATTCAGACTTTACTAACATTCAGTAAAGGGTTATTAGATGTTTCATTTTATCCAAGTGTAAAACATCACTTCAGAAATTCAAGGACACATAAAAAATGCCTTATACTTTACACTTCATATTTTAGTGGACTAACTTTACCGTAAATTTTGTCGCCTAAAATGTTGTGAAATTTCATGAACTAAGACTACACTAAAATTAAAACAATTAAGATGACTAAATTATGACAAAACCATAAGATATATTAGGCAAGAGACTATAACTAACACTAAATTAAAACACTGTTGTGGAGTTGTTGTGGATGAGGAGTAGGCCAGCTGCTTTTCATATACTCTACACACAGCCTGGTCTTGTTTTTTATTCTGCCATCGGGTTGTGGAGCCCAAAGTGCTTCCACATGGTGCTCCTCAGATGTGTCATCGTTGTTATTGTCTGCTCTGAGTGGCTTTGCCGGTCCGCCATTTTCTCAAGGAGATCTTCCTTGTTGTTGAGGTCGAGAGAGCAAGGGGTGGTCGGGTTGTGCTAGGAGCGCCCTCTGTTGGATTGGGCAGTTCACTGCTCTAGGCACTGCAGAAGTGTATATTTTCAATTTGAATGTATTTTTACGGTCTGAGTACAGGTTTTTATCCACATGCTCGACTGAATATTTGAATATTGAGTATGAGATGAGAGCCCTCGCCTGAATAGGTGAAAAATGTTAATAACTGGTTAAACTATCACCAAATACCAAGGTTTCCACCTATCCAGATAATTAAGCACATGTTGATTAAAAGGCCCGGTTCAAAGTGATATTTCATCTCAGATTGAGCTCACCTTATTTGTACCCACTTGTTTTCTGGCACACCCCTTAAAGAAAACCCACTTGCCAAGCGTGTTGTCATTAACACCACCAGCTTTCTATCTTTCCAACATATTGTGCGGAAAAGTAAAGTAGCCGAAGAGGATTACAACACAATAAATCTCTCTCATAATGTCTCTGACCATTAGGCTATGCAGGGACAGTGCAGGGTCAGTCTCAAGGGAGCAACTGTTCTCCGCCTTAATCCCCCCACCGAGGAGGAGCACTTTTACAAAGGCAGAGTTTATAATGCATTCAGGAGCGGACCCTCGAGAGGCCTTAAAAGCCTCTCTTACTTAATCTGTCATGTCAGGGTGTGGGAGCCATCGAATCCTTTTACACTTTGATATAATCCATGTTGATAACGCTGGTTGCACCTTGCCTAAATTACTGTTCTTAATTTTGCAGGTTGTACGACATCTCTGTTGTGTTAAGCCTTGTTCTACGTCCACTGAATTGCACCGCTAGTCTCCTCATTCATTTAATGAAAAAGAAAGTCACTGTGAGTGATTTGAGGCTTTATCGATTAATTATATGAACAACCACGCCTCTGTATATGGTGTTTTTAAGTTGATATGTTGGGATCTGTTTGTGGTAATAGAATAAAAAAGGCCTTTAAACTTAATCATTTGATCTGTCCTTTCCTCACTTGCTGCTGGTGTTGTCAATTTGATATAAATGCTCAATTCTGTTCACATCTTTGGTCTGATTTTTTGAGTTCTGGACGTAATTCTTAATTCACTTTATGGTGGCAGAGCTAAGTCTTCAACTAATCTTTATAATAGCCTTCCCTGAACGTGCTGATAAACTTTCTTAGAAAATACCCAGAATTCCAAGCACAATTTCATAACATTGTCAATCAAATCTTTGCTGATTTTATTGCTTTTTATGTCGGACATAAAGTCTGGAGCACAAATGCTCAATGCGCTGTCACACGTGCCAGAGAAAAATACAGATTATCAGAGTTTTTGGTGCATGTTTAGCATTTTGATAAAGGATAGATTTAATTTTCCTATCTGTAAAGGCTACAGAACCATGTCAAAACTTTGCAGTTGGGGTCCCTTGTATCTTTTTGTATTTTTCTTTGTCCAGTGACCTTAAGTTTAAGGGCTTATCTCAGCATTTAGGCTCACATCTTAAAGCTAGAATGTATGGAGTGATTGGGCCTCATCTGTCTGGGGCCTCGCTTTGTTTTTTTTTTACAACCATCAAACTTGGTCTGTATGATGACTTTAAGTAATTAAGTAAAGATTCAGTGGTCAATTATGACTAGGGATGGTAAGTGAAAAGATTCTTGTTCTGCTTGTCGATCCAATTCCCTTATCAATTCATGTGAATTTTCTACGTGGACAAAAATTGGCCTTCATCATGCAATAAATGTCTTTTTATCTAAAATTAAGCCACAGTTTTGCAGATATTATACAGTATTTTGAACTTCTTTGAGTGCCACTAATGTAAGTGTGACATCTTTGATTTGCAAGACAAGCAGAAACATGTGGAAGGAATTGATAAGGGAATTGTTAAGCAAGACTGACGATATTGATTCTTTGAGGGACTTGTTATTGATTCCCAACTGGAATTGGCTTTCGATTACCATCCTTAGTTCTGACCAGACTTAAGTGTAAACAAACATGGAGGACAACTTCATGAGGAACCAAAGCTAAATACGGCTAGCAGTTAGCTTCCTATGACATCGATGGTGGTTATAATTTACGTCCAGCTCCTCTTCCCATTAGTTTGTTATGTAGAATTTACACATTGTGTTGTAGAGACCCTGTGTTTTTGATATCTGCTAGCTTTATGCTTCGCTTTTCTCTTTTGTTGCCATGGCTATGTTTGCTTCCTGATTAGCTTTCCATGTGACAAAACACAGAGGACGTGCTCGGCTGCCCTTGTTTCAAATATTGAACAAGTTTAATATTTATAATTTCATATCAAGGCAGCCCCGATCCTCTTCTGAGACAATAAAATGACTCTTATCACTTCTCTTACTACAGGATGATCAGGTGGGATCATCTGTGGGACCAGGCCTTGCTGAATTTGGTCAGAACAGGGGTCCGAGCCAGAACTCTGGACGAATATCTTGTAGTGTGTACCCCTCCTAAAGTATACCACATATTGACCCTTTGGGCAGAGAGAGGATTTACTGAAGGGTACTGTCTCCATGAGCTGTTCTAGGTGTTGCAGACCACCAAGTGCGACCACAAGGTCACTGAGCATCTGATTAGCCTGATGATTTAAGTATTTGTGAATAAGTTTCAGATTGAAAAATTAAAAACATCAATTTTTCAGGACATGTTAATAGTGCGACCTGATTGGTTTCCCTGTCTAAGATTTCTGTGCAGGGTTTTGTCAGCAGAAATCTAAATATAAACATACTTGAATAAAGCAGTTATATAATCAGTGCCCTTGTTTTGGTCTCTCTTAATTAAATTTTGCATACTATAAGATTATTTTACTGTGACTGCTCTTAGACTTGTAAAATGTTCACCAGATCATTTTCACTGAGCTGATTTTAATGTAGATGTTTATCAGAGCAATTAATGAAGTTAAAAAGTGTAATCTGAGCTCCAGGCGATGGGAGAAGTTTTATAAACAAGACCTGAGGTTGTGAAAAAATTAAAACTGATTTGACGTAAATGCAGCTCGGTGCTCTGAAGCTGAACTAACAGATATCAGGCAGCATATTGAGTTTAGTGACCGTCCTTCAACTGCAGCCCTCCAGTTTGAGCACAACATCTCTCAACCCGACACTGACTCTCTCCTGTTCCTGACCTCGCACTTAGACCCCGCTGCAAAAAGAAAATTTCCCTACAGGGATCAATAAAGTGTCACATTAGGCCGTTAATGCACAGCAGGGAAGTACAGCAGCAGCGACATTACCTGTACAAATCACCGTGCCACATTAATCACGCCCGTGATTTGCGAGCGTGCCAAACAGACGGCTACAACTCGCTCCTCTCAGCGGTGAAATGTCACACATGGACTCCGCCGGCTGCTACAGCGAGAAACTGCTGCAGAGGCACCGAGCTGTGCTGAACAGCAATAACTGCAGCTCCAATCTGCACGGCTCATGGGCACGACCGATTTTAAAGCACTCAGGTGTGTGGCAGCACCTCTCTGGACGGAGTTTAACAAAACATTTGGCAGAGGTGGAGTGGTTAAAATCCACAGACCAGGACAGGGTTACGTGGTTTTAATGATTGAATTAAGAAACAATAAAGATGAGAATTAAGCTGTAATCACCCCAAAAAATGTCTGATTTTTGTACCGGATTATGGCCCTGAGTGGCAAATAAAGCAGTGCAATGAGAGAGAAGATACCACAACAACACATGAGAACGAAATAATAAAGAGAACAACCACACTTACAGATGAGAAAATATGAAAACGTGAAGAAATTCAAAAACAATTTAGGCACACATCAAATTAAAAGAAGACACATTCAATCAGAAAACACAAAAACAGAAGAGAACCTGCAAATACTTCCTGTGTTTTTGTTTTAGTGTTGTGCTTGTTTTAGGCCGGTTCAATTTTTGTTTTGTTTGTGTTCATTATTTTTGCCGTAATTTGTTTATTGAAGTTTATGACCACAAAAATAAGGCTTTATCACAAATCATGTTTCACTTTCATGGCTGTATCTCAAGGTTTAACGAATGGATTAACAACAAAATAACAATTAAACCAAATGAAATATATAAATAAAATGAAAAGAGCTTCTCCAAATCAAACAAGCCTATTCAATTTGAAAAAAGAAATCAAAGTTAGTTGGCTTATATCAAAACAAAATGAGAAAAGTCTGTGTTTCTACATGGATTTTGGGACTGCAATGTTGGGTTGTTTTTTATGTAATCAATGAAGGGTTTCCAAATTTTTGCATGATGTGTTTGTGTTAATTTTTACATTTTTTGTTGCGATTTTTAAATTGTAGGAGTTTTTTTCATTTATAGTATTGATTCCGATTGTTGTTGTGCTTCCTTAACAGTAGCAATGTCTTTTGATTTGATGTTGTGTATTGTTTCTTGTTTAAGAGTTAGGTCGATATTGTTGTGCATTTTTTTTACAATTATATTTATTTAATAAAGTGTGGTTTGTCATCATGTTATTGACATGTTGTTTAATTTTGGCATTGTATTTTATTGTTGTTGTGTTTTTATTTGTCATTATGTTTTTTGATTTGTTGATGAGTTTTTTTGTTGTGCTTGTTAAATCATTGTGTTTTCTTGAAAATGAGTTTTGGAATGGTTCGCTGGTGGGTTTTTCGTTTGTTATTTTTATCTGTCCTTTTTAAGTATGTTAACATGTACTTTTAGTATTTGCTGTGTTTTCTTTCATATTTGTGGTTATACTGTTTGGTTTGTTTGTGCGTCCTTTTGGTGGTTTTATTGTAGGTGTTAGGTTAAATTTGTCTTGTAGTTTCTGTTTTGTTTTTTTGATTTATTGCTATTATGTTCGGTTTGTTGTGGTTTTGTTTTTGTAGATGTTGTGATTTTTACATCCATTGTTTTTTATTAGTTGTTTTCTCTCCTTTTTATTTGATTGTTTTTAGTATTGTTATGTTTTGCAGTTTGTCTTTTTCATTTGTTGCCATGTTTTCTTTTGACTTGTTATCTTGTCCACACCTTTTAAAATTATTTTATTTGCCTTTTTGTTTATTTTTTATTTTTTGTTGTGTTTGTCACTTCAGGGCCACCATACACACCTGCTTAAATGTCCTCTGAAGTCGTCCTGCTCAGTCTTCAGTTGTTAAACTAGATGTTTCTGAGCTCCAACTCCAAACATTGGAGACTAGAACACATCTGCAGAGGTCTCACCTGGTTAAATATGCATTTTTATGTCTCGATCTTATTGCGTAACAATGCAGCTGCAGGTTTAGTTTCAGTTTGTTTGTCTGGGATCTGTTGTGGTGCAGGAATAAGTGAACTGCACTGTTCATCTGGGTAAAATGGGGACAGAGCTGGAGCCACTGTTTAAGGGTTCGTTCAACCACATTACATTTGTTCATTTAAAGTCACTGAGGATGCAGAAGTTCCTCAAAATATCCGCTGTAACCGAGGCGTTCTGGTCTGAATGTTGAGCACCGTGAAGTCCGAGATTGTTTTCTCAGCGGACAGTTTCAGACCTTGATGTGTGGTGGTGTATAAAATCATTATTTAACTGCTCAAAATCAAAGCAGAGCCTCCCTGATCTGGAACATTAAATATCGACCATGTTTTGTGTTTGAAGTTTGGATCAAGCCTCTTCTGATGCAACACCCACATTTAACCCTGTAATCCTTGTTTTTGCTATTATTGGTCCACCTGGCTTTTTTAGGGGTAAAAATGCAATCAAACCCTTATCCCTTTCACGTAAAATCTCAAGACATCTTTTTATTCAAGACAGCATGGGCTATCAGAATACTTGTGTTATAACGATGTCAAATCAATCTTCTTATAGTTATTTGTCCAGAAAGACAAAATAATAAAGGAAAACGGAATTTAAAATTCACAGATTTTTGTACAAATCACACATGGATCAACAATGAATGACTCTCATCATATCTAAACATGGCTCACTCAAGCCTTGGCTATCAGAGGATGAAATAACAGCATGCTAACATGCTAACAACCAAAAATATTCACATATACATAGGGCTGGGTGATATGGCTTAAAAATACACTCGATTCAATCAATTTTTTCCCTCTCAAAAATAATAATAATAATAACTTCAAGTGACACAAAAATGAATGAATCAAGTTTTGCCTGTATGTTGTCAAAATATATTCCCAAACCAAACAGAATATCCCTTTTAAAGTTAAAGTGCATGTCATAAAATACTGATTATGTAGTTTCTATACATAAACACTAAAAGCTGAGTTATTTTCACAGCATATTAACATGAAACTCTCTGATCAATATTTAATCTCATTTAAAAAAAACAAAACAATACTTTCCTCAACGTGCTTGTTCAAAACCTGACAGGGCCTTCTGTCATAAAAACTGTACATTTTCAGTTTTATATTTTCAAACATTGCAACGCCTTACCATTGGAGTAAGTCGAGAAAAAAATCTTGATTTTTACTCTTTAGATCTTCTGCAGAAAATAATTTGAATTAATCAGTTTAATTGATATATTTTCCAGCCCTACATATAAACACTTTGTGAAAAAAGACTTCTGAGTAGTCATACAGCATTCAGGGGCCGACAACATGGGCGTTTCATTTCCATGTCAAATAATCCTGACTCATGGCAATACGCTGACAATTCAGAAGACAGCAGAGTCTCCATGACATGTTTAGTCTCGGTTTAACTTGCCTGGACCTCGCTGGAGGTGATACTAATCCAGATATGAAGTAGGGTAATGGAAACCAAAACAACAGAGGAAGTTGAGCCAAGACAGACCCCACAGTTGAGCTTTTACTGGCTTGACTTAACCATGCATATAAACCTACTCACTGACTTTGAGCTTACTGACTCTTTTCTAATTCATCTGAGCTGCTGCTGATTGTGATTCTTTAACAAACCCTGTAGGAAAGAGCAGAAAGTAAACTGGCCTCAGCTGGCACTCAGCTGGATTCAACATCCTCTCTCTGGTTTGTCGAGGCCCCTGTAGGTGGACATGTCAGTGCGAGTGTCAGATGTGTTAAAAATGACGGACAGAGGTGATAAGAGGTCTGACTGTGCTGTAAACGCTTTACATCTGAGCCCTAACTGTCCTGAGAGTGTCAGTCACTTTCACTGATCACGTTTGCTGCAGGGCGTCGGTCTTCACAGGAGCTACAGGGATGCAGACGTGCTCACGGTTTGAGTCTGCCGTGTCTTCATTACGTGTTAATCCCTGATGCTATTATTAGGATTTTTTAAATATTGATTTCACATATGCAAAGGCTTCATCTCCAGGTAATGTTAATTATTAATCACCTCATTTCAGGGCTTAAGGTAAAGACAGAGGGTGAGATGTAAGCTGACGGGATCGTGTAGTTAAGAATAGTGGACCCTAAAGCAAGGTGGTATAATTAGGCTGCATCACGCTGTTATTCTGTGAATAAGCATATTTTATTTAAAAGTCTGTCAAGCACAATTTTTATTGGATATTTCATTAGAAGAAATATCTTAAGTCATTTTATTCAATGTTTTTGGCTGCTTTGTTTAAAGATGACTAGTCAGGATGTCCAGAGTCGATTATTTTTTTATTTTATTTTTGAGGCATTTTTGTGCCTTTATTGACAGGTGACAGAGAGACAGTGGGTTGGCTTGTGAAGAGGGGCGAGAGAGAGTAAGGGGAGGACACTCAGCACATTAATATCTGCTGATAATGAATCAAGATCTGATATTTTCATTTGCCTGGACGATACAGCTGCACATCGTTTTTGTGTTGGTTTGATTGTTTTTTTTTGTTCACCAAATTAGGTTAAAAAAAGGAAGATGCTCTTATTTAATTCCATTGAAATAAGCCCAAATAGTATACTCATCCAGTGGAAGATTTCTTTGAAAAAATAGTTCAAAATCAATAGTACAAAACAATCTCAGCACCAAACAGTATATAAGGGCAAACAACATGGTGATTTATGCAGCCATATAGCCTCGTGTGTCCCTCAGGAGTTAGTGGAGAGAAAAATGGCAGAAAGAAATAAGTGAATATTGGACCTCATATATCCAAAACACAAGACTTCTGATGTCACCCTGAGACTGCTAAATGGGTTAATATAAACCCAAATTCGCTCATATTCCAACTACATGCTGAATACAACAACATGCAGGAAGCTTTCGCTCCACTCTCCTGCTATAACGTTTGCAGGTACAGTTCAGTGTGTTTTTCTCTCCACAGATCCAGCAGCTCGATCTAAGAAAAGTACTCAGCTTGATTTCATTGACTTCTTAGCTCAAAGTCAGTTTTATGGATCTGTTTTCACTTTATAAAATCCATACGGGGGCAGTGGGAGTAGCTCTGGCTGTGGGAGCTGTTGATTCTCTGTTTTGATCCAGCAGCAGAACATCAGCTGCACAGTGCCTAAAGAAAGTGAGGCCTGAATTTGGACCTCCTGTTTTTTGTGTGAATGGCGCGGCCGTGTGAGAAAGAAAAATTAGATCCTTGTTTTGGTTTCTGTGGAAGAGTTATTGACAAGACAGCTCAGGAGGAAGCTCACTGGAGCTCGAAGGAGGTAAAGATGAAAATATCTTGCCAGTAATATGACAGAATAGGGCTGAATGATTTTAGGAAAAGATCTAATTGCAGTTTTTCTGTCAGATATTTCTATTCGATTCACAATTTTCTTCAAATCAAGCTTCAGTGCAATTTTCACTATGTTTACAGTTTAGACAACAGTAAGGAAATCAATGATCAAAAGCCCAAACACATTATTCATCAGCTAATATTGATGATAAATAATCTGTTTTCATTATTTAAGGGATACTCCAACTTCTACTCCTAAACAGAGGCTTTGTGGTGTTGACCTGCTTACCAGCACTTCTGCGGTGTGGATGTCGACTCTTTTGAACAATGAGAACTGATTTTTGAGTAAGCTGATCATTTGCAAGCCATTCTTAAATGCAAATTGCCTGCAAATTTGTAAACTAGTGTGTGTAAAATAGTTGACACAACAGATCCTGGGTCAGTCAGGAGAGCTGCAAAAAATTGCAGCTTTGGGGATCACAGGATTGTGTTGTCTGAAATTGTGATTTTGATCCAAAAACGATAAATCTTTCAGCCCTATTACAGAATTCCTTTTTGGACACACATTGATAAACCAAATAAGCAAACAACTCATTAAATCTGAAGTTTATCAACAGCAATAATGATTTATGTAACATAGTGACATTTTATCGAACCCCTGCTGCACAATCAGTTCTTGCAAAGTGGAAAATGCATTTCAAGCACATCCTGAATCAAAATAAACCAGAATGTCCCACCTTTAAACTGTCAGCTTGGAAAACAAAACTCTTTCAATGGAGGCTGCAGGAGTAACACCAGACAATGACATAGCAGACTATAAGTGCATCACTAGAAAAGCCTCACCAGTGGTCATCTCACTGGATCAGAAAAGCTTAATTAAAAGCAGATCCTCCTTTTTCAATCTGAAATGCTTTTTCAGTACGATTTATAATCTCAACCGTTTAAGAGGTCGTAATATTGCTGGCAACGAGAAGGCCTTCCAAATTTAGTTTTGGTAAGAAAATATACATATAACATGGGTTAAACTACTTTATCCCTCTCACAAGCTTCAGGTAAAACATATCACACAAAGTTTTTCAATGGAGCTGAAAGATTTATCGTTATGGATCAAAATCACTATTTCAGACAACGCAATCATGTGATCGCAAAAGCTGAAATTCTTTGCAGCGCTCCTGACTGACCCAAGATCTGTTGTGTCAACTACTTTACACAAACTATTGTACAAATTTGCAATTTGCATTTAAGAATGGCTCACAAATGAACGGCGTACTCACAGCCGTGAATCGGTTCTCATTGTTCACTTAAAAGAGCAGTTCAAAACAGCCGATTCGTTCGCGAACGTCACATCCCCACCGCAGAAGTGCTGGTAGGCAGGTCAACACCACAAAGCCTCTGTTTAGGAGTAGAAGTTGGAGTATCCCTTAAATAATGAAAACAGATTATTTATCATCAATATTAGATGATGAATAATGTGTTCGTGCTTTTGATCATTGATTTCCTTATCGTTGTCTAAGCTGTAAACATAGAGAATATTGCACTGAAGCTTGATTTGAGGAAAATCGTGAATCAAATTGAAATCGTAATATCTGCCGACCTTTTCCTACGTCCTACCATAGGCACGGAAAAGACCATCACAGACAAGAGTGGAAAATAGTCACTAGTGAAATGATCTAATGAAAATGCCCTGCGGTCGAATATCTTGGGTTAGAAGCGTGTATGCTTGATAATTTGGGAAAGGTGACAGCCCTAGCATTGACCCATAGGTGACCTGTGATGCTGCATCCCTGGAGTCGAACCTGTTTCCTCTAAAAGACAATACTCGTGAACCCATGATCAAAACTCCCCCCTCCACACTTCCTCCCTCCTGATAAACTTGGGAGGCCTCTGATGTTGTTTACAGATTATAAACCTCATCCTGTAATTCCTCTCTAAGCTGAGAAGCTCAGTGAAAATCTGAAATCAGATCACTCAACCTCCTAATTACGTTCTCACTGCACTAAGCCCCCCCCCTCGTCCCACAGGCAGGGAAGTGGCACATGCAGGCAAGTTTGTGAGGCCGCCACCGCCACCGTATCCATCCCCCAGAGTCATGCAGCAGCGGCCATGTTAGCCCTCACTCTGTCAGCCTGTCAGCGCGGTAACACATGACAGATCTGGGAGATAAAACACCCAACCTCTCGCCCTGCTGCCACACTAATGGTTTATAAATATCTCCTTCAAAGACTGGAGACGGCGTTTGGGCGGAGGGGTGGTTACGGCTCTGCCTTGTGGTGCAACATTGCAGACCCATATTAGCTCTCGGTTTGCCTTTCATTTCCCTCCGCTGGGACATGAGAGTTTGCTCGAAGGGCATCTTGGGACTATTTGATCGACAGCTGGAGCTAAAAGGCCACTGGTTTCCAAATAGTGTGAGTCAAAGTAAGACAACAAAACCTGAAGGAAACATGGACGACTTGTTGTTTTACTGCTCTCACAGTCAAGCTGCAGCTTTTTCTAGAGAGATTGAAGAAATACCCATGTGTGCAGATGTAAACCTTTCCCCCTGCTTACATAATTCACAAAAGTTAGCTACAATGAGAGTCTTTGTTTACCCACATAAACACCTATATCCCCTGTGTGTGAGCTATTTGCATGTGATCAAAGCCGGAAAGCCCACCGCCTCCCCCGCTCCCCGCTCTCTTTAGAAACCCGTTTTCTCCGTTTCCCGTTCGTCTCCTGTTTTTTTGTTCGGCTCCGAGGGCATTGTGGTTAAACGTGTTGAATGTCAGAGGTGTAAGAAGACTTGCCAGGCATTCGGCGAGCACGCTGCAACGGCACAATTATTTGTGTAAGTAAACACTGGAAGGAGAGTGGGAGGACAAACGGCGAGGGTGTGAAAGAGGGTCGAAAGGTCTTTGAACCGCGGTGGGCTCCAGTGGGACATAAATACACGCAACTGCGCATAAATAAACCTGTTATCTGAGGGTGTGGACATGTTCATGATGATTTAATAGTCAGGAAATTACAGCTATAAATAGGGTTTGCAATGATAAATAACACATGGGGCTCTTCAGAGATCATGCCTCACGCGAAGCCTCATCGTTCTGCACTTTGTGGTAAACAATGAGGTTAAAATGCTGCTTTTTCAGAGACAGGAAGGAAATTTACACTAGATGAGACCTTTTCTCCTATTTTTTGTATTTTTTATTTGCCTTTACATACAAGTTTATACACCTTTCATAAAAGGTTAAAATCCTTTAATGCCTGAAAACACAAATTCAGGCCAGAAAATTCTAATTTTTTGGAGCTGAAATGTTCATTTCTCTTTCTACTGAAATCCGGAAAAATCAAAATTTCCGTAAAATTTAACATATACATTTTTTATATCTCATTTGATACATTAGGTGTTTTTGGCAACTGATAATCCATTTGAGGAAATTTTAATCATTTATGTGATTGTATTCAGATGTTTTTTTAGTAATTTGTTGATCATATTGATTAGATAGAGGTATCATAAAAGTATGTGTCAAATATGATACAACAGGCGTTATAGGGTTAAATAAGGCTGCTCTAGCATTTAAAAAACATAATAACAAGTACTTTGATACTGATATCAGTGATCTCATGTTTTTCATCCTTCATTCTGTATAAAAAAATGACCTGTCTCAGGTGGCGCAGCAGATAGTGCAACTGCCTCACAGCTAGGTTGCAGGTTCAATCCCTCGTCGACACAGAACTGCTTTCGATGTAGGGCTGAATGATTGATTGTTTTCTTATCAAAATTGCAATATCAGACAATGTGATCATGTGATCGCCAAGGCTGCAATTTTTTGCAGCTCTCCTGACCGACCCAGGATCTGTTGTGTCAACAGTTTGCGAGTGTCGATGTTGTCACACGTCAGCGCTCATGTCCAAAACTATCATTGACATACTGGTTTGGCATGGCTGGCTTTTTTCCTTTTTTGGAATTGTTGAATTTTGTTTTTCTTATTATTACTTATTTAACATTGGTCCAATTATCCCCAATTCTGTTCTAAAATCCTCTAAACTAACACCACACTCGAGTTTAAGGTGACTCTGCAAGTCAAACCAAGTTAACCAGGAGACTTAAATGTGGAACGTAGGGTTGGGTATTTCCAGCAAACTCACAATACGATTCGTATCCCGATACACGTAAATTGTGAACACTGATTATGCTTTTAACAGAATTTCCAACAAGTTTTGTTTTTTATTACAAGAAGAAAAAGAGCAAGGATGAGTTTTAAATGATTCTACAACTTAAGAAACTTCAATTCAGGTCCTCAAAGATGGTAGACCTAAGCTCAAATATGGAACATGTGCTTCATCATGTTGCTTGGCTTCTACTTTGGACTGTGCCATTTTTAACATTACCCAAGTGTATTGACAACACCTGTCAAACACTGAGGAATTGTTGAATTTTGTTTTTCTTATTATCACTTATTTAACTTTTTTTAACATCACACCATTAAGGATTTTTTGCACAACATGTTTTTAAGTTAAAGTCAAAGATGCTCTTTTAGTTCTTCAGCTTTAATAACTGCCATTGGTCAAAGACTTTAAAGAATGTACATGCATGTTTCTTGTTAACAAATACATTTGGAAGCAATTCTTACCTTTAGTTTTCATCCTTGCCTTTGAATAATAGTTTTTAATGTTTGATGGTATAATGTAATTTTCTGTCATGTTTGTAAATGTTACTGTAAACATGGTGAATGTTGCACTGAAGCTTGATTTAAAGAAAATCAAATTGAAATCTCAATATCTGCCAGAAAAACCACAATTAGATCTTTTCCTAAAATCATTCAGCCATATTTCGGAGCTCTGTGTGTTTGGTGCTGTTGTTAAAGCAAAGCCACTTTTTCAATCTGAACATCCTCAGAAATCAATGATCAGCAGAATCAGTGATCATGAGTATCAATACTCATCCCAGTCTCTGAAGTCTCTGGAGAATAAACACTGAGAAACGAGCTGATAACAGAGTCAGATCTCCACTGATTCACTGGCTCACCCACGTTTGCTTTTTGATTGCCCGGTGCTGCATGCCGCATCTCTCCCTCTATGTACAGTAATACAGGCTGGAAATAAGAATTAAAGAGTTTTTCTCTCATTAGTTTGTTACATTGAGGTAATTGAGCCTTAGAATTTTTGATGTTGTGTTGTTTGATGTATGTATTTAAGTCCTTCCACTTTATCAGGATGATTTTTCTCATATCTCGTCTGTTTTGATTCAATGTTATGGTACAAAGTTAGCATCACTGCGAGTCAAGTCCAGCCTCTGTGTCAACAGGCTGAAGTTAGTTTAACAGTGTTTACGACTTCACAGCTGCTGACTGGAAACAAAAGTGCCTACAGCCAGGGTGGGCTACCGGTGGCCTTGGGGCCAAATGAGGCCCCCGTACTCCTTCAATAAGGCTCACCCGCCAGGTCAGAATACAGATGCACATGATGAAATCCTGACAAAATCTGCCACGACGGCATTAAAAAAGCTTTTTTTTCCAAGAAGATAGAGCTGTAATTGTCTCTGTGGAACGCCTTTTTATGCATCTGTTGATGAGAAATTTAAAATGTTTGAAAAATATACTTGTCTGAGCTATTAAGTCATTTTTCATTAAAATTTTTATTAGGTTTCTGTATGAACAGCAGGAGGCAATAGGGGATACAGGGTTATACCGGAGCAGTGAGATGCAGCGCGGAATGTTCGTTTGTTGATTTGATTAAATAATCAAGAATGATTCTTATCTGGACCTTCAATTTTTCTTATTGCACAATTAGTACAAACCACTGGAATGGTGCACCTGTGGCCATTTGATTGAAGTAAGCAAGTTTCTCTTTGTTTTCATACTTTTTTGTTTTTGACAAATAGCCACAACAATACTTAAATAACCAGTTAATGGTTTGTAACTTCAATCAAAAACTAGATTAAACAGGCTGGAATCAGTTTTTACATAGTGTTGCTTCCATCTGAGTTTAATTTAAAAGAAAAAACAATTTTTTACTTGCAAACAAACTAAGAAACATAACCTCCTTGGCAGAATTTGACCATCTCTTCGCGTGAGGCATGATCTCTGAAGAGCCTTTGAATCTCTTTGACCATCACTGTGCAGCAATTGATCACTTTATGGAGGCACATGGTAACGGAGGTAGTTCTGGTTTATTATAAGCATCAGCTGAGAGCTCAAATGAACGAAGAAACTCCATGGATCTTTCTTTCTCTGCAGACTGGTCAAAGCGAGATCTCCTTTACTCACTAAAAACAATGAAAAAGGCTGTTCTTGATTTTTCTTTCTCGATCTGCAGAGGCAGACTGGATGCTGTGAACTTTGACCTCCACTCGTACATTAGAAGATGACTGAACTGAGCTCCACACTGCCCTCGTAAACAGGAGGAACAATTAGAGACGAGCGACTGTCCTGACCTCAGACTCAGAGGTTGTTTGAATTTGGACAGCAATCATATCATCGCTGATTATCCGGCTTTTATGGCCTTTTGAGGGGAATATTTTATGAGCTTTGAGAACTATTCTTAGACATTAAAATAAGAGTTTTCTTTTCTTTTATACTTTAGTCTTTCTCAGTGTGATATGGGAGTATTACCAACCATAGACGATTGTAGAACCTTTACTGACAAACCCAAAGGTTAGTTCATTCAATTTAATATATATTTTATGTAACCTTAATTTTACTTTGAAATTTTCCACTGAGATAGAGATATTTTACAAGGGAGTCCTGGCCAAGGCAGCAGCACAGAAGTTTCACAGAAATAGATGAGAACACACAAAGATGTCATTAAAAATTGAATCACTATTCAAAACAAGTGCACACACAGTGGTCAAATTATCCTCATTTCTGTTTCAAAATCCTCTAAATTAACACCACGCTCGAGTTTAAGGTGACTCTGCAAGTCAGACCAAGTTAACCAGGAGACTTAAATGTGGACCGTAGGGTTGGGTATTTCCATCAACCTCACAATACGATACATATCCTGATACACGTAAATTGTGAACATTGACTACGCTTTGAACAGAATTAAAGACTAGTTTTGTTTTTTATTACAAGAAGAAAAAGAACAACAATGAGTTTTAAATGATTGTACAACTTAAGAAACTTCAATCCAGGTCCTCAAAGATGGTAGACCTTCAGACTTGGAGCATGTGCTTCTACTTTGAACTGTGCCATTTTTAATGTTACCTAAGGTGTATTGACAACACCTGTCAAACATTGAGGCTGTATCGACTCTATAGAATCTGTATCGATATTCTCCCTAAGGAGCGCATGACGATATTTTGCCGTATCGATATTTTGAGCTCGGGCGGGTCAGAGCAGTTTTGTAATTGAGGGGGGAGAGAGTTCCAGAGGGAGGGGGCAGCAGTGGGGATGGCTCTGAGGGGTGGGGTGAGGAGGCTGGATGATTAGAGGTTACGGGCGGGAGTGTGATGGTGGAGGAGGTTGGCGAGGTAGGAGGGGGCGTGGTGGTGGAGGATTTTGATTTGTCCTTAATATGGGACATGGATAACACACCAGATGGACTGTTCAATATATTTCACTCGTTCATTTGAGAAAGAGCTCAAAGAAAGTGTTTGGTATCCAGCAGGTGATTTGACGATCATTCTGTCAATCACATTTTTAACGGGTTAATGTTGTAGGCAGGCCACTTCATTAAACAAACTTTTGTTAAAACATGTTGGGAGTGGAGCAAAAATATCCTGACTTAAAGAAGATTGTAGTGTTGATATTTTATTTCTCATTTAATAAAGAAATGTGGTCCAGAACTGATAAACAGTGTTAATTTTGACAGCACTTTTTAATTTAGTTTTAGTTATAGTTTGTGTCCAATATCTTTTACTTTTAGTCATAATTTAGTCATCTACATTGTTTTCATTTTAGTCTAGTTTAGTTGATGACATTTCACATTTTAGTTGACAAAATCTACTGTAAATTAAGTTGACTAAAATATGAAGTTAATATAAAATGAAACATCTAATAACCCTTTATTGAATGCTAGTAAAGTTTGAATGTATAAATTAACAGAGACAAATTGAACTTTTGTGTGAAATGCAGTCACCTTTATTTAGGCTACCTGGCAGAGCATCTCAGTTACAATACCAGAACTGACAACAAACAGTGAACCTGCTCTACGTGAATATATCAATTCATTCATTCTCCTTTCCAACAACAACCAAAGTAGCTGTGATTGGAGATATTCATAACTTGTCCCTACTTTCTACATGACCAAATTAGGTCTGACTGGATTAAGTCTCTGTCAAACATTTTAGTCTAGTTTTTATTTGTTGATGAAAATGTCAGTTAATTTAGTTTTAGTTTTTGTCCATGTGCACTTGTTTTTACTAGTTACTGTCTGGTTTTCATTAAGGGAAAAACGGTTGTTGATGAAAATAATTAGTCAGCAAAATTAACATTACTGATAAAACTGCTACTGGAGTTAGCATCTATGCTAATCTTTATAAAGACAGCCACTTCCTGCTGTCCTGCTCCCACTTCTGGCCGATTAGGCTGTCTTCCCGCTTTGGACTTAGCACAGTCGTCATAGACTGGAGCTTGGTGAGATGGATCTGCCAGATTATGGACATTAAATCAGGCAGATCCAGCTGCTGCGCAAGGCTATGGGGACTGGAGTGCTACGGTCACAGGATCGAATGTGCGCGTGGAGACTGGTGGCATAAATGTATTAAATGATGTACATAAAAGTTTCTAATGTGGGAAAATACTTTCATGAGGACTGATATCTTAGGAGGTTTTGTCCTAATTTCCTAATGAGATGAGCCCCCCTAAATCGCCCTTTTGTCTGCTAATAACCAGCATATTTAACCCCCTCATGACTTCTTATATGACATCAGATTTTTTAAATTTTATTTTACATTTTTTTGCCTCCTATAAATGAATCCAGGGCTGAACACAGTGCATGGGGATACAGTAAATATCAGTGCTGTCATGTTTTAATTGATGGAGCTTTAGGGCTGATATAAAACTATAATGAGGTGTGTTTGATTTATATTTTCTTTACATGAGCATTTTCAAAGGGGGTATTAGTGGATGTAAAAGTAAGTTAGCAGCAAGAAAAGAGGACGGTCTTGATGGTTTGGGGCCATTTGTGTGAGGAGAATCAATTTGAACACAATCAAAAGTTAAGAGGGATTAAAAGCGACTGTGATGAGATAGCGCACTCCAAATGGTTTAAAATAGCTGCAAAGATTACACTAATGTAATCCAATTTAAAGGAGCCTTTCCCTAATATTTATTATTGAAGAGCCATCTGTTTGAAGCCTGTGGGGTCACTTCAACATGCAGCTTCACACCAACAAGGCGATTTTGTCGTCCCACATTCACTCGTCCGTCCCGCCAGTCAAAAAGTCACAAGATGAACCGCTTCTCTTTTTTTTCTTTCTCCCTCATCCGTGATCTTTGTCTCCTGGAACAATCAGCACTTCACGCAGTTAAAAGTAAAACTCAAGGTCATTGAAACTTGTTAACCAGGCCGACTAATGAACGATTATAATGAGGGAGAGGAATCTGACGCTTCAATTATTTATACGATGGAGTCTGTTCCTGCCTGGTTTGGAGTTTGTGGGGTCATTTTGAAAACTTTATCGTTGCTCTGACACAGATTCAAGCTCGGCTCAAACTCGCACCGAAGCGTCTCAGTTCATGCTCATATCTCGAGTTATTGAGCAGGAAACTTATCCTTCCTTTAGAGATGTCATACAGAGAAATGGACGATATTACAGAACTTATTGTTTCATTATACAAGCTCCTGTGGATCCATAAAAAGTCTCACTTCTTTTATTAAAATTTGAGATCATAAAGTGTCTGAGAATCTCATTTCTTCTCTTGAAAGGTCACAGCACTTTGAATAAGATGTCTCTGAATACTTTATCAGGTCTGCTGTCTCCTGAAGTGTTGTATGATTTCTTATTATTCTATTTTTGTGGCACTTTACAAGATTTATGGGAGTCTATTATGTACGCAAACCACCGATAAGAGAATAAGGAGAAGAGCAGTTCACTGGCCTCAGGAGGGAATAGGTAGGGAAGGTGGTCGGGGGCTACGATGAGGTGACTTTTATATTATGTAAAAACTTCTGAACTTAGAAAAGAGATTCATGTTAAATCTGAAAATTCACTTTACAGTCTTTAAAATGTCTGATTTTGACTTTAAAAGTGCGCAATTCATTGGATCATGATTACATCAAAAGAACGTTTTGTAGCCATGCATGATATTTAAATATTTGCCGATATCCAAATGCCAAAATTTCCAAACTTATTATCACTGAAACTGATATTTTCTGCCAAGAGTGCAAAGTCTTTACTTTACAAAAATGACTTGTTGCTTTCAGTGTAAAGTCTATTTACGTAAGGAAGAGATATAAAACAAGGAAAACAACATTTAACTCTTGATTTGTACATGTACTCATGAAGAGGGGGTTTTAACCCTCACTGGTGTCCACAGTGGACCAGAGGATGCCAGATAGCATGGTTACTTATTAGCACGTAACACCAGTAGAATTGTCCGCAGTAAGACTGTGAGGGATGCAGAAATGTGGAAAACAGCTTTACTAAGGAAATTGACTTCTTGCTTTCATTGGGATGTAAACAAGGAAAAGAACATGTAACTGCAGCTCGACAAGGGCAAAAATCACAATCGGGATTATTTTGACAGATGTTGAGATCGTAATATTGGACCACCATTTTTCCCTAGTTTTATAACACGCCACAAATGCAATCATTGAACTAAAACACTCTATACACTAATTTTCAATGCAAAGGAATAACTTATATCTGAAAATGTACATAAAAAAATAAACAGTTTTTAAAGAATGGATAGAAAAAGTTAAAAAAAAAAGGGCATCACGTCCTGTGGCACTGTAACCTTTAATCTACTTTATTTAGCTTTCATAATTGTCAGACCTATGTTCACCTGTTAATATTTTTATGTTGTGCTTGAGCACAGAAAGTGACTCTGAGGGATCAGAACACCATTATTAAGTCTGTTATCAGCCTGGTCACGTGGTAGCTGTGATGCAGTTATTACTGCTGCTTATATGTCTACAGCGGTGTGATAAGTTAACTCGTCACCCTGTTCATGCTGGTGCAGAGGGGTCGAATGGAAGCGAGCTAAGACCACCTCCTTCAGGTGATCTTGGCGCTGTTGTTTGTAATGAAACAGGATCAATTGCTGTGGTCATATATACTCCTCAAAGAAAGTTTGGAAATGCTTTTTGTTTGATTATTTCTCGGCTTTAATAACCTGATTCGTCACCTTTACAGTGAAGCATTTGTGGAATGAGCAGCACAGATAAACGTGAAGATGTAAAGATGTGCCAACATCCCCTCTTCCCTTGAAAAAAGCCTACAGCTCCTCAGTGAAGGAACTGGTCTTCTTGAGAAGTTGTCTTCCTGGGTCACAAAGTCTGTCTTTGACTTCACCAGTCTCATGGTACCAGGACTGACACCAGATAATCCTGCCACTCTGCATACCGGAACACCAGCCTCCAGTTGCACTTTTTATTTTTTTGGGTGCTCCGTACTTGTTTAGCTGAGCTGCTCCTTTCAGGAATGCACAATCCTTACAAGTTGTATCTTGTTGTAAAGGTGAGTAATCTGGCTTTTCAGTGATATAAATTAAAAAACCAATTGGTATTATTAAAGGGGAGAAATAATCAACTGAAATAATGCTATATATATATTCAAACAGAGTGTTCACTTGTATCGGTGTAATGATCTTATTTGAAAATAGCCTAAGTCAAATAGAAACTCATTATTTTTCTTAGATTACAAACTATATCAGAAAAAAACTGGACACATCTTGTTTGTAGATCCAGATGTTTCTGCAGGGATGGTAACACCTTGTCCTACATCTCAGATCATAGC
The DNA here is from genome assembly GCA_037902135.1 of Cetoscarus ocellatus. Lineage (NCBI taxonomy): Eukaryota > Metazoa > Chordata > Actinopteri > Labriformes > Labridae > Cetoscarus > Cetoscarus ocellatus. The sequence goes on from JBAMNC010001373.1 coordinate 216,832, forward strand.
AGATTTTTTGCAGGTCACATTTTCTTTTTCAGCCCTCTCATGTCAAAAAGTGTCCTCCCTTTAATTCCAGCCTTTTTCCAGCCCTTTAATCTCCACACCCTGTTGTCGCTGCTTTGAATCACTCCAGATTATCTGTTAATTTAGCGGCAGCAGGCCCACCACATTGTCTCCATGTGGAACAGGAGAGAGGAGAGGGGGTTGTAGAGGTGTAAATGGAGAGTAAATCTGAGCCTCGGCTAAATCTCCAGCTCCGGAGAGGGACTCACATGAGAGGGGGGAGAGAGAGACATGGGTGGAAGTGGAGATTACTGTGAGAGATAGAGTGTGGCTGGTTAAAGAGGATCAGTTTATCTTCACACGGGCCTACATGAGTCCCCGGGGGCAGCGCGAGAAGGACCGACTTTATCATCCTTTTGATCATACACAGCGTAATTAGGCCGGGACGCCTTGTTAGACATGCAAATTACAAGTATTTTTAGTAATAAACTAGACACCTGTTAGGTTCTGTTTGGATGACCGCGGTTTTGAACTGTTCATGCTTTTGCTTCCTTTAATTTATTCACTCGGCGAATCTCATGTTCAGAGATTTGGTAGGTTTGGTGATATGGAGATGTCCTCTGTGGTTTTATCCACAGGCGGTCTAAGACCCCCTTTAGATGCCGAAGATCTGCTTTATTTACATCTCAGAAGCCCTGGTATATCAGGGAGGGGCATGGATCCCCTTAGATATTTAAAGGTTGGCAGAAACTGCAAATATCTGCAATTTATTCTGCTGTCATACAAAAGAATATTTAAAGAAGAGCTATTATACTCACTTTCGGCCATTGTATTTGATTTTTAGACTCCAATAGAGGAGCTACACACGAAAGCTTTGTAGATGTTTGGGACCCTGTGCCTCTTGCTGCTTCGCTCCCTTGTATTTCCTGTATCCTGTGAAAACAGTCTGTGTAATTTACTGTAGCTCAGCCCTTCTCCATGTACATCTCCCGCCGAGCCCACTCCGCTGTGACTGGTCACACTCCAGGCCTAGGGCATATACCTGGGCATGGCCATATAGGGGAGTCTGGCACGTATTGACATCACTGGGGCTACGCTGTTGAAAAAGACTGTAAAACACAGCGTGCAGGGCTCACTTCAAAATGCATGAACCTCATTATTTGACACTTTGGCATCTTTTAACACGGGTATCCAACATTGTAACAACATTAGGTCAGAAAGAGGAAAAGCATAATACTTCTCCTTTAATAATCGATATAATATACAATCAAAGGAATATCCCTTTGTGTTGATGGTGGGATTTTTAGTTTACTTAAGTAAAATTATTATTTATACAGTGTAGTGATGCATTTTTACCAGGAATGGCTTGATACCCAGTTTGCAGTCCAATACTGACACCATGAATGCAACCTTGAGTACCAATATCGTTCTTACTAAGCTACATTTCCACCAAGCACTCCACAAGGTTCAGTTCGGCTTGGTATGGCACACATTTTCACTGTCAGGTAAGGGGAAAGGGTACCCAAATGACTGACCAGCGCTGTCCCATTTTTCAGCAATGTGCCAAACCGGCCCTAAAATGTGGAGCTAAAAGTGCTGCAGTCTGTTGATTGGTCACAAAAATCGTCAAATACAGACCTTGACATGTTCAGATAAGCCGTGGATTTAGGCCCTGTTCCCATTGAGACAAAGTCGTTTTCTTTTTGAAAACATTGTCTGCAAAGACGGCATCATTTCGAGAAATGTTTCCATTTTTCTGTGTGGAGTTTGCACATTCTCCCCGTGCATGCTTGGTTCTCTCTGCCTCCTCCCACCAACCAAAAACATGTTCATTAGGTTGATTGGTGACTCCAAGTTGCTCTAGGTGTGAGCGTGAGCATGAATGGTTGTCTGTCTCTCTATGTGGCCCTGTGATCAACAACGACTCCTTCCTATAGGCTCCAGCCCCCATGACCCCAAAAGGGAAAAGCAGTGATTGGACAAAGCCTTGTCAAAAAAGCCTTTTGGACATTGTTGATGAAGGCCAACAGACCAATAGCAATGTGGCATTTCCAAAAACAGAAATCCTCAATAAATCCTTCATTAAAAGGAAAATGGGCGCCTTGTAAATAATTCAACCCCCTCCCAGTAAGAGCACAAAGATGTGTTCTGGTTTTAGGCTGAAGCTGTTTTTTAAACCAGGCTGTAAAGATGTGTATAAATGCCATAACAACCGTCTTTTCCCTGCATACAGTCATTAAAGTATCAGGTTTCTGCAGCCAGCCTCAAGTGGACACTTGAGGTACTACAGCCTTTGACACTTTTAAAGGTTGCCACCTGCTATCAATGCATCTTCATAGACATCCGCATCATGAAGCATCGATTAAAAGATTATTTTTCACACCCCTGGTGACTATAAATAGTGAAAACAAAATTTCAGGTCATTTCAAAATGCACTTTTGGTTTTATTTTATTATTTATTTATTTATTTAATTTTTTAAGAGATGGTGCAAGAAAACTTAACTATTCATATGAGGCATTAATTACCAGAAATACTGATGTAGAGTTTGAATCTAGCAGTCAATATCAGCTCTTAACCTTTTGAGTGGAAGTTTGTCCATCTGGTGTTGCCTGCAATGATTTTATGAGGGTTTTAGTGGACACCAGAAGATTTTGGCTGTGTCATACTTGAGTAAGGAAAAGGTGTTTTTTATGCATCTTGAGGTTTTAAATTTTATTTTTTAATAAAAGGATGCTGCACTGCAAAGAACAAGTAAAACCTTAAAAATAACCCTTTGTGAAGATTGCAAAAATATCCGTGAAACTTAGGTTGGCAAAATCAAAATTAAACAGACATGAGCAGGAACTAAAGGGACAGAAGCTTCACATTTTGAGGGTGTTAATGCTGGTTTGCATGTGTGTAGTTGTGCATGCTGGGAGGTAGAAGCTGTAAATGTTTTTGAATACCCTGTCCCAATCATTTGAGATTTTAACCCTGAAGATCAAACTCTCCCAAGGAGGTCAGCTTTGAGTGCTCCTACTCTCTTGATCCTAAAATTGCCTCTTGTTTTATGAGAGGGCCGTGCTCTAGCATATGAATCTGCTGCCCCCTGTAGGCTGATCCCGGTACTACACCAGACTTACCTCATGTCCTTTAGTTTTGATCACCCTGTGCAGGTTTCACTCGTCCGGCGACAGCTCACTTCTTAATTGCGGCTGCAGTTGCGACTCTGCCAACATCTCAAAGCCAGGATGCCCTGCAGGAAAACAAAAAACATTGTTTACTCTAAAGAGAAGAATCCAATTAGCAGATATAAAGCGTGGCTCGGCTGCAGGATCGCCTCTGGCAGAATGTAATTAGGACAGAGTCTGCTGAGGCTTCGCGGTATCATATCTGCATCCCTTTTATTGGCAGCTCCCTCAGATTTCATTCTCCTCCCCTGTTGTGAAGGATTTAGGTTGTCTTTAACCAATATCCGAATCTTGAACTGTTTCTATCTTTCAGTCTGCAGCCAAACTCTCACACACACAATCCAGATGGAGACAGCCGTGGATTAGTGAAGATTTTCCTCCATTTAATGAACAATTGAATGACATCGTTCTGAGGATAAACCTGCTCAAAGAAGCACATGAATAGTCTGGAGTGGGGAGACTATGAGGGCATTATCCTACTTCATCATCTCGAATCATTCAGAATTACCGCCCGCTGCATTCACGTGAAGACAAGAGTCTCATCGACGTATAGGGAGGACCTGATCCGCTCTGATTGAGTCTCACGGTCACAGTATATATATTAATCACTCTGCAGTGCCTGCACAGCCCTCCATAGAAGAGTGTTGTGCTGGAGTCACATACCCAGACCGGGCCTTTTCCCCTCTGTTGTTACATAATTGTTCGCACATGCACACGTCACTTCATTGGTCGGCCAGACAGCGAAGACAATAGCTGCAAGAAATGAAATTGTAGTGCTAACAGGATTTGTGAGGGGAAAATTATGTATCAGATCTATAAAAAAGTGAATCTCTGTGAACTGTGCTGTGTATTGTGGTTCCAAAACAGAGATGCGATGACGGCTGCAGGAACGACAGCGAGGATGGAGATATAAATCTTAAGCACACACACATATCTAAACAGATGGCTCCGCTGCAAATGCTGGATATAAAAATGTGCTTTATGGGAATTGCATTTATATCATAATACACATCACAGGATCTTTGATGTGCTGAAAATAAAGAAACCTGCTATTCAACATTTTTACGCCGCAGCCACTCATCATCACTCATGTTTCATGTGGAGGCTTGAATGCTGCTATGATTCTGTCCTGATGTGGCAAAAGCACAGATTAACAACAGCAAATAGAGGAACAGAAGAAGTTAAACACTTAAATGTAGCAGAAAAGTCTCAAGATATTTGTTAGTATTTTTTAATAATGTTCACCAAGGGCAGCGTAGATCCTCAGCTGATTAACCATTGAAGCGATAGTCCAACACTTTTGTTGTTTTCGTGTTTTGCCTCACTCACGAGAGAGCGAGTGAGAGTAACAGTCAGACAAAGGTCACCCACCGCTAACTAGCTTAGCTCAAATGGCTGGAAGTCAGTGGGTAGTGTTAGCCTTCCTCTGCCTACAGTCATCAGATAAACTCTTCAGCAGCTCTAAACACTGTTGTACTGCTTTGTTGACCTACTTCGCAGTGGTTCGAGCTAGCGATGTGACGTTCAATGAGTTGAGTCTTTTCAGTCGCACTTGTGAGTGAGCTGTTTGTGAGTCATTCCTAAAAATGAACGGCTCACTCCCGACTGTGAATCGGTTCTCATCATTCACTTGAAAGAGCTGTTCAAAAGACTCGATTCGTTCGTGAACTTCACTAAACACTAAACTAAAGTAGGTCAACAAAACAAGGCCTCTGTTTACAGTAGAAAAAGATAATACGATGACAGTAGAAGATAACGTAACATAATGCGGTAAAAACGAATCACAACAAGCACACAGGACCATTTAGAATTCCTGAAGAGTTTATCTGAAGACTGTAGGCAGAGGCAGGCTAATACTTCCCACTGACTTCCAGCCATTTGAGCTAAGCTAGTTAGCGGTGGATGACCTTTGTCCGTCTCTTCCTTGTTACAGCACGTAAAGCCGAAAGAATGGTGTCTATCTGCTTGTCGTGGACTCTGGAGTGAGGCAAGACACAAAAACAAAAATAATGTTGGACTATCGCTTTAAGAGTAAAATCAGGTTTATAATTAAGACGAAGCTGTGATGTTAAAGCTACTGGAATCATTTCACCGAGCAATGAGCGTGCTTGTTTCTCTGTCCTATGTTTACTTTAAAGAAAAATTAAGATGTTCAATTTTAGCAAACCATGTTTCTTCTTATGAGGTAAATGATGAAAATCAATTTTTCTTCACTAAAAATGTGAAGAATGTCTACATTTAAAAAACAATGCATCATCTTTAGGAATACACCTTAACCTTTCCAAGTATCAGGGGTCAGCAGGGATGCGCATTATCAGATTTTTGTCGATATTTGATATGTCGATATTACCAAACTCATTATCTATTCTCAAAAGCAGAAAGCATCAATTTAACTATAGTTGACCTGTTCCTTGCATGATGGTCTACTTATGTTGAAAACAGATGTGAAACAAGAAAAACAACACTTAATTCTTTAAAAAATGTTTCTTTTGGTTTAGAAAAGTGGACATTGAGTCATTATGAGGTAAACCATAAGCACTTTCTGGCATTTTTGATTGTCAAACATCCTTAAACAGAGTTTCCTGATCTCTTTCATACCACAGCCCAGTTTTATGCAACACAGTGTAGTCGCACTGATGTTGTGCAGAGTATGACTCAGTCTAAAGCTGGATCAGAGGCAGCCATGAGCTTGTTTCTAAACCCTAAATAGAGAGATGTCTGTGAGGACTCACTCTGTTTTCATCAGATGATTCAGTTGGCTGAAAGTCACCTGTTGACAGGGTAGCTTATTAAACTGCTACACCGTTTTAGCATGTGGGAAAATACTGTAGAACAGTGTTAGTATGATGCTGATTGTGTGTGTTTTATGTTTCTTTTGATAAGTATTTTATTAGTTATGACCTCTGAATTGAATCTCTCCACATCATTGAGGAAGTTGAGCACTTTTGTGAGCCTTGACTGTCTGCCAGTTTCACACATCCTGCAAAGTCAAATACGTACAGCTACATCCAGAGCACAAGTGGATGAGAGCATGAACACAAGGTTTAACGCTGAGTTTATCTAAAGTTGTACTTTTTTTGTTCAACATGGCTGTGAAAGAATCAGAGAGCCTCGGAGTAAAGTCTGTGCAGTCAGGAGGAGGATATGTGAAGGTTAGGTCATCCTTTTAAAATAAAACACCCTTTGGTCTTAGTTATTCAACAAGCAGTGATTATATTAGCTATTTTAGTTCCTCTACAGCACAGTATTGGTCCACAGCCTGGTGGTTTGGAACCTCTACCCAAGAAAATGTCAAATTTTTGGTGCCTGGAGACACATAAGATTATTTTCTGGTCATGTCAGGCCAGTGTGTTTTTACTGTTTAATACTGTCATTAAATGTTTTGGAGCTCATCCTGTGCTTAAATGTTGTCTGTCTGATTTCCATCTGCAGCCTCAGCACAGAGATTGCATGACATGAAATGATTAAATGTAAAATAATCATTAATCATCATTCAGAGTATCAGAGGGTCAGCTTTGTTGATGTGGTTAATGGTGGCAGTGAAGTCAGCATGTGTGTCAGATCATATCCATGTCCAGCTGAGCTCTTTTGGCTCACGTGAGGTGAGAGGATTGCGTCCCGGATTGTTTGGGGATTACTCGGCCGGACTTACCAGATCCAGCGATCCAGAAATTAAGGACCGGGAGCGGCACAGCTGAGGGGGTCGTGCAGTCTCGGGAGAAATAAGAAAAAGCACTGAGTGTCTGCAGCAAAAGCACAAAATTAGAAAAACAACTCCCTCTCTCTCTCCTGTCCTCTCCTGCTTAAAACCTCTCTCGCTCGCCCTCCTCTTTAGTCACTACACCCCCCACAGCTCAGCCCCACCAGCAGCAGTCACCTAATTCTCCTGCACGCTGCAAAAGAAGGAAGGCGTGCCGCTCTGAACAGATGTGGAGATTTCAGCTGCATGGATCATAACACTCTCTCTGCGTGTACTCAGTCTCTCTGTTGGAGCACATGAGGAATACTTTACACCAGGCCGCTCTGAGGATTTAGAGGCAGGAATACCTTTTTCTTTTTTCTCTGCATGAGTGCTTTATAAGAGATATTCAAACTGGAGACCGCGGGGGAAAACGACTGCTACGATCGGGTGATCAAGCTGCAGCTGTCCGGCTCGGGTGACTGGGCGCCCTGTGAGTTAGACCTCCTCATTAGTTTTTATTAAAACCACGTCTCACTCCTCATTTTGTGCTTTTTTATCAACCTTTCAGACTGTTGCTTTGCGCTGTGCTGGCTTTCCCTGACTCTCCCTCTGTGCATCACACAAGCCAGTGAGTCCTGCAGCCACGTGTAGTCTCGACATTAGGGATGCATGACATTGGATTTCTGGGATGTCCAATCTGTGGATATTTCCAGACTCTTTTTAGATGATATTTGCTTCTTTTGGTCTCACCTTTATGAGAACTGACCCATAGGAGTGCACCAGCTTTGCCTACTTTCAAGTAATGGCAGCCTCACATGCTGTGAAATTATCAAGAGTATAATATCAGCAGTGTTTTATGAGTATGATTATCAGGACTTTCACTTGTTATCAGCATTGATACCAAGGGATGTACTACAATAAGAACAATATCAGTATCTGCAGATAACTGCCTAAAAAGTTGACTCATTTAGCCAATAAAGAAACAAAGTTTTCCTTTTTTTCCTTTATTTTTGCAAAAAGAATCAGGTCACCAAAATCATTTTTTTGGAAAGAGTTTGAGCACTAACTAACGGATACTAAGTACAAATATGACTATCTAAAAGCATCGATACGGTTCATAGATCTGCCGTGAAAGTCTGTTTATTTTCATAAAAACTCCCTCACTTCCTCTCTTAACAATATAACAGTGCATCGTGCAGTCTGGTCTGTTTTTTGTTATTTTATGTGAAGATACCACGGAACTGAAGACGTGGCTGCAACTTTGCCTACCTGCCAAGTAATGTCAATCTTACGTGCTGTAAAATGATAATAAATAAATTATTTCTGAGTTTTATGAGTATGATCACAAGGACTCACACTTGTTATCAGCACTGATACCTAGGGATGCACAAACAATTGGAACAATATCAGTATCTGCAGATAACTGCCTAAAAGTTGATTATATAAATCAGCAGATATGAACATTTGCAGAAATTTTAGCCACACATATTGTCTATACAGTAAACATCCCATACGTTAGCTGTAATATTAGCAGAATGTAAAATATGTACCAATGGTTTACCTCACAATCACTTAATGTCCAGTTCTATAACAAAAAAAAAACAAAACATTTTTTAAAGAATTATTTGTTGTTTTTCTTGTTTCATACCTGCTTCTAACACAAATAGACGGTCATCATGTAAGGGACAGATAGTTAAATGGAGGCTTTGTGCTCTTGACAATAGATTGGTAATATCGGCATATCAGATATCGGCAAAAATCTGATATCATGCACACCTGACACCTAATCCTTGGAAAAGTAAAGGTGTATTCCTAAAGACGATGCATTGTTCTTAAATATAGACATGAAGATCACATATTCTGTGAATTAAAAATAGATTTTTACCAATTACCTCATGAGATGGAGCATTGTTTAATTTTATATAACCTTACATTTAATATATAGTAATTAAATGTAGTATATAGTAGTATATAGTAATATATGCAGAAATTCTCCTTTTTGTTCTCATCTGCTGATTCTGACCTTGTGCTGATGTTATTTTGCTTTATGACTTAATACACCACCTTCAAGGGAGATTTTAGACATTTTTTTTAAATTATTTTTTGCCTTTAATGGCGGAGAGAGACAGTGGATAGGCTTGTGAATAGGGATGACAGCAAGAGAAGGGGAGGACGCTCAGTGAAGCTTTTTGGGGGACATGAAGAACCTCTGAACTTTGTCTTAACACCCCTGATTTGCCACAGTGACACCACGAACTAAACGTGGAAAATATTTCCATAATTGTCTTTAATAATTTGTTTCATTATACTTTATCTTTGGCAGGGAATTCCTGCATGCATTTTGCTGAAATGTTTCCTTTAAAGACTGTTATGAAGCATTATTAATCATTTTGATGTAAAAGTTAATCCGAAGTTAAATAGCCATCAGTAACTAAGAAATTTGGCGACAGGGTGGTGCGTCAGGTTAGGACTCATGCCGACTCATGTTGACCTGGCTTAGGGTAAGGGGGTTTCTGTGTGGAGTTTGTTCTCCATGTGCCTGCATGGGTTCTCTCTGGGCACTCAGTTTCTTCCCACAGACCAAGAACATGCTCATCAGGTTGACGTTTAGTTACCCTCGAGTATGAGTGTGAGTGTGAATGGTCGTCTGTCTCAAAGAGTGGTCCTGTGATCAGGGTGTAACCACCGCTCGTCCAGTGACAGCTGGGATAGGCTCCAGCCCGGGGTCACAGGGGCGGTTTAGGTGATTAGCGGACAAATTCAGGCTGTAAATATCTGCAGAAATAGTGCTACCTGTCAAAGTGTGGTCAGCTTAAGCTCCATCTTCTGATGCTGATATGTTGCATTACCACCTAATTTTCTTATGCTTAATTTTGTTGATAATAACTAAAAAAAAATAATGTCTTTGCTGCTGTATAAGGTGAAACATTAATGTCCTTTTGTTCTTTCTGACACTGATAAATACGGCCAATATTTCAGCTGCACATATCTGCAGAAATGTTTGTATCTGTCAGTGATGATAATTCACTTTGAAGGTCCATCTGCTTCAATATTGTGCAGATAATGTTCTGCATGGCACTCAGTATTCTATATAATCCCTTTTGTGGGCATATTTTAAGCCTTTACAAGGAGCTGGAGCACCTGTAAAATCTGTCTGTAGCACAATAATAACAGGGGCACTTTTTTGCAATATGTGCAGACATCATGACGTTATATTTCAGCTTTTATTAGAAGTGTTTTTTTGTATTAGAAGTGCTAAGGAAAAGTATAGCTGAAATATAATTTTGAGTAACTTTACTCTCAACATGCTTTTCTTTTTCATTTTTTCATTGATGTTTCAACTTTTCACATCATGGGAAAAAAACTTCCCCAAGCCTTTTTTGTGCTCCTGCCTGACTAATATACTCTTCCCTTAATTTGTGTTCATAATGATGGAGCAAATATACTGAATAAGATCATTATTGCCTGAAATACTGTATTATTGGAACCATGTTTCTGCTTTGCATATATTATGTCAAGGGGATAGCTGAACTTGTGTATTAAAATTTACTGAATTCAACAATTTCTGCTGTTTTTAACTGCTGATTCTCCCCATTTGTATAAACCAATTTTTAAAGGAATAAAATAAGATAATAATGCAAAACAAAACCATGGAGAACATTCTGATTTGGTGGGTCATTTTGGACCCTAAATCAACAAAAGGGTTGAAGTTTGCATGTTAAAGGCTCTTATTTTCTCAATAATCCATTCACCATAATCTCTTTCACAAAATCGTTCTTTGCCTTTTGAGTCAAAGGATCAACTTTTGTTTATTTTACAATCAAATACACTCGTTCTGTTTGGTTTGGCTTTCCTGAAACAATCAAGAAAAAAGATTTTGTTCTAAACTTGTCACAGAGCCGATCATGTAGGTCCCCAAACACTCTTATGCTTACTGTGCCCTTAAACTCTGAGTAAAATATTCTTATTGCATTAACATGTCCACAAATGTTGCAGCTTTAGCCACCTTATACTGGATTATAGTTCTAGGTCAGTGCTGATGGTCACTGTCTGACAGTGGCACATCTATGTCATCATATTGACTCCGGCTGTCAGGGAACAATTGTAAAAGGGTGGTCCTGATCTGATTTTCTATGATATTTATTTTTTAGAGCCTTGAATTACTATTGATATTTAAATAAGTGCAGTTAGAAAACTTTGTATTTGTTTAAAGCAGTTTTTGCTTAAGCAGAACAAACTGTAGACTGAATTTATCTTCCAGCTTCAACCTCATCACTTCTCAAATTTATGGAGGATTGAAAGTAAGAGCACAGCACTGATGCAGGCAGAGCTGGCAACAGAGGAACTAAACGTGAAATCTTGCTGCTTGAATAGCCTGCTCATTGGTAGGATGGCTGTGTGGTGATTTGATAATGACACCTGTTTGGTGTTAAGTCAGTGCAGTTCAACTCATCTGCCTTAAGAAGCCTGCAGGCATCACCCAGTTGGTCTGACTCAGAATGTGCCACCATCATTTTGTTGTATTGTTGTATGCGTTCAAGTATAATGACAGAAAAGTGAAGCCTCATATTGTGGTGTAAAGTAGGGATGCACAATATTGGATTTATCTGATATGCCGATATTTTTTAATTCATTATTGCCGTTACCGATACTGATATTCCTGGTCAAGAGCACAAGCTCTGAATTTAACAAAAATGGGCTTGTTTCTTTCAGTGTTACAGTATATTTTTGTGAGGAGCAGATGTAAAACAGGAAAAGCAGCATTTAACTCTTGCAAAAATGAAACCCTTGATTTTTAAATGTACCCATGCAGTGATGAGAAGGTGCATCAGTATTGTACATTTGTGTAATTTGCCGATATTACAGCCCATATATGGCTGATACGTGTGGCCGATATATCGACTGTAAATATTGGCAAAACTTTCAATATTGGCCGATACCTTTGATTAACTTTTTAGGCTGATATCGGTCGATACTGATGTCAAACCGATAATATTGTGCATCCCTAGTTGAAAGAAATATAATGTTCTCAGCTTTGCTCAGAAAACACAGTCACCATTCTCTCTCAGAACGGTTCATCACATCGACAAAAATTTGATTAATTATGACATTGACAAGCACGGAAATGCTGCATCTTTTGCAGAAAAGTTTAGCTTCTTTTAACTTCCATGCCCGCCCAAAAAACACTGGAAAACTGTGTTGAAAAGCAGCCAGCAAGTGTGCTGTTACATTAAAAAAAATAACAGTTTTAGTGGTAACACTATGGGTTTTTTTACAGTTTATTCCTGCAGTTTAGACCCTGAACAGGTAAAGTCGGCCATAAGGGGGATAAAGGGTAAAGCTTTCAAGGGCAGAATCCCACAAAGAAATTGAACTTTCTGTACTAAGCAACTTTACCTTTTTCTTTTTTTTTAAACTGAAACACTTAGCATCACTTTTAAAAGAAAGTCTATGAAGCCATGTAAACATTTATTAAAGACGAGGATGGGGTCATTGGCAAAGATGCTTCCTGGCACTCATGTGCCCCTCATATAATAAAATGTGCCCCGTAATAAAAACTCCGGCAGGTACCACTTAGCTTTTTCTTCAATGATGACCATGTGTACAGATGTGTTAGTGAAAATCCTGGGCCATTTATGGGGCTTTTTCAGGGGCCTAGCCATGTCTTTGGGTTGCCCTGTGTGTAGGAGTTTGTTTGTGATTTCTGATAGACTAATAAACACCTGAACAGAAGCCAAAGTTTATTAATTTTTATAACACATGGGATCAGCCCTGGAAATCAGCCTGAAATGGTCTGAACAGATTTTTCAGCAAACCTGCATTTATTATGGGTTGTTAGAATTTTAAAAGTACAAGACTTTGAACATTTTGATATTAAAACTGAAGCCGCAAGTTGTAACTTTCCCATTTTAATAAAGGGATTTAAAGGTTGAAGAGCAGGATTATGTTCAACAGGGAGAACGACCTTGTACCGGGTAACTATGCCATTGGGCTGTGAAATGTGGTTTTCCGATGAATAATATAGTTTGACAGCTGTACAGTATCAGTTCACACACCTGTCCTCAGGTAAAACAAAGCCAGTTATCCATCAGATCAAATGGCTACTAGGTGTGTATAAATGGATGTGATACCGAAGTTTTTCTAACCATGTCTTTTGGCTTAAATCTCACTCAATTCCTGTCTGATCATGAAAACAGATCACAGTTTGTCCAACCACCCTTAATAAAGGATCTTCTCTACGGTTGCCAGATCAGCACGAAATGAGTATGACAACAAAAAGCACACAGCCTTAATTTGACTATGGCAAGTGTTTGCCAAAAGGATCGATATGTGACAATGCTGATGTTGAACTATGGCTGGGCAATATGGCCTAAAAAAAAGCAAACATTTTTTTCCACAGCACTCGATTTACGATTTTAGCTGTTTTTTTCCCTCTCCAAAAAAAAAAAAAAAAAAAAAAAAACATTAAAAAAAAATCCCAGTGACAGATAAGTTACATAAATCAAGTTTTGTGTTTATATTGTCCAAATATATTCTCAAACCAAACAGAATTTCCCTCTTAAAGTTAAAGTGTGTGGTCATAAAATGTTGATTATGTAGTTCAAACGTAGGCAGGCTTGTCTACATAAACACTGAACTCTGAGGTATTTCACAGTATATTAACTTGGAACTCTCTGATCAAAATTTTATCTCATTTAAAAAAACAAATACAAGCCTAAACATGTGCGTGTGCAAAACCTTAAAAGGCCTACCGTCTTAAAATATTGTAAATTTTTTCAAACATGGCAAAAACTTAAAATTGGACTAAGGCAAGAAAAAAAATCTTGATTTTTAATTTTTAAATCTTCTACAGAAAATAATTCAGTTTAATCGATTTATCGCCCAGCCCTGTGTTGAACTGATGCTGATGTGCATCCCTGAGTGTGAACTTGATGTGACCTAGAAAAGTCCTGTTAGAGCTTAAGTCCACAAACATATTGTGTCTGTGATATCAAAGCCTGCGTCATAATTCTGGGTGATTACTCAGGAGTTTGACGGCTCCGATCAGCTGATGTGAAAGTTATGAAATTCAGAATCATGGCAGATGTTTTCTGGGTTATTGTTTTTCTTCATTTCAGCAGAGGTCAGCGGTCTGGAAAAGTGTGCTGTGATTGAGTCTTACAAAACAGACCTGACACACAAACACCCCAAAGGCATAAAACTGCACCAAAAACAGAATTTAAGTCTCAGTAACGAGTTCAAGTGAGAAAGAAATCAAAAGGTGGCCCTAAAGATGCATCGGCCTGAGCTTCATCTCCACGTCTACACCCACAGTGAATTTATGACACATTTCTCCGTCTCTGCTTCTCTCCCTCTCTGATTAACCCTTTCCCTGCCGCTGTTTTCAGGTGACACCCACAAGGTGGAGATCCCCAGAGGAGAGATGGAGGTGGTGAAGGGACAGATGGTGGTCCTACACGCCTGGTACAGCCCTAACTCTGACATCTCCAAAAACACTGTGGTCTGGCACTTCACAGGAAATGAATCCAAGCAGGTGAGAAGGTCAAACCTCGATGATGGGCTGTATGTTTTAACCCTGCTCCGACCTCCGCTGTGTTCACGATGGAGCGCCTAAAGAGATTACAGTAAAGTCCTTTGTGCTCCCTGATCCTCGAATCAACGGCTCGAGTAAAGGTAGTAAAACCCTGAGAACCAATGAATGGACCGACTCTAGAACTGTTTGTTTGTTTTGTTTCTTAAAAAGGTTTTTAATGTTGGATTCAGTTAAATACAGGCTAAGGTTTCCTCCATTTTCCTGCTTCATTAACAGGATTTTATTTTGAAAATCTATACAGTGTTATCTGTGGTGGCTCTGAAGTGCAAAACAAAAATGACTAGATTAAAAATAAAATAACCAAACATTTAGCTCAACAACAATCAAGAAAACACATTAGATTGAAAATAATCAAACAAAAGCAATAACTAAAAGTCACAAAAAATCACAACAAATAAAAATACAAAAAATATAAAAAACAGAAAAACAAACACAAGTTAACAAAAACTAAAAAAAAAAGAGCACACAATTAGAAAACACAAATACGAAAAAAAAAATGGGAAAATCAGATATTAAAGTTGTGTTTTTTGTTTGTTGTTTAGTTTAATTTGTTTTGTTTGCTGATAAAAATGTTTTTTTTAAATTGCTTGTGTTCTCATATTTTTGTGGTTTTGTGATTTTTTATTTGTTTAAATTAAGTGTTTTATTTATCGTTTCATCCTCATATGTTGTTGCAGTTTGTGATTTTTTAGATAGTTGTTGTTCAGTTGCTGTATTTTTATTTTTTTGTGTGATTTTATATGCTGTTGTGTTTTGATCTGTTGTGATTTAAGTGTGTTTTGTTTATTTTTTTTGTTTTTTTGTGGGGTTTTTTTGCTGTATATTTGAGTGGTAGGTTGGTTTCTAATTTGTTGTTATGTTTAAGCTTTATTTTTGGATTTGTTGTTGTGTTTGCCTTTTTGTTGCGGTTTTTGAAAGTGGTAGTTGGGTTTTTGTTGTGTTCTCAGATTTGTTGTTGTCTGATTTGTTGTTGTGAATCATCTGTTGGTGTGTTTTATGATATGCTGTTCCTTTTTTGTATTTTAAAGAAGCAATTGGCTTTCTAATCTATCATTGTGTTTTTATATCTTTTTGTGTTTTTCAGTTGTCATTTAACTTTTTATTTGTGGTTGTGTATTAATTTAATTCCTGTATCCTAAAAATTTGCTTTTGTTTTTTGTTATTTTTCATTGAGTCTTTTATTTATTGTGTTTTTTTTAACTTGTGGTTATGTTCCTTATTCGTTGATGTGCTGTCTCACCTTTGTTAGTGTTTTTAATTTGATACTGTGTTTTTTTGTTAGTTTTATATTATTATTATATATATATACAATTTTTATATTTTTTAAGTTGTCTTTGTGTTTTACATCTTTTAGATGTTTTTTGATTTGTTATTGTGTTTTGCACTTTCGGGCCGCCATAGTAACTCCTTGTTGGATGAATCTAGTCATTGGGATTCACCATATAAATAGTTCAGCTGATGTGC
Source organism: Cetoscarus ocellatus (assembly GCA_037902135.1). Classification (NCBI taxonomy): domain Eukaryota; kingdom Metazoa; phylum Chordata; class Actinopteri; order Labriformes; family Labridae; genus Cetoscarus; species Cetoscarus ocellatus. The sequence continues at coordinate 232,740 of JBAMNC010001373.1, forward strand.
TCTGACAGTTTTTATGTATTTAAAGCTAAAATTCTGAGAAATGAAAAGAGACAACTATATTTGAGTTCTCTTTTATCAGCACTTAGACTGACATATTCCTGGAAATCTCATTTTTTTACCCAGATAAATATTTAAATATATGGCCTGTCTGACCTCTGAATAGATGCAGATTAAGTGAGCTTTTTTTTTTTTTTTTTTTTTGTATTGCTTGACATGTGACATCCTGAGAAAGTCATTCACTCACATGTCAGGTTAACAAAATGGATGATGTGAGGAGATTAGGATTATTCCCAACACCGCTGATGATGTCTAATTCATGGTGGGAGGAAGCCATTAATGAAATTTGATCTCTCTAACGGTGTCTCCTATATGAGGCCTGATAGCTGGTATATTTGTGTGTGTGTGCGCGGTCTGTGTGATTAATATAATCTAAACTCATGTGCCTGCGGGCTTATCTCAAAGAGAGAATAAGCCTAAATTTAACATCCACCATCTGTACATGTCAGGATTATCTTTATGAAGGACATTGATTTCTGGTATATGGTTAATCTACACATCTTAGTGCAGCTCCCTGCAGCAAAAAGATGAAAAAATGAGGCCTTTTTTAGTCGTCTGCTGGATTTTGAAGAAACGGAAGTTGGAAATGTGAGTGTGGTTGGTCAAGTTTCACTTCTCCAATGTCCTAAATTTAATTGAACCATTTAGACAGTGTCCTCGCTCTTCTGGTTAAAATTATGACCAATAATGTCTTTAAATTCTGCACTTTCATAAACCATAGGTCAGGAAAATACTGGCGTTGTTTTCAATTTGAAACGCGAGATATTTAACAGTACAGAAATGTTGACAATGTCGATATGTTGAAATATGTTGCTAGTGTTTAAATACAATCTGAAGAGGTCATAGAGGTCATTTGGAGTGATTTACAGGCCTCCTTCTAAGCACAAGACAACAAAGTCAGCAGCACCAGGACTTCTCCCACTCCTCCTGAGAAAAAGTAACTGTCTAATAGCTTGTTAATCCAGCCCCCATGGAATAGGCTACCAGTGTGACATCATACTGTTGTTTTATCAGCAGTTAAAGCCTATAGGCTCGCAGTGGCAAGCCTATGTGGAGCACTGATCAGGGATGGGTGACTTTAATTACAAAGAAGGCCCCATAAATGCCTTTTCCTCTGCCTGAGGGCCACACTGTCCCAAATTGATAGATTCTATCAATGAGAAAAGAGAACAATATACAAACAAAAATTCATCTTTCATGATTATTGATCATACTTACTTAAATGCAAGTAATTTACCTCGATCATAATCATAAGAATCAAAGCCAATTTAGGCCCCTCTTCAGATTCAAGTAAAAAGTACAAATATTTTACTTTTAACATTTCTTTTTAAAAAGTGGTGTATACTTATTCTTAGATTAATTTCTGATGCTTCATGAAGTCAATCTAGAGAAACAACTAAAGCACAGTTAGTTCTTTGATTACTTGTAATAAATAAAACATAATCATTAAAGAAACTGGATGTCTGTTGTAAAGGGAAGCACCATCTCACGAGGAAACCCTGTGATTGTGATTGGTGGGGGTGGAGTCTGTGGCTGGGAATTAGCTGGAACTCTGCAGGAATATGGCTGGAAGAGGAACATTGAATTAGCTGCATCTGGAGGTTTAATTTGGAAACAAGAATATATTCTCTGTTCTAAAGATCAGTGTTATCAAAAGGTACAAAAACCTTTATGTCTGTCATATTTTCAAGCAAAAAGAGAGGGAGAGCGCTGTCTCAGGTGCACAAATAAAGGGGCAGCATTTAGAAAAATGGGTGAAACTGGAGGAGGAGAGGTTTCTCTTCCTGTAAGTCCTACAGGACTCTTCGCTGTCTAGCTAAAACATGTAAATGTATGATTTTTTGGTCCATGTTAGCCGATCCTGTCTGCATGCATCACTGCTGCTGTGACATGATGTGTCTCTTTCTTTCAGGTGATAAACTTCAGCTCAGGTGAGGTCGGGTACAGCCAGAACGAGTTCACTAAGAGAGTGGGCTTCAGCGTGGCCATGCCCTCGGCCAACATCTCCATCTACATCAACAACACCCAGGAGTCGGACAGCGGACGCTACTTCTGCAGCGTCATCGTCCCTAAAGGTCTTAGCATTTCAGGAGAGATGAGCCTTAATGTCAAAGGTAATGCATCACAGCAAGACAGAAATGTCAAAGGTTAAAGTAGATCAGACTGGACTCATGGCCTCCATGTTTACTTTGATTTGGGGGAAATAAACAGAGAGAGATTATTTAAAGGATCTTTATCCAGCTTTGCTAAAAATCATACGTGAGCTAACCTTAGAAGCAGAAATCAAACTCATCTGCCGTTGAGGGATTCTCTGAGGTCACGGGGTCACCCTGGAGCAGCAGATGGATGCAGAGGGGGCGGGGCCAGGCAGAGGCTGTCATAACATTTTCTCACTGGGAGGCCCTGAGAAATCTTCACTTTGTTAGCTGTGGATTAAAGCAGAAAGCACAAGGTCGGGGGTCACTGATCCCATCGTCTTATCCCACATGTGTTGGCTAACACACTGTCTGTGTGTCTGTCTGCAGTCCCTCCATCTCCACCAGTGTGCACCATGACAGGGAACCCAGTGGTGGAGGGCAACGTGACTCTGAGCTGTCAGTCCACTTATGGAAAACCAGTCCCCCAGTACAAGTGGACCAAGGCTGCACCGGTGTCCGAGGTCTTTTTCTCGCCGATGCAGAGTGAGTATACAGAGACTGAACCACCAGGTCAACAGTGTAACAGAAAAAAAGCAGATTTTCTCTCCTCTTTTACCCTTAAAGTAAATTTATGCACTGACAGTTCTGATTTATATGCTCTGGTTACAATCAAATTACAGTTCAATGTTTCTGATGATTCCAGCTCTCAAAAATGTGATTTATTAACTAAAGATAGCCTGATCAATGTGGTGCCAATAATTATTGACCAATCTATATTGAAAAACATGACTTAGGGGTGCTGACTGGAAATCAACCATGGCTGTCTGGGGTTCAATTCCATTGTGGCCAATTTTCCCTGCTCTCTCTACCCTTTTCTGAGTCTGTCTGCTGTCTCTGATCTAACAATAAAGGCCAAAAAAGCCAAATTTATGATCATAGATTCCTATCAAATTTGCACATCATAAGTACCTGACGTCCCTCAGAATTCAGCTTGAAACAGATCTGTGAACTCTCCTGCTCCTGCTGCAGCTCAGTCAGCCCCTTAAAGCAGCCATTGTAAACCCCCCCCCCCCCCAAAACTTTGTTTAAAGTCACAATAATAAAATTAGAAGAGCTCCGAGAGCTCAAGCCTCCACCAAAGCATTTCTGACATGGTTAACCGAGGCATTGGCAAAAATGTGGGAAAACTTCCCTATATCACAATTTTAACAAATCATAAAAATCCTGGATCTGGATTTAGAGCACAATCAAAATTGTATCACTTTATTATCATGACCAACAGTCCCTACAAATCTAATGAAAATCTGTGGAGAACTTACTCAGTTATTGGCAAAAATATGGAAGTCTGCCCTATCTTGTAGTGTAAAGAAATCCTTAAAAAGATTCCTTGATTCCCCTCTGGGTTCACATCACCACCAAATTTACATCACTTCTTTCTTGTTCCAAGACCAACAATTCCTAAAAGTTTCTTAAAAATCCACTGAGAACTTAAGCAACATTGTGGAAAGCTGCACAATCATACAATTGGTACAAATTCTTAGAGAAATCCTGGATCTTGTTCCAAATCACCACCTAAATGGAATCACTTCTCTCTGTTGCCTTGACCAACATCACTGAGCACTTGAAGAAATCCTGGATCTACGTCCATTTTCAGATACTCACCAAAATCAAATCACTGCTTCCTTGTTCAATGACAAACATTTCCTAAAAAAATCATCAAAATCTGTTGAGAACTTTTAGAGCTATATTTTAAAACAATATATTTATTGAATTTTGCATATTTAAGTGACAAAACAGAAAATAGAAAACTAACCTGCATGAATGCTACTTAACAAAATCACTCAACACACTAAATTATAAGCACATCACTTCTCAGACCTATGCCATCTTCCATACAGATTATTGTACATACAAAAATAATATGTAAAGACATAACTGAAAATAAAGAAAAATAAACACTTAAATGCATTTCACTATTTTATTGGAATTAATTTCAAATGTTCATGTTGCAAGGTTTCCATGACAGAAAACTCTATGTTCACCTTCTCCCTCTGATGAATCTATTTTCTTTTATTATTTTGCCCCTAACTGGATACTTTCAGTTTTTGGGACCATTCTATGTAAAAAACAGTGAGGGTTGTGTGTGAAAATCCCAGTAGATCAGCAGTTTCTGCAACACTCAAACCAACGACAACCATGTCAGGTCAAAATTGACATAAATAACCTTTACTCTCCATTCTTGAACTTCAGTAGGATGTCTTGACCATGTCTACTTGCCTAAATGCATTCAGTTGATGCCATGTGATTGACTGATTAGGCTTTTGCATCAAAAAGCAGTTGAAGGGTGAACCTAATGAAGTCAAGTCAAGTCAAAATTTATCTCTAAGGCATGTGTAAAAACAACCTTTGTTGACCAAAGTGCTGTTCAGGGGTGCAATATAATCATGCATACACTTAATAAATAATAAAAACAGTAATGGAACAAAAAATGAACAGAATATTAAATAAAGAATACATTAATATAAAATAAACGAGGAGGATGAGTGAGTGTGAGTGTATGTTACAGCAGAGGGTGTTCAGATCAGCCCCCATGGAGCACATCATACAGCCAGGAGTGTTTCCTCTTAAATTAAGACTCTTATTTAAACATTAAAATCAGCCAGTCTGATATCAGCTGGCCTGAGATGTCTTACTGAAGATATGATTCCCTAAACAGGCTTTTTTTCTCAAAGAGCTGCCATTTCTAGTCCAGAAAAGTGTGGAGTATTTTACCTTGCAGGTGGACATTTTGTTTCAGAAGCAGGAAGAGAACAGAGATGATCCCACAGACTTCCTGAAAGCCAGCCAATCAAAGGAGAGGAGGGAGGACTTAAAGGGAAGGGAGCAGACCCACCTGGTTTTGGCCAAATGATGACCAGTCTGTTAAAGGGCAGGAGTCTAATCAATCATATAATCATGTAAAAACTGCAAGGAGGACACTGCAGAGCTGCTCAACCAGACTCATGAACATGATGGTTAGGATCTCCAAATAGCTGACTATATTCTTCTTTTTGACATTTTAAGCACCACAAACTAAAAACATTTAGTATTATTTCACTGTTAGTGGTCCTTCACTTTAGGTCAGAGTATGAGCCAGTCGCAGGTAAAATGGCTCTGATGTAACAGCCTGACAAGTTGTTAAAAAACTAAATGCAGAAGTGGACATTGGAAAGTAAATATTTCCACAATTATAATACAATTTTTAATGGACAAAACAAAAGCAGGCAGCATATTCTGTTCTGCTGAAGAGTTTGGCTCAGCTGGTTCAGCCACCGAGGACAAAAGCAGCTTCTGTTTTTCCGAGGCGAAGAACGCCTGATGATTGGAAACTCTTAATTTTTGTGACACCGGACAGCAGGAGGGACCCAGAGCTGAGCTGGGGCTAATCTTGGCTCAGCTCATGTGTAGGTGTTGTGCTTATAGAGGTTAGGTTCAGATTTATCCTCATGCCAGAAGCAAATGGATGTGGTAGAAGAATTTAACAGCTGATTAAATAGCTGTATTTCATATTCGATACCTTTTCAGTGAACTCCTGTGGATCAGAGAGGTAGATATATATTTGTTTATTCCTTTTCTTCTTAACTAAAGTTTGATTTTTAGACTAACAGTTTGAGATCAGCACTGTTGTAGCCGATCAAGTGTTCAGAAATGATCTGAAGGAAGGAATAAACATCACTGAGGCTGGTCTCAAGAGTTGTGCTGCAACATGTGGTGACGAAAATGTGAAACAGAGTCTCAACAGGAGAGCTTCTAGTATCCCCCAAATGGTCGGTGCTCCAAAAATTCACCATCACACGAGCTTTTACACTCTGGAGCGTTTGTAATGTTGAATTTGAGGATTATTTGGACAAATCATAATCTGCCACAAGCCTGGAATTGCACCATTATCTCTCAGAGGAGGCAGGCGAAGCCAAAATCTAGCAGAAAATCATCTGGAGCAAGGGTGGGCAACTGGCGGCCTGGGGACCACATACGGCCCTCTTCTTAACTCAATGCGGTCCATCAGTATATTTTAAATTCCCAAAAAATGCACCCATAAAGAAGAAAATATGTCATTAAGTATTTTAGTCTGATTTGCTCGGGTGACGCCACTGGTGAAAGCATTAAAACATTAAAAAAGTTGAATATTTCCATAATAGTTTCCAATAATTGATTTTATTTTATTTTTAACAGGGGAATTAGTAGATATAATTTGATATAATGGTTGCTTTAAACCTAAAGGAAGCATTATTAATAATATGGATGAAAATTAGTCAAATAAAGTAAAATAACCATCAGTAAATGAGAACTTCGGGTGACACGGTGGCACAGCAGGTGGTGCGTAAGCCTCACGGCAAGAAGGTTGCTGGTTTGATCCCTGTGGAGGTCAGGGCCTTCCTGTGTCGAGTTTGCATGTTCTCCTTGTTTATGCACAGGGCACTCCGGCTTCCTCCCACAGACAAAAAACATACTCATAAAGTTGATTGGTGACTCTAAATTGCCCTTAGTTGTGAGTGTGAGAGGCATGGATGGTTGTCTGTCTCTCTATGTAGCCCTGTGATTGGCTGGTGACTGGTTCGGGTGTACCCTGCCTCTCGCCCAATGTCAGCTGGATTTGGCTCCAGCCCCTGTGACACTGAGAGGGATAAGTGGTATAGATAATGGATGGATGGATAAGAAATTAATAATCACTACCTTGGCCAGATTATATTTGAAAATGTTTTTTTATTCTCAGTAGGACTAACTAATGAAATAAAGCTGAGATAAATCATCTAATTAAGACAAACGATACTTAATTACTTTGGGAAGTACATTTAATAGGCTTGCTCAGTAGCTTTGCTATGTGATTTTGAGCTTGAAAAATATCAAAACATATTCTGATAAAAGCTAGACATTTTGTTAAACTCATTTTTTTTATTTCGTCCTTTTATTTGTTAAGGTCTGTCCCTCTAAAAATCAGCACAACAATAATATGGTCCTCATGCAACCAAAGTTGCCCATCCCTAATCTAGAGTGTAGCCAACTCCAGGCTTGACTCATGAACCTTAAAATTACTTATTTAACCCTTGGACTTCCACATCAAGAAATACATTTGCAAAAACAATGTTTGTCGGTAAAATTGTGTTCCTGCCTCTTCATTTAGCAATTTTTTAGGTTTTATTTTTCAGATCAACCAATCAGGAAGCAGATATGCAGGTCAACTCACGGGTTGACTTATCTGTTCAGGGTTATTCTGAGCATGGATGGATTTCTTTAATTTCTTCAAAAATGTATTAATTTTTTTTCCATATAAAGACATCACAGAGAGCAGAATTTGTGGGTGTCTGAGTTTTCAGAGGAGCTGTGCAGCACAGAGTCACTTCCATTTTTTTCCACAGTTTTTAGACAATGATATTTATGTAAAGCAGCACTACCCAGTGGATATAATTATTGTTACATACACTATTCAAATAGGTGAGTGAGGATAAAAAGCCAAAGATAGGTTCCCAGAGTTTAAATACAGCAATATGGCGGCAAAAAAGTCAACCGTGTGGTCACAATGCCAGTCAAAGGTTTAAAAGGAGAAAGTAGAGCAAAGCTGTTGGAATGAGCAGCTTCTGCAGGGTTAAGGGTGAGAAAATATGCTTTTTTATTGTGGACAGGCAAGATTGAATTTTATGTCTGAAAATTAAAGTAGGCAGATTTATGTATTTAAGACTAAGAGTCAAATCACAGCGATGATTTGGGTGCTTTGCTGCAGGTAATCCCCTCTTTCCCCCACCTTTACTGTCTTTATTTAGTAAGAGCACACATTACTTAAAAAATGATTGGATTTATATTGTAGAGTTTTAGAGGAGAGCAACATCTGCCTGTACACTTGTTCCTGTTAGCTGCTCCGTCTTTAAAATATCTCCAACAGACTCCACACAGCGTCTGACGGAGATCCTCGATCATACCAAAAACACGCAGCGTGAAATCCTCTTTACAGATCGAGACAAACTCCCCATGCATGTGTGCTTCTATTGCGGCATCACTTTGTCCATGTTTGTGTCCAGATGATGCCGCACTGCAAACACCATCTGTTTCTGAACAACTGAGCTCAGACTGATTGATTGTGTATTGGCTTAACTGTTTTGATCTTTCAGCCTCATCTCTTTAGAGTCCTCAGACTGTTCAGATAACATGTACCACCTCTGATTGGGCCTCCGCTCGGGTTTTGCACACTCGCGCCTCCATGGCCAGCATCCCTGCACCCTCTTAATTGATATCAGGAGTGGATTTGGAACCCTGTGCTCATTTATTTATCTGCTCTTTCTCCATGACACTTGATCTTTGCTCTGCTATCACTGCTTATCTCTTTCAGCAATCCCCTTCTCTCTGTGGTTCTCTCTGCCCTGATCCTCTCTCGGCACTCCTCATTTCCTGTTGACCTTAGTGCCTAATCTAACAAGCCCATGTCATTACTTGATCAACCCCTCTAAGAGGCATAAGTTGGATTTGGGACTGACAGTGCGGTCCGCTCATCCAACCCCCCCCTCCCAATCTGTCCGCACCTCTCTTTACCCTAATTCATTTTCACTCTCTCTGTCTCTCTCTGTCTCTCTGCCATCTTTCCTTACAACATGTTTTTAAAAAACAGAATGGAGAACTTGCCCCCAGCCCATGCTTATCCTCGGGTACATGGGTAAGGGTCTTCGCTCATTCATTTACCCCTTAACTCCATACCACCCTCACCTGCAAACTGTGACATCCAGAGGATTTACAGTTTTTGGTGTCAACATGTCAAACCCTGAATCACGTGCTGTGGGAAAGCTTTAGAGGGAAATGATCAACCCAGTTTGAGATGCTTATTAAGGGAGGATTTCCAGATTTTATTACTTTTAATACATAAAAAGAAGCTTGGAATAGTTGGTAAAGCAATAAATTATCAGTCCTGATCATCCCATTAATTAAGATTTTGTTTTTCTCCTCTATAATCCTGCTTTGCTTCTCGTAATTGAGGAAAGCCTCATTCAGGGTTCCCACACCTCCTGAAAAACCTGGAAAATTATTGACCAATTTTCCAGTCATGAAAATCATATGGGGAATGAGGAAAAAAGTACAATGTCCTGGAAAATGTTTTATCTTCCTTCTACCTTGTTAGTGAACAAAAATCGAACATAGGAAATGAAGTAAAAATGTACGTGGTAACTAATGCACACTTAGTCATAAAATATGAGTAGATAAAATAATGCAAGTTAAGGAATAAAATATAAAAACTCAAAACAATGCTGACAGAAAGAAATTATAAAATGTAGGCTACTTCAACAGTAAATCAACAAAATATAAGTCCAAAAAAGCAGAGTAAGTAAAGATAAAAAACAGCCAAATACTGCACATCTTGTAAATTGGGGGGGCGTCTTGGAAAATGATTTCTAGAAAAGAGTGGGAACCTTTTTATTAGTTTTGATGATTTTCATTTCAGTAAATGTAAATTCTTGTCTAATGTGTGCTTAAAGATGATTAAATAAACATTTGAGCCATAAACTTACGTTTATAGGAGTAGCATTAATTTGCATATAATATAGGATGAAGCCCTGCAGTGACTATAATCCTGTGTTTTTGTGAATTTGTGAATATTTAAAATGAGATCGATGTGCTCAGGCTTCCTCTGAACGTATTGCTTTGGCACAGGTGGAAACCTCCAGGGCTGAAAATGGACGTCCATGTGAAGGTGCTAAAAGCTGCAGTTCCTCCAGTGTCCACTTGAGGTGTCCTGCAGAAACCCGGTAGCCTGCAGTATGACAGCACCTATTACAAGACATCAACAACATTTCTATTGCTCCTATGATAATTAAACAACTGAAGTCACATGGCTTCATCAAATCTTCTTACAGTCTGTGATTAAGCTTCCATCTAACCTTCGTTTCATGGAAAATATGCAAAAATAACATCAAAAATTGGCCAAATTGAAGTAATAAATTTCATCAACAAGTGGTAAAACTATGGACTTAACTATTTTCTAAATAATTTATTGTCAAACCAGCTGTTGTAATTGGACTTCTTCAGGTTTATTATTAGCAACAAGCATGATAACACAATCTAATATCCCTAAAACTTTGTCATCTAAGACATTTAAGTTTGATTTTATGAACATCTTGAATTTCTCTTCAAAGTAAAACCAGAGGAAAGAGGAAAAAAGGGGGCTTTATATCCATAATTACCTGAATGTGTGTATGCTAACGTTACGACTCCAAATGTTTCAACATTAGCTGAGGATCTGCTCCACCCTTGGAGAACATTATTATATAATAATGACAAAAAAATACAACTTATCAGCTGAGTTTGAGTATTTTCCTGCTTCTCCTGTCAGCCTGTGCTCTTTGCCGAAAAAAAATCAGGAAAAATAAATTAAAAAAATATTAAGTTTATTTTGTAAAATGGGTTGAATTTCTCTTTAAATCTTTTAAAGTATTTGTTTTTATAGATTTAGTTGTTATCCCATAAAATTAACTCTCCCCTATCTGTGCTCTGTATTTAGGAATAAAGATATCTTCCTCTAGTTGTTAAAGCTGGTAGTGTGCTCAGTATTTTTGAACATCTTTTTCAGCTGAAGGTTAAATATAAATAACATGCAGTCGCCGGTAGGTCTGAAAATACTCAGCTGACTGAAAATAATAACTGGCATTTTGGAAAATATGCTGATTTCTTGCAGAGTTTACACGATGTATGAAGCCTGTTAGCTCACTCTAAAGATTGCAAAGCTCTCCCTCCAGATTATTAATCATAACGGGGCAAAGAAATCACAAGTAGTGAAGCAGCACAGAACATGAACGAGGGACTGAAACAGAGGTGTCAGGCACAAACCTCCTATCTCCATTTTTTTATTGTTTTAATTTATTTCATACATCAGTGCTATTGGTTGCATTTCATGTTGGTGAGAGGGCTTTATGAGACTTTAACAAATAAAAGTGTAAAAAGTTACAAGTTGAGTGTTTTTTCTTTTCCCTGAAAAGCAGAAATTGTGGAGATAGGAGGTTTGTGCCCGATGTTTGTTGCTCCATCAGTGACATTTTGTGTCAGTCAAAGTGGTTACCAGAACACAACACATCATGTTACAAGTTAAGAAATATATATTTTTGTATTTATATACAGTTTTTTTGAATACATTTGAGGTGATTATTTAGACATTTTAGCTTTTAATTTTCTCTTTTTTTATGTTGCACTTGAAGGTCCCATGTCCTGGTGTTAACGTCATGTCTTGGATATCTATCAAGCAAAAAATGTCAAATTTCGTCTCTGTAGAGGATCAGATGCAGCTCTTTTGCCCTCCCCTTTGGTGGGGCTATGGAAGACTATGATAATGAGCTCTGCACTGATTGGGTGCCTTAATTATGTCTAATGTTAGGAGGGGTTACAGGGTGAGGATCGGACTTTCAATCAGTCCTGGCGTCTGCCTGTGACAAGCAGAAAATGCACATGAAGGTGGAGGCTGTATAGCTATGACATCATCAACCCCAGGAAGCAAAAACAGAGCGTTTTAAGGGGAAAGGGGTGAACTGAGAGTTTAGTAAAAGGTATCACATTCTTCTGTTCCCCGAGCTCCTTCAGTTCAGTTCAGACAACTTTATTTATCCCACAAGGAGCAATTCATTTGTAGCTTTCCAGTGTACGTTCATGCATACAGTCAGTCAACAACATAAACAATCAATCAATCTGTCAAGGGAACATATTTAAGCATGGGACAGAGGGAGATGTCCGAATATTATAAGAAGCTGATGTATACAAATCTTATACTATTAGCAAAGACAACTGATTTTGCAGGACTTGGGACCTTGAAAACTTTAGCACAGAGTCGATCTTTAGCTTGTTCACCTAATTGTACCAAGCTTATATAGCTTGCTAACATCCGAAGCTTTAATTACTACACTAACAAAAGTGAACTGAATTCTTATTAAATTCAGAGCAAGAAAAAATAAGCATATTTTTCCTTGGAGAAAATGCCTTTGGTTATTATGTTCACGTCTTTTTCTATTAACTTTATTTTGCATTTTATTGTTATTTTTTGTTTTTCAGACTGTCTGTCTGACAAAACAAGAACCAGACAAGTGATTTGTGTGGTTCAACCTTCACATGCAGACTTAGAGACTGATTAAATGCCTGTATTAGAGTTTTTATGGTATGGCATCCTGTTTGGATTAAAGGCCTGTCTTTAAGTTGACTCTGCAGCTTTAGCATAAACTTTGCGTTAGTGCACCCATTAGCCCTGCAACATGAAAGTTATGGCAAAGAGAAAATTCTGAATCCTCTCTTTTTTGAATGTTGCTTCCTGACACATGAAAGTGCTCGGGCCTCTTTTACATGAAGTGATAATCCAGCGCAGCCGCGGCTGTGTCATGTGAGGAGACAAACTATACCGTGAGGTTTGTATCGGAAAAGCTGCTCATTTGCATTAATCACATGTCATGTGTCAGGGCTTTGACAAATGCTTCTCAGTGACCTTGCTTGGACAGCAGTGTTGTATGAGTAATGCTCCTGTCTTCATATGAGGCAAGCAGCGCTTACTCCAACGTCAGACCCCCCCTCACCACCCCTCAGCTTCACCGCCTGTAGGATCTGATCGCTGTGCCGGCTTGAACTTGCTCCAAGCTAAGAGTCAGCTGACGTGCTGCTAATCTGTCACAATTGGGTTTGGTTCTTCACAGCTGTTTTTCAAGCCCGGGGATTAAATAATCAGAGAGGGGGGCAGGTGCATATCACACTCATCTGCTACTTTTTTATTTGGGACAAAGTTTTGCTATCAGGTTAATACTCTGGCTGAAGGGTTTAGATGTGAACTGACATTGAACCTCTAATTTCTTTAGCTTTAACACTTTGCTGGCATCATACAGACTTCAACAGGAAGTGCTCAAAAACACTTATTCAATCTTTAAGGTGCACTCTTTCCATCTAAAGTCCAAATCTCGAGGCAGATTTGCTGTTTTTTTTGCATGCACCTCCTCACATGAACAGCTCTCCATACAGCAGCAGATGGTGCAAAGGAAAAAAAAATCAACCCAAGCTTCAGCCACCCAAACTTTTGGATGAAGACAGCTGTTTTGAGACAATGATTGTTAGGGATTTTCTTGTCCCTTGCGGCAATATGCTGCTCGCTGGCATAACGTGAACCCTGCCTCTTCATCTGGGATGATTTGGATGAGTCCCAGGGATGCATTACTTTTTCTCTCTGCAGGGACTGACTCCGCGCAAAGAGCGACAGGCATGCATGAACATTTACAAGACACCCAACCGGGCCGAACATCCGTTTAGAAGAAGGTGTTCGCGTGGAGGGGCGGCCCTCGCGCGCACACATCCACCCCCTTACCTCCCCACGAAAGCAGAAACGCATCAGCTGAAGACATGCAGCAATGTGATGTCTAAGATTGGATTTTGGAGGATTTGATGTGATAAGTCCCCATAAAGCTTGTTTATTTTTCTGCAGCCCGTGTTTGCAACAACTCAGCATTTTTAAGCCAGATGGGCCGTAAAGAGGAGATTCTGTTGAAGGGAAATACCCGGTACTGGAGGCACTGAGAAAGATTCACGCTCACATGACCTTGACACGGGAACATATTGAAACAAAAATCGCTGACCGACATTATAATGGATCAAGACTGCAGAATCATCAGTCATGAAAACGCACCAATGCCAAACTCTGAACTGTAGTTATTGGATAAAGCCCAGTGCTGGATTACTGCTGGATTATGGGGGAATCAGTGACAAATAATTCAGAAATACCATGAATGGTACACACAGTTGGAGGTCTGATTTGGGGAGATATGGGGGTCGGATTGTTTAGAGCAGGGAGGATGATTTTTGGGACAAAAAGAAAAGATTTTTTTAATCTGAACCAATCCTTAACCCTACAAACTGTGACAAAAAATGACATAATTAACAGTTTTGTTCGTCTTGAGCATTGAGGCTCTGATTACATGACAACGAAAATGGCTGAAAACAGAGAGTTTTCTCGCCATTGTTTGTGAAAAGTTTGTCTTCACCGAAAAGCGTACACGTGTTGTAACATCGCTGTTTCACTACAAACCTACACCACCAACTACTGGCCTGGCATGCACGCTACAGCGTTTTCAGTCATTCTCGTGGATCAGTGTGAATGAGTGTCGTTTTCACATTGTCTCTGTGTGCAAAGGAAAAACCTTTCCGTGACAACGTTGTCTTGTAAACGGGGTCTGAGATGATCCACTTCACAGTCCCTTCTCTCTCACGTGGTCAAAAGCCACTTCAATGTCAACACACATTGAGGACAGCAACAATGTGCAGGAATGAGTCCAAAAATGCTAGAATTAGCATTTAGCACTTCCTGGTCCCCAAGGCTGAAAGTCGATGGGTTTTTAGAATGACCCTTTTCGGAAAAACACCTAATATAAGGTTAAGGTTTTGATAATCACATGCTTGCAAGATTTTAACATTTAATTTAAAATAAAAAATGCATCTCATAATGCACCACTTTTGAATTTTAAAGTGTTATTGTGTTTTTAAAGAGAAGGTTGCTAACAAAGTGCTTACAAGGACTACAAATATTGATGGGAACAGTAATTCAGTAACTACTGGTAGTTAGTATATTAACTAGAAAAGCCCTTAGAGAGCGCAAACTTCCGCCAAGCAGCTCAATCTGGCAGTGGCTTTTCCACAACCCCTGTAAAAGATGCAATTCTGGATCACCAGATCCAGAACCAGAACAGTGCCAGGATCTGGACCAAACTCAGCACATACATGGATATTGTTATCCTGTATGAACACAAGTTTTGGGAACATCACTTAATATTCTGATTTTATATAAGTCTTTTAATGTCATCAATGGGATTTCCCATTATGAAGTTCAGTGTTTTTTGTGATGTCAATCTGGATCGGATCCAGATGAAATTTACCTTGATGATAGAGACATGGACCCCATATTATCCTGTGAAATTGGAGGCAAATCCGTAAAAAATTGGCAGAGATATGATTTTTTAACATTCTTCCCATTGTTAACTGGGATTTTTTTTTAATTTTGGGCATTTTTTGCATCCAGACAAATACATGTATCACCACCAAATTTAATCATTTCTAAGTTGGGCCATTGCCAACATCTCCTGAAAATTTCTGCAAACTCTGTCCAGTAGTTTTTGCATGGTCTTGCTAACAATCAAACAAACAAACAAACAAATAAACATATGCTGGCAAGAACATAACCTCCTTGGCAGGAGTAACAAGAATTCCTACACCATAGCCACAGCCCTGAACTTGATCTGACTATTCAATGAAGAGCAAACTCTCAAACAAGAGGTCAATACATGACCTTGTAGATATTTGAGTTGCTTCTAAGTTGAACAGTCATGTTGTAGTGCCATGAAGCTTAATAAAAGCTTTTTACTCTCAACAACTACACTTAGGCTTTAAAAAAATCCTGAAAGTTAAGTTCATTTTTCTAGGTTATCTCAAAAAACGACCTTATTTTCAGCAAATCAAAGACCACAGTGAAAATTCTCATAGTTTAATTCACCCTTTTATTTTATAAGCTTCAGCTTAAGTGTTTTTTCACTGTTTAAAGCTGATTTGTGTCTTTAAGCAGAATAACTTGGCTGTAATAATCATAAGTAATTCATTAGAAAATATGAATTCTCTTATTTATTTATCAGTTTGCCTTACAGATGCTCGGTTTGGGATCAGCCCAATCTGATATCCTTCTGGCAGGGCCCCTGTTGAGATGAGATGAGATGCTAACTTAAATTAAAGAGTCTGGATCAGGCAGGTTTTATATCTTTAGGCTCTGCCTCTCATTATCCCACGTTTGGTATCACAGATCCATTTCCATGTCAGCATTGTGCAAAAAAGTCTGTGATTGTTTACACACACCCTACCCCCCGATAATCAGGGACTTAGCTGACACACTTTCCAGCAAGCAGCCGGGTTCAGTTTGTTTCACTGTGTCATGCAATTATTTGCATTTCTGCTGTCAAAAGTTTGAAAGGCACCAAAATAACAGATCCGTACTTTCCAGGCACCCCTCTGTGCGAACCAGGAGGGAGCTGCGGCTTTTACACGTCGGCTCACTCTCCTATTCCAGCCCAACCCACAACTCTGAGACTGAAATGACAAAGATACAGCTCATATGAAAATGCAGACTTATCAGTGCAATGATAAAAGGCATGAGAGAAGGGTTATGAAACCATAAACAGCTGAATTTGGCAAAATGGAAGTCTTTCTTTTCAGCCACTGTGACACAAACAGAATATAATAAAAACAGAAAGAAGAGCAAAAACATGACGGCTCCCCTTTATCCTGTTTTTCTGCAACACATGACAACCGCAGACAAGACGGGGCAAACACCTCAGGACCAGTTTTTTTTTTTTTTACTTTTTATGAAGTTTATTAAAATCTTCAATCCCCATGTTTTCTGCTTTGCCCTCATTAATAACAATACTGATGCTAATTGTTTAAATAGCAGACTAGCTGGTGGTTAGCTTAAAGCTAATGTAAGAGGCCATGTGCTAGAGTTAATACAGAGCTCCCACGTTTCCTGGAAAACCTGGAAAATAATTGACCAATTTCCTAGTCATGGAAAACAAATGGAAAATGAGAGGAAAAGTTAAATGTCAAGGAAAAGCTTGAACTGTCCTGGAGAATTATTGGTCCTCCCTCTGCTTCTCTCTTCCTTGTTAATGAATGCAAACGGGTTAAAAAATGTGCGCACAGCCTACATGTGTGTTCTCAGCTGTTAAAATTGAGCTGCAGTTTCTCTGCCTCCAGCCGGCACAACACCCCACGTGATGCTACTAGCCATATGACTTTGTTGCGAGATTTAGCAACTTTTCAGACCCCAGTAAGGACTTATTTATCTCCAAAGAAGCACCCAAAACTAGCGACTTTGAGTTTAAGAGTGTTGCTGTGTCATATATCGAATGAGAAGTTTTTATCTCCTCTCTCTGTCTCCTCTGTTGAGTGACAGACATGTCCTGGAAAAGTCCTGGAAAATAATTTCCAGAAAAAGACAGGAACCCTGAAATATCATGAGCTTTGCCACTACCTGGAGTTTGCATGTAGGCATGGAGCATGGAGGCACCGAGCCTGGGTCAGTTGAAGATGGTGACGCTGTGGGAAAAAAGGCCATACAGCTGATTAGGTAACATCTACAGAAATGTAGATACCAGTGGGGTCAGGGGTCTCCCCTTCCTTTTTGGTATGGCACAAGTACCCTGTGTTTCTTTAACATAGATTGTTGTGCCATGAAGAGCCCAGTTTTTAAATTTTATGTTCCCTTCAGGGTGGTTTACATGTCTCCTCTGCATAAAGGAGCCCTTCTATGAACAAGACAAAAATCTGCCCCCTCCCCACCTCTATACAGCACCAGTAGCTGCTTAAAACATCTCATTTAGTGAACAAAAAAGCTCTTAGAAATCCCTGTCTGCTGCCTTAAATAATAGTTTTGTTTCATCTGATGTCTACTTTCTTTTCTTTTGAAAGAGTTGCATTGTAGTTTGGTCAGGTTTGGGAGCACGTGCCGGGTCAGCACTTCGTCATTCGTCATCCTGAGCTAACAAACCAACTTCCAAGATTGTTTCGATCGAGACTTGAACCATCCACCCAGTCCCCAGCCCAAGCCCTTACAGACTTACACTGCCGCAAAAAGAAGTAGTCAACTGCAAATATTGCTGGGTTTTTTGGCTAATCATTGAGCCATAATTTGCTCTGTCTCTGTTGACATGGCTTCTTGTACACACATAAGCAGAGACGGTGTTTGGACTAGTGGACAAATCACAATACTGACTAGTGTTTTGGCAAAGTATTGCCGATCCACATAGAAGATGACACCAAAGCATAAATGCTCGAGACAATTTGTGGCACCACGGTGAAGGTAGAGAGTAGCCCTGATGCAGAAGTGGTGCAGGAATGAATCCAAACATGGAGTACCCTTCTGGGTTAAATACGTAAAATAATGTATTTCTCCCAAAGATTTTAATATTTGATCGAAAACATAAAATGCATCTGATATCTCATCTTGGGAAGAGTAGAACTAGACACGTTGCAGTTGGCTTGATTCCTGCAGAGAGAAGAAGCACTTTGATATGATAAGTAGGTCATACCATCCCATCATTTGTTTGTTATTTTTTCATTATTATTTTATTTGTACATTATTTCATACAATATGGTTACAATCTCTCTACCTCCTTGTGCACCATTTAATAGTATTTTGTCACAGCAAAGAAAAAAAGGCTGATTAATTTGACATATAGTGACTTTATATTGATTTTTTCCTAGTTTTTTGTAATTATTGTGATAATATTATGTTGTTGTTTGGCCACAAGAATCGTGAGGTAAATATGTAATATCATGACAGTCCTATTGTCAGCATATATATTTATAAGTATATGATTACCTTTTACTTTTATTTTTTACTTATAGTACTGATAGCACAATTGATGTACCTTAATGCATATACTGTACTTTTTAGTCCAAAAATGTTTGTCACTACAAAACATCTGCTAGAGTGGGCACTAAATTTTACACAATACATCCGTAAGACATTTAGATATGAGGAAATGAAAATCAGAAAATTGTCTGAACTTGAAGGGAACGGTGATTTTGGGTGACAAATATTTGTGATTTTGGTTTTATGTATGGATTTAATGTATAGTTCATTCTGCAGCGTCTCAGTAGAGTCGTGTTTGTTTCTGTTTTATATTGGTGTTCCCTGATGTCCTATAGTGGAATTATTTTTTAATGTGAACCTGCATAGTTCTCTGGATGTACCAAAACCACACGCCTGTGAATCTGCACGTGTGCCGTGTGTGTAACTTTGTGGTTGTGTTTGCAGACGAGCGACACGGCACCCTCAGGCTCAGCAACCTCACTAAAAGCATGTCAGGGAAGTACATCTGCAGAGCCAGCAACACAGCCGGCTCCGACAGCTGCTCCATTAACCTGGAGGTCATCACCTGTACGTACGCAGCAGAAAACTCGTCCACAAACACGCTTAACATGTTTTTAACACGGCTAACTCAGCTAAGGCTCAGTGCTGATCTGTGCTGTGTCTCCAGCTTCTAATGCAGGTGTGGTGGCTGCGGCGACTCTGGGGTCCATCGTGGGACTGGTGGCCATGGTGCTGTTCCTCTTCTTCATCCTGAGGAGGAGGCGGGACAGCGAAGAGGAGATAGCCAATGAGATCAAGTAAGAGATGAACCTGACATGCTGCATGATAACATCGGGGCAATATCGGCATTGACGAATAATAGGGATGTAAAAAATATGTTTTATTTAATCAATGCATCGTGATATGGGCACAGCTGAAGATGCACTGATGCAGAGAAAGCCAATAATCATTTAATCCTGCAGAGGCTGTTAGGAAGTTTAGGAAGATGAAACCTGGGAAATTTATTTATTTTGGTTTGCAATGAAAACACATGTTTGCTGCAGGTTGATCTCAAAAGCCATTTTTAATCAATTAAAGGAGTTCATACTGATCTGACTGCTTGTATTTCTTGTATCTAAAAAGTAGCCTGGTGCAGTAAATCAAGGGTACTACTCACTGCGTTGCATTGTGATGCAGTGATATCGAATCGAATAGTGAGACTAATGAAGATCTAGCAGATAATTACCTAAAAAGTTGATTATCAGTATTGGCAGATATTAAAATGCCAATACTTTGCATATAAAAATTGGCCTAAAATACCACAAATAATCTATATTTTGTAGAAGACTGAAATATTGGTTTTCAAGCTTCATGTCTGTTCTTAACACTTTGTACTCTGGAAAAAAAAAAAAGTATCAAGTGCAATATCAAATAAGTGCAATAATGAGCTTATCAGCATTTTAGATTTAAGTTGTATGTTTTGCATCCCTAATTTTTATTTAATGAAGACTTTTGTCGTTGAAATCATATAAAAGAGTAGGTCGACAAATATGCTCAAAAAAGACATAAAATTGACTTGACTGATTCTGTCTAAATTTGGCCAAAATAAGACTCAGAAAAGTAATGACAGGGTGAAATATATCAAACCATGCTGTGAATTATTATTGCTGATTAACCTTCAAAAAAGACCCATTTTATGTTATTTAACTGGACCACAGCATGCAAAGAGGAATTTTTATGATTTTATGTATTTACAGTCTTTTAAATATTATCAGCATCTAAACATCCAAGATGCTGGAGCTGAAGTTGAGGTTTCTCCTTATCTTCACTTTCCTAAGCAAAACACTTTTAGAAAATCTCCTTTTTTATTTGGGGTTCTCTTTCAAGTAAAAAAAAAAAAATCAAGGAAAAATATACAAATATATTTTTAAACTGTATCTACTTAAGGATTAACCATTAGGGATATTGGGCTTTTGCCTAGTCCCCATGACCTTGTTATGACCCCGGGTAGTGATTGGATAGCCTGTTTGCTCTGTTTTTACTGTTGGATTGAAATAATAGTTTTAGTCATTCTGTCAATAATTTTGTTAATTCACAAAACTAAAATAAGTGAGTCTTTTCTTTGTGTAATCCAGATGTCCTTACTATGGGATACAATACTGCTTTGTTCCTTGAGATCTTTTTGTTCTGCTTTGTTGAGAAAACACTCGACCAGAAACTCAACAAGAAATATTTTAGTATTGGCCAAAAAAAGCCTGATCAGGGCATCCGTAAAATAATAATTACAGAGCTCCAAAACGCTCATGATGATTTATTTTGTATAACATGATGTCAGGAAGAAAGATAATTAACTGCAAAACATGTAATGCAGGGAAATTATAAAAAACTTTGTCTACAGACCTAATTGCATTCAGTGACTGCCATGTGATTGGCTACAAGTAATCTGTGTTAACAAGCAGTTGAACGTGTGTACCTAATGAAGGGGCCAGTTGGAGTATACTTTACTCCTTCCTGTATTATTTTGGGTTAGTTAACTGATAGATCATTCTTAAATATTCTGTTTACTTGCTGTGATTGTTTTAATCTAAAGGGGGAGGGGCCTCGTATTTTGGTCTTCACCTGGGGCCCCTAAATTACTCAGACTGCCCCTGTTTGTTATTTCCTTTCCTGATTTCTCTCTCTTTCTCTTCTCTCCTCGCTCAGGGAGGATGCTCAGGCACCAAAGCGAGTTTCATGGGCGAAGAGCAACACCGGCTCCGACACCGTATCCAAGAACGGCACGCTGTCCTCAATAGCCACCAGTCCTCGACCCCGAGACCCCCACGCTCCCAACTTCCACTACCCATACTCCCCCATGTCGGCCTCAGACGCCAGCTCGGTGATCAACGCCTACCAGCTACGACCCGGAGAGGGCAACACGCTGCAGGGACTTCCCGGTTACAACCTCGGGGGAACGCCCACGCAGAAACAAAGACGACCACCGACGACCAACGGCGCCCCTCCACAGATGCTGAGGGGCCCCGCAGTGGTCGCAATCCCCAACAGGACTGAGGGGGCTCAGCCTCAGGTACCACCTCCGCTCACCGTGTCCCCGCAGGTGCGCTCCTCTACCCTGCAGCGCATGGGGGCCGTGGCCGTCATGGTTCCCGCTCAGAGTCAAGCGGGCTCTCTGGTGTAGCAGGAGCGTCATGGCGGGAAACAAAAAGGACTGCGTGGGTGTTGGACGCCTTGAAATGGAAAAAAAGCACTTTTCTCCATGACGACCTGAGAGGCTGTGAGGGATGGAAATGTCTCACAAACTCTCCGCTCTTCAAGTTTCTTTTTCTAAACTGCTCACAAAGAGAATATATATTTTTATTCACACGCCTGTACAGAGGTCTTACAAAAACTTTACCCCATCTGTGATTTGGGCAGTGTACTTAAAAAAATGCCAATTATTTTACGAGAGGTGTTGAGTTTATTCATTGTGCTCAAATAATTCTCTATAAATATTTCAGCCATGAGTTGCACCAGCTATACGCAAGAAAGACCTTGATAACTAGAAAACACTCGGAGAGCACAAATCTCCACCAAGGTAGCTCACATATTGCTGTTACATCTATAATCAATAGTTCAATGATAAAGTTACCATCATAATATGATTCACTGACCCTGAAACCCAAACCCAGCACTCAGAATCATGTTGATATCATTATTAGTTAGACAGTTATTGAGCAAAAATGATCATTCGCTAATGTTTATCTGGATCACCACCAAAATCTAATCATTTCTAAACTGGGCCATTACCAACATCTCTTGAAAATTTCAGCAAAATCCGTCCAGCAGTTTTTGCGTAATCTTGCTAACAAACAAACATTTGCCAGCAAAAACATAACCTCATTGGCGGAGGTAATAAAGCCGAAACTGCAGTTCCAATTGTGTCCACTAGAGGCTGACAGTAGGCGCACTGAAGCCACATACACACTCCACACTGACTTTTCCAATCCAGCTGTTAGAGAGTTAAAGGCAGGGTACTCACTGGACTGGTCCCCAGCCAATCACAGTGCCAACACATGGAGACTTGATATATTATATTGATCACAGCAGAAGGAATAAATATCATATATTTAACAGACAAACTAATAGTAATCAGTAGTAATCAAAAGTAATCACAGATTACTTCTATTTAAGAAGTCGGGAAGTAAGGGTAAAAGTTTGGTGTATTCATTCAACTGGTGACCGTGTAAATTGGTGCCTTTTGTGCAAACCCCATGGTTGACTATCTGTGCTTATGTTAGCATATTTTCTTTCTCACTTATAAACTTGTTATTGGTGTTTTTGATACAACTATATACAAATAAAAAAAAACACATAAAAATTTAGCACTGGAGAGTACACTCTCAATTTTCATTGGTGCTTAAAATATGACATCGATCAGCACAATCAGCCACAAGTCATCAGTTAACACAGTCACTCATAAGGCCATTACACCGAGACCGTTACGCCTATTTACTGTGGAAAACGTTGTGGAAACGGAGAGCAGATGATGCTGATGGTGAGTTCTGGCCATTATTCATCAGACAACAACTATTTGATAATGATATTGATTATTGGTGTTTTCTTTGTTACCTCTACTCTCAGAATGATCACCATGTTTGCAGTTTACTTCATATAAACTGTAAAAGAATTGGACAAAGCCATGTCATAAGAGCCTGTGTAACCCTATAGAGGATTCTGCCATATTGCATGTGTAGGCAGGCTGTCTGACCAATAGTGACTCTGAATTTCCAAAACCGAAAATCGACAATAAATCCTCAATACAAGAAAAACAGGCCCGATATAGAACATGCACCCCCTTCACAGTGAGAGCACAGAGATGTCTTATAGTTTAAGACTAACGCCTTTTTTGAACCAGGCTAGAAAGATGTTTATTAAGGCTGTAAAAAATGTGTTTTCCCTGCACACAGTCATTAAGGTCTCAGGTTACTGCAGCCAGCCTCAAGTGGACACTCTTGGTACCACAGCTTTTGGCACTTCCCATGGCCCAATTGTCTAACAACATCCTAATATACTGAATTACGTCATATAATTAAGAGTTTAACCACTTCATATCACTGTTGTTATTTCAGGATGCAGGCTTTATTTTCATTACCACAATGCCTTTTCATATTTTCATAGCCTTACAGATTTTCACTAATTGGCTAACTGAAGATAAAATATCGTAACCCCCAAATATTTGGTTGGTTTAAATGTTACATTGATAATAAGAAACCTGGGGAGTCAGCTTGCATCTCCCAAACTACCAAACCAGCTCCCAACTCCGCCCTGCCCCAGCCCTTAAGGCCCGAGCTACACCACCACCGACTGTCTTTAGTTAATGAAAAAAGGTAACCCTTGAATCTCTGTGATGCAAGCAAACAAAGGCTTAAGTCAAACTTAAACTAGCTCTAACTCGGGTTTAGTTTGGACTTTACAACATAACTTGCGCATAGCTGGTGCAACAGATAGAAGTTTGGTTGAAGTCTTGCAGATAACGCAGAATTTAATGTTTTGGCTTCATTTGTGTATTTAAAAAAAATAATCACAACTTAAATTTTATACTGTCTTTCTATGTCACTGTTCTGGCTGTGTTCAAGGCTCATTTTTCAGACACATCTCTCAGGCTAACTGCACTAATTCAGACCCAGCAACGTCACTTATTCAGGTATTTTATCTTTCAGATGTCTCACTTTTTATTTAACAACTTTTATTTCTGTTCTTGTACAATTTTATTTACTAAGTTAACCTGCTGTGTTTCTGTCAGTATGGTTTCAGGAGATAGATGAACATACTTGGAGTATTTTTGCCTGTCATGGTAGATGGAATGTAACCAAAATAGTGAGTTCATTGTTCTGAATTGATGGTTTCTGACTATTTTGCTCAAAAGTGCTTGGTACAGTTAAATACAACACTGTAAATGAAGAAGGCTGTTGGCCGAGGACAGACTTTACTGACCGCCTTTTTTGTTTCAACTCTGCAGAGAGAAATGTTTTAATGATGTAAAGCTAAATGTAGCACTTTTATGAAGTTCTGATTGTTGAAAACTTTTTCAATAAAGTGTTCTGGAGTGTTTAAATTTAGTTTCATATGTATTTTCACTCATGCACATTTATAATAGAAACTTAAATACTATATACAAACTAAGAACAAGACAGACATTATCCTTTATGAAAGCTGAGATTATTTTATTGGAGTGTGATCAGCAAATACAATTTGAGGAGTAACATTTCAACACATAACCCACTTTACAAAGACCATGTCTACATCTGTGGTAGCACACTCTACAGAAGCCTCAAGAGGACATGCATACATTCATTTTGTTTTACTCTTTTTCTTAAATAGCGTGTAAATTTGGTCTTTCAGTAAAGTCTGCAATGCCCTTTATTTGTGCAGCTTTGTTTCTCTCGGAGCCCTTCATGTACTAAACAGTATATATTTTCTTAAAGCTGAAGAATACGACCTGATGAGGGAGGAAAGCTGTTAAAAGGTGGCACAACCCCTCTCAGCTCGGCCTGCCTCATTGTTTATTCCAGCTCATGTCGATCAGATCAGCAGCCTCATGCAAAGTATAACAAATGAGAGCACATTCTCATTAATGGAAGGTTATGTTTGAGGTTAGTTTAGTGCACTTACATTCTTAACAGGGCATGTCTCAGCATTTTCTACGAGTAAACAGGTCATTGTGGTTTATTAGATATTGTGGAAGGACAGCATCACATCTTTGAATTGAAAGATAGCATCTAAAAGTGCATATTTTACACTGGATATTACATTAACTTGTGATCAGTGGAAAACAAGCATTGTCCGTCATGATTATTTAAGTCCAGATCTCGTCATTGGCACAAATTGACTTTGTTGTGTGTTGTCCATCGAACAGAGGGACACAACCATAAACTAGAAGTGATCCAAGATCAAAACCTTAAAAAATATTCCTCAGATTCAGATCACCATCAAAATCTATTCACTTCTTCTTTTTGCCATAAATAATGTTTCCTGAAAATGTCATCATAGTCTGTTATCTTGCTAACAGACAAAAACAAAACCTCCTCCAAATCAGCTGCCCCAAACCAGCAGGGCTGATTTCTGACATCATATCTGCTCCTATCAGACACTTTCTACCCTTGAATCAAATAAAACATGAATGAGAGGGAAAATAATCACAAAGCTTCAGCAGATAGGGAGTATGTTTCATTGCTTAGCTGCGAATAGTGTACTGGAGATGCCTTGTGTGTGCCATAGTAAGTGTTTTTAGCCCTGCATGAGACCAGCAGAAAGAGCCTTTCTGATGAAGGTTCTGACATTATCAAGATGATCCCGTCTCGACCCAACCATCAGATCATACAGCAGGAGCACAGAAAACATGTGAACTGGTTGGTTTTACACAGTGTGAGCTGACATTTAAGCACGACTGATATGCCATCAGCTTGCAGTTGACTGGTAATGTCCTTCTCAAGAAAAGTAAACCAAGGTTTTATCGTTAGCATAAGAAAATAGAAAAAGATAAAACATGAGTGTATGTCCTCTAACGCTTCTGTAATACACATTTCTGCCCTTATTAATTTTACACACTACAGCACACAGACACAATACAGTAACACGATCATGAATGAGACCTGAAAGGACACTTGGTGACAAAGTAGCTGAGACAGCATCTGACTTTTAAAGACTTACACTGAGCTCAGTTTCAGAACCTTATGGGAGGTTGATATCATGATGTAAATCTTGTGAACATCTCAGAGTAAATGTAGTAAATAGTCTTTTTTAAATAGACAAACAAGAGCACCACTCTGTCCACACCAGCAGCAAAAGGAAAAATGTTCTCAGTCCATACATTTGCACCCTTAATATCAGGGATGTTAAACTGGCTTAGCACCTGCTTAATGAAAAAGAGAGACCTCAGTTTTTTAACTTCTTAACCACTTTGGAGCATATGATTGAATAAAGGACAAAATAAAAATGTTTAAAAGGTGCATCATCCCAGATGCCTTGGGAAGACATAATGAAAACATTACATTTAATGTAATTATGGTTATTTGGTTATATGGTCCTAAAACAATTAGAATTATAGCCAAGATCAGAAGACAAACACATTTACTCATTATTTCAGCAAAATTGAGTTAAATAAATGATGCAGAAGAATGTCAGCTTGGGGCTTCATATCTCACAGACTGTAATTTATTATGCTCAGCGACCACCTTTAGGTCCAAAACCACCACATGAAAGCCACTTCTTAGACCAGGAATGTCCAGAGCTTTTTCAGTGAGGGCCGTATTCATGATGACTTTTGAGCAATCTCACCCAACCTGTATGAGAATTAAAGATTTATGGGGTGGCCAGTTGGATTTCAGGGGGCTCTGGTTGGCCCTTATTACCATTACTGGGTCCCCCCCGGGTCAGGACAAGAAGAACTGCTCACGTCCACATTGTGAGTCTGTCCTTGATATGGAGCAGATCGTGTAGAAAATGAGCAACATTTGTGCCTTTTGCTGCCATAATCTTTTAACATAGATCTTTCTGTCTTTATTTCCTTTGCCAGGGAGGGTATGTTTTTGCCAGCATTTGATAGTCTTATTGTGAACAGGTAACTCAAAAAGCCTTTTACAGATTTAGATGAAATACTCAGGGCATGTTGGTCATGGAAATATGTGATTACATTTTGGTGGTGATGAGAATCCAGATGTGGATCCAGGATTTTTTTTTTAAAGGATTTATTAACATTGCGAGATAAGGCAGTTTCCTACATTTTCACTAATAACTCTGCTAAGGATGTAAGGATTTCCTTGGCGGAGGTTTGTGCTCTGTGAGCATGTCTAGTTGTCAGTGTATTCAGACTTTTTGAACCAATAAAATCATTATTTTATTCCCCAGTCACTGCTGCTGCAGGACCACTGGATGATAAATTTGATAGCTATTTTTTAAAGGACTTGTTCATAATGCTCAAAAGTTTCCAACAGATTATGAGCACAATTTCAGGGACTGTCAATGCAAAGAGGTGAAGTGTTAAGGTTTTGATGGTAACCTGAATTTCAAGGATTTGTTAACATTACAAAGATAGGGCAGTTTTTCACATTTTTGACAATAACTCGCCCGACAGTGTAAGAAATGGCTTGGCGGAGCACTTCTAGTTCATGATTAAACAAAAGCTTGCTTTTCTAACGTGGGCCATATTTATTTTATCTTTTGGAATTTTCTGCAGGGTAATCAGAAATGGACCAGGGGCCACATTTGTCCCCAAGGCCATAGTTTGGACACCCGTGGCTCAGACTACTACCACGAACAGCAGTGATTTATGGCAAAATACTCTGGAGTAACAGATATTATAGCAGCTTGTGATGTTGTTGGTTTGTCAGTCCAGCTCTTGGCTCATGATGCAGTATTTTAAAATGAGTCAGTAGAGCAAACATGAAATCATTGCATGTTTATGTTAGTCCAGTAATTTTTTAAGAAGCATCTTGAGTGTAGACTTCTTAAATAACTAAATAACTAAATAAACATCTGTTGTAAATTGTGCTTGGTACTTATTAAGTCACATGTTACACCAACAGCTACTTGCCTGATTATACAGTACTTGAAATCTAATATAGATTCACCTCAAAGTTCAGTAAACTCAACCAGTGTGAGAAGAAAGAAGAAATCCTGAATATGTGGACATTTTAGCCTGCAGGTGGGGCTATTTGAGAAGCAATCTGAGCTTTTATTGTCAATATTTGTCTTCATGGATCAGTTTGACTCAATAGACAGAAGTTTGAAGCACATCAGTGCAACTACAAATTAAAAAAAATCTCATTTCTTTATGCAGAAAAAAACTACATCTTAGTGAGTGGTTCACCCTAAATTCTTGTCACCTTTGGAGCTCGAGGTCACTTCAGGAAATCAGTCACACAGTAACAAACCAGAGAAGACCATCACGTCATGGTCACGGCTGAAGGAGGAGATTCATCAAGACTCTGAGAGCAGATTACGAGAGATGATCATCCTCATCACCTCGTTTGTGCCTTCAGGAGAAACAAAAATTCAACAAATAGTCACAAAAAGTGAAGTTTTATGGCAGCAATAAAGTCCTTCTGAGTGTTATTTATGTATTAATTAATGTCTGATAAAGCAGGTGCTCACCCTCGAGGATCTGATGGACTCGGATGTCTCGGACAAACTGCTGCACGGCGTAGTCTTTGAGGTAGCCGTACCCACCGTGCATCTGAAGAGCCTGGTTACAGATCTGTGAGTGACAGCAGGTAAGAATATTATAATATCTAAACTGATTTCTCCTGTTTGATTCTGTTAGTCCTGCAAAACTCACATTAAAGCACTCGTCTGTGACAAAGAGTTTGGCCATGGAGCAGAGCGAGACGGCATCAGGACGGTTCTCCTGCAGCGCCGTCGCTGCTTCACGCACAAGAAGACGAGACGCCACCAGCTTGGTCGCCATTTCTGCCAGTTTGAACTGAAGAAACTGAGGAGAGAATAAAGGATTAAGGAGACATTTTCAGTAACACGGGACATTAAATTGTGATTTTATGATGCAGGCTTCTTACCTGGTTGTTGGAAAGCGTCTCTCCGAACTGTTTTCGTACCAGCAGATGATCCTTCGCCAACAGAACAGAAGCATGAGCCGCACCGAGGGAACATGAGGCTGCGTGGAGAGGGTTCATTAAAAGCTGGTAACTTCTGATTTCGCCATACATCACACAAATATGAGTTTTATTTTAATGTTCTCAAAACAAGTAACAACTAGAATTTCACTTCTTGTTGAAATATGACAAAATTCCACACTGACCCTCACTGCTTTAAACATTTTTAAAGAAGAATCTACAAGTTGATTGTCATTGACATGTTTTTTTCTTTCCTCAGGGTTATTGTGATTATTAAATTCTGCTCAGGGTATCCGAACCACAGAGGTGTGTTTCCCTCCTCACCGATGTTAATCCTGCCTCCGTTGAGGCCTCTCATCGCGATGCCGAATCCCTGCCCCTCCTCACCGAGCCGGTTACTCAGAGGAACCGCACAGTCCTCAAATATCACCGCTCTGGTCGGCTGAGAGTTCCAGCCCACCTGGAGCACAGAGAGAGCAGAGTGACTCCATCCTGCCATCTAGTGGTGAAACTACGCATAGAAAAGTAATGCATTTAGTATTTCGGTTTACAAAGTGAGTCATAAGGGGCTCTACCTTCTTTTCTTTTTTGCCAAAACTGAGGCCCGGGGTCCCCTTTTCAACAACCAAACACGAGATTCCTTTTGGTCCTCGTCCTCCAGTTCTGCACATCACAACATAGACGTCTGTGTCTCCACCTCCGCTGATGAAAGCCTGGAAAAGACAGAGCAGGTTACCTGGTTAGTTAAAGTAAAAAAACTACAACACAACTACATCACTGACAAGTTATTCATAAATATGTGTGAAATTTATCTTGGCCCTGAGGGGCAAAACAAGACAGCAGAAAAAAAAAAACTAACAAAGAACACATAAACCATTTTAAAAGACAAAACAATAACTAGCAAAATGGAATAGCATATAATGAAACACAACAAACACTTAAAGACAAAGACAACAAAAAACATAAAAAAAACAAAACAACAAAGAACACAAACATTAAAAACAGATTATGAAACACAACAACTTAAAAAGCACAAAAAAACAATACAATAACAAATGAAAAAACATTAAAGGACAGAACAATAGACAGGAAAAAGTCAATAAAAACAACAAATTAAAAAAAATTTAAAAACATAACATAAAAAAGTAGAAACCAAATCAGTAAACTGGAAAAACACACTAACAAATAACACAAAACAAAAAATAAAAAAACATATTAAAAACTCAACATAAAACTAAAAACATAACAAAGACAACACAAAACTACAAGAATTCAAAACACAATAACAGATTATGAAACACAACAACTTAAAAAGCACAAACCAAACAACACAATACAAAGATGACAAAAAACTTGATAAATAAGAAAACAAGAAATAAAGACAACAAAAACTTTAAAGACAACAAAAAACAACATATATATGATAAAAAAAAAAAAGAATAAATTAAACTTCGTGTATTCTTATTTATTGTTCGATTATAAATTGCTGGTTTATCATTTGTTTTGGATTATTACTTTTTTTTGCACTGTTTTTCAACTGTTGTGTTTCTTATTTGTGGTAATATTCTTAAACTTGCGGTAGTTTTTGATTCGCTGTGTTTTTTGTATTTGCTGCTGTGTTCTCTTGTTTGGTTTTTTTGTTTCAATTCGTTGTAGTGTTTCTAATTTCATTTTTGTTATTGATTTTGCTGTGTTTTCCTTGTTGTTTTTGCTTTTCCTAACTTTGCTGGGGTGTTGTTTTTATTTCTTCTGTCGTGTTTGTGCTGTTGTTGTTGCGTTTTCTGATTTGTCCCTTTGTTCTGCACCTCAGGGCCACAGCAGACGTTACCTTAGAGCCATTTAAGACGTAATGGTCTCCTGTTCTCTTTGCAGAGGTCAGAAGTGAGGCGGCGTCACTGCCACTTCCTGAAATTGGAAATCAAAGTTTTATCATGCTGCGAGTCTTTATC
This sequence comes from Cetoscarus ocellatus, assembly GCA_037902135.1. Lineage (NCBI taxonomy): Eukaryota > Metazoa > Chordata > Actinopteri > Labriformes > Labridae > Cetoscarus > Cetoscarus ocellatus. The sequence goes on from JBAMNC010001373.1 coordinate 263,854, forward strand.
AATGTTACAAAAATAAATTAATTATCAGAATACTAGGTTCATTTTACAACTTTATTACAGATTCTACAATTCTTTAACTTCAGAAAACATACAAGTTTCAACAGCATTCTGATGAATCATTATATCGCTATATAAATACATGAAAAGAAGAAAAATGAGCAGTATTTTCTGTGTTTTATCTTTGCCAAAATTCTCCTTTATGACTCTTTTTCTTGAAAGACTGACCTGGCTCTGTCAGACAATACGAGGCAAACTTTTCCATCGAACAGAGGTCAGGACAGAACTTCTCCCTCTGCTCGTTGTTCCCAAAAGTATCGATCATCCAGGCACACATGCTGGAAAGAGAAGATCAAAATGAAAGTTCAAGGTAAAGCAGTCAGTACAGAAAATATTATTATTGTGTCTTTAAAGTGGGATTATTTCTCTCAGACAAGATCAACAAATATAGAAAGAAATATATGCAACATGTAAAACAATGTCAGTAAAGACGTGAACCAGCATTTATACTTCACTATCACTGCAAACTCAGTGAGGAAATATTCACCATTCTAGCCAGAGTTGCCAGGTCTGCCTATTATAAGCAACTGTGGGCTTCTATTTTTTAAAAGTTGCTTGTAAATATTGGCAGTTGCATGTTGCGTTTTTTGGGCTTGTTCCAAAAGTGCAGTTGCTCATTTGTGCTTGTTGAGGGATCTGATGCACACTCTACTACCAGTATAATCTCAATTCAGAAGTTACACAAACTGTCTTGTCCCACTCCAACCACAAATGTAAATTTGACTTCAAAAAGAAGGGCAAAAATGATGTTTCCACCAAAAAGAAATCCTTATAGACAGAATTGTTAAATATTTATAATGTAGCTGTTATTGTTCTCACCATAATAAAGCTGTAGAGGATGAACATAAAAGCCTGGCTATGTCTGTTTGGTTACAAAAATCAAGGTCAGACAAAGCACAGGATGTTCCACCTCCAACTAAAGGATGTTGAAGAAGTAAATTAAGAGACCAAGAAGAAAAAATGTCACTGTGAAATTGAAATATAATGTAGATGAAAATTAAAACACACTTAATGTAGATTTCTCCTTTTACAAAAGTAATATGTCACATTAGAAAGAAAATAGCTGGAGGAGGCCTGTTTTGGGCTTTTTTTATTGACTTCGTTGCTTATTTTAGTAGAAAGATCTGGCAACACTTCTGTCTGACAAACGCGTTCTTACTTGTGGATGCTGATGTACGCCGTGGTGCTGACACATCCTGTGGACAAGGCCTCAAAGATGACTGACGTGTCTAATCGAGACAGACCTGATCCTCCAACGTCAGGCTGAACGTAGATGCCACCAAACCCCAGCTGAGCAGCCTTCCTCATCGTCTCTACAGGAAATATTTCCTGGAGAAGAAAAAGGACAAATATATACTGACTTTGGATGGGTACCATTTTGATTGTTTGGATACCAAAGTCAAGTACATGCTTTCAAAAGGATGCCAGTGCATAAAAAGTTCCTGAACCAATACTCTGAAATGGAAAAAAAAGGAATTAATAATATCTATCTTGGTCACAGAATATGATGACACTTCTTTTAAAAGTATAGTCAATTTCTTTAGCCAGAAGGACATTATTGGAAAGCTCAGACAGCAGTGCAGGCAGAGAGGGCTTTAATCTTTTATTTAGAAAATGGTACCGAAATTATATCAAGTATGTTGGTACTAATATCACACCAGTTCCCATTTCTGACCCCATATCTCGTGTCACAAGTAACTATAAAACACATACGGCTGATTTGACAAAGAATAAATTAATTCAAAATGTGCCAGCATCAGTGCATTAAAAATGAGGTGAGATGTGATGACTAGCTTCAGCGTAAAGTACCTTCTGGTCCCACTCTGCCATGTGAGGAGCCATTTCATTGGCTGCGAAGTCGAAGGCCACCTTCTGAAACTCCTTCTGTTCATCTGAGAGTCCATGAGCAGCTGTCAATAACACACAGAGGTCATACAGGTCAAAAAAATCAGTATAGCTCCTTCACTGCACATTTGCACATACAAGGAATCTGACTTGGTAAATTGGTGCAAAAACAATCAACATATAATTAGAATAAGAATAAAAATAAGGGTCAGGAGGATAAAAATAAAAAGTTAAAAAATGGGTAGAAAACAGTGCAAAATTGACTTGGGTATATATCAATAATATACAATAAACAAATAGGCAGAAAGAGATACAAATTAAAAATAAAAATAACTAAAAATAAGAGGGGGAGTGACAATATCTGTATTCCAAAATATCCAAATTTAAATATAAATATAAAAAAATTCTATGATGACAAAATATAATAAGAAAAAAATTAATAAATATCAGATTGTAAAATGGACATTGATGTCCATTGAAAACAAGGATGGTTATTAGTTAATAAATGTACAAGTTCTTAAGTTCTACATAAAATATTTTTTAAGGTAAGAACAAATGGTAGAATTATTATTTACTGAAAAATACATTTGATCATACAAGAGATTTGACTTGTTAAATTGGTGAAAAAACAGCCAACATTTAACTAGAATAAGAATAAAAATAAGGGTCAGGAAGAATAAATTAAGGTATATAAATAGGTAGAAAATATGCAACAGGCACAAAAAAAGAACAAAAACACAGCCCTACAGTGTATACAAAAGGTGCAGTGATGATGAAGAAGCCTCCAATGGCCTTATGAAGGAAACTGTTTAAGGAGTTTTAATTTTTAACGTTATGTTATTTTTTAATCCTGTATCCTGATTGGGAGGAGCCGAGGCGTTGATGAGGGGTGGGTGTCTCTCTCTGCCTCCTGACTGGAGGACCAGCAGAAAACACTCCAGCCAATAACAGCAAAGATGGAAAAATCAGTGAAAAACTCTGAATATGATTCAGTCTTTCTTTCTCTTATCAGTTAAAACACTGCTGCAGGTGAGCTGAAGGCACAGAGGGAGATAAACCAGCACTGAGATGTTCACTGACAAAGTTAAATCTGGTACCTCATCGGCAAACAGTCATAAAAACAATGAAATAAAACAACAAATATTAACGTTTTTTATTTAATGTTACTTACGGTCAATACACGACGCTATCCCTCGTCTCTGTAGACTTCTGTTAAAGAACACACGGTGGTTTCGACAGATGCTGGAGCCCAGTTTAGCCATTCTACTCAGAGGTCCGACAGCCGCCATGTTTACCTTCTAGGTTATGTCACGGAGCCGCTGCCGCTGAGGCTGCTGGGAAATGTAGTCATGTTGAGTCACCTTCTCTGTGCGACCAGTCAAACTTTAATTATGAAACATTAATCAGATTAAATCAATCAGAGGTCGAGCTGATTTATAAAAGAGCTGAAAAAGCAGCAAGAAAGGTTTTAGATATTATTATTAATTTTAAAAATAAATAAAATAGACAAAAGAAGGTGAGGTCGTTAAGTTAGAAATCCATACAAAAAAGAAATAACACAGACTTCCAAAAATAATCCTTAAAATTCACAAAATTCAGTGATGATAAAGCAGAGTTATAATAAATTAGAACATAAAAACGCCGAAAAAATTACAATAAAAAGGAAGTTACTATATCAATATTCCAAAAATTCAGAAGGTAATTATGAATGTAAATATATATGCAAAAAACTGTGATGATAAAATATAAAATAATTAGATAAAAATTTAAAAAATCCTCAAAAAAAAGAGAGAGAGAGATTGACTACATCAATACCTCAGATATCAGAAATTAAATATATGTGTGGCCCGTAATAAATAAAATAAAAATAAAGATGATTGTTAGTTAATAAATTTAGAAGTTTTTAAGGTCTACATAAAATATTTTCGGGGTAAAAGCATCAAGTAGAACACTGAACTGTGATGGCAGACTGTGAGATATGTCACTTTAAATACTTTAAATGTCTCTACACCTTCCCTGTGTGTATGTTTCTGGACAATTCACACAAGCCACTTTCAGCTCTTCTAAATGCCCTGATGTACATAAAAAATCTTTTGATTTCCTTTTAGCTATCTGTATATATCTTAATTCTATTTATAACTTATCTACTTTTTTTTAAGATGTTAACTTGTTTCTTTTATGCTTACACAGAGGATGCCAAACAATGTTTCACTGTACAAATTTTGTTATCTAACAAGTGTTTATGTTGTAACAATAAAGAGCTGTTCTATTCTATTCTATTGAGACTATCTGAATTTTAAATGGTTAATATCATATCATTTTGGCTGAAAAAAATGACATTTAATTTACTAACTACCAGGAGCTCGATTTGTCCCTTTGTCACTGCCTGTCCTTCTATCTTTCTACGTCTTAAAAATAAAATAAGATAAAATAAAAATAAAAATAGTTATAAATAAATGACAAATAATAAAACTAGAATTTAAAAAAATTATAAGAAAAAATTATAAATTCAATAAATTATAAAACCCCCTACTTTGTGAAGTGTTTTATTATAACATTTGTAATGATTTGGATGTATAAAAATACAGATTGATTGATTAATATCCTCGTAGTCGAAACACCCATACTGACGGTCTTTGCCTGCAGTTGTGTTTGTACTTCGTCCTTCGTCCTGTAGGAGCAGTAATGAGCTCTTTAAAGTTTATTTGTGCTCTATTACGGCTCGAAGAAGCTGTCAGAGGGAGGGAAAGTCTGAGGATTATCATCACTGAGGTGAGTTCGTGCTTTAACAAAAATATCCTTAAATATTATATTTTCCCGTAAATGACTGAAGACCTTAATGCTTCTTGTGTCAGGAAATACCGTCTGTGCAGTGACCTTTTCTCCGTGAAAGAGCCAAAGAGCTCTGGTTTGTAAATCACTGAACTGTGATGGATGACTTTCTGCATTAGGGATGGACAACTTTAGGTACCAAGAGGGCCTTATTAAATAACTCACTGCTACAGGGGCCATTTTTTTACAATTTTAAGGGCACTTGAAGGAAGTATATATAACTGTCATGAACACAGAACTTGAGCCAGCTTAAGGCACTTTTAATGCAGTTAACATAGCAATTACAGGTTATTAAAGTGTATTTTACTTAAATTTTTATTAATATTTTGGCAAATGCATGAAATGCAACCCTGAGCCACCGCCCCTCTCCTGTTTTACCTGACGCACTTTTAGCTAAAATTTTCAAATACGATTATCTCTGCCTCTTTTAATTTTAATGTTCACCCAGAAAACTTATAGAGATTTTCTCTTTTTCTGACCATTTTCTATAAACATCAGAGATGGTTGAGCAGCTTCTATAATACTTTTCACAGTATATGACTTGGAGCTCTCTGATGAGTATTTAATCTCATTTAAAAACGAAAAACAAGCCTGAACATGTGCTTGTGCAAAACCTGACAGGGCCTACAATCATGAAAACTGAATTTTCAGTATTTATATTTTTCACATTGCAACAACTTACAATTGGAGTAAGTAAAAAAAAAATCTCGAATTTTTAATTTTTAAATCTTCTACAGAATTTGAATTAATTTGATTTAACAGATTTATTTGCCAGCCCTAGTTTGGGTCTTAAAAAGTCTTAAATTTGAGTTTTAAAAGTCACTAGAAACCCCATGTAGGCTCAAATCGCATTCACAGCACATCAGACAGTGCCTGAACTAGATTAAATTGTGCTTTCTAAAATTAAAGTACTGGATATTTGCTCCAGAGAACAATCTTTGCATACTTATATTCATGCACAAACTCAATAACAGCAGTTGTGTCTGTAATTAAATAAGTATTTCTGTTCTATCATTTTTTCCCCCACACTGTTTTCACGTCTGATAGTTGCTTATAAGTTAATAAGCAAATGTAATATCCAGTGTAGTATCCTTTTGGCCAAATGTGGCCTACTGTCACACAGCGCTGTCATATTTATATTCATATTGTAAATATTGTTATAATGTTAATAGTGTAAATTCCTTGGCCTTGGTTATAGTCTCAACTTTAACTTATTTTATTAGTTTTTTCTTCATAAGAAAGTTGATACAGCTTGAAGATTCTGCATGCTGCAACCTGTTTTCTTAATTGTTTATGCTCTTACTTATTTTAATGTCTTTATTTGATATTCCTATTGTGATAATGAGTATAAGAGCAACTGAAACAACCAAATTTCCCTTGGGGATTAATACGTTTTTTCTGATTCTGATTCTGAATAGGTCCTGCTCTAGAGATCCAGTATCTGTTTTTTCTTGGTCTAAACGAGCCTCTTGACAAACAGCGAGGGATGCCGCCAAACAAAAAAGCCAAAGTGAGTGAAAAGGCAGCAAAACGAGGTGAGCAGAGTGCATTCTGGAGTAAGAAAATAGAGTCTGAACTGTTTTTTTTTTCAATAATTTCATGATTATTATCCTGCTGACAACACAGGAAAAGATGAAGATGGTGCCGGGGACGAGGTGATGGCTAAAAAGAAGATGACAGCAGCTAAAGCGAAATCCGCTCCTCCTCCTGAGTACTGCCACTGGCTCATGAAGTCAGAGCCTGAGAGCCGCTTCGAGAACGGCATCGACGTGAAGGTACGAACCATCACAGCCTCTTCAGCTCAGTTTCATCTTTTTCTGCTCTTGTCTGAATCTTCTGGTTCCTTCTGCAGTTCGGGATCGAGGATCTGAAGGCTCTGCCTGATCAGACCAGCTGCTGGGACGGTGTCCGTAATTATCAGGTACAGGAGAGACATTTCTTATCATAAATGCTCAAACTTATGTTTTTATTCTTTGAAATTCTCCATTAAACTGTCTGTTTCTGTAGGCACGCAATTTTATGAGGCAGATGACAAAAGGGCAGCAGGCTTTCTTCTACCACAGCAACTGCAAGGAACCGGGCATAGCAGGAGTCATGAAAGTGATTCTCTTCACCTCGTCCTCATATTATTTCAAAGATATACACCACCTTTTTTTCTTTTCATGTTGCCTCACTCCTGAGTCCGTGACAAGCAGATAGACACCATTCTGTCGACTGTGTGTACAGTAACAAGGAAGATACGGGCAGAGCTCGCCCACCGCTAATTAGCTTAGCTCCAACACTGGGACTCAACGGGTAGTGTTAGCCTGCCTCTGCCTACAGTCATCAGATCAACTCTTCAGCAACTCTAAGCAGTCCTGTGTGCTTGTTGTGACTCGCTTTTCTACCACGTTATGTTACATTATCTTCTATCTTCGTGTTATCATCTTTGTCAGTGGTTTGCGCTAGAGATGTGACATTCGCAAACGAGTCGAGTCTTTTGAACAGCTCTCTTAAGTGAACGATGAGAATCGATTTGCAGTTGTGAGTGAGCCATTCAATTTTGCAGACAATTTGCATTTAAGAATGGCTCACTCACATCTGCCAATCGGTTCTCATCGTTCACTTAAGAGAGCTGTTCAAAAGACTCGACTCGTTCCCCAACATCACATCTCTAGCGCAAATCCACTGACGAAGATAACACGATGATAGTAGAAGATAATGTAACATAACGTGGTAGAAAAACGAGTCACAACAAGCACACAGGATCGTTAAGAGTTGCTGAAGAGTTTATCTGATGACTGTAGGCAGAGGCAGGCTAACACTACCCATTGACTCCCAGTGTTTGAGCTAAGCTAATTAGCTGTGGGTGAGCTCTGCCCGTCTCTTACTTGTTAATGCAGCACAGTTGAAAGAATGGTGTCTATCTGCTTTTCATGGGAGTGAGGCAAGACATGAAAAGGGAAAAAAAAGTTGGTGTATCCCTTTAACGATTTCTACAAATAATCCGATCACTCAGCTGTGATTCTTCCCTGCTGTAGATCGTGAAGGAGGCGTACGTGGACCACACTCAGTTTGATAAGAAAGACGTGCATTATGACCCCTCCAGTAAGCCTGACAGCCCGAAGTGGAGCATGGTAACATCCTCAGAAATCAAAAACCACAATCATTCATCAGACTGAAGCCTGGCAGCTGAGGTTGTCTTCTCTCTCTCAGGTGGACGTCCAGTATCAGAGGATGATGAAGCGTTTCCTGCCGCTGTCCGAGCTGAAAAAGTACCACCTGGAGCACCGCGCCACAGGAGGGCCTCTTAAGGACATGGCACTTTTTACGAGGGCCCGGCTCTCTGTGCAGCCGCTGACAGCTGGTGCATAAAAATTTTATGTTGTTAGGTCGAGATATCTTAATAACAGCTTCATGTACTCCCCCTGCTTTCAGGAAACGATGCTGACTCTGTTATTTCTTTAATGTTTCTCTGCAGAGGAGTTTGACTTCATCCTGAGTTTGGAGGATGAGAAACCTCTGTGAGGACCAGACCTGGCAACAACAACAACAAACAAACACAGTTTTAAATATTTTAACTTGTGTAAATACCATTAAACATTTGTTTTTGCTAATCTGGACCCCATCTCCGATTTTTTTTTAAACTAAACATCCAAATATTACAGAACAAGTGCTGTGCTTTGATTATTTTTATTATTAACCTGTGTAGTTTCAGTTACTTGGAGAGCCCGTATTCTGCTGTTTTTAGTTTAATCTGCCCTTTAGTGTGTTTACCAAGTCTCCTCTGCTTGATTGAGTACTTCTAAGAACAAGACAAAAAGCTTTCAGCATTAGCACCTCTCTATGTTTAAGGAGAGATGAAGATCCCCAGCCCCTCAAAATAGACCCACCAGTGTAACATCATACCTTTGTTTTGTCATCAGTTTGAGCCCATTGGCACACTTCAGTGAGCCTAGTGCAGAGTAAAGACTGTAGAATCAATGCAGAGTTGTTGACAATATGACACAAGCAGCACTGAACTGACCAACTACTAGTGGTGTAATCACCAGTTTCATTGTGATATGATTTCAGTTCTCTGGATGATGTGATAAATGCTGATATTACAAATTCTGAACATTGAAAACAATTCTGGATGTGCAGTGCTGTGCAAGGCGACACAACATTATATTCCTACATTTAGTTAAGACACAGTGTTAGAAATAGATGCAAATCAAGAAAAAGCAACATTTTATTCACTGGAAATATTTTTGAATTTTTAAGGTGGACATTCAGCGATGATTGGGCGAGGCATCACGGTGTATTCATACCCCCTCCAATGTATGACTGAGAGATACATCTGTAGAGATGAAATCTTCATCTCTACGGATACCAACTTCTAACTTTCTGCGCTATTTTCTGCCTACACTGATATCAAACCTTTAACATCATGCATCCCTCCTGTTAACCAAGAAGAGTAGACTGGATCCAAATAATATTAAATACTAAAATGATTCATATGTATTTAATAGGTTACATGACACTGAATTTACCTATGATTCATCACGATTATTATTATTAATGACTGATAAACATGAGAAAATTAAACTTACATACATCTTTAATGTAATTCATATAGCTATTGAACTTCACTGACATGTTGCACTGTGATTTTTTATTTTGTACAAGTGTCAGCAAAGGGCTCTAGCAGGCCCCAGTGATGACAGAGGTGCATCAGCACATCAAGGTCAAAGGTTAAAGAAACTAGACAGTTTTGAAGTGTAACGCACATTTCAGACTCTGACTCCAATGAAGTTGGGACATTGTGAAAAATAAATCAAAAAGTAACCCAACATTGCAGTCCCAAAATCCACGTAGAAATAGATTTTTTTCATTTGTTTTAATATATGCCAACTAACTTTGATTTTATTTTGTTATTTTAATTGAATAGCCTTGTCTGATATTGAGAGAAGCTCTGTTCATTTTATCTATGTATTTCATTTAGTTTAATTGTTATTTTGTTGTTTATCTATTTGTTAAACCTTGAGATACAGCCATGAAAGTGAAATATGATCTGTGATAAAGCTGTATTTTTGTGGTAATGAGCTTCAATAACAATATTATGGCAGAAAAAAATTAAAACAAAATACAATGATTTGCAAATCCTTTTTCGACCTATATTCAAATGAATTCACTACATAGGCAATATATTTATTGTCCAAACTGATAAACTTAATTGTTTAATTGAACATATTCATTTATTTGATATTAATGCCTGCAAAACATTCCAAAAAGTTGTATTAATTGTAATCTGCTTTTATTAAGGTTTTACACACTACATCTCAACTTCACTGGAATTCTGGGCTGTACATTAGTTTTTTGTATTGACGTAAGTGAAACTTAAATGTAAAACATGAACATTAAAATAGAAAGTGGGTATTTATTTTAAGCACCGTGGTGCTAACTTGTGCTGTTTTTAGGACGTCCCTGTGGGCACCTCAGGGGCTTCCTCAGCACAGCATTTGCATTTTCAATCAACATATAAAAAACTGAAACCTTCAATTCTCTCTTATTTTCTAATGTTGTTTGAAGCAAACATACCATCACAGCCCCATCACCACCTTAACAGGCAGTTTTCCTTGGATAGAACATTGAGGAGTATTTTTTTTTTTTTTTTTTTTTTCACCCAAAGCATTAAAGTTTCTGACACTTCCACTCATTCCTGCAACACAACCCAGTCAGAGCACCTGCTTTTCCATTTGGCATCAATTTATTTGACTTTGAGGGACAAGGAAGAGTTGATTAGCATTTTGCAAAAGATAGATAGTTCTACTGTAACTTCTCTTCTCTGGTTAAAAGACTAAAATTATGTTAGAGGCAGGAGGATTTCATTTGCTCAATACACTTAGGCACAACTCTGGAGTCCCTAATAAAGAGGATACAGAAGACTTCACACCATGAGACCTTTGTTTTCCCTAACACACCACTGGAATGCTGAGGTAAAGCAGATGATCATGGAGGACATTTCTGTGGCACCATGTGCTGAGTAATCGATGTACACGAGCCGGACTGACGGACAGGAGTTCAACTTTGAGCTGGTCGTATTTACAGGTTAAAAAATGCAATAATACTTCAGTTTTCAAATAAAGAAAGAAAATTCCAGTTTGATTATTTTTGTGCAAACAGACAGAGAGATGTGTTTAGCATGGAAACAGCAGTGCAAAGTTATCTCAGATTCGACCTTAAACAGTGTTAGGAATGATTTCTATTAAGGTGGAATGTAGTAGAAACATAATGTTAAATTACATTAATTAGAAGATTAGAAATGATTGAATGAGAGCATTAATTAGACTGTAACAAAGATAGAGCTTCAAAATGTAAGAATATATCACAGAGGATTTTACACAGTGAACATGGCGTTAGTTTGATTCCCATAAAGAAAAAAGAAGCATAAATGAGGAAGGACAGGACCAGCAGCCCGAAGCCACGCTAAACGCCTCATGCAAACTGTCTCATTGTTCCCATAATGCAGTGCTGTGTGTCGGCCTCCCTTCGTCCTCCCTTTACGAGCAGCGGCTGCAAAATCAGAACAGCTGCTGCGCCAGATGTTGTACAGTCGACAGGTTCCTCCACCACAGACGCCGATGTGGAGTCTGATGGGAGGAGAGACCGCAGGGTGGCGTTTTCTCTCTTCTCTATCCGCTCTCCTCTTTGGCCGCCTGCTCCAGCGCGCTCTCTGAAGCAGCCGAGCCCTCGAACCTCTGCGAGGCGATGGCGGCCTGATGGGACATGCTCTTCCGCACCACGTCGCCTTTCCTCCACAGTGTGATTTCCTGGATGGAGAGTAGGGAGGGTTCAGGTGTTTAAAATTCAGTTTTCATCCCTGATATTTGTTAATACTTGTAAATAAGCAAATATAATATCAAGTGCAATACCCTGTTAAATGTCACACAGTGCTGTCTTATTATATTCATATTGTAAATATTGTTAATGTTGATAGAGTAAATTCCCTGGCCTGGTTCACAGTCTCACTTTACTTATTTGATTTATTTTTCCTTCATAACGAAGTTGATACAGCTTAAAGATTCTGCATGCTGCAACCTGCTTTCTTATTTTTACTTAATATTTAGGCTCTTATCTATTTTAATGTCTTTTCGATATTCCTACTGCTATACTGTGAATAAGAGCAACTGAAACAACCGAATTTCCCCTTGAGGATTAATAAAGTATTTTTGATTCTGAAAATTATATAGTACAGTAGTATAGTACCTACAATATAAATATAGGGGTAAAGATGTTAGTCAAATATTATTTTAGAGGCTCTGGTCAAGTAAAATACTAAATAAAAACACCCCAAACAGAACTGCAGCAATTTAATTAAGTGTCCTCATTTTTTATTATATAGTTTTAAAAGCAAAGATTACAATAACTGAACAGAAGCCCTACCCAGACCAACTACCACACTGTTTTTTTCACTCGGCTGACTGACGAGTGAATTATGGCTGTTTTCTCAAGAAAAGTGAAACAAACAAAAAGACCAATTAAAACTAATCCAAGACTAAGCATGTGAAAATAAAACTAAGAAACCAGATTTAAAAACTCACTAAGACTGAACTGAAAAAAATGAATTAACACATAAAAGTAAAAACCTCTACAAAAATCCAGAGCTATCATAACCTTCATATGGTTTGGATTCATTTCCACTGAAGATAATTTAATATTAAACACTTCAAGTTTACTCTGTGAATGCTCCACAAAGTTTAGTCACAGCTAGAATCCAAACCAGCTTTCCTCAAATGCACTCAGTTGCATATTTTCATCTGTTTTAATCTGTTTTTTCATAATCTATATTTTATATCCCAAGAAGGACACTGATTTTAATTGGATATCGAGAATAAAAGGAAATCTTTTAATCTTTGGCATCTCATTTCCGAACATCCGCTGATGTTTATTATTTTAATTTTCCCCCGAGAATTCCTTCATCGAGTTACAATCTTTGCAACCGGACGTCCTCTCTGCCTGCAGAGGTAGTTCACAGAAGCTGAACCTGCCCCTGAGACACAGGATGAGTACAAGCATCATTCAGGCCAAATCAATCAATCAATCTTTATTTGTGTAGCTACAGCTCATAACAAGAGTTATCTGAGGCACTTTAAAACAGAGCAGGCTAAGGCCAAACTCTTCATTTATAGATACACATACATGCATATATACAAATACATATAATAAATATATCTGTATATACAAATACATATATCCAGAGATGTATGCATCTAGGCAGAGACAAAGGGACTAAAATCACATTTTTCTCTGCTGAATATAGACTCAATCAATCCATCTTTTTATATATAGCACCATATTTGTCTTTGCTGAATATAGATTTATTAAAGGTAAGTCCCTTGAGATGTGGCATCTCATTTTCATCTCAAGAGGGTCTTCGTGTCTATATGGTTGTAAAGATATTTACTACGGATGAATAATCAATAAAACCATGGATAAGGAGATTAATCTAATATTAACATTAAAATCTATAATGAATATAATCTGGGGAGGAATGATGTTGATTAATATGGCAGCATCTAGCTGAACTGCCATGACTTGAGTTTAACTGGTCTAAATATCTTCAAGGTATGGCAGGTAGGGATGCACAATATTGGATTTTTGCCGATGTCCGACATGCCAATATTGTTTTTAATTCATTATCGGATGATACAGATACTTAACTTTTTAGGCTGATATCAGCCAATATCGATATCAAACCGATAATATTGAGCATCCCTAATGGCAGGTCCTTCCTTCCTGCAGCTGTTGGACTCCACAACAAAAAACTCTCTTGTGTGCAATAAACCATATTTATATGTTTATCTGTACAGACATGTTAGCATATTCTGTTTATAGTCATACATATAAATATCTCAAATTTTCCAACTGTAATATATCGAACATGTACATAACAGCTGTAAATACCACATCTCAATATTACTTACCTTCATTTGTAAATTTCAGTCTTTAAATTTCTTTTTTGTATTTTATCGCTGCTGTAAATTTGGAATTCCCGCTGTGGGACTGATAAAGGAATATCTTATCTTAAAAGTATGAATTTATGTGAAATGATGTTATTTCTGTTGATGGTTGAGGCAGGACAGAGCTCATGTAGTGGAGCAGGTCCATGGCATACGAACATACGTGTGCTTTTTGCAGGAACTGCCTGAAGATAAATGTTTCAAACTGAGACGCCGGTGAGTTTGATCGTCCGTCAGAGGCTCACCTGCTGCTTGAAGTAGCGCCTCTCCTCCTCATCGATCAGCACCAGGTTCAGGTAGTAACGCACTGAGAACTTCTTGTTGATGTCTCTCATGGTGGGAGTCAGATCATAACCAGCCAGGAATAACCGGATGGGAATGGACTCTCCTGAAAAGAGGGAGCACCTTAGTCTTGATTTATGACATCAAACTGAGAATAAGGAGGTTTCTGATCAGTTCTGTTCTTGTTTGCTGCTGTCAGTGAACTTTATCCTGAAGCATCATTTATTCTTATGGTATCAATTGTATAGGGTGTGTAGAGGATACAGGATGTTATAGGTGTGATATGTACAGCAGATAATGATAAGTATGTAAACATGCTGCACATGCAAGATATCATCAGCAGTTCTTTGTTTTTGGAATATGCATGTATTTGTTATGGTGACTATCCATGTTTGTTTTTTGCAGTGTTGAAATAAAGCATTTAATTTGATTCAATACTGATGCAATCTTCTTAAAGCCATGCTCTGCGGCTGTTTGAGCTGCTGTGTTGAACTGAACAGGACCAGACTATCTGACCCCATGCCTCTGTTTGTCACCACCAAGGTGTTTGTTTGTTTGTTTATTTTTAGCAAGATTACGCCAAAACTACTCGACAGATTTTTCTGAAATTTTCAGGAGATGTTGGTAATGGCCCAACTTAGAAATGATTAGATTTTGGCAGTGATACATATATTTGTCTAGATGCAAAAAATTCCAAAAATTTCATAAAATCCTGTAAGTTAACATTAGGCGGAATTTTAAAAAATCATATCTCTGCCATTTTTAATCAGATTCGCTTCCAATTTCACAGGATAATATGGGGTTCATGTCTCCATCATTAAGGTAAATTTCATCTGGATCAGATCCAGATTGACGTAAAAAAAAACCACTGAACTTTATAATTGGAAATTGACGACATTCAATAATTCATATAAATAGTATCTTTTACAGGGGTTGTGGAAAAACCACTGCCAGAACTGAGCTGCTTGATGGAGGTCTGCACTCTCTGAGTGCTTGTCTAGGATTGGATTTGTTGTGTGTCAATTGTTTCATGTTATGAATGTTTTTTATGTTTTCTTATTGTTTGGACTGTGAGTTTTTACTGTCTTACTGTGAGTCTTTTGTGATCACTTAATCACCCTTTAAGGGACAACCAATGAAGTGAAGTTAGCAAATATGAATGAAAGCGATGTTTACCTCTGACCGGAGCTCCGTCCATGATCTCATATTTTGCGATGGTGTCGTTTTCATGGTACACGCTCGGCCCGGTGCCTGTCGTCTCACGCTTGATGATGTCGATCTCCATGTGCTTGATCTTAATCCTCACCAGCAGGAAATAGATTTTTCCCACAATGACATCTTTGAGATGGTACCTACGTAATGAAAAATCACGAAGAGTAAGAGCGAGCACTTTCAGGTTTGGTAAATAATCAGAAAAGAACAACACTAACAGCTTCAGTAAGTGATCATTGAATCAACTATACAGAGTAAACTCCAGCTTTAAGCATCTTTATGTCATTATTATTGGGCTGTGGGAGTTACAGGAGGCCATGCTGCCTATTTGGCCATATCAGTGATATATAATGGAGCCTAGTCTGTTAAAGTGAGAAATGTTGTTTTTGTGGTTTTTATGGGCCGCATTAGGTTATTCAGGGCAAAATTAGAGGGAAGGGCTGTTTCAGTGAGATCTTGACAAGGGCATAAGTATCTTATGATTTATATAGACTATTTTAACTGTTCATTTTGACTTTGACCTGATAAAATCATAACTAGACAGCACCTGGAGAGCACAAACCTCCTCCACAGGAGCTCACATGGTGCTGTCACACCTATAAGCAGTAGCTCCATGACCAAACAACCCTCATAATCTGATTCCTTGGCCCTGAAGACCATTAACTTAAGCACAAGAGACTCTTACCTGACCTGAACACTCTTTAAACTTTTAGAATATCTTTGGAAGTCAGTTAGACTCATTTAATCTTGCAAACTGCAGGATTAACACGATCCATGTACTTCACAGATTAGTGAGAAGGTTCATCTGTGTGTCAGATAATGACCAAACCATCGAGTCCTAAAGATCTGCCAGGACCGTTCAAATGATCTCCAGGTTGGTGACCACTGACATGAACTTTGTGTTGATTTAATCATGAAAATTTTCATCTATGGTCGAGGTTGGAGAATGTGTGGTAACAAGTCTGCAGGTCATTTTCATATAGTTGGGACTGTTCTGTTGTTTCTTATTACTGTGGGGATATTATGACAGAAGTTAGGTCTATAATCAGGCCTGAGATAAATTTTTCTTTCAGTGCTGTATATTTGGGAAATGTGCCAACCGGAATCAAAAACATAACTTATTTTAAATACTAGTTGGTAGGAGAAAGGCAGTTACCAGGAAATGGTTGAATAAGGAACCTCTTTTTTGGTATGCTACCAAAAAAAGGGAAAAACTGGAAAAACTGGAAATCATGCTGTAACCTGAAGTGATGTCTTTGTCCTTTGTGAAATTTGTTCTGGAATAACAGGAGACTTCTGAGCTCAAGGACATTAATTGACTTGTAAAAGGAGACTAAGGAAATACTGACTTGCACATCTTATTGAAGCCTTATTGTAAATTTTTATTTTATTTTAAATGTAGTTTAAGCTCAATATTCTGTGCATTCATTCTGTCTGTTATGTGATGTCTGTGCCTGTCGGATTATTGTTCCGTGTGTTTGTTAAAAAACAAAAATATAAAAATAAAGATTAAAAGAAAGAAAAATCTGCATCTAAAGGATTGCTGACAGCTCATGTGTGATGCTTACTTGGATTTGTTGTACTCAAACTCAATATGGAGACAGTCCTCAATCCCTACTTCCATTTTAATGGAGGAGTTGAGCTCAGGGTAAGTGCTCAGGGTGTGGACAACGATGTCCATCTCTTTGCTGATGTCATTCAGTCGTCTGATCACCGTGGCACGAAGAAAATATCTGAAAATAAATCAGACAGTTAAACAGACACCTGAACAAAGGCGTATCAACATCCTGTGTGGAGAAGCTCGGTTTATCCCTAACCATGCGACAGGCAGGTTAAAGTGTGATGTTAACGGTCACTCAGGCCGTCGCCTGTAAAGTGAAGTGAATGATCAAGCTCACCTTAGTTTGACATTCTGGCCCGTGTACGACTCGTAGGGTTTTTCAACATGAGTGAACTCAAAGTCGAAGGTCTGAGACTGAGTCATCTCCCCCGGCCTTGCGAGATCTTTCACCAGGGACACAAACTCATGATGGTTTCCTCTGTCGTAATACAACTCTGAGGGGGGAATATCAGCAAGGGCACAATGAGAGGTGTGAATGTTTGTCAGATTAACACAGGTGAGGAAATAACTGGTTTGACTGACCAACCTTTTAACCTTTCAAATTATTATTTATTTTATTCCTTTTTCCACAAACAGAAATGTAAGGAATACACCAGTGTAATTTTGACAGCACCTTTTGATTTAGTGATAGTTATAGCCTTTTGCCTAAATATCTTGTAATTTTAGTCATAATTTAGTCATCAAAATTGTTTTAATTTTAGTCTAGTTTTTGTTGATGAAATTTCACATTTTAGTCGATGAAATCTGCTGTAAATTTAGTTGACTTAAATAAGAAGTATAAAGGGTAAGGCATTTTTTATGTTTCCTTGAATTTCTAAAGTCATGTTTTACACTTGGATAAAATCAAACATCTAATAACCCTTTATTGAATGCTAGTAAAGTCTGAATGTATAAATGAACAAAACAAATTGAACTTTTGTGTGAAATGCAGTCACCTTTATTTAGGCTACCTGGCAGAGCATCTCAGTTACAATACCAGAACTGACAACAAACAGTGAACCTGCTCTACATGAATATATCAATTCATAAAGAGAGGAGCTCTGATTGGATCGCTCACACTCCCACCACCACCAGCTAGCCTGTGATTGGATGTCCCTCTTAACTCATCCAACCTTTCCACACAACCAAAGTAGCTGTGATTGGATATATTCCTAACTTGTCTCTACTTTCTACATGACCAAATTAGGTCTGATTGGATTAAGTCTCTGTCAAAAATTTTAGTCTAGTTTTTATTTGTTGAGGAAAATGTCAGTTAATTTAGTTTTAGCTTTTGTCCATGTGCACTTGTTTTTATTGGTTACTGACTGTCTAGTTCGTCAGGGGAAAAAAGGTTGTTGACAAAAACTATGATGAAAATAATTAGTCAACAAAGTAAACACTGGAATACACACATAAATCTCATACCTCATAACTGATGTTGCCCACAAAAAAAACAGACAAAACAGATTCAAATAACATAAAATAGAATACTTTTAAACCTTTAAAGATATTTTGGTAATACCGTGTCAACCTGTACTCAATATATTCAATAATATTAATGCATGTTAAAAGCAGCTGCATCTCCTCACAGTCCAAACGCTGTGAGGCACTTGTTTTATTCTTGTCCATCATTTCATGTATGCATTAGTGTATCTCTAATTTTGATCTCCACCAACTCCTGATAAAAATCTTCGTCTGTAGCTCTTTGAGTGGTAGGGTATCTTCTCCAGGGACTGTATTATTTATCACATCCTTGAGTAGAACTGAATCTTACTTTTCTGTGCAGCTTTACAAAAAGCAGAACTAAGGTGAGGAAATTATGAGTCAACATTCAAATGTTTGCTTTAAAAATACAGTGGACAGTATTTCCTGAGGCATAACCTACATTTTTGCACACTCTATGTTTGCAAAATGTCCAGCAGTGATAATAAAAAGTGGTTTAAAACGTTAAGACTGTATGAGGAGGAGGTCTGCTTATCTTTGAGTCTTGGTGAGAATCCAAAGTAACAACTGAAAACACTGATAAACCAGTCTGAGTCTCTAATGCATTACCAAATGACCAATCATCCTGCAGAAACTGTGTGACAAATGTGCCTAAAAGAACTACAAAACTGTCTTCATTTCAACAGTTAATGTTTTTATTTTACTCCAAGACACATCTTATATGTGTCTTTAAGTGATTCATGATGTGGAAGCACCAAAAAACACAGCAGGAAGGACAAAACTGAATTACAGGATGCTAATAATCTAAAATTTATAATATATGAAACTAACAAAAGGATCAATTATTGATTTGATTAGAAACTATTGTCCCAATACTTAAACTAGGGATGCATTTTAATCATTATAACCATAATGGTATTGGCTGATAATTGCCTAAAAAGCTGATATCGATATTAGCAGTTATGAACATATTAAGGCGTAACATTGGCTATAAATATCTCATATATTGGCTGTTGTACTGGTAGAATGCACAAATGCATCAATTGGTTAACCTCATCACCACCCAACATCCACTTTCATAAATCAACAGTCATTTATCAAAGCATAAAATGTTGTTTGTCTTATTTCACATCTATTTTTTACTCTGATTTCCTTTACATGCTCGAAAAGGAGTGGGAAGAAGTACAAACTTATTAAATCCCACCCCTTCTCCATTAGGTATCAAAAGTCAATTATTCCGTTTCCTGATTATATATATCCAATTACTAAATCTCATTCAGAATAATCAACAATCATATTTGCCTTATGAAAAAATATATCAATACATATCTTCCCCCACATTTTTACTGTAACAAATTAAACCTTTCTATAAAAAATGTGTTCTTATGATTCTTTTGAAATCATATAGACAAAAAAATACATAACAAAACAAATAGACACTTAACACCTGGTGAAAGCCACACCTTGTTCCTCCCTGTACCCTGTGAAAATTAGTTCTTTGTACCTTTTTTAAATTGATTGATTGATTCGTTAAGCTCAACATTAAAGTACGCAAATGTACCGTATTGTTTCACCTCATCATCACTGTATGAGTACATTTAAAAACAGGCTATTTATTTTCAGGAGTCAAATGGTTTTTTTTTTTCTTATTATTTCTATTTTGGTGATAATGTGTTTGGAAATATCAACATATCAGATATCAGCCAAAAGCAAATAATGTGCACCCCTAATAATTTGTTTGGAAATATCAACATATCAGATATCAGCCAAAAGCAAATAATGTGCACCCCTAATAATTTGTTTGGAAATATCGACATATCAGATATTGGCCAAAATCAAATATCGTGCATCCCTAAAGATGTGTTTGGAAATATCGACATATCAGATATCGGCCAGAATCAAATATCGTGCATCTCTGCTAGAGCTTTGACATTAAGGTGCATCATAATCTTTTTAAGAAGGATTATAATCCATGGATAAATATTGTGGTACATTGATCCAGTACCCACCTATCTGTCCCACAAACTCGATCTTGATGCCCTGGTGCTCCAGCCTCTTGCCCGGGTTCTTCAGTGTGACGTTCACCTTCCCACTGACTGTCTCTCCATCGTAAAACAGAAAGTATTTGTCCTTCTTTCCGTCCTCAGTCTTGTGCTCAGCTTTCTTCCTCGTCTCAGCATCATTGAGGACCACATCAATGTCCGCACTCTGTCCAAAGCTGAAGAAACTCATGGTGACCTGATGTGAGAGCTGATTTACTCTTTCCCTGAAGATTCAGTGACCTGTTAGCAAATCTGTGAGCAAACAAACACAGCAAAGGGCCTTCGGGGGACTTCAGCTCTTTTAACGAGCCTGACAAAGACCACTAAATACTCTTAAACACGGAGATATGACACAGACGAGCCCACATTAGCTACATGTCCGTAATCATCCCAAACGACGAAGAAAAACAGCGATACGACGGAACAGCGATAACAAGTCCATCAGCGGAATTAGACGCCTCCCTTTCCCTCTTCTTTAAATTAACGTGTCCAGCATATAGTCTGCCCCGAAGATGTACTAGTTTGCTGTGTAATGGACGAAATCCCCGCCGAGTGGATAAATCTTACATGTTTGTTTTCAGTGAGAAAAGACGGAGAATGTTGTCAAATGATCAGGATGTACGACACCTGCGTCATATCAACTACTACCGGGGCAAGCCTTTCAAAATAAAAGATACCCGAGGGACTGTAGACGCCTCATTGACTGACGCTGCCTATTGGAGCTGGCGTATCAACCGACCGCCATCTTGGATGGGTCTGCCATGCAACTCCCCGAATTTTCACCCGATTTTCACACGGTTTAGTTTGTTACAAACGACAGAAATGCACTTATGATATAAGACGCTGCCACACATTAAAAATACCTGCTCTCATGCTGTAATACTTTGTATTGTACTCTTTTTAACTGTGCAATGAGACAGTACAGTGAGACGGACAGACAACTTGTGAACAACAACATTTGTGGTCATGTAAGTGTGTGTGTGTGTGTGTGTGTGGGTGTGTGTGTGTGTGTGTGCTAAGAATATGATTGGGGATATTCACAGTTGCATTACTATCACAGAGAAAGATATGATTTTAATGGTGGTTCAGGGAAATGGTAGTAACAAGGCTTGCATGATCATAAAATGATAACAACAACAATAATCATAAAAAAACAGTTAGTAGACAGGCAGAAGGAACAATAACAAAAAAAGAAGTAAAAACAAAACTAAAAATAGAGGATATATATAACTTTTTTCATAATCATAGTGAAATATATATATGTAAAAAAGTCCCTCACCAACTTAATACATTTTGTAATAATAATAATAATAATGATAACAATAATAATATTGAAATATTATTAATATTAATATTAATATTAATTGTAGTAAAATTAATAATAACGATGGCAACATCAGCCATAATAAAAGTGAAATTAAATAAAATTATAGTATGGATGTTTATATATAAAAAAAAACAAAGAAGAAAAATTATTATAATAACTAGAACAACAGATTAATAAAAAAAAATAAACATTGGATAGGGTATTAATGAGCAGAGGGGGAACAACAACAACATTAGCGGCAAGTGATATGATGGTCGGGAAGAGGGGTTGTTACTGGTGTGGCTATGGTTATAGGGAGAGAAGATGTAAAGGGGGCAGTGAATAAGTAGGTAAAGAAATTAAATATAGTAAAATATGGATATAATGAAGTAAAGGAATTAAGAATAGATATATGAGAAGGAGAAAAAGGGAAAGGTATGTTGATAATAAAAATAATAATAACAATAATTACAACAATATAACAAGGGGATCAAGAAAAGAAATGAACAAATAGATGAGTAAGTCTGATGAGTAAGTAATAATGGTAATGATAGAAATGGTGATAGTAATAACAACAACTGTAATAACAATAATAATAAGAAGAATATTAATAATAACAATAACATTAATGGTAATTCTTTTTTAATTGTATTTTACTTTATTTTTTAATTCATCATCGCTGTCATTGTAGTATGTGTTAGTTATGGGTGGGGTGTATTATGCATTATGCTGTTTGACAAAGACAGATTGTTTGGCATATTAATAAATGTATACATGAATTAATTGTATATTTTAATAAAGAAACAGTTTGATTGTTCATTTGAATTTATCTCTCTCTCACACACACACAATCATGACCCTTCTGTACACACCAAAACACATGAATTTCTTCATATGACTGTTGACATGCGTATTAAACTTTAAATGTTGTTTTTTTTTTTTTTTACTCAGTTGGGTTTGAATAAAACTAAAACACGTCATCTGCTTTCAATACCGCGCCGTTCAGTGTAACCTTAGGCTGCACAAAATACGGACATGGATGCATTGACTCCGGTTGTTTCTGGTGCTACACTGGAGTGGAGAGACCCATCCAATATGGCGGCGACGCTGCATTACGCTCCAGCACGGAATGAGACGTCTACGTATATCATGGACCAGACACCGAGGAGAAAGTAAGTTTATTTTAATTATTTTAATTTCATTTGAGATAATATTGTGTATTTCGCTTCACTTGACGCTTAAACATAATATTTTGTCGCCATGTTAGAGCTAATCACAACTACATTTACTTAAATGAGCAAAATGTCGCCCTGTGAAAAATAAAACACTTAAATGTCGGCTGAGGCTTTTCATCAAAAAGTTAACGACGGAGAGAGCTTTTCTGAAGTTTTCACAACTTTTTTTTTAATCAACATTTATTCTTTTTAAGTCTGAGAGGGAACCATTTGTTCATAAACCTACACACCAAGTGCCAATAAACAGAAAACCTAGCAAAAACATCGAATATAGCATTACAACTGTATCTCTAAATATGATAACAACCCATAAAAATGAAATTTTACTCAACAAGTTAAAAAGAAACAACCATATATAAACATCACCACCTAGTGTTACCGTGGCGTAGCTACATTATATTGCCCAACAGCCTGTATGCTATATGGAGACGTGAAAAACATAGGTTAACCCCAATGAAAATTCAATAAAATAATGAAATAATATATTTATTTTACACTTTTAAAAAGCCCCTGTTAACTGACATATTTATGGATCCATTAATCACTGTAAGCCAAAAGATCAAACCAAAATCTTAGGCTCACCCCATTCACATCTATGCAAAACAACCCTCTTCACATGCTTTATTTTTACCAACTTACACAAATCCAGCAGCAAACAGTTAGACTTCACTTGGCACAGTTTAATCTTTGGAAAAAACAGATGAATAGAAGGGACGCCAAAGTATAAATCCCTCCCATCTGTTATTTCTTCAAATTGCAGAAGAGGGTGCTCTGTTGTTGGTTTTATGAGGGTAACAGAATGTGCAGGTGTGTGTGGAAATTAATACACAAAGGACTGATGAAGAAAATTTCAGAAGTTATTAATTTGTCGTGAAAATCACTTCAACAGGAGTTGTGGTCATAACCGCTGGATGTACAAATCCCCCTAAACTTGCCTCAATGCCCACCGACACTCAATATTTTTATACAGACATTAGAAGAGCTTTGAGAGCACAAACCACAGTCCTGATATTCTAAGCTGAATTATTATGGGAAATTTATCTCACAATGTCAATAAACCGTCACAAAAGAATCCTGGATCGAATCCAGATTCAGATCACTACCAAAATCTGATCGCTTCTTCCTTTTGCCATGACCAGCATTCCCTGAAAGTTTCATCAAAATCCATCATGGACTTTTAAGTTATCTTGCTCACAGACAGATGAACAAACATCAGCAAAAACCTAACCTCCATGGGGAAGGTCATTTAAACGTATAAAGCACTGATGGAGCACATATAAAGCTAAATTATCAGCTGCATAGTTGTAGTAATGATCCATTTTTTAGTTTTTTTTTCTTTATTAATTTTTCACGTATTTCAAATTAGTTTTAATTTTTAGTTTTCAGATTTCCTTTACAATAATTTTATTTCTTTAAAGGTTCTTTTAAATCATCTTTATATTTTAAAGTGTTGGTCCTTGCCTATGGTTTTATAACCTGCCTGTTGAGTTGTACATTGTGTTGTGTTGTATGTTTGATACTTTCATAATTATTGCTGTCTTTGTGAAGCACTTTGTAACTTGATTTTGAAAAGTGATTTGTAAATATTTTATTTTTATTTTTTCTTATGGCATGCTTTTACAGATTTTCAAGGTACACCTGCACTTGTCTTGAGGCACGCCCTGCTGTACCAAATAAGAACCACTACAGTAAATAACCATAACTGGGAGTCCTGATCCTGGGAAAAAGCCGAAATATTATTGTAGCCACAAGGAGGCTATAAACTTATTGATTTTATCAAACAATTCTGCAAACTTCATCATTACTCTTTCTCTCATCAGTGCTGCAGACTTTTTAAAATAAATCCTTATTCCAGCTTCCTTCACTGTTAGGAGACCTCTGGATAATGAGGGGACGGCTCAGATTCAGAGTTTTAATGATGAAAATGCTCATTTCTTTGCAGCTGCTGCTGGAGTTTGTTGTGCACGCTCCACAAACACCTGCCAGCTAAAATAATTAGAAAGTCTTTTTGTATGAAGAATATTGATCATATTCATTTACTAGAGCTTTGGTCTCAGGAGAGAGGGCATATGAGACAAATTAGTCTCAGTTCATACGTTGATGATCTGCATAATCAAAGTAACACTTGGTTGAATTTTTATGGGACAAAGCCAGAGGGCACCCCAGGGTGTCACAGCACTTCTGTTGAGAAAGGCAGCAGAATATTGTCCCATGTGTTTTTATGTGGCACTTGTTTTTACAGGCAGTGAATTTAACCTAAATTCATGCTGTATTTTCAATCAGCAAGTATAATTTCAAAGTACATTTGCATTTTATTTGCCTTTTGGGTAATTGGTAGATAATTTTTGGGGAAAAATACATATTTTAGGTAGATATCTTTTTATTCAACATGTCTTTGTCACAACTTGGCAGATAGAATTAGATTGGATGTACCCGACATAGATAATACTTTACTAATTTAATGTAGACAACACTGATAAAAATGTGAATATTGGCATAATTGTTAAGGCATTTTTGAAAGTAACATTTTTGTAGAATATTGAAATTAATTAATAGCTTGGCATTGTTTTCAATAACTCATTTAGACTTACATAGCACAAAGTGCCTTACAGTAAAAAAAGAAAGAAGTACAAACAGATAAACATAAGAATATACAAAAAATGCAAGAATGAAACTTGGATAATAATTTATTGAACAGGCAGAATTCAGAATGAGAGAACAACTCTCTATGTAAGGCACAATTAGCCTTCTCTTGCAATTAAAAAAAATAAAATACTGGATCCACAGAATCTAGTCACTTTTTCCTTGTACCATGACCGACATTTCCTGAAAATTCCCCTAAAATCTGTCCATAACTTTTTGAGTTATTGTGATCACAGTGTATCCAAATCGAAATATCCAAAAAAACAGAGAGCACAGGTTAAAATAGGAGGGGAGGATTCATTATTTAAATTAACAGTTTTGGTTGGTTAATTGTCTCCAGGTTTCAAGCACTTAATACAGCATGACACCAGTGTTAATTTTGACAGCACTTTTTAATTTGGGTATAGTCTTTTGCCTATAATATCTTTTAGATTTATTTATAATTTAGTCATCTAAATTGTTTTAATTTTAGTCTAGTTTTAGTTGATGAAATTTCAAAACATTTTAGTCAACCAAATCTACTGTAAATTTAGTCGACTAAAATATGAAGTGTAAAGGGTAAGGCATTTTTTATGTTTCCTTCAATTTCTGAAGTCATGTTTTACACTTGGATAAAATCAAACATCTAATAACCCTTTATTGAATGCGCGTAAAGTCTGAATGTATAAATGAACAGAAACAAATTGAACTTTTGTGTGAAATGCAGTCACCTTTATTTAGGCTACCTGGCAGAGCATCTCAGTTACAATACCAGAACTGGCAACAAACAGTGAACCTGCTCTATATGAATATATCAATTCATAAAGAGAGGAGCTCTGATTGGATCGCTCCACAACTTATCCCACCACCACCAAGCTAAGGCAGCTGTGATTGGATGTCCCTCTTAACTCATCCAACCTTTCCACACAACCAGAGTAGCTGTGATTGGATATATTCCTAACTTGTCCCTAATTTCTACATGATGAAATTAGGTCTGACTGGATTAAGTCTCTGTCTAGTTTTCATCTGGGGAAAAAAGGTTGTTGACGAAAATTATGACAAAAATAATTAGTCAACAAAATTAACACTGCACTACAGACAATGTATTTCTGAGAGATGGATCTCACTTTTTCACTAGTTGAAGAAGAAGCAGAAGAACCTGATCTCTTCCCTTCAGGCTGCATCAGGAGCTGATGGTCATATCAGACTCCAGCAGTCAGCTCACATCCACTCCCCACACAGATGACACGATATTTGCAGTAACAGCTCAGCAGGAGTGCTCTGACACCCTTCACTGCTGCTGCAGAGGGCCAAATATCTTTGTGTGAGGTTCAATGAAGACACGATCCAGCGTCAGACTGACACAGTAATCCCCCTGAGCTGTTGGATTCTGTGTGGAGTTATGAGAGACGACACAAAGGTGCACACACAACAACAGAGATGAAAGATGCAGAAATGTTAAGCTCTGTTTTCTAGATTAGGCCTTTGAAGAACAAAAGTCTTAGGGTGCTTCACAAAAACAGAGACAGCAACAAAAGCAGAGCAGCAGGTCTAACAGATGGGTATCCAGCAGCAGCAGCCCTCATCTCCAGTGGGAGAGAGTTTCAGAGTTCAGAGCAGCAGCCCTCAGCACAGCCTCTTTTAGTTCAATGTGTTGTACGGTTCACAGCTCTTAAATTGTGGACTCAGACCACAGCAGACTTTTCCACTTTGCCTTAGTCCATCTCAGATGAGAAGCCGGCGGTGTTTGTTGATATTTGTCTTTGTCTTTGCATGGTAGAGTTTGACCTTGACCTTGTAGATGTAGAGATGAACTGTGTTCACTGACAATGGTTTTCTGAAGTGTTCCTGAGCCCACGTGCTGATATCCATCACAGAATGATGCTGCTTTATAATGCAGTGCTGCCTGAGGGATCACAGGTCACGGGCATTCAGTGTTGGTTTTCTGCCTTGCTGCTTACGTGCAGAGATTTCTCTGATTCTCTGAATCTTTTGATGGTATTAAATACTGTAGATGATGAAATCCCTAAATTCTTTGCCATTGTACATTGAGAAGGGTTTTTAAACTGTTGGACTGTTTGCTTATGCAGTTGTTCACAAAGTGGTTGACCTCACCCCATCTTCACTTATGAATAACTGAGCCTTTTGGGGATGCTCCTTTTAGATTAGATTAGATTTGATAGAACTTTGTTAATCCCTTGGGGAGACTCCTTCAGGGAAATTAAGTTTCCAGCAGCATTGTACAGTACACGGTAAAAAAAAGCACAGGATATCAACAAGTAAAAAAGTTAAAACAATTAGCAGATATCCTAGTATATATAAATAAAAATATGGCTACTGCTTCTTCCCATCTTCTGTTGTCCTGTTACTCCTCCTCCCCCTGGGTGAGGAGTTGTACAGTCTGATGGCCTGAAGGACAAAAGAGTGTCTCAGTCTTAGGAAGGAGCAGTCTTGGGCTGAACAGGCTCCTCTGGTTGCAGATGACAGGGTGCAGAGGGTGACTGGCTTCATCCATAATGTCCAGCAGTTTGTCAATCATGATACTCACCTGTTTCCAATTAACATTTTCACCTGTGAAATGGTCCACACAAGTGTTTTTGAGCCTTCCTTAACCTCTCCAGTCTTTTGTTGCCCCTGTCCCAGCTATCTTGGAACGTACAAGCAAGCATTGAATTCAAAATGAGTGAATATTTGCAAAAACACAAAGAAGTTTATCAGTTTGAACATTAAATATCTTGTCTTTGTGGTGTATTTAATTGTATATAGTCTGTTTTTCTGTTTTACACAGTGTCCTGACTTCTTTGGAACTGTGGTTTCTAATAGTATACACAGCAGTTATATCCGTATGCATTTACTCATTGGTCCCTCATATTCTTGCATTTGATCAATGAGCACAATCCTGAGGCTGAAAACTGCTTTGACAAATGCCTTCTGTACGTCTGCAGATTCAAGCTGCTCCTTGTGCAGGCTCATGAATCTCACCGTGGCCTAGATCCACGTTTCTCTTTCCAAGAAGGATATTTTGTGCATCTAAAACTGGAGGGGGTTTCAGAGACAGGTATACTCACATTAAGAACAGATGACCACAATCCCCTGGAGTCTGTGCTTAAAAGCATTTTAATGAAGCACCTGCTGAAGTGAAGCAGAGGCTGTGCGGCTCCAAAGGTTCGACTCTGAAGCTTCATTCACTCTGAGGGCTGATTTTCAACACTCTGGCCTGAGCTGTCACATCTGTGAACACGAGGGGAGCGATGAGGAACTATAATCTACGGCAGGACTACAAGGCGTACTTTAAGTGCAGACATGCTTTGTGACTGATGCAAGCAGTAAAGATGGGCTTGCCACTGATCCTCTCTTTCAGGGACACATGAACCAGAATGGCAGCAACTTACTGCTTTAACAAACTCAAAATTCATACTAGGGCTTGGCAGATATCTATTGAATCAACTAATTTCAAACTATTTTCTGCAGAACATTTAATACATTTTCTAAGCTTACTCTAATCATCAGTTGTTGCAATGTGAAAATATAATTACTGAAAATGTACAGTTTTCATGATAATAGGCCCTGTCAGGTTTTGCACAAACACGTTTAGGCTTTTATTTGTTTTATTTGTATTTTTTTAAGAACAAATGAAGAATACAAAACATAAAACCAGATAGACAATATAACGAGAAAAAGAAAAAATATATAAATATATCGTATGCATAAGAATAAATATAAATAATGAAATAATAATAAATAAATGAAAGTAAAAAAAGGGAGGGGGGTACAATGTTGCAAAAAAATCCATAAACAGTTGCCATTTATTGTATTATTTATTCAAGGTTCCCCTTTTTTGCACAAACACATGTTTAGGCTTTTATTTTTTTCTGAAATGAGATTAAATTTTGATCAGATGGTCATATGTTAATATACTGTAAAAATAGCTCATCCTTTAGTGTTTATGTAGACAGGCCTCCCTATGTTTGAACTACATGATCAACATTTTATGAAAAAATTACAGCATGCATTTTAACTATAAGAGGGAATCTTTTTAGTTTTGGAACATATTTTGATAATATAAAGGCAAACTTTATTCATGTAATATTTGTATGACGGGGGGGGGGGGGGGGGGGGGGGTTTGAGAGGAAAAAAATTGATTAAAATCATAAATCGAGCTTTGTAGAAAAAAAAAATCAGGGATTTTATTTTTAGGTCATATCGCCCAGCCCTAATTCATACAGAGCATGTCAAGCACTGGGATCAATCATATAAGTAATCAGTTAAGTCCAGTTGTCACTTGGCTCAATGTTGGATAACCATGACCTGGATGAGGGAGAACCTTCACAGACATCTTTGAAGTCTCGAGTGTTTTTTTTAGCCTGTGTAACGCTAAATGCCTGCAGAGGAAGTGCTAGGTGTCAGAAAAAGACACTTAAGGTGAAGAAGCATTTTTTAAGATGGACTGCTTTAATTATTAAGCCAGAGACCTTCCTGACAGCAAAAGGCTGTATTTATGAATTTTTAATTACGATTATAAAACACACTAAAGTTACATCTGTAAAGACATGATTCCTCTGGTTGCTGTGGAACAATTTTGGAGAAATGCTGTAAAGTGTAATTTTCTTTTATCTATTTATTTGAGCATATTTATTTGAGCAACGTAGATTACCAAGAGGGCTGCATACATTTTTTTTCCATGCCTGAGGGCCGCACTGTTACATGTTGTTGGGCACCTTCAATGAGGGGAAAGAAAAACATAAATAAATTTAAAAATAGCAAATGTAAAGATTCAAAAAAGTATTATACCAACATTAATATATTTTACCTCAAACAAAAAAATGAATGAACATAGCACATAACTAAAGCCAATTTAATCT
The DNA here is from genome assembly GCA_037902135.1 of Cetoscarus ocellatus. NCBI lineage: Eukaryota > Metazoa > Chordata > Actinopteri > Labriformes > Labridae > Cetoscarus > Cetoscarus ocellatus. The sequence goes on from JBAMNC010001373.1 coordinate 294,173, forward strand.
TCTTTATTATGCAATAAAATAATAAATGTTGCCCAGTTTTTTAAGCACAAATGTATTCACTTTACCACTGTTTCCAAATTTAGTTTTACTAACACTATATATTATATTTTAATGACTCATAAAAGATATTTAGAAATACAATAATAGCAAAGTGATTTCTTTAATGACTTGTAGAAGACAAAACATGTACTAGCAATCTAAGGTTAGTAGAAATATAAAAAATATATATATATTATGGGGTCGCATTGATTGTTTTAGACCCTGGCCATTCTTTTGAACCACACTTCAAAGATATTTATTTAGGCAATAAAAAGACGTTGCCTGCACACAATAATGTAACTTCCAAGGTTCCTATTGCATGCAACCAGCGTCAAGTGGACATGACAGCTTTTGGCACCTCCATTGTTTCGACCCTGGAGGTTGTCATTTGGAACAAACTGCCTTCTGCCAGATGTAGGCCTCTCTATATTAGATAGGATAAGGAAAAAGGATGCAGGCAACTTAGTGGCTTTAACAAGTAAGCACCTGAAGGAAAACTGGGTAGGCTACAAACAGATTTACACAGATAGTTAAAAAAATCAGCAATGGAAGGGCGGCAATTGGAGTGAACATCCCGCACTTGCAAATACAACATGGGAAGCGGGTTTCAGATTGGGCATCAGTTTTCACCACAGAGCTTGTGGCAATACTATGGGCACTCGGGTGGGTGGAGGAAACCAGGTCGGAACATGCAGTTATATGCTCAGACTCAGCAGCAGCACTAATGGCACTAAAGGGTGGGAAGAGTGGGGCTAGAACTGACTCAATTGTAGAAATAATGATAACACTTAACCGAATAGACAAACTAGGAAGCACTGTTGCGTTTGTCTGGGTGCCAGCACATGTTGGAGTTCAGGGAAATGAGGAGGCTGACGATGTAGCAAAAAGAGCACTAAATAGGAAGGAAGTGGCTGTACATGTGGAGTATGGAAAAGCAGAGTATAAGAGCTTAATCCAACAAGAAATTGCAAGAACCTGGCAAAAAGAGTGAGAACAGGGGAGTAAGGGCAGGTTTTATTTTTCAATACAACCCGCTCTTAAAGTCACTCAGGGTTTTGAAATGGGAAGGAGGGACACTGTGGTGATCACAAGACTGAGGCTGGGGCACTGCGCTTTAAATCATGGGCTGGCAATAGTTGGTAAACATCCTGATGGAAAATGCACCTGTGGGGAGGAAGAGAATGTAACTCATTCTCTAAAAGCATGCTCCAAATATAAAACAGAGATCCATCATGTATGCACACCTGAAGGCATCTGGAATTAAAGACACTTTGCTGAAATCACCCCTCAGCTGGGAACGGCATGAAACGGCAGAAGGCCTTTTAAAATTTCTTCACTCAGCTGGATTATATTCCAGAATCTGATGCTCTGATGTACCAGCGCTGAAAATCCTGTGGAGGGCAGCAGTACGCCTTTGCCGCGTCTAGACTGCTGGAAACTAAAGAAGAAGAAGAAGAAAGGGGAGGAGAAGACGAAGAAGAAGGAGAAGACGAAGAAGAAGATGTGGATTGGTCTATGATGAGTGTAAGGAGCTAACAGTTAGCCGCTAGGGCTAACGGCCGGTAACTGTTGTTAGTCTTTGTTAGCCGTGCTCATGGTGTCCCAGCGGCACTGTCACTGCCTCTTGCCCCGGGAATCGTGAGTTCGATCATCAGGAAAGGAACGGAAGTAGCCGTTAGCCGTAGCGGCTAAAGGCCGGTAACTGTTGTTAGCCGCTACGTGTAGCCGCTACGTATGCTACGTCATACGTAGCAGTGTTGCTTGATGTGGATTGGTCCGTGATGAGTTTAATAGGAGCCGAACGATCGTCCAATCACAAGCTGCTCTTGTTTTTGAAGGTTCTGCCCCTGAAAACATCTTCGAACGGCTCCTTCCCAGATGGATTAGTGAAATATTTACAATATGAAACCTTCCATCAGGCGTGTCAGGTTAGCTCTTACTGAATGTTTATTGAGTTTCTAGGCCTTTTTCATCTGTCAGAGGTATGACTTTTCTGGCCTCCATTCCTCTTGGGTGGAGCAGATGGATGAAGAGCTTCTGATTTCGAAGGGAAGTTAGCATGATGTGTCTTCCTGCTGTGCTAAGCTTCCTCGGCTAACCACTGCATCTGTGGACCTTACTAATATAGATTTTGAGACCACCGTCTGCTTCATAAGCTTTGTTTGGGAGAGACTTTGCTGATACAGTATGACTATTTTGTCTTGTTCAGCCTTGCCATGATTTATGATCTGTGGTTTCACAATCTCACCAAAATCCCTAACTTTGTGCTTGTGTACCTTTAGGAATTCATGCTAATTTAAAGTTAAAGAGTGGCCACACCAAATACTGATTTGATTTAGATCTTTTCTGTGGTTCTCTAAAACTCAGTTCGATAGAAATAAAGAATTAAATGTCTAATTTCAAAACCATGTTTACAGTCCAACATTTTTATACTTGCCTAAAACTTCTGCACAATACTGTAAGAAAGATGTAATAAAAGATATGCACAACATTTACCGTTCAAATGTTTTAATAGTAACAAAATAACATGAACAGAAAGCCTTGATATCAAATAAACAGTGGACATTTACAACAGTTCCTGAGTTGTTACACAAATCATTGACACTAATGTTTGAAATGACAGTCCCAACACCGCAGAAACACACTGAACAGTTAATACTGTAAATTGATTTCCAACAAACAGCTTTGTTGCATATTTACACTAAGGTATGGTGCGTAATTTAAGAAAATTAAAAGAACAAAAACTGTATGTAAGTATGTACATTTAATACTGAGTCAAAACTGGGCAATATGTCCTATACTCAGAAAATAATTAGTAAAGCACAGAAGGTCACTTATACACATAAAACAGCACTCTAAAAATCATACTTCACCACCTTTATGGTACATATTGACTCTGCAGCATAGTTGGATATAAGGTATTCAGATTCATAGGTTACTCTGCACTTGTACATACGTGTTATTGTCTATTATAGTAAGAAAGGCGGTAAAATTGTGCCTTAGGAGTTTGAGCTCATCAGCCGATCAAAACACATTCACACATCAACGTGTCGTAGCTAAAGTTGACCAACGTCTAGAAGTCATTGATATTTTGGTGAAAGTATGTCCCAGGGGTCAGTTTTGTTTTGTTCCTTGCAGAAAGAAGTGCTGTTTCCAGACGGCCCCTGACTAATTGTAGATTTTAAACATTCACCAATAGGACTGAATGATTTTAGGAAAAGATCTAATTGCGATTTTTCTGGCAGATATTGCAACAGTGTTAATTATGTTGACTAATTATTTTTGTCATAGTTTTCGTCAACAAACTTTTTACCCCTGACCAAAACTAGACAGTAACTATTAAAAACAAGTGCACATGGACAAAAACTAAAACTAAATTAACCAACATTTTCATCAACAAATAAAAACTAGACAAAAATGTCTGACAGACACTTAATCCAATCAGACCTTATTTGGTCATGTAGAAAGCAGAGACAAGTTTGGTCCAATCACAGCTACTTTGGCTTGGTGGTGGTGGGATAAGTTGGGGAGCAATCCAATCAGAGCTCCTCTCTTTATGAACTGATATATTCATGTAGAGCAGGTTCACTGTTCGTTGTCAGTTCTGGTATTGTAACTGAGATGCTCTGCCAGGTAGCCTAAATAAAGGTGACTGCATTTCACACAAAAGTTCAATTTGTTTCTGTTCATTTATACATTCAAACTTTACTATAAACTTTATGTTTTATCCAAGTGTAAAACATGACTTCAGAAATTCAAGGAAACATAAAAAATGCCTTACCCTTTACATTTCGTATTTTAGTCGACTACATTTACAGTAGATTTCATCGACTAAAATGTTGTGAAATTTCATCTTCTAAGACTAGACTGAAATTAAAATAATTTAGTTGACTAAATTATGACTAAAACTAAAAGGTATTGTAGGCAAAAGACTATAACAAATTCAAAAGTGCTGTCAAAATTAACACCGTATTGTGATTTCAATTCGATTCATAATTTTCTTCAAACCAAGCTTCAGTGCAATATTCACCGTAAGTATAGACAACACTCGAGGTACCCTTTGTTGACAGCCATCTTGGTGTCGGAGTACCAGGACCTGCTGCAGCTGCACTTGGTGAAATGACATATACGTTCGCTTCAACTGGCGATTATTGAGTGACATCACAATATGCATAATGCTCAGTCTCCTAAGTTGAGTGAACTACCCATACATTGGCGAATAGGGCAGAAAGATTTCTAATTTTTGTCTCGAAATCACAATTTCAGACAACGCAATCATGTGTTTACCAAAGCTGCAATTTTTTTGCAGCGCTCCTGACTGTCCCAAGATCTGTTGTGTCAACTATTTTACACATACTAGTTTACAAATTTGCAGACAATTTGCATTTACTGAAGTGCTGGCAAGCAGGTCAACAACACAAAGCCTCTGCTTAGGAGTAGAAGTTGGAGTATCCCTTAAATAATGAAAAAAGATTATTTATCATCAATATTAGATAATGAATAATGTGTTATGTGCTTTTCATCCTCACTGTTGTCTATGCTGTAAACAGTGAATATTGCACTGAAGCTTGATTTGAAGAAAATCGTCAATCAAATTGAGATCGCAATATCTGCGGGAAAAATTGCAATTAGATTTTTTCCTAAAATCGTTTAGCCCTAGCCTCGAGTCCACTCCTGAAGCAGCTGGACCTGACAGAGTTGAAGTGCGTTCGCCAACGTTCGCCAACAGAAATGAACGCTTTTACAACTGTGGTTAGTTAAGGTAAGCAGAGGTCAACTCTTGCTGGAGTTTACAGGAAATCTTTAATCAAGGTTTGATAGATACCCAAGTCAACTATTTTCTACCTATTTTTATACTTTATTTTATTCCTCCTGACCCTAAAATTTATTGTTATTCTAATTATATGTTGATTGTTTTTGCACCAATTTACCAAGTCAAATTCCTTGTATGTGCAAGTAAATGTGCCATTTACTTGGCAGTAAATACTAATTCTGATTCTGATTCAACGTACCAGACAAACATCAGCGTTGCCCAACTTTCATTAGCTCAGTTCCACGTTTAGCTCAACGTTTCCCATACGTTGGCCAAATTTACCCCAAATGTCAGTGTGTGAATATGACTTTGCAGTCTGCTGCCTATTGCCTGTTTAACTACAATATATACAAAAAACAGGTATCCACTCCTCCCCATGTGAAACTAAATCTGAACATGTTTGTCTTAAGAACGTAGACAATGCAAAGTAGTTTTGTAAAACAATTTCAGTGTACTCGGTAAAAAGTTACAAAAGAGGATTTGTCCAAAAAACAGTGAAGGAATGCAGCCATAAGTGTCTTTTTGCAATGACACTGTGAGCTTAATATTAAATTCCACAGCTTTGTTATGCTTCAGTACAAAAAAAGGTGAAAAACTACGTGGAGATGAACTAAAAAAAGGTTTACATGGAAACTGATAACAACAAAAAAGTGTAAAAAAAAATGCTGTTACATTATAAGAACATGAAACAGTGCTACCAAATGATATTAAAATTACTTTGGCAAGTCGGTTGATTTGATTTTGATGTGCATCAGAGAATAATGTGCCTTGTTTTACACCTCTAACATTTCCCTTATGGAGCTTCATTGTAGCAAGTTAACCTCAGTTTTACATCCGTCTCTTATCACCTCATCCGCCGTCTCAGCTGTCAAATGATAAATGAAGACTTGTGGCGAAAATGTCCCTGTAAAATATCACAAAAGCATAATGAGAATGCAGAACGCCTAATGAGACAAGAAATTAAAGTACTGCATTTGTTTACCTCATCTGCATCCCCATATTCAACTCCGTTATTCTGCGCTGGCCAGTTGTAGCTGGAAAGGAAGCAGAACATAAAAGAAATGCAGAAGTCTGTATTTGTCGTGACGTTAAAGAAACAGTAGGAAACAACCCCAGAGCTGTGGTTCACACTCACTTATTTTCATTGTGACCTTTTTTGTCGAAACATCCTCGTTTAAGGGAGTGACAGATGGTGGCAGCCAAACAGAAGAACACAGCCACTGCACCAAATCCCTTTAAGAAAATCCCAAGGATGTCCACATCATCTGTAACATGACAAAGAGATTAATTCTTAGGAGAGTTAAATGACGTGAGATAGAAATGCCTTCATGTCAGTGTGGGAGGACAAAACATGTTTGGATAACACCATGACATTTTACAATATATCCAACATAGCATGAAGCAGCCATCCTCAACGGGTCAAGCCTAAGGACCTATCACCACCTTTGCGAAAAACAATTTGACCCAATCAAATGTAACTAATGAAATACAACCCCAATCCCAATGAAGTTGGGACGTTGTGTAAAGCATAAATAAAAACAACATACAACGATTCGCAAATCTGTTTTGACCTATATTTAATGAATACACCGCAAAGACAAGATATTTAATGTTCAAACTGATTATTTTGTTGCAAATATTCACTCATTTTGAATTCGATGCCTGTAACATGTTCCAAAAAAGCTGGGACAAGGGCAACAAAAGACTGGGAAAGTTAAGGAATGCTCAAAAACAATCCACAGGTGAACAGGTTAGCTGTGAGTGTCATGATTGGGTAAAGGAGGAGCAACTCCGAAAGGACGGGCGAGGTTCACCACTTTGTGAACAACTGCAAATAGTCCAACAGTTTAAGAACAATGTTTCTCAACATACACTCAACAAAAATATAAATGCACGAGACAGTGTGAATGACTGAACTGGTCGCGCTGATTGACCACCACACTGTCACGTGGCACGAGGCTCATCGATGGATTTTAATCACTGAGAGCTATCAACTGAAACTAGGAAACTTGATTTGAGCAAAGAAAAGCAATCTGTACACAGATAGATAATATTTTTGGGTTAGTGCCCATGGCATGGGTAACCTGCACATCTGTGAAGGCACCATTAATGCTGAAAGGTACAAACAGGTTTAGGAGCAACATGCTGCCATCCATCTTTTTCAGGGACGTCCCTGCTTATTTCAGAGACAATGAAGACACATTGTGCTCGAGTTACAACAGCGTGGCTTCAGACTGAAAGAGTGCAGGTACTAGACTGACCTGCTGCAGTCCAGACCTGTCTTCACTGAGTATGTGTGGAGCATCATGAAGCTTAAAATAGGATAACACAGACCCCGGACTGTTGAGCAAATTAAGTTGTACACCAAGCAAGAATGTGAAAGAATTCACCTACAAAGCTTCAACAATTACTGTCCTCAGTTCCCAAATGCTTGTTGAGGGTTGTTAAACGGAAAAGTGATGTAAACATGCCCCTGTCCCAGTTTTTTTGGAAAATGATGCAGGCATGAAATTCAAAATGAGTGAATATTTGCATAAAAACAATGAGGTTTCTCAGTTTGAATGTTAAATGTCTTTTCTTTGTGGTGTAAATTTTGCATGAAGCACTTCAGATCAATGTTGCATGGTTAAATTAGAGCTGAATTATTTTAAATCATGTGTGTATGAATGTTTAATGATAAGAAAACGCCATACACATTTGCACATCAGCACTTACATTACCAACAATGCGTGCTTAGGTTTGCTTATAGTTTGATTCAAGCAAAGAACACATCCACAACAAGAGCTCGATGGTGAACGAATTAAATTCGTGACCAATATGTTCTCATGAACAGTCGATGAATACAGCCGAGTGTTTTTGTATTTGAATTTAAGATCCTGAACTTGTCAGGGTGGCTGTCCCGCTTTCTGTGTCTCATCTCCTGAATTCATTACCCTCTTGTTCTCGCTGTCAACTGTGAGGTTGCTTAGTGGTTCAAAATGTCACTTTGCAGCAAAAAAAGGTCCCGGGTTCAAAGCTGACGCGGCCAGCTGGGACTTCTCTGTGTGGATGTGCTGATAAAGCACATAATTCATCTGTGTGCAGCCTCAGATATAAGTTCTAAGGATGTATTTCTTCCATCCTATAGGCTGAGAGCTCTCCTCCTCGAGGTGCTGAGACAGTGGATTGTCTTTGCAGCCTGAAGGTTTGCTTCTCTTCAGGTAACACGCTCGACAAAGGAGGTTATGTTGTAAAAGCAGGAGCGTGGAGTTTACTTTGATCATACATCAGTGTTGGATGGTTGGATGTTATTTGTATTCCCCAGTTAGCTTAACGAATAAGGAAGAACATGCTGCCTTATTTTCACTTCCTTTGAAGAAGAGGACTGACAACAAAGATTTGGCGATGAAGCTGCAAAAGTTCTTGATGGATAAAAATGAGGTTAGAGAAGCTGTAAGGGATTTCTAGATGTCCATCACCTGTTCAGTCGATATTAACCCTTCCAGCTCCTGTAACCATATAATTGATCTTTTTTGGGACGACTGTGATTAGATGCCAATTCTTTTGTCATTGGAAGGGTTCAGATCAGACATATCCCTTTCAAATAGGTTTTTTATTTGCGTATTTACATATTGCAGTGTTTTTGATCCAAGATGTTGCATTTCCAGACCCACAGTGATACACTGACCTCGAGATGTATCAAACATTACAGGTCCTCTCTGTTCAACCATGTTTTCAACACTATTAAAACGTCAGAAAATCACCATCATTAACAGAAAGTCTCTTAACAGAAAGGCTGACTCAGATGTTTGTACACTCACAGACTTCCATGGTCTGAGGCGGGCACTGCGCATGTCCGGCGTCGTTCTTTGCCTGGCAGAAGTAGTCCCCTGCATCCTCTTTCCTCACGCTTCGAAATTTCTGAGGAGATATTTTTAGACAGGCTTCAGTACAATGACACATTGCATTGTCAACAAAATTTTGGCAGATGTTTGGCTGTATATACATTTTTTTGACATTTTCTAAAGGACGTCCGACTTGAATTTTAATGTTTTGGGTCATATTTCTTTTGTGACAAGGTCGAACAGTATATCCAGCATCAGTTTAACCCCTTCCTCTCTAAAGTAAGCCATAAATGTGTCCACTTGGCTTTTAATGCATGGATCCCACTTTCATATGTCTTTTATTTTTAGAGTGGATGTCTTTACACGCTACATTAATCCAGCTATAAGTCATACACTGGCTGGAGAAGGTTTTATTCAGATTAAGCTGTTCACATTTACATCAGATAAGCTGTCATGATGTATCATGATGCAAAAGAGTCACAGAGGCGGATTATAACACAGAGTCTTTCTGTCTTTCTTACCAGGCCTCCCGTGTCCGGGTTGATGCTGTAGGAAGAGTTGACCAGCTTGGGGCTGTTTTTGGGGTCCTGGGGAAGCTCCTCGTTGTTGTGGAACCAGCGGTACTGCGGAGCGGGGAAGCCTTCGTTTTCCAGGCATCGCAGCTCGGTTGATGTTCCAACTGTGACGGCCTCGGGCACGCTGCAGCGAGGTACCACAGGTTTCACTGCACAAAGACACAGACGCACATCAGTAAGCTTTGACTGCTGACAGCCTCTTTTCACTGGTTTTGATTTTGTCATCAAAGTCTTAACGAAATCAGAACGGCATGTTCCCCAAAAGGCAGGGTTTTTCCTGCACAGAGGAATATTTGGTGCTCCCCTGAGAGGTTTTACTCGGCACTCAAAGGCTTGTGTGACAGTATTCATTACTGCTTTAGAGCAAAAACACAATTAACATGATGGAAATGTAGTTTTCATGAATGTACTGCTGTGTTCTTGAAATGCTGCGCTCTCTCCATTAAGCTCAATCACTCTGCTCTTTTTATCTTTCTGTAAGAGGTTAGCTTAAAGGGTGCCTTAAATCAGGTTCATATATTATTTTTGACGACTATTAGGGCATATTCACCATCACTGATGCCCAAAAACAAAGAAGCTCTCCCCCATTGATTGTTTTTCTCTGGGGTAATTGGTCAGTTCAAAGCGAAACGCCAATTTTTTTTTTGTTTTCGTGTCTTGCCTCTCTCCCAAGTCCATGTCAAGCAGATAGACTCCATTCTTTCGACTGTACATGCAGTAGTAAGGAAGAGACGGGCAAAGCACGCCCACCGCTACTTAGCTTAGCTCAAACACTGGGAGTCAGTGGGTAGTATTAGCCTGCCTCTGCCTACAGTCATCAGCTTAACTCTTTAGCAACTCTAAATGGTCCTGTGTTTTACCCTTTTATGTTACACTATCTTCTATCTTCATATTTTTTCTTCTTCTTCTCCTAAACAGAGACTTTGCTTTGTTGACCTACTTCCGAAGTGGTTTTGTGCAAGCGATGTGATGTTCGCGAACAAGTAGAGTCTTTTGAACAGCTCTTTTTAGTGAATGATGAGAGCCGATTCACAGTTGTGAGTGAGCCGTTCATTTGCGAGCTGTTCTTAAATGCAAATGCCTGCAAATTTAAGAATGGCTGAGGCAAGATAAAAAAATCTGCTTTCATTCTACTGTGTTTCTGCACTTGGCTTGCTATCTTAAGCCAATGGACTTATCCTTAAGCCCGCTCTGGGCTCTTTGAATCATGTAGCATCATTTCAAAGTCCTATGTTTACACCAGCATGAGACAGAAATACAAACGAGTTACAGGAGGAGAGTCCATCCCTATCTTGTGCTTTTGTTAGTCGTGATAATGTGACTGATATTACGAGTTGGCTTATGTTTGTCAGATGCTGAAAATAATAGAAAATACACATCTGTCTTTAAAATTAGGTCACAGAGACTCATGGCCTTATTGTCAGCAGGCCCACTATGCTTTTTCTCCCCTGGAGGCTCGGCCTGAGCCTGGAAAATGTCAAACTCTTTCTTAAACAACAAATATGTCCCAATATCAACACAAGTAAACACCAGTGCACCATAACTCTGTGTTACCCTGACAGTTCACAAATCTGTGAAGGCAGAAGCTCTTTAAGTGTGTGAGTAAACCATGTAACACAGGGGTTCCCAAACTTTCTTGCACAAAGATAAGGGGGAACGGGCATTATCAGAGTCAGTTTAACAGCCTGACAGTCTGTGACCCATAAAACAGGCTTGTGAACTTTGGGAAAGCCTAACAAACAGCCTGCAATGGTTGGTGAGTTCATATCCAAGCACCCCCCCCGCTACAGTACCTCTGACTGCGAGGCTAATCAGTATCTCATCGAAATCCCTTTGGTCGTCGATGGCGGCCACCTCGCAGCGGTACTCTGCAGTGTCTGACCGGGTGGTGTTGAAGATCAGGATGTTGGCGGGCTCTCTGAGCTGAGCTCTGTGCTCCAGGTCCCCTTCAAAAGAGAGAAAAAAAACCTTCACAATCGCTCATTCACATACACAGCGTGACTTCGCGGTTCACAGAGGAACTCAATGCCAAGTCCTTTCATTCAGCTCCACTTTGTGCCCTCACAGTGAAACTCTCTCGGCTCCAGCTTTCTGAAAGAAGAGTTTCTGAGCCGTTTACCTGCTATCTTGTTTTGAAAGTACACGTAGCTGGGGACGCCGTTCTTAATCTTCTTCCACTCAATCCTCGGGTTGTTTGTGGAGATGGACTCTATTAAGCAGGTCAGCTCGATGGCTGTGAAGAAAACAGAGTGAATGAGAGCGTGAGGCATGCGGCCCAGATCGGGAGGAGAGGAAAGCTACTTTGGCTTAAAACGGGTTGAAGTGATTTTACTCTCCCTGAAACTTACGCTCAAACTCATTTGCCCAAACAATCTTGTCCGTGGTTCGGAGGATTACAGCGAGCGATGAAGGAAAGTGACCTGGAGGAGAGAGGGAGAGAAACAGGAAGAATTTAATGCTGAGTAACCCTGATGGCACACATGAGCTGTTTTCATTATCAGCTGAGGCCTGACAAACACTGGATTAGTGATGAGACTGGAGGTCTGGTTAAGACTTATTAATTGCTTACCATTTCTGAATAGAAAGATCAAGTGGAGGACAGATTTATAGCTTGAAATATAGGTTTTTAATGGGCATGTGTCCTGCAGAATTTGAAGAAACACTTCAGCTTTAGTGTTTGATATGGCTGTTAATTGGGTATTAATATGGTGAGAGGTTCTTGATGTCAGTCGCTGCTATAAAAATATTAACGGGGAGCGTCGTAAATACAAGGACAGCAAGACATTTTTATAATTTTGGCTGGACTCCATCGCATTTTAAGTGAAACTGCGTGAAGTAAAAGTGCTGACATTCAGCTTTTGGTGCGAGGATGCTTTCACACCCTGGAGAGCGGGTGTAGGAGGACTTTGATAGATAGTCCCTCCAGTTTTAGGACAATGCAGCAGCAGGACAATAATCACACGCATACTAACAAGGCAAACAGAGGAGCCTTTTAATCACCTGAGCCGAGTTTAACCGAGGTTTTGTTAATTACTGAAGACCAGAAGAGATGGCAAAAAGCTCCTGAAACAAGTCAAATCTCAAGATGGGACGGCAGCGAAGTCTAACAAGATTCCCAAATTATTCATGACGGCTTCATCCGAGTGTGTTGGCTCAGAAGCTTCGATGGGGACAATGATTTCATATACAAAAACAAACTTGACCTTCAGGCGAGAGCGTCTGTATCACCAGTTTCTAGACCTCACAAGTGTTTGGGTGACGGTTTGCCCTGGAGGTGGAGCTGAAGTTGGTGGATGATGAAGTTCACTCATCAGAGCAATGTTTCTGTCTCTTACAAATAATTTAACAAGCCCTCCAACACAACATGAAATCACTTTATTTAATTTTTTCCAAAGGGCTCCTTTGCTGCTTTGTGACACTAATTTGCACTGAGGTTTACAAAATGAATAAATTATCAGAATCCCAGCACACAACAAATCAGGAGCACGGAAATAACTTTGCAGTGGGAATGTGCTTTAAATGTGAAGCATATCTAATCATCGTCTCGGTCCCCCCACGGGCGCAAACAGCACATGAAATATACTTATTTTCAGTGGCTTTGCTTGAGTGCACTCCTTTAAGCAATCAGTGTTATTTTGTAAATGTCAGATTTTAAAGGCAGCCGGCATAATACACAAATTCTGTCCGATTTGGGCCAGCAGAATGTCAGTTTCAGCAGAAAAGAACAGAGCGAGGGGCAGACGACGACAAATTAAGGAACGTGAAAATCCCAGTTTTAATCTTGCATGTTTTTCCTGCATGTCTGATTTAAAACGCTGGGCTTCTTTCCACCTTCCAGCTGAACGCAGCCTGCAGTGTGTGCCAACTCTTAATGCAATAATAGCAGGGTACACGTGCGACTAACAGCCCTCCTGCTGAGTAATGAAGACATTTACACTCCCATTGGGGGAAACTATGAAGGGTTGGAATTAGATAATAACAATTATCCGAGCGGGCCTTGAATACCGCAAGACCTCCCCTCTGTTTTATCCCGGGGCGCTGTGACTAACTCTCTCTGAGGTATGTTTATTCGCAGAGGCTTCGTACCTCCCCCGTGACCCTGAAACGTACAGCTCGCCGTATAGATGATAGAAAACATGGCTCCTGCTCCAGCATCCGGTCATACAGGCGCAGCTGCGGACAGTGATGAGATCTGACTCCCAGGTCTCAGCTTCCGTCCCTGTTGCTGACTTTCCCACCCTGTGCATCAGGAGCTATTTTTAGCCCAGCTGTGACTGGACATCCTGAGAGACATGAGGAGAGCACGTCCAACAAATAATCAGCCTCCTCTGCAGCATGTGCACGTCCAGGCTCAAAACTTTCTCTTTGAACTGCTCGTCGGAGCGGCCTGATCTGTTTTTCCTTGCCTAAAAGTTTATGAACAAAGAGGACTCAGCAGAAAAGTTCAACATGCTGGAAGTTAACAGACATAGGGCTGGGCAATATGGACCAAAAATTATGTTTCACTGTTTTTTTTAGCTAAATTACACTTTGACCCTTTTCATGTTTGTAAACAGCGTGACGATTTTATGTGGGTGGGGCGCAGATGGAGGCAAAATAATCCTCCAGACATGCTCGCCAGGATGTTTTTGGCTTTCTTTCAGCAATGGCAGAAGATAACATGAGTCTCTGTGAACATGTGAGGTCGCTTACTCTCAGGAATAAAAAATGTAACTTCAGCACCAGACGCCGGCCAGATGCTGGTGTTTCTGCTCGGTCTGGTGAATTTACTCAACCTACCAGTCACAGCGGCAGGTAATAATGAAACAGAGTGAAATGTGACAAGTTGAATTGAATCCCTTTTCGAGCTTCTTTTGCTCTGAATTCCTCCGAAAATTACTGGTGGCAGGTACTGTCTCCTCCTTGTGTCAGAGAAAATATCAATATTTGCAACAAGTAAAGGCTAAAGGTGTGTCCAAACCAGTGTCTCTCTTTTCTTAAAATCACGATAGTTAAAAATAGTCGGCTGTGGCTGTAGCTCATAGTCAAAGTAAAAGCTGTAAGTACAGTTTCTTCCTCCTAAGTTATAAAGAGACACTGCTAGTTTTTTATCTGCTAAAGCCCAGATAATGTCATGGTGAAAACATCAAATTTGAGAATAAGAAACAAGAAATTCTTCAAAATAGAAGCATTTAGTTTGTACATTGTTGTATTGCTTTTTTCCAACCATATCAGGAAATGGGGTGTTTTCAGCTGTAGCAACAAAACATATTTTACAAGTTTAAAACAAACTCATACTTTAAAGGGATAATTTGGGTTTTCTGGAGATGGGTTGCTCGAGGCCTATGGCACTAGTAAATATGATTGCCACTAAACTGTTCAGTTCTGCCCCTCAGGGGAGGTAGCCAGGTGAGAATGCCAGATGATACATAGCAGTAAACGGTGCCACCAAAAGCCTCGTAATAACCCCACTTCTGGGTAAAACTACCGTATTTTCTGGACTATAAGTTGCCCTTTTTTTATAGTTTGGCTGGTCCTGTGACTTATAGTCAAGTGCGACTTAAATATCAAAATACACATAATTTAACATGTTTTCAAACATAAATTCATACTGACTGACATGAACCAAGGAGTAAACATTACCGTTTACAGCAGCGAGAGGGCGCTCTAGGCTAGGCTAGACACAAACAAAATGCCCCCAAAATGAAAATTCTGCAAATAACAAACTGCAGGTAGTAAAATATGCAGCGGTAATCGAGCAGAAATAAAGTTTGGAGTGAGTGAGAAACTTGTGAGGGACTGCTGAAAAGCAGAGTTTATTCTTACTGCGATGAAGAAAATGAAGAAAGCTAAACGGGCAAAAGCAAGATGGCCAGAGCTGGAGGAAAGAGTCCACAGATGGGTGCTTGAACAATGCCCTGGCAGCTGCCCAGGTGATGAATATAAATGAGGCAGGTGGGTCCTCTTGGTGTTACCACTTCATGCAACGCAACCACCTCTCTATCAGAGCACTAAATGCGACTTATAGTACGGTGCGACTTATATATGTTTTTTTTTCTCTTCGTGACACATTTTTTGACTGATGCGATTTATACTCCGGAGCGATTTATAATGTGGAAAAAAACAACATTGGTTCGACTTAACTCTACAGTAAGATTCTCGACAGCGTTTCACTTTTCCTTGTGTTTGGACCTATTTTGTGATGCAACAAAAAGGCACCTTTCATCAGCTGTCCAGGTCAGAGTCCTACAGAGAGGTCAGATAACTGCCATTAGAGCACAAACTGATATAATCTATCTAAGAAGATGGGTCGCTCCTGTATTTGTCCTGAATGTAAAAAGAGGCAAAACAAATGATCACAGTAGTGATTTCCGTTGTGTGAAGCCATCTTTGGCCTGTTGTATTAAACATCAGGACTCCCTCTGCAGCGACAGAACATCTTTTCTGCAGAGCTAGGGCCCTCAAAAAATCAGTTATTTTTTCCCAAATTCCGTTTTAGTTTTTCCCATATTCCGTTTTTTTTCTGTTTTAATTTTTTGAGAACTCGTTTTTCAGTATTTTACACCAAATCAACCCTAAGACACTGTATAAAGTAATAAAGGAAATATAATCACTCACTCTTCAGGTGGTCCTCACGTATCTTTAAGGGTCCAGTCAACAGTATGTTGACAAAATTTACTGAAAATTTGATCACCTGACACATAATCATTGGGAAACTGCTCTGCCCTGTACTTGGGAGTTAGTCGGGAGTTTCGTAGCTTCTTTGCAAACTTAGCCGGTGTCCCAGGCGGCCGCTTCAACACTTTGAAAATATAAATACAGAAAATTCAGTTTTCATGATGGTAGGCCCTGTCAGTTTTGCACAGGGACATGGTTAGGCTTGTTTTAGTTTCTTAAATGAGATGAAATATTGACCAGAGAGTCACATGTTAATGTACTGTGAAAATAGCTCAGCTTGAGTAGACAAACCTGTCTACGTTTGAACTACATAATCAGCATTTTATGACACACTCTTTAACTTTGAGAGGAAAATTCTGTTTGGTTTGGGAATATACTTTGACAACACAAAGGGAAAATTTCATTAATGGAATTTTTGTGTCACTTTGAGTTTTGGTTTTGTTCATTTTTAGAGGGAAAAAATAGATTAAAATCCTAAGTTGAGTGTTGTGGAAAAAAATCGGGGATTTTATTTTTGGGCAATATCACTCAGCCCTACCCCTAGCCTCCATACCCAGCTATCTTCCCTCAGGGGCAGAGCTGGCCAGATGCTTTATTGGCAATTATATTTACCAGTGCTATGAGCCTGGAGATAAAACCTGAACGATCCCTTTACCCTCATCTAGAGTTAAAGATCTACTGGAAATGTCGCAGACATCTGCCAGTAGATCTACAGGTTAGTGGCTCCAGCTTTAAACTATCATTTTACTCAACATTTGTCCTGCCAACTATTTTCCTTTATCACCAACAACAACCCTTGAGCTCCTTCAAAATACTCATATTAGTTCATCTCAGAACTGAAGTCTTTAAATAAACCATCTTTAGCTCAGTTAAGCTGACATAAGCAAAATACACAAGTATCCCATTGCAAAAAAACACACGATCTGAGGCATTACAACACAACATTTATTATTTTTACTGCTTAATTTAATGAAGCTCCACTAACCCCCCTCTGTAACACTGATAAAAGGGTCTTTGGGGAGGCTTATTTGCACGTTACCCTCCCCCATCCTCTCTCTATGGTCAAACTTCTCCTGAAAAAGGGGAAAGGCTCCTTTAAATGTGGTCTCCCCTACACTTTGACATGCCTCTGAGAATAAAAAAAACTAGGCCGTGGGAGAGAATAACCGAGGTCAATTAACAAGACAATGTCTAACTCATAACTAATACCAGCTTAGGACAATAGGACTCATGAACAATGTACCCCCCCTCCCTGGTGACACACATGTAGCTTGAGAAGATGACAATATTTTTGAATGATGAAAATAATCTCGGTGCTTGCTGGAAAGCGAACACAGGCCGGTTTTTAATCCCCCGTGTTATTGTAATGCAAAGACAAAGTAGGTCTATAGTCTGCTCCCAGAGAAATGTGCTCCTCAACAGACACATTCGGAAAATCCTCTTTCGGGCTAAATATGAAACAACTATTCATTCCCATCTCCGCGACAAAACAGAGATGTTGTACCAGTGAATCTATAAAAAGCCCTTTTCCCAGACATTCCAGTGCAAACATGCTGAGGGCGGAGAGAGCTGGAAGCAACACGCAGAGACCGGAGCAGCACTGGGACTGACAGCATAATGGAGTGACTGTGTAATAACAACTAATCACTCCACTAGATTAGGAGGAGACAGTCATGTTGTCAGAAGGACTTGAGGGAAATTTAGGAAAGGGACACGTGAGGTGTGTTTTTGGCTGGGCGCAGCAGGAGAGAAACACTGACATATGATGAAGCTCTGAAGGGTTTAACCTCTGCAGTCCCACTGTCCCAGTAATGCAGCACGCAACAGAGGCGGGACCTGCTTCACTTCATTCAGCGGCAGTTAAAGTGGGGAAAAACCAACAGTGACAGAAAAATGGGACTTCACATATTGCAAAACCTGTTCCAGAAACAGCTGGGACATTGTGCTCAGTGTAAGTAAAACAGAACACGATGATTTCGGGATCCTTTCTGACCCAAATTCAACAACAGAACAGCTTTGCAGTGAGGAGTGTGGGTGCTGGACTGGCCTGCAGGCAGCCAGGACTTTTCTACCACATGAAAGGGCAACGAACAATACTGGATCTTGTCAATATCTCTTCTGTCTTTTTTTCTACACCCAGTTCAGCTGATATTTACACATACATCAAATGCCAACTTGTTTCTTAAAGCAAGTTCAACAACAAGGATATCCAAAGTCCATCCATCCATTATCTATACCGAGCCTACCCCAGCTGGCATTAGGTGAGAGGCAGGGTGCAGTGTTAATTTTGTTGACTAATATTTTCATCATAATTTTCATCAACAACCTTTTTTCCCCTGACGAAAACCAGACAGTAACTAATAAAAACAAGTGCACTTGGATGAAAAGTGAAACTAAATTAACTGACATTTTGGTCAACAAAAACTGGACGAAAATGTTTGACAGAGACTTAATCCAATCAGACCTAATTTGGTCATGTAGAAATTAGGGACAAGTTAGGAATATATCCAATCACAGCTACTTTGGTTGTGTGGAAAGGTTGGATGAGTTAAGAGGGACATCCAATCACAACTGCCTTAGCTTGGTGGTGGTGGGATAAGTTGTGGAGCGATCCAATCAGAGCTCCTCTCTTTATGAATTGATATATTCATGTAGAGCAGGTTCACTGTTTGTTGTCATTTAGGTAGCCTAAATAAAGGTGACTGCATTTCACACAAAAGTTCAATTTGTTTCTGTTCATTTATACATTCAGACTTTACTAGCATTCAATAAAGGGTTATTAGATGTTTCATTTTATCCAAGTGTAATACATGACTTCAGAAATTCAAGGAAACATAAAAAATGCCTTACCCTTTACACTTCATATTTTAGTCGACTAAATTTACAGTAGATTTCATCGACTAAAATGTTGTGAAATTTCATCAACAATAACTAGGCTAAAATTAAAACAATTGAGATGACTAAATTATGACTAAAACTAAAAGATATTTAGGCAAAAGACTATAACTAAAACCAAAATTAAAAAGTGCTGTCAAAATTAACACTGGCAAAGTACACCATGAACTGGTCACCAGCCAATCACACGGCCACATAGAGAGACAGACAACCATTCACGCTTATACCAAAGGGCAGTTTGGAGTCACCAGTCAATATAATGAGCCTGGTTTTGGTCTGTGGGAGGAAGCCGGGGTGCCCAGAGAGAGGAATTCAAAGTGCTTCACACAAAACATCAAAACACAATGAAAAAGGAAAAAACACATCCGAACAAGAGGTGCTCCAAGAGCACAAACCCCACTAAGGCATTTCCAATATTGTTAAGCAAGTAATTGTAAAACAATGTGGAAAACTGACCAATCCCACTCTGATTATCCTTGAAAATATTCCTGGATCCACATCCAGAGTCAGATCACCACCAAAATCTAATCACTTCTCCCTTGACCAACATTCCCTGAAAAGGTCAACACAATCCATTTTAACAATCAAACTAACAAACTAACAAAGGCTGGCAAAAACAATAAAACAGTTATCAAACGATCCATGAAACCACAAAAGATAAAAAAAAAGTTAAATCAAAGATTGAAAAAGAAAAAGAAGCGTTGGGCTGAAATAAATGTGAAAATGTTGCTTTACTGCATTAAAATCTGACATCATTCTGTGAAGGATGTTACCACGTGGGCTCAGGTACACTTTAGAAAACCATTGGACATCATGTCCTCAGGGCTTAAGGAGGAAAAGGACCATCCAGACTGTTATCAGAGCAAAGTAAAGCGACCCCAGACTGTTGAGCAACTGAAGTCGAACATCAGGCATCAGTGTCCTCAGCTCACAAACACTGAGTGTTAAAAGGAAATGGGATGTGACACATGATGCAAGGCATCTACTTCAAAATGAGTAAATATTTACAAAGATACGGCAAAGTTTATCAGTTTGAACATTAAATATCTCGTCTTTGTAGAGTATTCAGTTGAATGTAGGTCAAAAAGGATTTGCAAATCATTGTATTCTGTTTTTATTTACAGTTTACACAATGTCCCAACTTCACTGGAATTGGGTTATGTAGCAGTCAACTGAGGATGACAAAAACAAAGTTTCGGTTTCACAATGTGTCATCTGTAGACTTCTGATCCTATCAGTCCTTATAAAACTGTTTTCATAGAGCCACTGAGTCAAATACACTTTAGTAAAATTAAAATATAAGCATTACAGATGTTTGAGTCCCCATATTAACCATGTTTTATTCATGTTACACAAAATCCAGACTCTTTTGGAACTGGGGATTGTAGCTTGCCAAGAGGGCATGCATTTTTTAAATTAATCATCATATTTGTCAGCATTAAAACAAATTAATGGGGAGCTCCCAACATCTGCCTTCTTTGATAATCTTGTGTTAATGCAATCTAAATATATTTGGGCTTTTCTTTAACAAAATTAAAACTGTTACTTTCACAGGACAGATCTTAGGCCTACATTAATTCTTATATCAAGGGAAATAATGGTGAATTTCAGAGGGATAAACATTAAAAACTATCTGAAACAAGCTGATTTTATGATTCTTTTACCAGCCTAAAAGCTCCCTCATGGTGGCTAACCTCACCCTAAAATCAGACCTGAAAATAAAGTCCAAACATTATTTTTGTCTTAATTTAAGCAAAATAATTCAAATTTATGCACTGAGTTATGCGGTGCATGATTCGAACGGCTGATTAATATTCATATTTTGACTCTGAGGGCAGACCAAAGCTTGAGGACAGAATTTAAGACCACTGTATCACCACGAATGTCTTAAAACTTGAATTCTTATCATTCCTCTCTCTGCTCCGTCGGTTATTCAATCCTGGAATCGGAGCCAAAACACACAGACTGTCGTGAGCATTACAAACGTAGCTTTTGCCTGTTGGCCATTTGATTCACACTTGCAAAGAGGACATGGTTGAAAAAGTCCATCAGTCACTGATGCAAAAGCCATTTGGAAATCACCCACTTCACTGCCGGTTTTCACCCAGGAGCAGGGTGACCTCGCACACCATGTCGGGCGGGTGTAACAACAGGATCAGAGCGGCATTGATTCGCACAGAGTGTCCAGCTGTTGTTGGTCAGTGGATCAAGATGAGGCATGTCTTCCATGGCACGTGTGACTAGGGCTGGGCAAAATGTCAAGTTCTTAAGATAAGTTGATATATTTTCAAGCTGAACGTTGAGTAAGAGAGAATCATCAACAGGTCTAACGCTCGGGAAAATGATTATTTACTGACAGATCCACAAACAGTGACGTTAGTTTTGACTAAAACATACCCCTATCTGTCTTTTGCCTGTTTAATACCTCGGACAAGGAGGTCATAGTTTTGCTAGTTTGTGAGTTTGTTAGCAGGATAACTCATATTGCCTAGACTTTGAATTGGCAGATACTCGTTATTTTAAACACTGTATCAGGTTCAGGGAACAAAAAGCTGCATGGAAACAATTATTTAACCTTTTTAAGACATTGAGTTGGCACGAAAAAAACCCTCTGGTTAAAAAAGTTCCTCTTGAGATTCTGCTCTCAGAATCAGAACTGTTTTTTTATTGCCAAGTATGCAACACATACAAGGAATTTGACTCCTGCAGTTGTTTTCTCTAGTAAAAGGGAAGTTTAAAAAATACAAATAAAAATAGAGAATAAATTAACTAAAATTAAAATGAAATATAAATGAAAATAACTCTCAACAAATGCAGTGTATATACAAAATGTACAACAGGAACATATACAAACATCTCACAGATGATCCTCATTAAGAGAGGTGAAGGGGCTTGTGAAAAATTTTGTAAAACTGAGAAAAAGGTTTAATAACATCGTCTTTAATTAATATAACATCAGGATTATCCCTGCCTCCTCTGACGATGGTATTTCTGACACTGTCTGTTCTTAATGCAGATTGAGCAAATAAATGTTTTTGCCTCCTTAGTTGGAAAAAAAATGATCACTTCTTTTAGTGTAAATGTGGAAAAATGCTCCATCTCGCAATATTAACAAACCCTGAAAAACATTCCTGGATCCACATCCATGTTCAGATCAACACTTTTTTATCAGTTCTCCCTTGTGCCATGTCTATTGGGGTTATCTTGCAAACACTGGCAGAGGTAATAACCCTGTGTTACAACCGGGGTAAGCAGGAGACCATCTCTGAGTGCACGGCACGCTGAATCTTGAAGCAGATGGGCCACAGCAGCTCTGGCACACATACGAGCATTATTCTCTCTCCAACATATTTATAATAAGCTGGTATTGTCATATCCCAATTTCCCTGCAGAAGTTCTTCCAAGGGGATTAATAAAGTTCTATCTAATCTAATCTAATCTCTAACATATTTCGGAGATTGTCTTAATTTTTCACCTTGCTGCTGTCTCTCTGTTTTGTTTTTAAGCTACAAACTGTTTCTTTACTAATGGAAAAGAGACTTTCAGCTGAGATTCCCCTTTTATAAAAAATGAGGGCTGCAGGATTTTTTTATTTTTTTGACAATATCTGATATGCTGATATTTCTGAAGGACTTTCTGCTTTTTGTCAAGAGCACAAAGTCTGTATTTTACAGAAATTGACTTGTTGCTTTCAGTGTGAGAGTCTATTTGTGTGAGGAACAGATGTGAAACGAAAATCATTTAACTCTTGAAAAAATGAAACTCTTGCTTTTTAAATGTGCCCATGCAGTGATGATGAGGTGAGCATCATGGTGCATTTGGGTATTTTGCCAATATTACAGCTGACACATTGGATATTATATGGCCAATATATCGGCTGTAAACATCAGCAAAAATTAAAGCTCGGCACATCAGATCAAATTTAACAAACTTTATTCCATCGGTACTTTAAAAACGGTCATCCATCCATTATCTATCCCGCTCTCGTGAGAGGGGGGTACACCCTGAACCAGTCGCCGGCCAATCCCAGGGCCACATAGAGAGACAAACAACCATTCACGCTCACACTCATACCTAAGGGCAATTTGGAGAGGATTTTGGAGAGAACCCACGTTTTCACAGGGAGATCATGGAAATACCTGACCAACACGGGCATCGAACCAGCAACCTACTTGCTGTGAGGCACCTGCACAACGTGTTGCGCAACTGTGCTGCCCATATGCTTATTATACTTAACCTTATTACAAAAAAAAAATATATCCTGTAAGTCAACACTGTAGCTTTTTACTTTTAGTTACACAACAACAAAACACAAATGTTAGCATTTAAGGGCAAAAATACAAGCAGTCAAAAAAGACAAGAGCATAAAATCCACAGCATTTTATATTTACCTAATCATAAACCAAGATTTTAATCTTTTCACGTCATATCTGCTCTTTATAACAGTTAATCACTTTATTTTAAAACGTGTTATAAAGTGAATACACATCTTTAAAGAGATAAGATAAGATATTGTGTTATTATTCCCAGGGCTCCCAGCAGTGCTGTACCTTTAAGAAGAACAACCTGAGACTACCCTGTAAGGTACACTATCGTTTGTGGGTGCAGTTATTTCACGTAGTTGTGTCAGTTTTACGTAAAAACAAGACCCTAGAAGAAAAATATAGTGCTCTGAAATTTTTCCCCAAATGATACATTCATCTGAACATAGTTTCGTGGCTCATCTTTAAGTAAAATTTACACAAAATAACAGCAGTGTACCTTACCTGTAGTCTGAGCTTGTTCTGACCAAATCTGCTGTGAAAACATTAAAAAGAGCAAAATCTCTGAAGAAACGGAGCTATACTTGGCGGTTATTCTTTCTGTCAACTCCCTTTTCCACATTACTTAATGCAGAATTAAAACACTCAGTAAAGTATACTCTTATAACTAATAAAAACTATAGCTTGAGAGTGTATCATCTATATTCCAGCTCTCTTTTGCACAATTATTTGGGTGGATACATGCAACTTTTTGGGCCAATATCTAACTGAAACTTATAAATATGTGATCAAACACTGTGCGAGTACAAGGGACTGAGCCTTCAGGTCAAGCCTTCAGTGCTTGAAGTTTTCGGATAACGTCTTTCATGTGCGGGACCAACACTTCCTAAATAGGCAGCAAAAACATGATCTCGTAGGAGGGGGTAGAAATAAGGGTGAGCTGTTTATTTTGTGTTGCCAAGCAGAATTTGAGATGTGTTAGTTTTGGTGCATGTTGCCCACCCCTACGTCTTGACTATTAATTTTCAGCTCGTGCCCTCGACCTGCCACAGTAATAACACCCCCCAACCACCATCCATCCATCAGCATGTGATCAGCAGAGGTCAGCAGGCAGTCAAATCCAGCACTTGGATGGGACTCAAGCTCACTCGTATGAACTCGCATTACAGTCTAAAGGCTCTGCTCGGAGCTGCATGTCCAACAGCACCAACAGCACCGTGTGTTATCTGAGAAGCTGGGACAGGCCTGAGATCTCTGATACCCTTCATCTTCACCATGTGCTTCACCTTTAATGTCGCGTAAAGAAGAACCATCCCACCGTCTCAGCCTGGAAACACCGACCATAACGTCGTGTTTCTCTGAGGATGTGGAGACTCTTGGTGTTAGCAAACGGTGTCAGGCTCAGATGTTGAAAAGATGCTCGTACAGCTACGTCATTTATCAGGTTCGCCTCGCGCGACGGCAGCGTAAGGTTAACGTGAAGGAGAGGAAAGCCCCAGAATGACGACGAAAGCCTCGCTTTAACAAACAACGCCTCAGAAATTCACCTCAATCTGTTTGTGTCGAGCTAACATCTGCTCCCCCGTTAGCATTCACGGACCCTCACAGCTGCATATTTATCAGCGCAGAAACGCTCCGGTGAAAACAGCGTTTACGGTCAATAAATGAAAAACAGGAGGAACTCACCCAGGCTGGAGTAAAGAAGAAGACAAGCAGCGAGTCGCACCATCGCCATCTTGCAGCTGTAATTGATGTGTTACAGTAGCTCAGGCTCAGCACCTCGGAGAGGTATGAGGATGGGGGCAGAGCAGACTGGTGGATGTTGCCATCGACGAGTTTCCATAGCTACAAGGGCTGACCGGGGCTGCTGCCCTCAGCGTGGACTGACAGGCTGAAGGCGGGGACAGCGCGCGCTCCGCCTACGAAGACCTACAGGAGTGGGGAAAAGTTTTTGGACACCGCATGCATTTGGGATGTATTGCATTAAGAATCACTCTTAAAGGAACACTCCAACATTTTTTGTTGTTGTCTTGCCTCACTCCCGAGTCCTTGACAAGCAGATAGACACCATTCTTTCGACTGTGTGTGCAGTAATATGATCACTACCAAAATTTTATCATTTTTAAGTTGGGCCACTACCAACATCTGAAAATTTCACCAAAATCTGTCCAGTAGTTTTTGCGTATTCTTACTAACAAACAAACAAACAGAAAAACAAACATACACCAGCAAAAACATAACCTTCTTGGCCGAGGTTATAATAATAATAATAATAATAATAATAATTAAAAATACATAAATAAATTTGCAGGCAATTTGCATTTAGGAATGGCTCGCAAATGAAGGGCTCACGCACAACTGCAAATCGGTTTTCAACGTCCACTTAAGAGAGCTGTTCAAAAGACTCGACTCGTTCAGGAACGTCACATCTCTTGCAGAAACCACCACAAAACGTAGGTCAACAAGACAAAGCCTCTGTTTACAAGTAGAAGAAGATAATATGGAGATAATGTAACAAAGGGGTAAAAACGAGTCACAGAGAGTTGCTGAAGAGTTTATCTGATGACTGGCAGAGGTAGGCTAACACTTCCCATTGACTCCCAGTGTTTGAGCTAAAGCTAACAAGCGGTGGTCAAGCTTTGGCCACCTCTTTCTTGTTACTCCATGCACAGTGGAAAGAATGGTGTCTACCTGCTTATCATGGACTCAGGAGTGAAGCAAGACATGAAAACAACAAAATGTTGGAGTGCTCCTTTAAACATTAGGAAGCTGGGAGGTGAAAATACTTTATTTTTATTTACTTATTGTAATATTAACGCATTTCTCTTTATTATTATAATTATTATTATTACCTCAGCCAAGAAGGATATGTTTTTGCGGGCGTATGTTTGTTTGTCTCTTAGTCTGTTAGCAAGATTACACATAAACTGTTAGACAGATTTTGCTGAAATTTTCCGGAGATGTTAGTAATGGTCCAACTTAAAAATGATTAGAGTTTGGTGGTGATCCAGGTAGCCGCCATTAGCGAACGATTGCTTTTGCTCAATAACTGTCTAAATGATAATGATATCAACATGATTTTGAGTGCTAGATGTGGGTTTTCAGGGTCATGAATCATATTATGATGGTAACTTAATCATGGAACTATTGCTTAAAGATGTAACAGCGATATGTGGGCCACCTTGGTGGAGGTTTGTGCTCTCCAAGTGCTTTCTAGTTTTTATTTTTGTAGCAAAGCCACATGGACTGAGTTAATGGTCTCCCTCTGGTTGTGGTGGGTCACCTGGGGGTTGTTGTTGGTAAATGTTAGCAGTATAATTTCTTGTTTGTATGGAATTGTATTTTTCAAACGAAAATTATAAAAATACAGGTAAAAAAAATTAATCACTATTAAGTTTCCAAGCAATTCTTTTTGTAGAGCTGCAGCCAAAAATTGATCAGTTTCAGAGCTTCCTCCATCAGAGCTTCTCGACTTTGGAGATCAGTAACATCTTTTAAATCACTTTTGATAACCCACCACCTATACGTTTTTGGGAATTGGGATTTGGAAAAGGGTCGATAAGATGCAATGCAGTGTAATAAGATACAATATGAAAACTCTCCCTCTGAGGTAGATTTACTGCACACATCAAGCTGACCCTGAAATAAGCAACAATCCTCATGTTAACATACAAATACAAACAAGCAACATGCAATGCAAACAACCCACACTGACAAAAGTTTACTAGAGGCTTCGCTCAATCATACGGCTCCACCAATCATGTGAGCTTGTTGATGGATTATCTGACAGCCTGTCTGAAAGTTTTGACACTTGCCAATGATAGCCTCTGGCATTTGACCTGATGGACAGGATAACGAATGAGCTCAAAGAAATTTAACCAAAATTAAACTTAATAAAGTCATATATCAGGGATTTTATAAGAGTCATTCAAACTTGTGAGATTAGCTGCAAACTATCTTCATATCAGAGGAGCAAGTGCATGAAATTATTTAACAATGATGTAGTATTGTTGCATTTGAGACTCTACCTCTGCCAAGAAGGTTATGTTTTCGCTGGTTTGTCAGCAAGATTACAAAAAAAATACTCAATGGATTTACATGAAGATTCGGCCAGAGGTGTGGTTAGGTCCAAGGAAGAAGCCATTCGATTTTGGTGGTAATACGGATATTTGTCTGGATGCAAAAAAATCCCAAAATGTGAAAAAAATCCCCTAGTTTAACATTGGGAGTAATTTTTAAAAAATCATATCTCTGCCATTTCTCAACGGATTCGTGTCAAATTTCACAGGATAACATGGTATCCATGTCTCTGTCATCAAGGTAAATTTCACCTTGATGACAGACTTTATAACTGTTTTAGATTATGGTGATGTTGTTTATAGAAACACCTCTGCCTCTACTCTTAAACTCCTAGATTACATTTATCAATCAGCCCTCAGATTCATTACTGGCGAAGGTTACTCCACTCACCTTTGCACTTTATTTGAAAAAGTGGGCTGGACATCCCCAAATGTAAGATGTGACAGGCACTGGTTCTTATTCATTTATAAAGCCTTACTTGGTAAAATGCCATCATACATGTTTAATCAATCTTATAATCAATACCCAACAAGATCCAGTAACCTCCTGATGCTTGAAGTTCCACGGGTAAACACTTTATTTGGAAGAACTGCTTTCAGCTTTTCTGCTGCGTTCACTTGGAACATTTTACAACAAACATTTTAACTGCGAGCACTTGTGACTATTGATCACTTTAGAAAATGATAATGAATTACGCTGCTTTTGAATGTAACTGTTTTTAAATGTATTGTTGTGTTGTTGTTCTTTGTACTCGGCATCATTGAAAATGAGGGAACGCCCTCAATGATTTTTCAAGATGAAATTAAGGTTGAATGAATAAATGAATAACAGGAGGTCACACTGACAAATTTCAATAATTCACATACAGTATATTAAGTGATGTTCCCAAAACTTGTTGTGTTCATACAGGATAACAACCTCCATGTATGTGCTGAGTTTGGTCTGGATTCCTGGCTCTATTCTGGATCTGGTGATCCAGAATTTTGCCTTTTACAGACAAAATGTGGAAAAGCAACTGCAAGAACTGATCTGTTTGGCGGAGGTCTGCGCTCTCTGAGTACTTTTCTAGTTTTTTGTAAAACTGTACCTCTGACTGAATGGACAACTCCTTCAGTACTCTTACTGCTCATTTGGCTTCAAGCAAACTACGTCCAGTACATCATAATGTTCACATATTCTCTCAAAAATCTGAATTAGACAAACACCAACAAGTAATAGAGCTAACTGAGTATTTTATTCATGGCAGCAGATACTTGCCCATATACCCCAGTCTCCCCTATACATCATATACATCAGACAGCCAGTCATCCATTTTATGTTTGTACAGTCTAATATAACAGCTGTGCCTTAAACTCCGGCTCTCCAAATGTAGTAAGAGAGTAAAGAATTGTGATATATATTCATAAGTAATGCAACATTTCTGTTGCAGCAGTTACATTTATTATATTGTGTGTTCGTCCACCAGAGTACCAGCCCAGTCTTCATCCTGTGAGCAGAAAGAGGCGAAGCGTGTGGTGTAATTGTGCTGAAGGCGAAAACAGACTGAGCTTCTGCCTGGCCTGTAGTAACTGTGAGTGACAGGACATGTGTTCATTCACCTTCCTCATTTTTTTAAGTTTCTGCCCGTCCCTGTCTATGGGATGTTGCCCAGATGGATGTGAAATACATCCCATTAACGGTCCATCTGGTGTGTTAGGTTAGGAAGAACCTGGTGTGACCTCAGCAATAAAACATGAAGTAGAATTATAATCCCACTATTTACGCCCTGTTAGGTCACCATAATGTATTTAATCCTGAAATCCTGTTCTCACCTGCCTGTGGCCTTCATCAGTATACTTTGCACATGTTCAGTGTACATGCCTGCCACAGTGATTTTATTTTTATTGGACCTTTATTCAGCCAGGTCAGCACCACACGGTGATAACGAACACACAAACTCATACAAAACACAATAATAGGAGCAGTGATAAACCATCAATTAAAACAGATGCACATCCAAAGCCTGGACTCAAGGTTTTTGGCCAAGGATTCTTTGCTTTCCTCGTCATTTAAAAGAGTCAAAAAATCCAGAAAAGGACTCCATGTTTCAGAAAAGCTTGACAGGATCCTTTTAGTGTGTATTTGATTTTTCAAGCTTGAATAAATACATCACATCTTTTTGATTCTTCTTATAGTGTTAAGTGAAAAAAGAGAAACCCCCCAACCCTGATAGCTTCTAGAAAGAATACAACATGATGGTAAAATATATAAGGACGAGTTATCTTAGATAGGCATAGATAAAGTAAAATATGGGCAGGGCAGACACAGCATTTAAATACACAAGAGAAAGGAGCAGTGATAACACATCACATCTTTAATCCATTGATAGAATGGTGGGGGAAGACTTAGTTTCCCTTTTAGGAACATTGGGCGTCTTTCAAGATGCGTAGTGAAAGGTACAAACACATATTTTATTTTGTGAAAAGCTGAAGACGGCACAGACTGGGTCGGGGTCGAACTGAATTTTAAACATCTCACTGTAGGTTTTAATTATGCTTATACAGAAGGTAGACGGTTTTGGGCACATCCAGAAAATGTGTATTCGATCTTCTGCATGCAGGTAGCTTTTATAGCACATAAGCGTCATTGCTCTGCCAAAACCTGCTTTAAACTTACCCACTGTTAAATCACAGCCTCATACAACTTGTTTTTTCTCATTTATTGTCCAAACCTAGACATTAGAGCCCTAAACACCAAAAAAGTGAGGTGACAAATATTTCTTTAACATTTAAATGAACCAAAGAAATTATTATCTATGTTGGTTTGCTTAAAATGAGTCTGGCTGTCTCTTTCCTGTCAGTCATTTCATTCTGAATTGGAGTAACTGACAGTGGTCTGTCAGATTGGCACACTTGATCCAGATGCTGTTGTCAGCTTAGTTGTGTACTTACGCTCCCTAGTGGTGGTGAGTGGAGGTGCAAGTTTCAAGGCCAGCACATCTGGATTTGTTCAAAAGCATTTTACAACCACCCTCGGACTTTGCAGCAAGTCGCCGATACTTTTCATTGGATACTGATTTATTTCTCCTAGTGTCCACAAACTAAGTCAGCATTACATGTAGGTAAAAGTTTAAAGTTATGGATAAATTAATCTGGATGATTACATCACAGTGATATAATGATGTCAACAAAATTCTGAACCATGTAGTCAGCAAAAATGAACTGACATATTGGATTTGATGTCAGGATGTTAAACTTAAAGAAAACGCTGATATCTGCTTATCACACACAATTCTCTGTCATAAAATACTGTGAGCATCAGTTAAATATATAATCATAAAAAGGCAGAAGGTTATTTCCCTATCCTTGGTTTTTCTCTGAATAGAAAACAGTTTATAAACTAATGCTCCGCAAAAATAATTTAATATTTTCAAAAGATACTAGGACATCAGGTGGGGACATCCTGTCTCAGGTGTTTTATCCAGTTAGCCCCCACGGCACCTCAAAGAGGCTGATCACTGAACTCTGGCATCTGAGAATCACACCCCTCACCCCCCCTATCAGTCTTTCTGTCAGTCTGTCTGTCTATCTATCTATCTATCCATCTATCTATCTATCTATCTATCTATCTATCTATCTATCTATCTATCTATCTATCTATCTATCTATCTATCTATCTATCTGTCTGCCTGTCTGTCTGTCTATCTGTCTGGTCAAACATTACCTGTAAGGCAAAACTGAGGGCACACCTGTTCCACTTCTCACTACAAGGCCATCAGGGCGGATGGTGGCCCTCAAACAGACAGTAAAGGCCTGAACATCTCAGTGTCAGACATTTAGCTCTTGAGTCAACATGCCTTTATTCTCTCTAATGAATTTAAAGTCCCTCACAAGAGCATCGTGACATTGCTGAATGTGCAAAATGCTAATCTGCTGATTTACTGGAATATTAATGACACCTGATTTTTTACTGTAAACAAGCACTGCCCTTTGTGGACTGATCTTCTGATGATAAATTTAACTTTTCGTTAAACAGGTGTATTTTATTTTCAGAACAAATACTTGATTGCTTTGATGGTCAATAAAATTTTGTATTCCTGTGAATAACCAGCAGGTGGCAGCGTTAAACCAGACAATATTGCAGCTGTCAGATCAAATAACAGCACCATCTTTGTGTTGAAAAAATAATAATCAATTCAGAAATACACAAGGTTTTCCATTTTTGATTATTTGACCTTTCAGGGAGCTTATCCTTCTATTTCTCATAAAAAATGCTGATGCAAATTTCAACAAAACTTAAAAACGGCTTAAATTAGTGACACTGTAGTGAAGATTTACAAATTATCATGAACATATGCATTAAATAATCAAGATGTATCAGGGATCTAGGTGTATTAATAATGTCTTATTACTTCTTGAATCAGTTGGGCTCCCTCATTAAGATTTTAAAATTAGGGATGGACAATATTTACAGTGTGAAATCTGTATCTCTGGATAATTGCTCCTACAGCAAAAATATCAGTATCATGCCCGATACTTTCATAACTTCAGTACTTCTTAGTAAATGGGCCTCTGCTGAGCGTTCATTTGCTGAATGGTTGAAAGTGAAATCCATGATTGTTATCATTATTACTTTATGCCGTATCTTTTTTCAATCATTTATTCCTCTCTGTAGAGCACTTTGAACTGCAATGAGTTTGTATGAAATGTTCTATTCAAATCAAGTTTGATTGATTGATATATAAGCTTTAACTTTGTGGACTTTTGCATAATTAATTTAATTTGAAGGAATGAGCTCATAAAAGTTATGCTGATTTTCTGTCAATAGATTGGAAAACTGGTGTTTATATAGAAAAAGCCAATGAAGCTTGATTTTATTATTTCTGTTAAAAGAATATGGTGTAAGGTAATCTCTCTGCTCATGGAGAAATGCAACTTTAATTAAAGAAGATGCCCCTTAAAATGCTCTGTTGTTTACTTCCTGGTGTTTATGATGTCATAGCTATACATTCTCCACCTACAGGTGTGTTTTCTGCTTGTCACAGGCAGACGGCTTGAGTATTTTGAAAGTTCATTTTACAGCTTGTAAACCCTACTCCCCCTCCCATCAAGCATCATTTGGGCAGCCAATCAGCACAGTGCTAATTACCATAGCCTCCTGAAGACCCCCCCCCCCCCCAGGTCTGAGTATTTCCAAAGGGGAGAGAAAAAGAGCTGCATCTAAGCCTCAGCAGAGATGAAATTTTTCCCTTTTTATTCCAGCTTAAATCAAATCTTTGATAGATAGACACCCAAAACACGATGTAAACACAGCAGGAGATGGACCTTTATTTAAGGAATATGAGTGAACAAAACTTCTAGATTGATTGTAGTCTGAATAAAACCCTGTAACTCAAATTCAAATCTGTGAAGACGGACTAAAGCTTTGTAAAGATCTTGTTACCTTCCTGCTCTCCTCATGCATTGTTGTTGGTATTGTATAGGTTGCTAGGGGATCGTCTCTCTCCTGTAGGGCCCCTTCGCTCCTTTTGTGTCATGAAAGTGGTTCATTTTTATTGTTTCACAAAGGCAGCAACACAAGAAGCTCTATATTAGTTTGTGTATTTTTATCTCTCACAACGAGGACTTTGTAATTTAACTGTGAAACATTGGCATCACAGTGTAATTACAGGGGAAAAGGAGGATTTAAGCTCGCTCATACATCAGTCATTTAAGGTGAATCTCATCCTGAGCCAAACTCCTGACGCTATCGCTCTGACAAAGTGAGTCATATTACAAGTGCTCCTCACAGAGATCTTCATTTCCTGTCGTATGAACGAGGCGGTTTGTCTGCGCCTCCTGAATGCATCATTTGCAACATATACCTCCCACAATATGAGGAGCTCTTGCTGCAGTTAGCTTCAGATTTAATAACCATGCCGGTCGATCCTCCGTGAACTCCCTGAGCTTCTGTTCCTGTAAGCTTGACGGACAGCTCTAACACCCGCTCAGCTGTTTCAGGTGTGCACCGTGTTGGAATAAGTACAGGATATGAAAGTATATCAGCAGGCGTTATTATGCAAAACACACGGTGAAATGAAACAGCAAATTTTCTTCAGCATGAAAGAAGATTAGGATACTCGGGTGCTGCAGGTTGAATAAGTGAAGAAGTTTGATATTCTCTCCAGTGGTGATAACTTCTGCTGTGCTGCTGCTGGTTTATAACTGCAGTGAATGTTGAGCTTTATTCACAAAAAATATAGATAAAGGAGAAATAAATCTGAATGTATCTTCACCCTCAAAGTGCCTCTCAGACACATCAGATCACATCAGAGATCAGATTTACAATATGGTCTATAAATGTGTAGATTTGTACAGAAGAGTTTTACCAAATATTTGCACATTTGTGGATCCTTATATGAATTTATATGAGTAACAATTAATCTATGTAGAATATAATGATTTGAGAATCCTTTTCAGCATATATTCAGTTGAATACACCACAGAGACAAGATATTTAATGTTCAAGCTGATAAACTTCATAGCTTTTATGCAAATATTTACTCATTTTGAATTTCAAAAAAGCTGGGACATTGTTTCATCATCTTTCCTTCTAACAACACTCAATAAGCATTTGGGAACTGATGACGGTAACTGTTGAAGCTTTGTAGGTGGAATTCTTTCTCGTTATTGAAGATTTAAATACAAAAACACTCGTCCGTATTCATCGACTGTTCATGAGGACATATTTGTCAATAATTTAATTCCTCGACCATCGAGCTCTTATTTTGGATGTGTTCTTTACTTGAATCAAACTGTAAGCAAACCTAAGCACACATTGTTGGTAATATAAGCACTGATGTGCAAACATACTGTATATGGCATCTCTGTTTTATCATTCATACACACATGATTTAAATTAATTCAGCTCTAATTTAACCATGCAACATTTGATCTGAACTGCTTCATGCTAAATTTACTCCACAAAGAAAAGATATTTAACATTCAAACTGAGAAACCTCATTGTTTTTATGCAAATATTCACTCATTTTGAATTTCATGCCTGCATCATTTTCCAAAAAAACTGGGACAGGGGCATGTTTACATCACTTTTCCTTTTAACAACCCTCAATAAGTATTTGGGAACTGAGGACACTAATTGTTGAAGCTTTGTAGGTGAATTCTTTCACATTCTTGCTTGGTGTACGACCTCAGTTGCTCAACACTCCGGGGTCTCTGTAGTCGTATTTTAAGCTTCATAATGCTCCACACATACTCAGTAGGAGACAGGTGTGGACTGCAGCAGGTCAGTCTAGTCCCTGCACTCTTTCACTCTGAAGCCACGCAGTTGTAACTCGAGCAGAATGTGTCTTCATTGTCTCTGAAATAAGCAGGGACGTCCCTGAAAAAGATGGATGGCAGCATTTTGCTCCAAAACCTGGATGTACCTTTCAGCATTAATGGTGCTCTCACAGATGTGCAGGTTACCCATGCCATGGGCACTAACACCCCCCCATACCATTACAGATGCTGTCTTTTGACCTTTGCTCTGATAACAGTTTGGATGGTCCTTGTCGTCTTTAGCCCGGAGGACACCACGTCCATGATGTCCAAAAACAGTCTGAAATGAGGACTCAGACCACAGCAGACTTTTCCACTTTGCCTCAGTCCATCTCAGATGAGCTCGGCCCAGAGAAGCCAGCGGTGTTTCTGGGTGTTGTTGATATTTGTCTTTGTCTTTGCATGGTAGAGTTTGACCTTGACCTTGTAGATGTAGAGATGAACTGTGTTCACTGACAATGGTTTTCTGAAGTGCTCCTGAGCCCACGTGCTGATATCCTTAGCCCTACAGAATGATGCTGGTTTAAATACAGTGCTGCCTGAGGGATTGAAGGTCATGGGCATTCAATGTTGGTTTTCAGGTTTGCCACTTGTGTGTAGAGATTTCTCCTGATTCTCTGAACCTCGATATTATGGACTGTAGATGATGAAATCCCTAACTTCTTTGCAATTGTACATCAGAAACATTCTCAAACTGTTGGACTGTTTGCTCACACAGTTGTTCCCAAAGTGGATAGACTCAAGGATAGAAAAGCAGCAGAATAAACCAACATCTGCATAGTCAAGAAAAAAACAATGAAGGTAGAGTTCAGATACATTTTCGACATGATTACTAAAACTATGATTTATTATATGTGATATAATGACACATGCCTGACTCACATTATGGCCGTAGTGATGCATGATATCCATGCTTAACGATGAATAGTACAGGGGTGGAATTGATAATAGCCCCCCTAGTCATAAGTGATTCAAAGAAATGCTAATGTGGACTATATGTGGATGTGCATTGGTCATAACTGTCACCGTTTCTTTGATGGATCTTCTTATCTCAGAGTAACCTTCAGTGAGAGTCAAATACCTGCTCTTTGAAGACTTACAGAGCCCCCTCCTCACGGGAGAATATTAGCATACAGATAAAGAAAGATGTTACGGCATTGTTTCCTCCTCTGATTGTTGTTTCACTTCAAACAATAATGACGCTCCAAACTGGGGAGAGTCCTTACTATTTTTGATCTTTGCTTTTATTTTACTCACTCCACAGATTTTCCTCACTTTCATGAAGCATGGCTCAAGATCATGAGGAGTGAGAGGGGGAGCAGCAGCTAAAGGTTCAGACACAGAGAGGAGGAAAATCCACAGACAGAAGGCTGACCAACGAGCCCGAGAGCACTGAGAGTCATTATATCGAGTAAAACAGGCAGGAAAAAGCTTCTTTAATAAATTAGCATATAAACTCACTGGCCACTTTATTAGGTAGAACATGCTAGTACCAGAATGAACCCCCTTTTGCCATCAGAGCTGCCTAAATTTTAAGGCATTGATTTGGTAAAGTTCAAGAAACATTCCTCAGAGATTTTGGTCCATCTTGGCATGGGCCACTGGAGCAGGGCTGCCCACAGAACTCGCTGGGCCCGGAAAGGCCCTGTAAATGGTCCCCCAATGTAATTTGATAATATCAGTGCCCAAATTCTGGACCTGTAGCCTTAACACCTGATTCCTTAACCTGTTTCCAATCAGTTGTGATGCTTCCTGGAAGAATAAGATACTGAGAAATAAGAAGTTTGATGCTACCCTTTCTCCTTTATTTCTCTTTTATTCTCGTTCATCTTTTATTTTTGTCTGTAAAGTACTTTGCAAACTTGTTTTGAAGTGCCATATAAATAAAGTTTATTATTATCATTATTACCCTGCAATATGACCACCAACAATGTTACTATTACAAAATTAAAGGCTCGTACCCATTTAAGAATAGGGGGCCTCCATCATGAAACATGCAACAAAGAAATCCATTTAATGATTTAACAAGTTAAGGTGAGTATTTACATCCAAATAAGTACTAAAAACAATAGATATATGAACCATATCTTAATTTAGGATGGACCATTGGCAGAAACAATCCTCCCCCCTTATGGGTGACCTTGCACTGGAGTCCAGTGAACTCATTGTCATGTTCAAGAAACCAGTCTGAGATGATCTGAGCTCTGTGACATGGTCAGCAACAATAATCAGGGAAGCTGTGGGGTTTAAATGAAGCTTAGTTGGTACTAAGGGGCTTAAGTGTGCAAAGAAAATTTCCCCCACACCATCAGGCCACCGTCACCAGCCTGAACAGGCAGGATGCAGCCCCTCTGCTCCTCCTTCCCATATCCTATCCTGCTTATCCTTTTCAAAAGGCTCTTACCGACACGGGGATTGATCCTTCTTGTGCGAGGTACGAGCTTTACCTGCTGCACCACCGTGCTGCCCTGCACACGAATATTGACAGCCCATTCATTATGAAAAACAGCTGTAGCATAACCTGACAGTCCAGATAGATATGGCAACAAGCATGGTCAGTAGTTACTGCACAAGAAGGTTGCACAGGAAGAAAAAATAACCTTAAATATGCTTAAATTAAATGTAAATTGGCTAAATTGGCCTTAATTCTGTGCCAAGCTCCTAAAATAATGCAGTATTATTTGTGTTTGACTTATGATCTATGAATGTTGGTATAATCACTTTATATGATGGCTTTATACTTCCAATTTTTTATTTTTTTTGTAAATTTTTTTCCATTAAGAGTATCTGACAATTTCTAACAATGTTGTTAAAAGGGTTTTATGTGGCTCTGCTAGTAATCAATGTTGTCCATCCCTGCTTTAAAGAGGTATAATCAAAGTGCTTGTTACAAGAAGCAGTGAAAATAACAAGTTAAAATGGTTGAACAACGATAAGAATAATAAAACAATATATAAAAGTAAAAATACTGCCATGTGAGTGTGAAATGATTCAAGGGAAATATGCAAATTTTGTGGTGTTTTTTCAACTCAGTTGGAACAAAGCAACCAGACTGAAGACGTGAAAGCTACCTTTGAAAAATATCTAATGGACCGATGTTAACTTAATAATAATAATAATAATAATAATAATAAACTTTATTTATATAGCACTTTTAAAAACAGAGGTTTACAAAGTGCTTTGACAACAGGCAGGAACATAAAGACAGCAAAGCACAAGAGCTCAAACACAAAGGAAAAGATATACACAAATATGTCATGAGAACCCAGACAATACAAGAACCCTGCTACATAAAGTGAGACCCTGAGGACCAAAGTAAAAACTACAAACAAAACAAATATAAAAAGACAATAACAAAATAATAGAATAGAGATAATAAAAAAGAGAATAATAAAACAATAAGCTTAAAAGTTTTCTATAAAAGATAAAGAGTGTAACATAAGGAGTGTAACATAAGGAGAAGCAAAAATAAAACAATCTGAATTAAAAGTAAAGACACAAATCCGTTAACATAGCATAGAAGAAGTCAATTAAGACAAAGGAGCTAGAATGATAAGAGCAATACTAACAAATAAAAGGCTTAAAAAGTCTAAAACACAAATAAAATGCTAAAAAAGACTAAAACACAGAGAAAGAAAGAAGATAAAAGACTATAAAAGACGACATCACATAAAAGCAGTTCTGTAAAAGTGAGTTTTTAAAGAAAGTGTCGGAACCTGAACCAGATTGGGACCCAAATGCGGGACTTATAGGCACAGTAAAGATTTGAAAACAGTAAGGAACAGGCAACAGTGTCCAAAAGGTAAAGGCAAAAAGGGTCAAAAACCTCAAGGCAAGACTGATAAGAAAGCTGGAATAAGACACAAGGTACGAGGGTTAAATAAGAGAGGGAATGAGGAGTGATGAGGCTGATGTGGAGGAGCAGGGACAAGGGGGAGTGATTTCAAAATAAAACAGGAAACAGGAGGCATGAAACATGACTCAACTAAAGAGCATGGCATGACAGAAAAAGTCAAACACCAGACCTTTGAGCTCCAAAACTCAGATATTCAGATTTATGACACTTCAGTGGATGTTCCTTAGATCTGTCCTCCATGAAGGCTTTACCACTTTGGTATTTGTTAATATCAGCATGCGCACGATACTTGGCAGGCGGATGTTGCCTTTCTCTCTGGTGAATCATCAGTCCTACACCTATTGAGCTCCAATACTGTGGGGGCGATAATTTACTGTAATCCTCTATTGTGGACGTGGTAATGCAGCTCTTCACCTTTTCTCTATGTGCATTTTTCAGCATCATAATCCAATAGAAAACACATTTTCTCATCTATAATGGAAATTTGAAAGTGATTGCATTTGCTAAATCTGTCTCTGAGTGACTCAGTGACTGTTCTTTGGGTACAAATGTCAGCAGGTAATTGTGACGGCAGAAGAAGAAACTGTCTAACCTCAGTGTCTACAGTAATTTTAACCTCCTGGGGATAGA
This sequence comes from Cetoscarus ocellatus, assembly GCA_037902135.1. Classification (NCBI taxonomy): domain Eukaryota; kingdom Metazoa; phylum Chordata; class Actinopteri; order Labriformes; family Labridae; genus Cetoscarus; species Cetoscarus ocellatus. Next base: position 333,102 of record JBAMNC010001373.1, read on the forward strand.
CTGATCTGCTCAGGCTGTGCTGCAGAAAGTTTTTTTATATTTGCTGCAACGGGATTAACTCTCTGGGAGTTATCAGAAAAACAATAACGGCCTAAATGTGCCCACTCTGTCTTTCTTTAACACGTATGGATCCTCAGCTCGGCCACTGAAAATGAGCTCCTTCTTCTTCTTGGTCTCCTAAAAGATGCCGTGTTCAGAGTTTTAGAGGAGCTACATGCTGGTGAGACGCTGTCAAGAACATATTAGGAATTAGCATATACAGCTCAATTAGCACCGCGGTATAAATAGAGTTCACAAGTTTGCAGAGAGATGACAGGATGCAGAGAGGAGGGAGATGTTTAGAATCTGGATGATTTCAGTGTGATTAAAAGGAGCAGGCAGTTTTAAATCAAGACTTTAATTTTCACCCTGCGCCCGCTTCAAATAATTATAACTGGGTGTGTTCGACAAACTAGGAGCTCTATTCATAGCAGCACCTGTGGAGAATTATTAGAAATGATGACAACTACACGTTCAGATCCAACGTCATGTTTTGGATGTGAAGAACGGTGATACTGAGAGCAAAAGTGCAGAAGAAGAGTGGAAAAAGTTAGACAGTGAAAGTTTAATGTGCTCCATGGAGGGATACGTGATGTGTTTCATTTTAGATGCAGCTGCAGTGATGTACACGGAAAAGGCCGGCACACCCGCACGCCATGTTTGTGTTGTTTTTGTGTTTGGCTCATTCAGAGCTCTGCTGACCATGACAAGAGAAATTAGGACAAAATCAGTAAAGTTCACATTTACAAGATCTCATAATAAATATTTTTCCTGTAGTATATTTGGGTAAAATATGATTTGTTGTATTTGAGTCTGATCATGTTGTATAGTTTTGTTTGTCTGCAGTGTTTAGTGCAGCATAGTATGAAATATTTTGATATGGTAAGGTACAGTACACTATATTGTTTAATATTTTAGTCTTTTATTTCATGCATAACATTATACAAACCCAATTCCAATTGAAGTTGGGACATTGTGTAAAAACTAAATAAAAACAGAATACAATGGCTTGCAAATCCTTTCCGGCTGATATGCAATTAAATGCACTAAGAAGTCAAGATATTTTACAGGGGCATGTTTACCTCTGCGTGACATCACTTTTCTTTTACAACACTCAATAATGATTTGGGAACTGAAAACACTAATTGGTGGAATTCTTTGTCATTCTTGATTGATGTTCAGCTTCAGTTGCTCAACAGCCCGGGGTCTCCAATGTCATATTTTGTGCTTCATAATGCTCCACACATCCTCAGTGGAGACAGGTGTGGACTGCAGCAGGTCACTCTTGTTCCTGCACTCTTTCACGCTAAAGCCACGCTGTTGTAACACGAGCAGAATGTGTCTTCATTGTTTCTGAACTACGCAGGGACGTCCCTGAAAAAGACTTTGCTGTTCCTCTATAACCTGTATGTACCTTTCAGCATTAATGGAGCCTTCACAGATGTGCAGGTTACCCATGCCATGGGCACCAACACCCCTCATACCATCACAGATGCTGTCTTTTGACCTTTGCTCTGATAACAAGCTGTAATGTCCTTTTCCTCTTTGGTCAGAGGACACCACATCCATGATTTCCATGAAAACCATTTGAAATGTGGACTCATCAGACCACAGCAGACTTTTATAGCTGAGCTTGAGCATTCACCAACTTCCCCTGTCTTTTGTTGCCCCTTTCCCAGCTTCTTGGAACATGTTGCAGGCATCAAATTCAAAATAGAATCAGAATCAGAATCAGAATGGCCTTTATTGTTATTATACAAGATGTACATTATACGAGATTGGAGAGCTTCTCCTTTTCAGTGCAATAGATGGATGGTTAAGTTAAGAAGAAAGGTAATACAAAAATAGTGCAAAAATAGTATAAGTAATAAAGAGGTTGTAATAAGTAAAAAAGGTAGTAAGAAGACTTTAAATGTACAAGATATATACAAGATGAAATAAAATCCTACCGGACAATGCAATTGAAGCTCTATGTGAAATATGAGGTAGAGGATAAGTATTAATAATGAAAATGGTCCTATTTCCAGTTCTCAATTTTTCTATTGCATGTGGAAATGTATTGCACAGGACAGCTGACTTTATACTGAATGCTTATAGTGCAAATGGTGGTTAGTATTTACAGATGATTATATTATGACTGTATTGCACGGGATAGATAAATATAAATATTGAGGTAGTGTTTAGAACATAGCAGCAACAGCAGTAACAGTAATATTGCACATTTACATTATAATGATGGCTGGGTTTTTTGCATGTGGGAGTTCAGGGTGGTGATGGCTCTCGGGAAGAAACTGTTTTTCAGTCTGTTTGTCCTGTTTTTCAGTCTGTTTGTCCTGTATATTCACTATTAAAATAGTGAATATTTGCAAAAAAAACAATGTTTTTATTAATGTCCCAACTTCATTGGAATGTGAATTGCAGTATAGATTAAGATTGTACAGTAGAGAGAAGTAAAAGTTGACCAAGTATAACTGCATTGTTTTAGGTTGTTTAACATGTCTATAGTTTTAAATAAATGTGACAGTAAGACAACAAAAGGCATTTGCATTATGACAGCATTTTCTTTTTTAAAGTTTGTCTCTTAATATCTTTGTAAGGGTGAAATTTTTCATTGCTAACAAGAAACAAAACGACTTTGTTTCCCATCAGAGGCTCTGTGTACAGGGTAAGATCAGCAGGCCAGTGCGATAGTATGTATTAATTAGTAATTAGTTGAGAAACTCTTAATGTCTCTATAATGGAGACAGAAAACAAACAAAGGAGCCATTTTGTTAAAGTTTTGTGAGGGTTCAGATTTCACCAGGGAATGTCCTCAGGTTCTCCTGATTCTCCACAACTCAACAGCATCTGTGCTCTGCTGTCGAAACTATGATTTAATTATTATAAAACACTTAGACAGCCTCTTTATTAAAAGCAACATGTTCCATACCCCTCAGACTACATTTGGATTCCTTTAAAATGTCTTTTTCTGGATTCAGTGTCCTTCCTCTGAGCTCCAGGACTGATTGAAATCAGCCAAATTAGATTCTGTTATCTATAATTTATCAGTTTCTGCTCACAGTATAGCCAACACACCAGAGGATTCCTTATCCTATAGGGATGGATGTACATTTGCCTCTCTATTTCCATACGGAGTATTGTTCAGTATGCATAACAACATATACAACTCTCACAATGTGCTAAAGTTTGCACATAAAGTCTGATGTGTACATGGAAATCCACAGACCTGTGCGTCTAAAGCGAGTCTCCTCTGTTGTGTAAATCATTGCTGACCACTACTGGCCAAAGCATGAATTATTCCATGAAGCAACACGAGATTATTGGGACATACAGAGCTCATAAAAACACCATAAACAGACATGCAACAGAGCATCTGTTCAGCAGCTGGTGTGCTGCACGTCTTATTTTATGCAGGCAGGTTAGTCCACTGCTGCAGGCTGACAGACTAATGCTGGACGGGCCCTCAGTGTACACATCCATATGTCTCTGTCACAGAAGCATCCCACTGCACACGCTCAGGCCTATGTATGGATGCACAAAACATGAGAGGAGAGGAGCAGCGTGAGAAAGAGATCACTCATGGTGGAGTGTGAAGGATCAGGAATGATACAAATATCCCAGTTTTTGCCTTTTATCTGTTTTTCTACTCTCATGGTTATTTGATTATCAGAAAGTTGCCTGTTTTTGGTGGTGTCCAGTTGGGAAATCCCACTGTTTGAGTTGTTTCAGCTGCCAGGCTAATATCTCATCATTTCTGATTTACTTATTTTTGTCACAGCACCCAGAATGCAAGATTATAATCCCATCTTCTTTCTCTTATTAGTAAAGCTGGCATGGACTGTAAAGTAGCCACTGTGACTTCTCCCTCTGATTGGTCTGCCACCTTCTGGAAGCCTCTGGTTCAGCATTCAACAACGGCCATGTTGCTTTTCTGAAGCAAAATGCCAATTTTGATCCAACAATGAGTGATGTTAAGGCGAATTTTACCAACCAGATCCTCCATCACCTTTTCATTAAAATCCTAACATCAAACTCTTCTACATTGATGGCATTTAGCCAACTGGCCACCTTAATAGTCATCACTATTACACATTTTGGACAGCACAGAAACCTTGAATATCTGGAAACAAGGCAAAAGACCAGGAGTCAAGAAAACTACGCATCCCACAAACCATTGTGATGCCCTTAATTTGTTGGGAAGTTTTTCCAAAAGACTCAAGAAACAAGTGAATTAGTTGACTTCCTTAAAAACAAACATGGATCACCTTTTTTTATTACTCTCATATAGTGTTTATATTCTTAAAATGATCTTAAAATAATGTGTCAAGGCCCCACAAATCAGAGACATAACCTTAAAATTCTAGGATTGAATGACCACCCAAAGTGGGACGGCCCAATCAGAGTCCTTTGTTAAATGGAAAAACAAACAAAAACACTACAAACTTCAGGCATGTTTTCCCAGTATGTTTTACAAAGTGGTTCACGTTCTGCCCTTTACACCGCCGCAGTAGCCCCACCTACTACATTATCTGATCCTTAATAAATGTGATTGATGGATCGATCGTCCAGTCAACTGTCAGATATGCTTTTGGAGGGTTCTGCCCATTCCCAAACACTTTCTATGGGCTCTTTCCCAGATGGACTAGTGAAATATAATAAATAATATAAATATAATTGAATGGTCCATCTTATGTCAGGTTAGGCAGCAGCCTCAGGCACTGAAATGCCTGAAAATGAAATCTGACACATAAATGATGGTGGTTTTTTTACATCTTAAATTAACAGTTTTCATTGAATGAAAATTTGAATGCCTTTTTTTCGTGGTAACAGTTAACAGTTTACTCTTTTTTGTCTGAGTCCGTGGGCTGTTGTTCAGAAAAGAGTTTGTTTGATGCCGTGCAGTTTAGAGGACTTTTGTCCTTTCTGTTTGTCTGTCAGCAAGATACCTCAAAAAGTTATCCATGGGTTTTGATAACATTTTCAAAGAGAAATAGTCATGGCACATGGAAGAAGTGAAAAGATTTTGGTGTTGATTCGGATCTGGATGTGGCTCCTAGAATTACTTAAGATTTTTTAACACTTGGAGATAGGGCAGTTTTCCACATTTTTACTAATAACTCCATAAGTTCATCATGGATTTAAATGTCAGTTTTGGGGAATGTTCGCCTTGGCACAAGGGAGAAGTGATCGGATTTTTGTGGTGATCTGAATCTGAATGTGGATCCAGGAGCTTTTTCGAGAATTAGTTACCAGTGCAGGATAGGGCAGTTTTCCACATCTTTGACTATAGCCCAAATCATTCTGCCATTTCAAGGCTGACGTTTCACCTCCTCTGTGAACATCGTGAAGACAGAATGGGAGGAACGAATTGACCCCTCTTTGTCCCGTCTCCTGAGGTAGTAACAGAGACGGGATATTGGAGAGAAGGGGGCACACAGACTCAGTGGGAGACAGGAGCGCCGCAAGTTAGCATCTCTGTATTGTCGTATTGCAGCGTGAATTCATACTGATATTACAGCCTTGCAGAATGAATGTGGATGTATCAAGCTGTAAATATTTCAGAATCTTGTTGCAGTGCTTGGAGCAATTCTAGTTTTCGTATGTCTTTTTTCCTAGGAGTTTCTTCCAGTACATTTCCTCTAAAATACATTCTGCTGAGTAATTTCTATCTGATGCCTTTTCTGAGGGTGTTTTGTCTAAAAACCTTTTGGTTAAAGGAACTTTTTGTGCCTTGCCTTTTTTTTTAATGCCATTTATTCTGAATATTTCTTTCCAAAGTCTTTTGTTTCCTGAAGATTTGTTCTCTACTGGCTTCTTTCTGATTTTTTTTTTGTCTAAAGTTTGACTCATGATTAAAGTTTTCAGGCAACCTGATGCTTAATTATCTGATGATTGACACCTGACTATGAGACCTGAGGAAGTCCAAGCAGTTTCTGAAGTTTAGGATGGCTTCACTTCTCAGCCCTGTGTAGCAACTTTTTGCTTCTTAGAAATAAAGCCAATACAGTGGCTCGTAACCGAATGGATAAACCAATGAAACAGTCTTATTTCAGTTCAGTGTAGCTTTTTATAGTACGTATCCCTGTTGGAGAAACAAAAGGTGAAGCGGGCACTGACGTCAAAAGAAACATCATTTTCTGATCACACAGAGTTACAAGTTCAGACAAGGACTATAAAAACTGAATGATGAATCGTCCTCTTGAGTTTTCTCCTGCAGAACATAATCCTGACCTCGTCCTTCCAGGCTGGTCCACTTGTCTCTGCTGCATTTGAAAAATTCAGAAATGTTCCCTCCATGCCCTTTGCTTGCGTCCTGAGTGTCCCCAAACGGAGCCTAAAGCTAATGTTGTTATTGCATAAGAGATTATCTTTGCCGTTGTTATCTTTGCCCTGGCTTTAGGAAATCAAATTCTACTGCAGGAAAGTATAATCTCTCTCTTGTGGTTCATGAAGCAAACATTGTTGCGTCATGGGAGCGTCACGGTGGAATCAGGCTCGTGCCGCTGAATGTAAAGGTCCACGGTGTCAGCACTTGTGTAACTTAAGGTGTGTGCTGAAGGGCCGTGAGTGTAATGTGACCTTGTGTTGCCATGCAGCAGTCACACCTCCCCGGACAGTCATTGTGTGTCTGATGATGCTCCACCTTTGGAAAAAAAAAGCCAGGTCATTGACGGTAAGAGCTCCAACATGCTGTGGAGAATAGACCCTCAGACTGAGCTGTTGAGTCATGCAGCCGTATGACGACACGGACCCCCACCAACACGCAGATATTAATAATTAGGATCCATTACATATGACTCACAGCCTCAGCTGTATGTGGTCTATGAAGACATACGATGAGGCAGGCTCTAGATCTAGTCATGCTGCTTCCTTCAAGGCATTTGTCAGAGGAGATCTCTCATCAACACGCAGGCGTAGAGTTTAGGGCGCTGTTTGGATGTAGCCTGGTGTGGAGTGAGAGCCAGATCCAAATGCAGCATGCAACAGGCCGCTGGGAGCTTTGTGGAAGGCCAGTTTTTTTTTTTAATCACCTTCGAGTTTTTCTTTAAAGGTTCTACCCTTGAAAAATATATACAGCGGATATGTTAACAGTCCATCTGGTGTGTCAGGTCATGAGCTGCTAAAAAGGACAACAAAAATAGACTTGGTTAAAGGAACACTCCAACCTTTTTGTTGTTTTCATGTCTTGCCTCACTCCTGAGTCCATGACAAGCAGATAGACTCCATTCTTTCAACTGTGTGTGCAGTACCAAGAAAGAGACGGACAGAGTTCACCCACTGCTAGTTAGCTTTGCTCAAACACTGGGAGTCAGTGGGTACTGTTAGCCTACCTCTGCCTACAGTCATCAGATAAACTCTTCAGCAACGCTATATGGTCCTGTGTTTGTCGTGACTCATTTTTACCGCGTTATGTTACGTTATCTTCGACTATCATGGTATTATCTTCTATTACTCCTAAACGAAGGCTTTGTTTTGCTGACCTACTTTCAAGGTGGTTTGAGCTAGCCATATGACTGTCGCGAACGAGTTCAGCCTTGAGAACTGGTTCTCATCGTTCACTTGAAAGAGCTGTTCAAAAGACTAGACTCGTTCGCGAACGTCGCATCTCTCACGAAAACCACTGCGGAAGTAGGTCAACAAAACAAAGCCTCAGTTTAGGAGTAGAAGAAGGTAAAATGAAAATAATAAAATATAAACTAACATAAAGGGGTAAAAAAATTGTCAAAACAAGCACATGAGACCGTTTAGAGTTGCTGAAGTGTTTATCTGAGGACTGTAGGCAGAGGCAAGCTAGCGCTACCCACTGACTCCCAGTGTTTGAGCTAAGCTAATTAGCAGTGGGCAAGCTCTGCCTGTCTCTTCCATGTTAATGGACACACAGTCCAACGAATGGTGTCTATCTGCTTGTCATGGACTCAGAAGTGAGGCAAGATGCAAAACAACAAAAATGTTGGAGTGTTCCTTTAACAGTATTTCCTCTGTTAAGGAGTTTGTTTGTTTTTAGATTGTGCACAGGATAACTCAAAAAGTTATGACTGGATTCTGATGAAAGATGTTGGTCATGGCACAAGGAAAAGGTGATATGATTGGTGATGATCCAAGTTTTGTTAAAATTGCAAGATATGGATGTTTTTTCACAGTTATGATAACTCAAAATGTTCTCTATGTACTTCGATGACATTTCCAGGGAATGTTGGTCATGGCACAGGGAGAAAGTGATGAGATTTTGGTGATGATCAAAATTCAAATGCAGAGCAAGGATTTGTTTATGGACTCCCTAACATTTCAAGACATTTTCCACATTTTTGCTTGTTACTCGTTCAATTCTCAACTGATTTTAAAGAAATTTAAGGGAATGCTGGTCAGGGCACAAGGAAGAACTTGGTAGATTCTGGTAGTGATCCAAATCTGGATTGACCAAGAATATTTTGAGAATTTGTTTACAGTGTGAGATAGGGCAGTTTTCCTCTTTTGATAAACAATGTTGAAAATGCCTTGTCTGGAGTTTGTGCTCTTGAAGCACTTGTAGTTGTTTTTGGAAATGTGCTCCAGGAAACGTTGGTCATGGCGTAAGTCAGAAGGTCTGATCAGGTTTTGGTGGTGATCCAAATCTGGATGTGGATCCAGGATTTTTTTTTGGTGAGTTGTTAACGTTGTGAAAAAGGGCAGTTTTCCACGTTTTTGCCAATAACTCAAAAAGTTCTCAGAGGATTTTGAATAAAGTTCCAGGGACTGTTGGTCATGGCACAAGGATGAAGTGATAAGATTTTGGTGATGATACCAATATGAGTGCAGAGCTTTTGCTAATAACTCAGTAAGTTCTCAACTGATTTAACATTAATTTTCAGGGAATGTTGATCAGGGCACAAGGGAGAGCTGGGTAGATACTGGTGGTGATGCAAGTCTGGATTGACCGTGAATTTTGCATGGACTTGTTAACAGTGTGTGATAGGGCAGTTTTCTACATTTTTGACTATAATTTGCCTGATAACATAGAAGCACTTCTAGTTGTTTTTAAAAATATGTTCAAGGCAATGTTGGTGATAATAATGATTATATTTTTGTGGTCTAGATGCTGATCCAGGATTTTCTTAGAGAGTTGTTAACATTATGAAATAGGGCAGTTTTCCACATTTTTTCTAATAACTCAAAAATTTCTCAGTGGATTTTGATGATATTTCCAGGTAATGTTCTTCATGTCACAGGAGAGAAGTGAATAGAGAAGACAATAACTTGTCCCACAGTGTCGAAAATGCATTGACGGTGGTTTGTGCTCTTGGAGTGCTTTTATTTGTTTCTGAAAGTGTGGCTTATGAATAAAATGGATTGGCCTTTTTTTTTTCTTTGATTTCAGTCAGGAACAGTGACAGTCTCCAAAAAAAGAAAAAGGGAACAGGAAGGGAGGAGGGAGACGGACAGGCAGACAGACAGACATGTGCCCAGACAAAAAAAAATGTGCCAAATTGTGCCATAAGACCCGAACCCTGCTGCCAAATTCCACTCCCATCACTGATCACCTTTATGTTTATCTCGCAGTAACACAGCAGACGAGATTTGAGGGAGATGTGAGCAGCCCAGAGGCGTCTCACACACACGCACACACACACTGAGAGGCGCTATGATCCCTCTGTGGTCATGCATGTAGTAAAAAAACAGGGGAGTGAGTGAGGCAGCCTTATCAGTGTTAACCATGTGTGCGCAATGGGCAGAAAGACGCGTAATGGAGCTGCGCGTCGAGGTAAAAAAAACAGGAGCGGAGCAGGAGAGAGGAGGAAAACGGTTTGTATCTGTCGCCACACCCTTCACATGCAGCCAGACACTTGCAGCAGCGGCAAAAAGAGCGTTTTATGTGGGTGACAGCGACATGACAACAGCCGAGGGCTATGGGTGAGCGACGGATGAGTCACACAAATCCACCATGCGTCCCCCCTCTTTTTTCCTTTCTTTCTTTCTTTCTTTTTTTTTTTTTTTACGACGCACGCCGTAGCCTTAAAAAGCTCCTGATATTGATATGGCTGCAAAAAGCTGGAGTGTGTGCGTGAATGGATGATGGGGTTGGTGATGGCGCACGTGGGCTCCCAGCATTAAAGGAGAGGTATTTAAAAGATGTGGACACGTCTCCCTGTCAATGCGCATGATACTGCGGTTCCACTACTATGGCACGCTCCAACTCACCTTGAATCGGCGCTCCTGTCATTCGGGTGCGGGGCTTACACTGAGGACCAATACACGCCCCAAAGCCTCAATCAGCAGCCAATCAAATGGCGGCAGAGGCGGACCTGTGGCTTGCGCGTCCTCACACTTGGTTTCACTATGCGCTCGTAAGGGAAAGAGGAAAAAAAAAAAACGGGCTCCGTCTACTACGAAACGCGGCGGTCGGTGCAGGTGCTCTGTCTCTTCGGGAGAGAAGAGGATGCGGATGGAAGGACGGGGGAGGGATGATGAAGGGATGAAGGGAAGCGCCACGAGGAGAGAAAACAGGATATGAGAAGAGAAGAAGAAGAAGGGGGGCTTCTTGTGCCGAAAAGACCGTGAGGTGCAAGGTCGAATATGAGAGATTGGTCGAACGGGGGGCACTTTGCGTGGTAATAGCTGGTCGGCAATAGTACTATGATTTGGTATGTGGCCACTCTGATAGCAAGTGTATTCAGCACCAGAGGAACGGCCGCTCAAGGTGAGTTGAAGTGCAATATATCTCGTGCCGCACATAGCATATGATTTCTGCCGTGCTGCATTTTTCCATCTCTGTGCGTAAAATGTGGTGCCTTTTTCCCCCCTCTCCTCCTAACAAATGGCAGCATATCTCATGTGTCACGTGAAAGTTCAGCCCATGGAGCCTGCAATTGTCTTCAAATGCTTCATATGCTTAAATGATTGGCTGATTGATAAGGCGCACACGGCCTGTATTTGTGGAGCATCCATGACCATGAGGGTTTCAATATGTGGTGAAACAGGCACCGTGGCTGCATTGGTGATAATATTTGAGATGTTTGCATTGTATCAGAGCAAAAAGCAGTCCCATTTGAGTTCTCCAGAGAGGGGTGTGACCGTCTCCAGAACCTCAAGATGGAAAAGAAGCTAAATAATGCATTGCATGTCAGATAAAATGCACTCTTGGATTGATACTGCATGCATGTGGGATTGTATGCTGGATCCTACACTGCACATGCACATGCAGACGGCCTCAGTGGTGTGAGCTGCACAGACAGACATTCTCCCAGAGGCTGCACGGCTCTCTTGCTGCTGATCTATCATAAACTAATCATTCCTAGGGCAACAAATTCCCCCTTTTGTTCTTATTTTTTTCCTCTCTTTCTGCACTCTGTATTGACCCATGTACTTACTTAACCTTGCTTTTCCACTCGTGTCCAGATGAGGGAGACATGTGCCTGGCTGTCGCCTGGTAACTGATCCCAATGACCCCTCATATACCCAGTCAGAACTGGTCTGCTCGCAGGTCTGGCTCCTCCTGCAGTGATATTTGAGTTTAAGATGAGAAAAAAATGAGAAAACTTCACTTATATGATGCAGCAGGGATGTTTTTGCTGTGGTAAAATGGAGCCTTTAAAGTGGAATTTCTGTATTTTACAAAAGAAGTGATGTTCTCTAATAACATCGACTGAAAAGGTGTTGTCTGGTATCGACACTGCAAAGAGGGTGATTTACTTTTGCCTGCACCAGAGAGTCCCAGATCTCACCGTAGTCTGCTGCGAGTAATTACAAATGAGCTGCTCTACTTCCTCTAAACTGTCTGAACCCAGTCTGATGCAACGCAGAGCCTCAGAAATGCATGTTAACACCAGCTCTGTCTCCTTTTACTCTTCTTTTAGCTAACTATGAAGGTCATACGCTATATTTTTAGTTGTGTCAAAGGCTGCAGGACAACATTTTGCACTTTTGATGCCATAGATCAGGGGCGTCCAAACTTTTTCCATCGGGGGCCACAAACACAGAAGACTGTGCCAGAATTAGATACCGACTTATAATGTATTTAAGATGTGCTTTGAGATTTGTGTTCTTTATTAGCCTGCGTCAAAGCTTTCTGTTGATGCTTTGACTTTGCAAAAAGCCAATCACTGTTAAGGGTTTTGGGACTGGTCCTTAAGATTTTAGGGACCCTGGTGGGCCCTGGCCACACTAAATCCCCTCTTTGTATGGTTAATAATAGGGGTGCATTATATTTGATTTTTGCCAATATCCGATATACTAATATTTTGAAACTTATTTTCAGAATCAGAATCAGAAATACTTTATTAATTCCCAAGGGTAAATTCAGTTGTATCAGTTGCCCTTATACACAGCACAGCAGTAGGAAATATTAAAGACATTAAAATAGATAAAAGCATAACATTTGAATACAATAAAATGAATTAAGTGGGCAGGTTGCAACATGCAGAATCTTTAAGCAATACCAATTTCCTTATAAAGGACAAATCAGTAATTAAGTGGAAGTGAGACTATAAATAAGGCCAAAGAATTCACACTATGAACAATCTCACTATTTACAATATATATATGGCAAAGTTTGACAGTAAGGATATTGCACTGGGCATTATGTTTGCGTGTTTACTTTTTAACAAAAATCAGAGGTGTAAATTTTGGCCGATATTGATACCAATATGTAGAATTGACTAAAAAGTAGTTCTTGTTAGATTACCCTTCTGTCATATGTAAAGTATGTTTTTGAAGGAACAGTAAACTCAAGCTTCATCTACCATTTTTAAAGCTAGAACACTGATTTACTTCCCTCTGCCGACAGAAAACCTGCCCTTTTCTGGGAGCTTATACTCTCAATTTAATATTGAAATGCAAAAAACTCCACAATCTTGATGCCAATATATAAGGCTAAAATATCGGCAGAAATGTTCACATCTGATGATATCATTATTTAGCCTTTGAAGCAATTATCTGCAGAAACCGATATCATACAGATAATAACGTGCATTCCTCGTGCCTAACAAAGCTCTGTGCAGCTAAGAGGGGAAGAGCCAGTACTCACTGACACATTTAGACACAAAACAAGAGCAAACTGCAAGCAGTGGTGGTGCTTGAAGATGATCAGCCTTGTGTTTTTTGCAAACCAGATATTGTGGCGGATCAGATATAGAAACAAATACTTCCAATTTATGCTGCTATTTTCTGCAAGAATCCACTTGTTTTTATTCATCAGTAATGCACAGACTTTCTGTTCTAATGTGGGCAAAATCTGATTTACTTCAAGTGGACTGAGGGCCGATATTGGCCCCTGGGCTATAGTTTGGACACCCCTGCTATAAGTGGTGATATTGGTGCACAAACTGTACACATAGGCAGTTATTTTGTTTACTGGCAGGATGTTGGTTTGAGATTCATTCGTCTTTGTTTGTTCTTCTACACGGTTAGTTAAGGTGGATGGTGCACTGCAGGAAACACTGGATTGTTTTGTTTTGTGCACTTTATGAGGGCTTTCACACTGGCATGGCTCCGTGCCAGTTCCGGTTCCTGAACCTAATTTTTAATTTTTAACCGGCCGGCGTGTTCAGACACTTTATACATACCAGATGCCTTCTACATATGTCCTCCATGTTTCCTCATCATCAACAGTTGTTGCGCTCTTGATTGCGTGATGAAAACAAAAACCTTAAGTAAACACTTTTCGAATATTGATGCAATCCGCCATTTGCTGGTCAGGTGTTTACTTCTGCCTGAGTAACGCGGAATAACACCCTCCCACTTTTGTTCTGCTTAAACTGATATATTAAAGGGGTAGGATTAAATAAGTTTAGACTTCTTCCTACTCCTTTTCGAGCATGTGAGCTTGCTGCACATACGGGATGTCGTCAGTGGTTTACATTCATTTGTTTTCTTTTGTTCTTTGGTACATTGCATGTGTTTGGTTATGGTGACTACCCATGTTTGTTTTACATGTTCGAAACAAAGCATTCAGTTCAATTCAGTTCATTAAACAGAAGCTGGTTTGCTAGAAAGCACCAAGGTTCTGAGAATCCAGAACCAGAACCGTGCCGGTGTGAAAATCCTATTTTGGGAATAGGTTGCAAAGCTATTAGTACAGTGTTACCCCCCTCCCAGTCTTTATGCTAAGCTAAGCTAACCAGCTGCTTTCTTACCAAATGACAAACTTTGGGGCTGAAAATAAAGGCCCATCTGTGCCAAAAGCCAAAAGCTCTAGTTCCTCGAGGGTCCACTTGCACCTTTTACAGCCTAAATAAACATCTTTACAGCCCTGTTTTCAGCCTGATTTATTGAGGATTTTGATTTTGGAAATGAGGAGTTGCTATTGGTTAGACAGCCCTAAGTCCTGCTTCACTCAGCCTCTACGTGTGTGAGTAGGTTAAGCTAAAGTTTAATTTAAATGACTTGCAGTGTGGCAGTGTCCATGACGACACATCATCGTTTTAAAGGCTTCTTTGCAAACATATGGCTTCGTCCAGTTACTTTTATAATCTTTGTTTCTTACTCCTCCTTCTCACTGGTTGAACATGGAAATACTCAGTATTTTCTCATCCATTCCTCACCAATGTCTGTCTTTCCTTAAATTTCAGTCTGTCAAAAATGCTGCCATCTTTCCCTCATTGCTCTGTTGTTGTAAACTGAAGGCCACATGCTTTTCTGTTGACTGCCAAGGGCTAGTAACATGTTTGTCAGCTGTTTTAACACCTGCCCTCTCCACTGAGAGTCACTGCGATGATCCAGTCATTTTGGATCAACACTCCGTCTTCAAATTAGAAACTGACCACAGCAAAGACAGTCTGACGGAGTTCTCGATGACGTTTTTTTCACCACGCTCATGCTGCCTCATGTAGGAGAGCTACAGGTCAGATTTCGTGGTACCACTGAACCCAAATCAAAGCAGATGGTCCAAAGATAACTTGCTCCAAAAACAAACAGAAGAACAGTTGGATGAGGGCAGCTGAGTTGAGCTGAGACTTGGCTCCTCTCTCTTTGGTGTTTTTTTTATCATCTGTGCCCTTTTCTTGCTTTTGGAGAGGAACAAAGGGCTGATGATACTCGCTAAACAAAAAACTCCACATGCAAGACAGCATCGATGTATGAGGAGTGGTTGATGAGAGTAGACTGAAAAAACCATTGGAGAGAAACTACACAGAGACACCTCATCGATGTCGCTGAAACCAGGCCATACCTTTGTCATTTTCACACCTTAAGTTCAGTGGACTTGGTTTGGAATTTGCAATATTGAAAATCCTGTCAAATGTTGTGGAAAATAGCCACCTGCCACTAGTTGGGGCTGTTGCTATCCTGCTATCCTGCCTATTGTTGCACTATTACCTAGAATACATGACCAGCTTCCAGCAATAGCATTGTTTAGCTTAAAGCAAAAGATAGAGTTGAATTTGGGCTGTGGCGGGGTCCACAAGCACATAGACTGGAGCTAGGTTTAACCATATAACACAGGGATGTAGACCGTTTATAGACCGTAATCTGGAATGAGGATCAATATCACACTGATACTTTCATTGAATGCTATGTTAGCTTGCTCAAGCTGGGTTTCCACCAAGCAGTCTGATTCGGTTCGGCTCAGTTTGGTATGCAATTACAGGTGTTTTCATTGTCAGATAAGGAGAAAAGGTAATCAAATAACTGACCCATGCTGTACCACTTTTTGGTACCCTTCTGAAGGAGTGCCAAGTGTACCAAACCAACCCTAAATGGTGGAGCTAAAAGAGAGTTTGTTGATTGGGACAAAAGTTGTCACTTAAAATGGGACAGCAGCCAAAACAAAAATCAGGGTTCCCACGCTCCTGGAAAACCTGGAAAATTTGGAAAATGATTGACCAATTTTCCAGTCATGGAACACATATGGAAAATGAGGAAAAATGTAAAATGTCCTGGAAAAGCTTGAATTGTCCTGGAAAATTATTTATCTTCCTTCTACCTTGGTAACTAATTCACACTTAGCCATAAAATATGAGTAGATAAATTAATGCAAGTTAAGGAATAAAATATAAATACTCAAAACAATTGTGACAAAAAGAAATTTAAAAAATGGCCAAATAAAATTTAGGCTACTTAAACAGTAAATTAACAAAATGTATTTATATAAAAGCCGAGTAAATAAAGATAAAAAAAAAAGCATAAACCGTAAATTTATGATAGTGAGACACTACATAAAAGCCAGACTAAAAAGATAGCTAGCAAATGTTCATGCCCGAGAGTGAAAAATAAATAAATTTTAAGTTCAATATGATATGGTGGAGGTAGCAAGAGAAATTGGTCATCAACCTTTAATCTTGTTTTTTAGGAGACTAGATTAACCTGAGAATTGCCCACACCAATACTTTAACTTCATCTGGTTTTGTGACACCAGAAAAGTCCTGGAAAAGTGCTGGAAAAGTCCTGGAAAATGATTTATGGAAAAGAGTGGGAACCCTGAAAAATCCATACCTCGCCACGTTAGAATAAGCCGTGGATTTAGAGTGACTGTCCCTGCTGCTGTAAAGAACGTTGGTATGAAACAATGCTCCGAGATCTGGAAGACCTCCATTGTCGCTCTTTGTCTACAGTCTCGCTCTACTTCAGACTGTTTCACTGTGTCATGCTGCTACCATGTCATGTATAAGTACGTAGGGTAACACTCTCTTCCAGGCTGAAATCCCCACCTTCAAGTGAAGGTACAGCTGGCAGTGGAACGCAAACAAGCTCTGGATTTACTGAGCCGTACTGTCCTGAAGCAAACAAGACTACTTAGCAGAAACAAGGCTTTACTGTTGTGATATTTGGCCAAATTCAAGCTTTTTGGTTCTCTTGCCTTGTTTGTGGTCCTCATTTGGCCTTTACACCTACCATGGACTGATTAGAAGCAAACCTAGACCCCCAGTTTTCAGACAGAACAGTTTGGTTTATTTGTCACACCATCCCCAGGGTTCCCACACGTCCTGGAAAACCTTGAAAATCTGGAAAATGATTGACCAATTTTCCAGCCATGGAAACATAAGGAAAATGAGGGAAAAAGTAAAATGTCCTGGAAAAGCTTGAATTGTCCTGGAAATTATTTATCTTCCTTTTACCTTGTTAGTGAACAAAAATCAAACATAGGAAATGAAATAAAATGAACTTGGTAACTAATTCACACTTAGCCATAAAACATGAGTAGATAAATTAATGCAAGTTAAAGAATAAAATAGAAAAACTCAAAACAATGGTGACAAAAGGAAATAATAAAAAAATGGCAAAATA
Source organism: Cetoscarus ocellatus (assembly GCA_037902135.1). Lineage (NCBI taxonomy): Eukaryota > Metazoa > Chordata > Actinopteri > Labriformes > Labridae > Cetoscarus > Cetoscarus ocellatus. The sequence goes on from JBAMNC010001373.1 coordinate 350,337, forward strand.
AAATTTAGGCTACTTAAACAGTAAATCAACAAAAAGAATTTATAAAATTCTTTCATAAAAAAAGAATTTCATAAAAAAGCAGAGTAAATAAAGATTAAAAAAATCAGCATAAACTGTAAATATATAATAGTGAGACACTACATAAAAGTCAGACTGAAAAGATAGCTAGCAAATGTTCATGCCTGAGAGTTAGAAAAAAATATATTTTAAGTTCAGTATGATGCGGTGGAGGTAGCAAGAGAAATTGGTCATCAACCTTTAATCTTGTTTTTTAGAAGGCTAGATTTACCTGAGAATTGCCCACACCAATACTTTAACTTCATCTGGTTTTGTGACACTGGAAAAGTCCTGGAAAAGTGCTGGAAAGGTCCTGGAAAATGGTTTATGGAAAAGAGTGGGAACCCTGCATCCCTGATCAACCAAATTTTCCAAGAGGTGGCCCAAAGCTAATTTGGTTCTGATCAAGCGTGTTAGGTGTGAAAGCCCTGTTACTCAATATAAACTCCTCAAGAAATGTTATTTCAGTTGATCATTACCTTTTAATATTGTATTATTTATCACTGGATAGCCTGATTGGTCTCCTTTTGTTGAACTTGTAAGGATCGTGCATTCATGGAATTAGCAACACAGCTAAACATGTTGGTAGCGCCCTTATGAAAAGTGCCAAAATCCTCTTTCCCTGGTCGAAAGCCTACGGTTCCTCAGTGAAGCAAGGGTGAGGAATCCCTGGGGCGCCCACTTCTTTGTCTGTCTTTCCCTTCACCAGTCCTAAGTTTGAGAATGGTACCAGGGCTGATACCAAATAATGCTGCCACTGGGAACACCAGCTTCCAGTTGCAGAAGATTTGGCACTTTTTTTGAGGCAATACCCACATGTTTAGCTGTGTCGCTCATTCCACGAATGCAAGATCCTTACAAGTTATACCTCGTTGTAAAGGTGACAAATCAGGCTTTCCATCCATACAAGATACAACTGGTATTATTGAAGGGGAGAAAAATCAACTTAAATAACATTTCCAAACTTTTTTGAGGATTATATCTTCATTTCTAAGTTTTGTTTGGACTTAATAATGAATCAAATGTCTGTATCATCTGCCCCGCTCTGAGCGAGACTGTTCATTCACAAAGTGGCCTCAGAGTAAAATGAGGCCTTTATTAAGGAGTGAGTCACTGCACAAGTAAAGGAGATGAGCATTTTCATTGACTTCAGTGTTTTGATAGTTGACATCCATCTGTGAGACAAGAGTCTGTATCTGTAGGTGTAGCATTAGCAGCATGTTAGCTGAAGAGCAGCAGTTTTATGGCTCACTTTGAATAAAATGACAGAAACTTGGGCGATTCTTATGCATGTGCAGACAGCTGTTTTGTTAAAAATAGAAGTTTGTCTTTTTCTGCCTGTCACACATGAGCTGGTTAACTAAAGAGCGTAGCAGAAACACGGAGGCGCCTTGTCTGAGCTTTTGTAAATTTACAGCGAAACACTGATTTTGAGCTAAAAGGAAGAAGAACTGCAGCGTTTAGTGAAGCCGGCTGTCAGTTTAAGAACACAGTATTATGATGAAGATGTGGCACAGATGCTGAATTTTCAGGCAGTAGATTGAGTTTGATTCAAAATGCTTCTTAGACCTTTTTTGCACCACAGTATAAACCAGCATTTGTGTTTCTAAGCTGTCAAACTCATTCATCTCTTCATTGTGCCAGCTTCCCATCACCATTGTTTTAAAAGGCAGTCTTCCATCTAAACATGTGGTTCACTGCTTTGTTCTGTGTGCCCAATAAGTTTTCTTGCACCTTGACAATGATCTGAAGCTGGCAGTGTTGTATTTCTTGGCGAGTGCTGGAGGTGTTGTTGTTTTTATTCAGTGAGCTGTTGTAATAGCCTGTGGATTATCTGTTAAATGAAATAATGAATTTAAAAGTGATTAGTGATAAATCATACCAGCCATTTTCAAACACGAGAGGCCTTCTTACATATTTTTGGATATTAAAGTGTTGGAAACCAAAATTAAAGTAAACAGGCCTGAAAGAAGTTCTCCTCAATATACCAGTAAGTTGATAAAGTTATATTTTTGTTTAAAATTGGACTTACTGTCACCCCAAGCACATAAATGATCTATTCATAGACATATTTCATTCCACAAAGCTCCAAACTAAGTTATAAAATGTAATAGTAAAAAATAAATTATATCTTTGTTTAATTTTGGCTGCCTGGCTGTTAAGTGAGCTGCTTCTGTGTGGAGTTTAAATGCTCTCCTCTTGCATGTGTGAGTTTCCTCCTCCGATTATCCAGGGACATTCTTATTGACTTAGACCAGAAGATGATTTTATGACAGATTTTTGACCCAATTTGTTCCTCTGTATTTGTGTGAGGGTGTGACCAAATATCAGGCTTGTCACAGCCAGCTATATTTACAAATAATCTTCTAGTGAATTTCACTATGACAAAATTACTGTACAACTATTTTATTTATTATTTATTTATTGTTTATTTGATGTGGACATCACAATTACATTGGACAAACCAGATGCATTGTTTGAGTGTTTTAGCACATGTGCTAATTGGCAACACTTGTCCACAGGAGGCTTTTGAAATTATAAAATAATAAAAGTAGTAAGAGAAGAGAGAGAAAAAAATGCAGTGTACAATAACTTTACAACAATAAAAGAGAAGCAGTTTTTGCAGATTAAATATATACATAAGCTATAAAGCAAAGGCAACATGGTCAAGCAATCAACTGGTTAAAACTGTATAAACTAAACTAAACTACATATTAAGGCTGTCCTTTTTCCCAAAAAATTAATTCAAGCATTTTTTTTAACGTACATGCTAATATTTGATATTTAAAATCTGTCTTACCATTTGACTTTTTACCTCTCCTGTGGCCACACCAGTGCATTTCCTTTTGCAAATGAATCTTGCAATCTTGTCCGTGGTGGCCTTTGCCTGTGCCTCTTTCGGGGGGGCTTGACGAGGATGACGCAGTCAAACTGGGCAGAGCACTTAATGGGGTGCTGCTGGTTTGTTGTGGATGAGGAGTGGGCCAGCTGCTTTGCACATATTCGTTTTTATTTGGCAATCGTTGTTGTGGAGCCCAAAGTGCTTCCATGTGGTGGTCCTCTTTGCCACTTAAAGTTGCTTTGCCTGTCTTCCATTTTCTCCAGATGTTCTTCCTCATTGTTGAGGTCAGAGGTCGACTATCCCGTTGATCTGATTTCGACCCAGAATTTTGTTTAAATAAAGGGACAGTGGGCTTTGCACAATATTTTGGCAGGGAAAACCATAACCAAACTCAAGGTTTCATGTAAATTTGACAGCTGCAATCATAAAAAAAAATGTGTACAAAATTCGGTGACCACGCTACTGCTGCAAAATTTCATGACAGATGGACAGCTGTGGCCCTGAATCAGATTTGACTGGAAAAGGTCAACATTTGTCCTGACAGTATCATTAAAAAAATCAGATACATTTTTGGTTATATATGAAGACACTCACACTGAATATCTTTAATCATGCCACTGACATGCAGTGGTCTTCAAATTCAGCCTCCAAAGAATTCACACCCCGAACTGGGACACAACTAATGTTCTGTAAGACCAACAAATCAAACTTTGTAGGTTTTGTTTTTTTTTTTTACAAAACAACACTGGACACTGACAGAAGTGTTTGGCACAATGTGAAAACAAAACTTAAAACACCACACGACGTGGTCACAACTGCAGAAACTTGAAATTAAAATGTTCTTTATGCCACTGATATTTAATTGGCCTTCAAATGCAGCCTCCAAAGAATTCACACCCTGAAATGGGCCACGGCTACTGTAGTGTAAGGGGAACAAATCAAACTTTGTCATTAAACATTACATAACGCAGTCTTTTAGACAAAGTGTTACATTTAGGGCCTGTGGCTGCATAAGTCAGTGAGTAAAACAGAACGTCAGGTTCCAGCCATCAGTCACTTTACATCTTTGGTCAAAGAAGTTTTCTGTGCCAAGTGTCTGTTAGGGAGGCAACATATGTTCGGGGAGACTCGAGGTTAGTTCAACAAAGTCAACGGTGACTTGGCAGCGGATCAAGGTGGCACAAGAGGGACGCTGATGGCGATAGAGAAGTAATTAAATGTCATTGGCAAGTGTCGGGGAGCGTTATATTTGAAGGACTATTTTCAGCCTGACTCGCTGGTGGCAGACGGACTCTCCGTTCAGCTCCTGTGCTGGGACTTTGTGTTTTTTTCGAGCTTTTGTTGAGCTGGCTTTTGGCCAGTCGGTATTCATGCGTCCTGCCCTTCTTGTGGGCCGGCTCCTTGATGTTTCAGAGTCCTGAGCTCCCTCGTGGACCGAGGCTTGGCACACTTGTTCTCGTCGCGAGGCTTTTTTCCTGTTCTTTCCGATGGCGTGTGTCCTCCCTCACAGGCAGAGAGATATAGAGGCAGACAGCATTTGTGGCAACGTCAGAAACTGCCACTCACCATATCTGAGGCCTCCCAGCAGTGACAGGCCAGCGTCTGAAAGCTCTCCTCCAGATTCAGATTGAGCTTCAGATAGACGGGGCTGTCTCCACTTTTTGTGAGGTTGTTGGAGCTGTCTGGGACTTTGTGTGCGGGCTGCTGTGCTCGAGATGGTGGAGGGGCTGTTTTGACAGAAGCACTTTAATTTGTCGAACATCTGCAGTGTTCTCTAAAGTTTTAATGGTGTGGGGAAGGGACGCTTCCTTAAAACTGCCTCTGGGATATTTAGTGATGCTTTATGTCTTTTTATGTCAGTGAAAACACGATTTTTAATTCATGTCAAGTTGTTTTGGGGGGACATCTATAAGAATGAAAAACTCCCCTGATCCGTGAGAGCTCTTGACGGCCCTGGCAGCAATTTAGTGCTTTATTTTGGTGATAGGCACTAAATGATACAGTACCGCAGGGGCGCAGAGGCTGTTTGGCTGCATTCAGAGCAGTTAAAGCTGAAAATAAAAACAGAAGAAAATACAAAAAGATAGTGCATATTAATTTTTCTGTCATTTTTTATTTAATATATTTGAATAAGTGGATGAATTTTGCAAGGAACATTCACTCCTCACCAGTTTCACTAATTTGTTCAAGTATTGCTAACTTAATTGCGCAAATAGATAGGTCATATTATGTCTGATATTTGATTTGTTGCTAATATTCAATATTCTAAACTCATTATCCCCAATACCCATACCTGTCAAGGTTTGGATTTAAAAATAAGGAAAATTTTCCACCACCCCAACCAAACTCCAGTATCCTTTACATTTTAAGACAGGTGTACAAGAAATCTAAAATTAACCACTCGTCAACCACTGACTAACTACAATTAGGTGATCAGAATCTGACATTTTTTGATATGAAATGCTGTGAACATTCCTACATTATAACATGCCTAAATGAAAAAAAACCCCAAAAGGTTATATGAAACACATTTATTTATTTTACATATTTTCAGTTCATATACAAGTCAGCACATTACATATGTACAGTTTATTTCAAATTGCTTATCTTTAAGTTAAACATTTACATTTTGTTTTCATTACATATGTCTTCTCCTTCGCCGCATCCATGCATCTCTCCCCTTTGTTTGTCTTGGTTTGTTCCCGCTGTTGGCACTAACCTCACGACAACTGCCACCCAGGCGACTGTAGGTGGCGATTCTCGCAAGGCTTTTTCTTTTTCTTCGGTTTTACAGTGGTTGGCATCCATCACTTTGGTGCATTACCGCCCCATTCCCGCGAGGCTAGTGACAGAGTTCAGTTTGGAGAGGCAGAGGAATGATTTTTTTTATTGTTATATTATAATACGGGAAATTTACGGGAAAATACGGGAGAACGGCGGGAAAGAGGGGTAAAATACGGTAGCTTCCTGGCCAAAACGGGAGACTTGACAGCCGTGCCAATACCAATGTTTCTGTCAATGGGTCAAAGTCTTTTATTGACTAAATCTGCCCTTCATGCCAGTTAATCTGTTAGTTTTTTATAGCTGTAAATACCTCTACTTTATTCTGTTCTGTTTGCCATTTGTACAGTTTGTTGAGCTATATCTTTTTATTAGGTTATTTTATTGCTCCTTAATGCATTCTACTTACCCTTGTACTTACCTCTGTACTGATGCAACACTTGAATTTCCCCGCTTGGAATCAAAGAATTATTTCATCTTAACTTACCATATGGTTACAGTTCATTTGTGTTAGAAACAGATGTGAACTAATAAAAACAACATTTTATATGTAAATAAATCATACTTCTGATTTATTGACATGGACATTGAGCTATCATGAGATAAGCCATCTTGGAAAATTATACATTTTGTCAATATTAGAGCCCATTTTCTGTATATTTATGGCCAATTTGTAATGCTAAAATAATGCCTGTAAATGTCTGCAACAATGCTCATATCTGCTGACACTGATAATCAACTTTTAAGGCAATTATCTACCCATATTGATCCGATAATATTGGGCATATATATTCTGCTTTTTAAAAGTCTTTATACCCAATAGTGTGTTTTACATGTCTTCTCCACATGTTAGTGTACCTTTATGCACAAGATAATAAAGTCCACAGCATCTGGACTTCTCCCTTTCGTTCTGTTTACAGCACCAGTAGCTGCTTAACATGTCAATCGTCTGAGCCCATTGGCTCAAGATGCAAAGTCCAGTGCAGAGTGTAGACTGTAGAAAGAACGCGGGATCGACAATAACGGCGCTTGATAAGATTTTAATGATACCAGTTCCATTAATGATTCAGGTCCCCAACGATTCCCTTATCGATTCCTGCTGATTTTCTGTGTGGGCTGAAGCCTGCCTACGTAGCTTTTCAGTGGCAACAATGTTAAACACGGGACACTCTTGATATCCAGCAACGTCCTGCTTAGATAATTGGTTCTACAAGATGTCCCCACTCAATGAAAATTGTGCAGTTGGTGCCTTTTTGCCAACAATAAAATCACATTATTGACCACTCCTGACACGGTAAGTGGAAAGAATCGATAAGAAAAAAAATGATATCGGTTCCTTGTGGGAGTTGTTATCGAGTCTCAAGTGAAATTGGTTTTTCGATTCCCATCCCTTGTTTGCAGATTTACTTTATAATGAATGTAGATTGAGACAGCCCCTGCCACAGTGTCTGTTATCTTGTTTATAATATGTGTACCTTCTTTTGAGGTGCCGTGAAGCTGCACTTTCTGCTCAGGCTGTAGCTCCTGGACCTATTGCTCCACGAGGATATTTAAACCGACTTCCTCTTCAGTCACTTATTACTCGTTTGCTGTGAGTAAAAAGTGCATTAAATCACTGATTTGGCCTTTTAAACTTTCAAACACAAGGAAACAAGGACTTGGGATCAATGAGATTGGAGCAGATAAATGCCAAATGCACTCCAAACTACTTCATAAGCATGTATTTGCCACAGCGCACCACACTGAATAACCAATTCTGAGCTAAATGTCCAGTTCAGTTTTACTTAACAGCCAAAATTTACCAAAGTTGACAAACCCAGGCATACAAAGCAAAACAAACCTGCAACAAACATGGCAAGTAGTTGACAAAACTTCAGTATTTAACAATTTTGTGCACTGGGAACAAATGGCGAAAAAAATAAGAAATTTAACACGTAAATCTGTCCTTACCTGTATCATTAACAGCGTGTGTGTTGATGTGTGTGAGCATTTCGTTGTGTAAAGTGTTAAAAATGTTTTAACCTAAAATAAAAGGTTGTTTTGGCAGAGAACTGGCTCGCCTGACTTGAAAAGTTAGTCAGTAAATTAGCTCCTTATTCTGTAAATGCTTTTGAATGGTTGATTAGTTTGTCATATTAAGGTATCATGGCTTGCTGTTTTTATAAGCTGTTTCAAAGTTCTAGAAAAGCTTAAAAGAGACTCTGAGGTCCTGTTAACCTTACTATTTTCAAGCCAGTACTATAAATTAGTATCGAGGACGGTTGGATGGGTGGGTGGCGATGCTCTTCTTCCCTTGTCTCTCTTATTCTGCCATAATTATTTTCATTATTTATTATTCATTATATCCTTGTATTGATGTAGGAATTCATTTTACATATTTTTATTTACTTGTCTGTTCAATGTTATTGTTATTTATTGTATTATTGTTATTTTAATTTTATGTTTATTTACTGATTGATTTATTTTTTTAGTCTACTTCGAGTGTTCTCAGTTCAGAGGATGTTTGTTGTTATTGGTTGTATCGTCTACTGTCTATTATACTTTTCTTTTTTGAAAAGGAAGAGCATATTAAAATTATTTCGCTGTACACTTACTGTATGTGAATGTATAATGCCTGAAAACATTTGACAGAAAAGCTTAAAGGAAAAAATGAACCAGCAATAGCAACAAAATATGCTTGAAGAACATACAGTAAAACAAAATGTGAAAAATAGCTGCCATATTTAGGTTACCACTTTGCATTATCTCATATCTTGAGAAGTTCATGTGTGTTTTCAAGGTTTATACCCCCTTCACATGTCTCTTCTGCGTGATAGAGGTCCTTTTCCCTCTTATACAAGTGGCACCCTCTGGAGCTGAAAAATGAAGCCAATTCAGAGGTGCCAAAACTGCAGTTTCCTGAGTGCTCCTTGGCAAACTTAGCGCGTGGGAATAATCTTTACACCATAGTATTGCAATATTTGGCAATAGTGGTATCAATTCAAGGCTGCAGAGTATAGATGTTTTTAATGTATAAACTTCCAACATTTAACAAAGATTTTAGTTCCATAGAAATTAAATCAACATTTCTGCTATTTAAACACATGTGCACGTTAATGTACCAAAAGATTCGACTGCTATTTTGGTCAATATCAACAAAAATGTGAAGTTATGCTCACTTTTAAGCGAGTCATTGTCCGACACTCCAGCAAATTCACTTCACTCGTTAGCTAGCAGTGAACTAAAAATGTCACTTATTGTAAACTCACAGCAGTTGGGCGTGAACACCCAACCTTTAATGTATAAGTCTCATTATTTAACAGCTTTGCCTCATGTAGCAGACAGATACACCATAGTACTGCAATATTTGGAGATAGTGTGTGGATTCAAGGCCGGCAAGTATGGGTATTTTTTTAGTGCATTAAGTTCCAACATTTAACAAAGCTTTTGGTTCTATAGAAATTTAATAAATCTTTTGTGCTACTCAAACACATGGGCAGTGACATGCAGTGTTCGCCACACGCCTCAGTTAGTCTACCAAAAGATTAGACTGCTGTGTTGATAAATATCAACAAAAATGTCAACTTTTGCTCACTTTGAAGCGAATCATTTTCTGACGTTCCAGCAAAATCTCTTCACTCTAAAAACATGTAAACTCACAGCAGCTGCAGCCTTTCATATATAAGTCTCATTATTTAACAGCCATGCCTCATGTAGCAGACAGAGTTTTGGTGCTCCAGCTAACAGCAGCCTTCGTGCAGCTTGTGCAAACATCTCTACCTGCATCTAATAAAAGCTTAAACGAACCTCCTGTTTGCTCGGAGCGCTCACTGCACTCCTTCATTATTAATCCTCATTTACAGCAGCACTGTGTCACTCCTCCTCTTATCCTCTTTTTTTAACACAAGTATGTGTGTCCTTAACATTTTGGTATGATTGATGCTCCAACTTTCCTGCCAAGCCGCGCTGAAGTGATTCCGTCCGACCGGTTTATCGTTTCTCCGGCACACGTTCAGCACCTCCTCTTATTCATATTTCTCGCTGCCGCCGCCGCGCTCCCTCGCTCACAATCATATGAGTAAATCTGAGTAATGAGCTTAGGAAAAGGCCCGCGCTCAAGCTGTGGATGGCAGACTCTCAGCACTGGGCATGTGCCAGCTCTTTCTGGTAGTGCCCCCTCCCCCCTCGCTCCCCCACCACCATCTCTCTTTCTCTTTCCTCAGCCAGTCCAGTCCCAGAGGAGTCCCCTTTGCAAACAAAGCCTGAAGCATTCTGGGAAAGCCAGTTTTTCTGGTCATGTGTTCCTGGATGGACGATCTCGATCATCACCTTTTTTTTTTAAATATGCTGTGCAGCTCTTAATGATTGTTGCATAATGTGATATTGCACTGATGCTGATGTAAAATTAGGTCAAGAAAGCTAAAAAGCTAAAAGTATTATTGGCTCACAGAAGTCTCTCAGTGCTCTGCTGCAGCTCTAAGAAATAGATATTTATCGATCATCAATTAATCCAGCAGCCAGCTGGTAAAGAAAAGTAAAAATAAATCATTAATTCAAATAAAAAGAGTCAAACTAGACTTAACGTAATTTCTGACTTGATGGCTGCTTGGTGGGGAAGTGCTTGGTGCTGCTGCCTCACAGCATGAAGGTTGCTGGTTCAAGTCCTGGTTAGAAGGGACCTTTCTGTGTGGAGTTTACAAGTTACCTGTGCAAGCTCATTTGGTTCCCTGGAGGCTCTAAGGTTGCTTTGACACCTGAAGTTCAGCAGACTTGGTTTTGTTCGGGTTGAAGGTGCAACATAGTGTCATTTTTCATGTGTTTTGGTTTTCTTTTACACACAGTGTATTTTGACAGCACTTTTTAATTTAGATTTACTCTTTTGCCTAAAATATCTTTTAGTTTTAGTCATAATTTAGTCATCTGAATTGTTTTAATTTTAGTCTAGTTTTAGTTGATGAAATTTCACAGCATTTTAGTCGATGAAATGTACTGTAAATTTAGGCGGCTAAAATATGAAGTGTAAAAGGTAAGGCATCTTTCATGTTTCTTTGAATATATCAATTCATAAAGAGAGGAGCTCTGATTGGATCGCTCCACAACTTATTCCACCACCACCAAGCTAAGGCAGTTGTGATTGGATGTCCCTCTTAACTCATCCAACCTTTCCACACAACCAAAGTAACTGTGATTGGATATATTCCTAACTTGTTCCTACTTTCTACATGACCAAAGTAGGTCTGATTGGATTAAGTCTCTGTCAGACATTTCCGTCTAGTTTTTATTTGTTGACAAAAATGTTAGTTAATTTCGTTTTAGTTTTTGTCCATGTGCACTTTTGTTTACTAGTTACTGTCTAGTTTTCGTCAGGGGAAAAAAGGTTGTTGACAAAAACTATGACAAAAATAATTACTCAACAAAATTAACATTGTTCACACTCCCAGTCAGGTGGACCAAAGCCTGTAAATGATGCATAATGTAGCCTCCTGCCACTAGTTGGGGCTGTAGCTGTAGTCTTTATTCCTGCCGTCCAGCCTGTTGGTGCATTTTGAGCTGGAAATACAAGACCAGTTTTGAATAACAAGATTGTTTGCCTCAAAGCGGAAGTTTTCTGTACCATAAAATTAAGCTAAAGCTGCATTTAGGCTTCAGTTGCATATTAACTGGAAGTATGTGTAACCATATTCAACACAGAGTTGGGTATGATAACTTGTTTGGAGAAACAAAGGCTAGTGAAGGCAACATTTGCTCACTTACTTCAACCAAATCTAAGCCACAATTCACTGATTTTTGGTTAGCTTTTCTTGTTTGGTCGTTTGGTTGGGATGGCTTTCACACCCACAGCGAACAAAACTCTGGCTCCCCAACAGCGGTCTGAACTGAGCGTGATGCGGGCAAGCCTCAGCGGCAAAATCAGGCTAATTACATTGAAGTAAAAGTGAGTATCCCAACTGCCTGTGAGCGACACGGCGCAAGGTTTTTCTTCAACTCCCCTTCTCTATCTTTCCACATTTTTAGGTATGTTGCAGATGCAGAGTGAGGAAAGAGTGATTTTGAAGAGGTGCAGGAGGGATTTCATGGTTTTCTTTGAATTTTCTCACTCAGTTATCGTTTATCTGTTAGCCGAGAGTGAGTGGAATAATTTACTCTCACTTTCAACACAGATGAAGAAACTTTGTTCAGCACTTGTCTGTTTCTAAGGCTGGACAGTAAAGTCACTTGATGTGCTGTCTGCTAGGGGAAACAAGGGGCACTGATTTACATTTTTGACAGATGCAGTGCAGGCAGTAGGTGTGCGATGCTGTGCGATGTGACACAACATCCGATGCTTGTGTTCGGTCAGAACACAGCGCTCGAGGTGGACGGAGGCCCTGTTTTACAGATGGACCAGAGTTCATTTGGTCCAGTCCAAACATGGTGGTGCGTGTGAAAGTGCACTGAGATGTGAGTGTAAATGTCTGCTTGTGTCTGTGTGTCAGCTCTGTGACTGACTGACAATATAGATAATAAACTGAGGGATTGGCATTGAATGGATCACCGTGATTTAATTCTTATTACATATTACAATCCAAGAACTTTTTAGAGGTGGAAATGGGGATTATAATCTAATGGGAAATTTTAATTTTAATATTCCTAGGTCATGCACAAGAATGAAAAACTTTTGTGTTTCACTGTGTGGTGTTCAGTTTTGTAATGGTTTACAACAGGAGCTAAAGCAATGCTCAAGCCTGATGAAATTTAAAATAATGTATAAAGATAGCATTTTCAGTAGATATATGGATAAAACAGGAGGTGTCGCACTAGACTGAAGGATGACTGTTGTTATTGTTTTGCATTTGTTTTGTTTTAATTTGTTTTTTGTATTGGTAGATCACTAAATTATTTTGTGGAAACTCTTTTTCTTTTAAAAAAATGGACGCATTTATGTTTAAGTGACTGATGGAGAAGGGTGGGACTTGGTAAGTTGTACTTCCTCCCACTCCTTTTCGAATATATTGCATGGAATGACTACACTATATTTTCTCTTTTACTTCTGTTTTTATCTCTCTTTTGGATATATTCATTATGTTTTTTTTCCATGACTTGTGCTGCTGACATCTTGGCCAGGTCACCCTTGTGAAAGAGATCGGATCTCATTGGGTTTTTATCTGGTTAAATAAAGGAAGAAGAATATTCAAAACAAAGAAGGTTCAGTTCAATTCAGTATTAGGGCTATTTCAATCCATTTTGTTAGTTCTGCACAGGCCTGTGAGTCACTTCAGAGCTACATTGTCTGACTACAGCAGGGGTCTCCAACCACCAGGTGGATAATTTAGTATGAATTCATACAGAAATAGAAATAATTGGGTTTAATCCTCGATATGAATCACAGAATCTGCAGGGTGTTTTTTATTGAAAAATGGATTCCTGCACATCAGGCTTAACTGTGCAGGTTTGTGAAAATGGCTTCTTCTCCAAAAATGCTGCATGCTAGCATCATCTTGGTGTTGATGTTGAATATGCTGAAACTCAGACCCTTACAGTCAAAAGCTTTGAGTCATTGAAAGAAAACCTCCCCCGAAGTCCTCAGCTAAGTTTCTGATCACAAAGAGAAGTGAAAGTCGGTCTGATTTCCAGTTTTGTTAATTAATCTCCATGATGTGGACTCTTGTGCTGGTCTGATCGGGCTGGATTAGACAGATGAAATAGAGGCGCTTCATTAAGGAGGCTCTATGGATGTTCACGTCCTTGAAAGTACACATTGGACCAGCAGTTGTTTTTGCTCTGGTGGTGCATAGAGGCCTACAGACAGACTGGAGGAGGACTGGACTCTGTCCCAGAAAACTTCCCATCCTGTCAGCGGTGACATGATGAAACCGTTTAGACAACAGCCATCAGACCGTGCTGTGTGCGGACCTTTCAGGCTCCCCAAACCAGAACAGGGAATCTGACTTTTAAATGACCTTAGACTTCCTCTCATTCCTCTCATTTTGACATTACTATCTTTAATGTTGTGAGGAGGGAACAGAAATGCAGCAGAGTTAATGTTGACAGCACTTTTTAATTTAGTTTTAGTCTTTTGCCTAAAATATCTTTTAGTTTTAGTCATAATTGAGTCATCTAAATTGTTTTAATTTTAGTTTAGTTTTAGTTGAGGGAATTTCACAACATTTTAGTTGATGAAATCTACTGTAAATGTAGTCGACTAAAATATGAAGTGTAAATGGTAAGGCATTTTTATTATTTCCTTGAATTTCTGAAGTCATGTTTTACACTTGGATAAAATCAAACATCTAATAACCCTTTACTGAATGCTAGTAAAGTCTGAATGTATAAATGAACAGAAACAAATTGAACTTTTGTGTGAAATGCAGTCACCTTTATTTAGGCTACCTGGCAGAGCATCTCAGTTACAATACCAGAACTGACAACAAACAGTGAACCTGCTCTACATGAATATATCAATTCATAAAGAGAGGAGCTCTGATTGGATCACTTCACAACTTATCCCACCACCACCAAGCTAAGGCAGCTGTGATTGGATGTCCCTCTTAACTCATCCAACCTTTCCACACAACCGACGTAGCTGTGATTGGATATATTCCTAACTTGTTCCTACTTTCTACATGACCACATTGTGTAGGTCTGATTGGATTAAGTCTCTGTCAAACATTTTAGTCTAGTTTTCATTTGTTGAGGAAAATGTCAGTTAATTTAGTTTTAGTTTTTGTTCATGTGCTCTGTCTAGTTTTTATCAGGGGAAAAAAAGGTTGTTGAGGAAAACTATGACAGAAATAATTAGTCAGCAAAATTAACACTGAAATGCAGACTGTTTTGTTAAATGTGGTAATGAAATAGTGACTGTAGCTGTGTTTCCAAACCTGTTCTCCTTTTTTGGTCCCTGAATTACAAAAAGATCTTTAGCTAATGTTTAGTTCTTCATCAGTAACTTCATTGCTCTTTAGGAATACGTGTCCTGTCTGGTATCAAATCTGGTTTATATAAATACACATTTTGCCAAAGTCTAAGGTCACTTTAACATCCAAAATTGGGTGAAGTTGGGATGTATTTTCATTTTTCCCTTGCTCTATGTAATAGCCACTCACTACATCCTGAGCAATGTTGCATTGTTTTATTAAACCATTGGTTAGGTATGTCAGGTATGTAGGGGGAACACAAAACTCCAAGCACATCAGCGTAGTGCATCAAATTCAGCGTTACATGTTGCACGTTTTCAAAGAACTCTGGTAACGGCGCTACAAGCCTCCTGGTGCTTTGACTTCAGCAGAATTAAACACTGTCTACCTCTGCTTCAAATGGCTGTAAAAAGCACACCCAGACATTTCAAAAGGTTAAAAATTGTGATCAATCCCAAATTCTTGTTGAAGTAAGCTTGATCACAGCGGGAAACAAACTTTTACAAGCCTTAATTTGCATTTACGAGCATGCAGGAGTGGTAATATTATGATGCATTCAAAGTAAGCTCACAAAAATGACAATTAGGCAAATAAAGAAAATGTCTTCTTAATGTGTACAAATGTAATTTTAAGAAAAAGAAAATTTAATTTTAGTCTAAAATTGAATAACTACAGTTGTTTGAAGGTCAAACTAGTTGATGTGTTAATGTTATAGAATCAATATCACGTATGTTAGCAGGGGGTAAAAACTCTTGAAGGTGTCTTTTTATGTGTGTTTTTTTTTTTCTGCACATTATCAACTGCAAGGTGCAAACAATCGCTTTTTCTCTTGTAGTCCTTAAAGTTTTTAAGTAAGAACATAACATACAGGTGGGTGATAAACAAGAACAGTGCCTGCCTCCCCACCACCCACCCCATGCCATATGAAAAAAAAAAATAAAAATAAAATTATATTTATAAAAATAAAAAAGGGAACTGTTGTGCACTTTGTTGACAAATGTCTGTGGTCATCCTTTCACACAAACATATTTCATTTTGAGAGTGCAACAAAAATAGCTTTACTCTAAAATTCTAAAAGGCATTGAGGTGTCATGAGGGCCCTCCAGAGCCCAGAAATAATCAAGGAAGGGCTGCCAAATCTGCTTTAGCCTGGATGTTTTCTCCAGCATCTCATATCGAATTTTCTCCAAATATAAAGTACCAGAAAGCTCCGTGAGCCGGGCCTCAGAACTGAGAGAGGCCTCCTCTTTCCAGACTTTCAAAATCGTTTTATTTGCAGTTCTCATTCTGTGTTAGATTTTTGCTGATATTTCTGGACTTATTTTCGCTGATACTGATGCCTGTACTGTTGTTTGTGTGAGGAACAGTTGTAAAACAAAAAAAACAACATTTAACTCTTGAATAATGAAACACTTGATTTTTAAATGAACCCATGCAGTGATGATAAGATGAAGCATTGTGGTACATTTGTGTATTTTGTGGATATTTCTGCTGACATATTGCTGATGTATTGGCTGTAAATATGGGCAAAAATGTCAATTTCAGCCAGTACAGATATTTAACTTTTTAGGCTGATATCTGCGAATACCAATAATATCATGTGTCCCTACTTTTCGTGAAATATCCATCTTGCTAGTCTGACTCTGTAATTCACTTTTCACTTCACTTTTTTTTTTTTTATTTGTCCCCAATGGGGCAATTAGCTGTGCAGCTGTAAAGCAGCAGTAGGAGCAGAACATAGAGTATACACAAAAAACTTAAGCACAAATATGTAAACTTAAAAAAGTTTAGCAGGGCACTAATTAAATCTGAATATTCAGTCAATAGCTTAAAACTTAATCAAGGGGAAAACAAAAAAAAGTGATAAAAATACCGTAATTCTAGATTTTAGCACGCACTCAATTATAACACGCACTCCATATTTTAAAGATTTATGCTTGAAAAACACTGTACTCGAATATAACACGCACCCAAACCTTACTCTCTCAGACAGCTCAAAAATTACCTTTATTCAAAGTTTTAATCAATGAAATTTCACGACAAATACACGATTTTCTCTCTCAAACGGATGCAGAAACACCTTTGGCTTCATGTATGCCCAGTTACTAAATTTCTGCCCGAGCATACTCAGTCATAGTGTACCCACCAATCAGAGAGCAATCACAGCGCAGCTATTTTGCATCTCCTTGCTCACAAGATGGCAGCGCTCTATGTTTGCCATCGCTTTATTCTCTTTCTCTGTTGAGAATTAAGCAACGATTACACAAAGTTAAACTAATTAAGACCCAAAATATTGGATTAGAACAGTTTAACAATCAGTCGGTTCGGCAGGAATGTTTCGCAGAGAATGAGAATATTTTGTTTTTTGTATCAGATGTGTCGCAATCGCGATGTTGGCGAGACGAAATATTTTAAATATTTTGCTTGTACTGGTGTATAATACGCACCCGAAAAATTAGAGCTTATTTAAAAGCAAAAAAGTGCATGTTAAAATAAAAATACGGTAGATAAAAAATACTAAGTACAAAGTATAAAATATGAGAAATAAAAGGTTGAAAAAATAGAAGACGCTTAGTTTGAGACAGGACAGTTGCAGATACACAGATACAGTTGGAGAAACACACATCCAGGAGCCGAGCTGAAGGGTTTGAATCCTCCATCAGATCACTCCTCTCTCTGAACTCCAGCTCTCGTGTGTGTGTGTGTGTGTGTGTATACATGAGACTCATGGAAAGAGGAAGTGTGTGTGAGCCGAGTGGGAATTATCTGGAAGCGGATACGCTGATTGGAGGATATGTGGCGCTGATGAGGATGTCTGCGGAGCCTACATGTTACATACTGTGCTCCAGGAGCTCTGCTTTGCTTTGACTCCTCCACAGCTTTATGATTTATTGATGCTGAATAAACAGCTTCATAAGCAGCTGTAATTAGACGGGGAAAAAACGCCCTAATAAGCGCTGTTAGCAGCAATATGCCTCTTTGTCTTATTAATTTCTAACACCTTGCCTCGTAGAGAATGAATGAGTCACGGCTGGACTCAGGAATTCCTGTGACTTGCAGTTTCTGCCAAAGACGCCCGATAATGTGCCCCTCTGGCACAGCGGCCGCCGATGTTGGTTCGCCCTTTGTGCCTTTGGCAGGCCGAGCTCATTTCACACACCTCTTATTCCCTCTCTCTCTCTGCTGTGTGTTTGAGCAGGTGTCAGCACATCCAGTGCATCCCTGACTGAGCATTGCTTGTCCTGAGGAGAGAGGACTGCCATTTAAGAGAGTTAAATAATGAGGGGAGCACATCTGTCTTGAGTTGTTCTCCGTCAGTTAAAGGAGGGTCACTGGGGTCATTGTCGGTGTGCCAACGTGTATCAGCTTCTAGCCCTATGAGCTAAAGGCCTTTTATGCTTTTCCAACCATTTTGAGCACATGAACCTGGATTATTTGCCCTTTTTGAGGTTTTAAGTATTCCTTATTCCCCATGAGCAACTCTGTGATAAGTGCAGCTTGATGCCATATTGTCAACAACTCACTTGACTGTCTCTCCAATGGGCTTAGACTGATGATGAAACCATGGTAGGATGTCACACTGGTAGATTTATTCGAGGTGCCTGGAACCAGCCGTGATAGGTTGATGCCGGTGCTGCATAAAATAGGGCTGGGGATGCACAATATTGGATTTTTGCCGATATCCGATATGCCAGTATTTTTTAATTTATTATCACTGATTCCTCTCTGTACTCAACAAAACTGACTTGTTTCTTTCAGTATAACAGTTTATTTTTGCGAGGAACAGATGTAAAACAAGAGAAACAGCTTTTAACTCTTCCAAAAATGAAACCCTTGATTTTTAAATGAACATATGCAGTGATGAGAAGGTGCATCAATGTTGTACATTTGTATAATTTGCCGATATTCCAGCTGATATATGGCCAGTATGTGTGGCCAATATATCAGCTGTAAATATCTGCAAAAATTTCAATATCGGCTGATACTGATATCAAATCTATAATATTGTGCATCCCTAAGTCGGACCCTGTAAAAATATTCTTTCTTTTTTTCAGTTTTAATTTTTTGAGAATTTGGTTTTTGGTATTTTATGTAAATTTAACCCCGAGACACAGTAAAAGTAATGAAATATATTCACTCACTTTTCAGGTGGTCTTCACACACATCTTTATGGGTCCAGTCAACTGTATGTTCACAAAATTTGCAGAACATTTGATCACCTGACACATAATAATCGTTGGGAAACTGCTCTGCCCTGTACTTT
The DNA here is from genome assembly GCA_037902135.1 of Cetoscarus ocellatus. Lineage (NCBI taxonomy): Eukaryota > Metazoa > Chordata > Actinopteri > Labriformes > Labridae > Cetoscarus > Cetoscarus ocellatus. The sequence continues at coordinate 369,154 of JBAMNC010001373.1, forward strand.
GGAGTTAGCCGGGAGTTTCGTAGCTTCTTTGTTGTCTTAGCTGGTGTCTCAGGCGGCCGCTTTGACATGTTTGCTTTGTTAATGAGGTGAGGAGGAGGAGAAGTGAAGCATGCATCATTTCCAGCCTTAGTGACCCCCTAGGAGCATTTTCCCAAGACATATGTTCCTTTTTATTCTGAAAAAACTTTCATGTATAATGTCGGCCATTTCCATGATATTCCATGTTTATATTGAATTCCGCTTTAATGTCCATTTCCGTGATTCTGTGATCACGGATTTAAAGGGCCGTAATCGAGGTGAAAAGGGAGAGGTCTTAATGCCGCTGAAGTGGCTGCGTCTGTATCATAGTCATGAAAGATGTTCCCTTTGTTTATGCTGCGTTTAGATGATTGTGAATTTACAAGAAAGATCTTGAAGTTCTGCAGAAAAGCTTGTCGTAAATGCTGCGTGTAGTGAAATGGCATGGCAATGGCATAAATTAAAGATAAAAGGTTGTGCTTCAGAGCTTCAGCTGCTCTTTGAATTTTGAGTCTGAACATTTCTGTGCTCCGTATGTTCCAAAATGTTTTCCTTAAATGGTAATAAATGTTAACAACAGTGAAGACAAAGTAGGTGATTTTAAGATGAGGAGTAATTTCTTTACTTTTTGAACCATTTTCAGTGGCTGGACTGGGATTATTTGCACCCTTTCTTGGGGTTTTCATTTTCCATGAGCACCATTGGTTTGAGGGACAGCAGAAATGCTCCTGCTCTCTCCTCTGTTGGAATAATCATGATCAGCTCAACATATTTTGCAGCTTTACTTTACTTTTTGTGGCTTTAAAAAATGCAGACATCAGCGATTGACTAGAGGGCATTTCTTTTTGGAGGAAAGAGGAAGGTCAGAAATGTTGAAACCAAAACTGTTGTTGGAGGAAAACCTTCAGGTTGGATGATAATTCATAAAAATAATGTTAATGTGGACATTTTTACAGATTTTGGTTGCAGAAATATGATTTTAGAAAATAATGTGATACTGGGAGAAATGTTTTCTTGAACTTAAACTTCATTGTATCGCTTTCAGATCATTTTCATAAGAAGGTACAAACACTAACGCTGTGTAAACCTACAGAACCCTATTTGTTTTAGGATTATGGAGTTTACTGAGTCTGGGTGCAGCTTGAGCAGATTAGACATAAAGTGTCATTGTGTGTGAAAGGGCACGAACCGGGCTGACCCCTGCCTGAGCCCCACAGCACATAGAGATGCTGGTGTCAAAGTGACTTTAACAATTATTCATTAGTTTATCTTCATCTGCTTTAGTTCATCAGCTCAGATTCACTCATAAGCCACAGATTTTTATCATTATTATTATTAGCTTTTTATTTTTCTTTCTGTGAAACTGGCACAACCAAAGCTCTGTAACATTTGGGTTCCAGTCAGGTCCTCAGCATTGGCCTCCCTCTATTCCATCTACGTTTACCTTCAATATCTACCGTCCTGTGAATAAATAAATGTTAATTCAATAATGTATTTACAAATCCATGCTGATAAACAGCTTTGATGGCCAAAATTGACATTAAATAGCCATTTGCTTCATTTTTTTTCCAGACCTTTGGACTTTTATCTGATTATATAAAGGTTTTTATATATAATAATATATTAGAAATGGCAGAACGATAAATCCCTTCAAGGCTGGCACCAGAGTTACTCGCTGGTTTAACTAATTTAAATACTTTTAATTAGTTCAGGCAAACAGTCTTGGGTCATTTTGGTCTTGACCATCCCAACTCTCTTTTTTGGAAAGTTTGATTTGAGCTGGAGTGAACACTCACACAAACTCAGGTGGGAACCAAAGGTCCGAACCAAGGTGTGGAAGTGACCTTTAGCTTCCTCCCCACATGGGCTTAGTTCACTCTGATTGGTTAACAGGTCAACTGTGTGATAAGTGCTGCTTGACGCCATATTGTCAACAACTCACTCTACTGTCTCTGCCCTGCTGTGAGCTTGCTACTGTGAGCCAATGGGCTTAAACTGATGATGAAATAATGGTAAGATGTCACACTGGTAGATTTATTCTTGTCTTGTTCATAGAGGGGCTCCATTACGTGTAGAAGACGTGCTAAACACAATTAAGGGTATACAACTCATCAAAGCATAATTTAGGCTCTTTAGGCTGTATTGAAAAATATTCAGTGTCTCATGCTTGATCTGGATTAGAATTCATACAGATGGAGCCACTTAAGTTTTCAGTACAAAAAATGAGAGCAGAAACAAACCAAAAAACAAAACCATATTTAGGTCCTCTCATTGGCTGGTACTTGGTTGGTAATTGGCTGGAACTGGGCTGGCCTTTGGCTGGAAGGGGAAAAATTGAAGTGGCTGCATCTGTTTCATAGTAATGAAAGATGTTGAATGTTCACGGAAGAAAGATGGTCCTATTGTTTATGCTGCATTTAGATAATTGTGAATTTACAAGAAAGATCCTGAAGTTCTGGTGGAAAAGCTTATCTTTAGCTGCGTGAAGTAAAGTGACATAAAGGGACATGGAAAATACCAACAAAAAGTTATATTGATAATTAAGTTAAAGACAAAAGGTTGTGCTTCAACTACTATTTGGAGTTTGAGTAAATCAAATTTCTGTGCTCCATATGTATGTACTTAAATGGTAAAAATAATTAAAAACAGTGAAGAGAAGTCATTTAAAGTACATCATGTAAAGACAAAGAATAATTTAATGATGTTTACTGTGAAGAGGGATGTCAAAGGAATGATGGTTGAATTGTCAGCACATAAAAACATAAAACAGCTCATACATTGCAGATTAAATATAACCTTGAAAAGGCAAAAAAGTGAATCATATTTGTACTCTTACTGTTAAAAAGGTAAGATTGATATGTATTCATATGTTGAAAGCAGAGCTTTAAGGGTTTGGATAAGAGGTGTGAAAGTTGTAGTGTTTGCCGTCTTGAATATTCAATCCCATTTAAATGAATGGAAAAAGGGCGTCCCAGATCTTTTGGAAATTGCTGAATATATCTGAAACATTGAATGGTATTGACGTGAAAATTCATAGTGCTTTTATCAGAATAAAGCCGAATGCTTGGGTTTTTTAAATTTTTGAAATCAGTGGAAATTTGAGGAAGAAGAATCGGGTCAAAAAAATGTGGAGGAAGAAAAATATGGCAGAGTAGGCCATAGTGTTTACTGCTTCAGAGCAAATAAAACAAAAAAATAATGAAAAATAAAAACAAAGTGAGGGAGAAGGTTGCTGCCTTTTCGTCCAGCCAGATCGGTCAGACTTCCCCTACATGTAATTATGACTCAACATATCTACAGACTCTAAAACATCCCCTCTGCCCTCATATTCAGAACCCCCCCTCTCACACACACTCAGGCCTTTCCCTGGCGTGACCTTCAGCACATGCAGGCTGGCATTCAATTACCGCCCTGTCAGTGGCCCATCCAGCCCAGTGGCTGCGCGTCCTTGAGACTCGGCGTCCAGTCTATATTCCATTACATCCTCCACGTCGGGAGATGTGTCCGGCATAAAGCAGCGCTCATATCCTCTGTGCTGCCTCGTGTATCCTTTACAAAATCTCCAACTGCAGTCAGAGCAACACTTATCCTCGCTCAGAGGCTGAATCCTATCCAGGCAGGAGGTAAATATTAGATTTGAGTTTCTGAAATATTGTGCTGATGTCACCCTGAACACAGTAATGCCTCTCATTGAGCTCCCTCAGTTTTTCCACAATATTGTTCAGCGTGTTATTACCATCCAAACATTTTTCCCGCTCTGCTCTGCCTGATTATTGCCCAAAATTGCCACAAAAGTCTATTTACAGTACAAATCTGTGATCATTATGTGAGTGTAGTGCAGCGTGCTTTTGGTGGGAGAGCCATTTTCCAGCCGCCGGCACTTGAAAAAAGCTGCGAGTCGAAATCTCCTGCAGATTTAACCCCTCGTGCCCCCTGTGTTTCACTGCGGTGATTCATGTGTCGGCTCGCACAGCTGTTGATCGACCCCAAACAGATGCCTCTCATTGGTTTATGGTTTTGTTTTTGTGTCTCAGTGAGCATTATTTTGGCTGCTTTAGTCATTCTTTGAGGTGTTTGTCCACATTTGTGCTTCGATGAGCGCTTTTATTTATCTCACAAAGCTCAGTCAAACACCTCTCTGCTAATAGCCGTGTGAATAAACCTCAGCGTGATTACTGACCAATGAGTCAGCATAAAAACAGTAAATATTCTTTATTTTAGGTCTTTTATGTGAAGATTTAATTTCAAAGGTTCACAAATTAAACCTCATTTATTAACTCAACAATAGATCCAGGCATCAGAAATGGATCATCATCTTGTGAATGAAAATTAATTGATTTTGCAGTATTGATCACGCCTAAGCATTAATATATAATGGAAATGAGGTTGATGTTTAAAATAGGGATGGGCATCTTCAGCCACATCAGGACCACATTAGAGTTGACCACACAGTTGGAGAGCCACTTAATTAATTATTTAGATAGATGAAAATCCAAATAATTAAATGAGTAAAACCTAGAATTCAAGGCAATCTAAGCTACTGTTATAAGTGTTATATCTACTATTTTAAATGTATAATATAAGTGACAGGTCCTTTTTTAATGTACAAATGTATTTAGATATGTATTTATAAGATTTTTGAAGAAACAAGATGGCAAAGATGCTGCTCATGCCTTTCTAATAACTACTTTCCATGAAAGAAATATTATTATGATAATTTATTTTTGATTTCTAATATTTTCATGGTAGATTGTGTCTTATTACATTTTGGAATTTCCCCCTGTGGGACTAATAAAGGATATCTTATCTTATCTTATCTTATCTTATATTAACCCTTCCTATCCCAAGCAGTTTCTGGTCGTTTTTTGCTTCTGTCACATTTTTACTCAGTGTGGTCTCATTTTTCTCTGTAATATGAAGTCCAGCACCTCCATTGATTCAGGACAACCATGGCTATAGGCTGATGTAACTCAATTATGTCTACATGCAGCGTAACAAAATTTACAACCTACAAATAATTCAGATCTTGTTGAATGCTACGGAGCCCCTAAGGTGCCACGGAGAAAAAAAAAAAAAAAAAACGTGCGCACGATATATGAAAACGTGCGCACGAAATACTTATTCGTGCGCATGATATATTGAAACGTGCGTACGAAATACTTATTCATGCGCACGTTTTAGCTAAAACGAAATAAAGTTATTTACCACGTTTTGACTTGTCCTTGTCCTTGTTCACTACGGCTTCCTGTATTGACGTCAGATGTTTACAGACACACACAATGGAGAGAAGAAGTGAGCTAGTTAACTTTTACTTCCACCTCGGAATGTCATATGCTGCTCTTGCCATGAGAGATGGAATAATCCTAAATTGGAGAACTTTACTAAAAGACAACAGGCTCAGCCGGCGGAAGGAGTATTCAGATTTAGTCAGTGTCCTGACAGGGGGGACTTGTTTGCTGCTACAGAGGCGAAGTTGTAGCTAACTTCGGGGCTAACTCTCTCCACCTTATTCAGCGGGTGGCAGCAAGACACGAGCTTTGCTTGAGTCTTGAAAGTTGTGCAGCTTTTATGTAAGGTACTGATAAATAGGCTAAGGGACTGTACATACCCTGCACTCCTACATTCACAGACACAGCTAACGTTGGCTGGTTACTGGGATGCTTCAGCTGAGCCAGCTGTCTTCTTCTTCTTCTTCTTCTTGGTTTTTACCGGCAGGTGACCACAATATTATGGGGCATTACCGCCATCGACTGATGAGCCCAGCTGTCTGTTGCCGCTTGCCTGTATAATTAAATCGAGTGCACGTTTAATCTTAAACGTGCGCACGTTTTACTGTCTCGTGCGCACAATTTATATTTTTTTTTTCTCCGTGGCACCTTAGGGGCTCCGTAGAACGCAGTAAGAAGCGTAGATTTTTTGTTTTTTACAGAATTTAGCCAGAGCAAACAGTTTGTTTTCTGCAAATTTTCAAAGAAGACATGAGAATCAAAGCGATGTTGATGACATCTCATATTCTCCTGGCTGTTTCGATATGTTGCTGGCGTTACTTGTGATACATTCAGGTACCCTCGGAAACTTGAGAATCTAACGGTTATGCTAGTGTTTTCCATTTCTGGATAGGACAAATGCTTTGTGAATGCCAGTCATTTAAAAGTAAGTGGTATTTTGATCCTGCCAGCAGGATTTGGTTAAGTTAGAGTTAATCATGTTTACAATATATTGATATATGAAATTAACTTGTGGGCATAGATTTTAAAATAAGGCATACAGTTTTTTAAAAGAAATACTCAATTCCTTTGAAATTGGGACGTCTTGTAAAACATGTATGAAAACAGAATACAATGATTGCAAATACTTTTCAGCCTATATTCTACTGAATACACTACAGGACAAGATATTTATGACGAACATCATTGCTTTTTTTTTTCAAATATTAACTTTTTTTTCAATTTGATGCCTGCAACAGGTCCCAAAAAAGCTGGGACATGGGCTGCAAAAGTCTGGGAAAGTTGCAACTTCTACTAATAAATATTATGTTTTTGAAAGAATAAGGGGGATATGATGAAATTTTTTTCTATTTTCAATTTTTTTCAATCAGAATGTAAATTTATGAGATTTTACAAGGGGTGAATGCTTTAGATTTCTTGGCATGGCAAAGTTTATGTCTTAAACTTGATGTGATACTGGAGCGATTTGGAGTTGTAGGGTTTTTAAATTGCAGACACATTAGAGATTAAAACTTGGCCAAAGACATATAGAAAGTAAAAAATGTAAAATGCTCCATCTGTGAAAGTGTTTTGAGAAAATACATTTTTGATAAAGTTAAGAGCTCTCAATGAACAAAACTTACCTCAAAGAGGGTATTAATACCTGAGGACACCCTTTAAACTGAAGTCAAAGTAAACTTTTATGGAAGTTTAAGCGACATGATTCTGAATATCTTGTCCCAGCCTCAACTTAAGGACTTCAGTGTAGATGCTGAATCATATCATCGATCCAGAAGCCAGAAATCGTTATTTCCTCGATGAGAGCAGGTTTTTCCCCCCTGGACACTGAAGCTGGTCGATGAAAAGATAATCAGGAGGAAAGCCGAGAGTGCACGCTGTCGTCTTTTCTTAAGGCCAATCTTACTTCATCCCATAGAAAGATTTAAGAGTTAACATTCCATAAAATTGTTTAAGAGTGAAATATTTGATCCAAAGTAGAGTACAAAACAGAGATAGTGTGTGTCCTGTTTCAGGTAGCAGTATTTTAAAGAAGGACGCATAGTCAGTAAGAAAACTGGATCTTCTGCTTGGTAAGCACAGCGATGAGTCAAGAGGAAGGGCAGAGGTAGTTTTGAGGTAGTCTGATTTGTAAAATTTAAATGTAAGACATGCTCATGAGGCTCAGAGACGTTGACCTTTAAAGTCCAAAATTGAATCAATTCATCCTTTAGTCAGAGATGACATTTGTGCAAAGTTTGAAGAAAATCCCACAAAGTATTCTAGAGATACTGAATCAACAAGCACCTCCAAAACCTGCTCAGTTCAGCCTTCAGTCAGAGAAGACATGTCTGCAAAGTCTGTTAGAGATCCTTCAGTGTAGAGCTAACCCTCCCAGCCAAAGGCCAGCTGACTTCCAGCCAGTTACCAGCCAATGAGGGTCTAAACAAAGTTTTGTTTTTTGGTTTGTTTCTGCTCTCAATTTCTGTACTTAGTGGCATTTTCCATTGTGATCAAACTTTTCATTTATATACCCTGTAAAATATAAATATTAAGAGTTCATGTTTATCACATCATCGTGGGAAACTCATCAGAGCCATGAGGGTGGGCCCGCCCTGGCACTTCCCTGTCACGAACCAGCCAAGACTTTGCCAAAGTCGGAATAATGAAAAGATCCGTTAGCCTTCGTCCTTGTTCTACTAAACTCTGATCAGTACATCCTTGAGCTAAGTGGAGCTAATCCCCTTCAGCATTCTTAAGAGGTTGGGTTCACAGGGAAGGTATGAGCATGAGGCTCCATTAAGTTGACCTTTAATCAGTGATCTATGACTGGGATGGGACACATTAGTTTCATACTCATTGCCAGAGGGCCACAGCATGGTGACTGAAGGCTGCTCTCATTCTAACTATTAGTCACCTATGATTCGACAAGAGGAACAAATGAGTTGTTATATCAAAATCTGTATATTTTTACTGAAATAAAACAGTGATACTTAATCGAATGATCTGATCTGATGCTTTTGGTATTCAATCAATCAATCAAACTTTATTTGTGTCGCCCTTTTCATACAAAATCTTGTAGCACAAAGTGCGCTACATAAAAATGAAAAGAAAAAATAAAATAATAACTTAAATGAAAAGTAGAAGATTGAATACAGTGAAATGCAAGACCCTCCCACCCTCTCTATCCACATAAAGCATATACCCAAAGACATTAAGAAGAGATTCTAACAGAAAACAGAATTAGAGGACTGAGGAAACGCTATCTTGAATTAAATGAGGAAACACAGGAGCTAAGACTAAAATGACTAAAAACAATTTTTGAATAAAATCATAAGAAATTAGATAAAAGTAGTATAGGGAAAAATAAATAAATACATAAAATAAAATTTAAAATAATATGAAGAAAATCAATTAACAGAGAATAAAACTCTAAACCATAAATCTGAACTGAAATGGAGAAATAAAACAAATTAAGAGGATTAAATAAATAAATAAGACAAAATAATAATAGTTAATATAATCAGCTAAAAGCCAGATTAAAAAGGTAGGTCTTGCTTTTAAATATATGGACAGTAGGTGCTGCCCTCAGGTCTTCAGGTAGACTGTTTCACAGACGAGGGCCGTAATATTGGTCAAAACATCTGACTAACAGCTTTCTGGTATTTGTGACTCCAGCCTTCTGTTAACAGCTCTTCATTCTCTGGGTTTTTAAGGACCAAACCATTACTATCATCATCCTGAGCTGCATCCCAGGCTCACTTTGGCCCTGCTGGTTCAGACTTTACCAAACAACCAGGAGGATTCCCCGTGTGTTCTCTCTTTGTACCTGAACCAGGTGCTCTGAGGGTGATTTATCTGACAGGTGACTGAATTGTTACCCTTCAGGAATTCATGATCCTCGCAGTAAATCCACCGTGATCTGAGGATAGATACATAAAACATATCAGCCTGGTGGATTTATTGTCTGTCTGATTCTGTAGCTCTTACTCAACGGTTTCTCCCTCTGTGGATTTTAAAGGGTTATCGCTCCGGCCGAGTGCAGTTGACATTTACAGCTCCAAAGCAATCACAAATTGCCTTCATCTCTAAATGTATTGATCCGGTTGTATCTACAGTACTGTTTTTTTTTTTTGAAGATCTAGAGTATAGATCCTTGTATAACATTTATGTCTTGTTGGATCATAAATTTTTCTCCTGAATAAGCCCCCATAAACCCTGCTGGGTCACCCTGTCTCCATTAAGGAAATGAAAAAGGCAAAAGCGGTGACCGAGGCTGCGTTGATTGTCCTCTCATGAGGACTCTACAAAGAAATTGGAGAATTATTAGCCCCTCAATATATTATTTCCACTCTTTAAAGTCATTTTTCACCACTAGAATTCAAAATTAGTGTCAGCTGGAAACCCAGGCCTCTAAACTTCTGCAACCTGAACTGTCTGCAAAAAAACAAAAGATTTAAGCCGCCTGTGCTTCATGTCAAGTGACTCTACTTAGTCAAACCAAACAATGTGCCCAGTGTGTTTCATTATAGATGAGAGCCTGCTCTGTTTTTAATGAAAACAGAAGAGAGCAGCCGCATACAACTCAGTTAAAACAACTACACAGTGGTTATCCAGCACTGCTGTCAGGTTTACGCACTGGTTTGTCTAAATCTACGACAGCTGTTGTTACTCTAGGATGTCTCAGACTGTGTAAAAAAACAACCCCTAAATAAATAACTAACCTTTCACCCTCCATTCCATCTCATCTAATGGCTTTGGACTAATATGATATATAAAATAATTATGTGTATTGGTCAACAGATAATGCTGAAGACAAAGACATTTAAAATATGTTCAATTTACGGTCAGTAGGGATGCACGATATTATCGATTTGATATCAGTATCAGCCGACATCAGCCTAAGAAGTTAAGTATCGTTAACGGCCGATATTCAAGTTTTTGCAGATAATTACAGCCGATATATCTGCTGGAATATCGGCAAATTACACTAATGTACAATATTGATGCACCTTCTCATCACCGCATGGGTACATTTAAAAATCAAGGTTTCATTTTTGCGAGAGTTAAATGCTGTTTTTCTTGTTTTAAATATGTTCCTCACAAAAATATACTGTAACACTGAAAGAACAAGTCCATCTTTGTGAAGTACAGAGCTTGTGCCCTTGACCAAAAATATCAGTATCTTCATTTCTGATAATCAATTAAAAAATATCGGCATATGGTATATCAGCAAAAATCCAATATCGTGCATCTGTAACAATCAGTACTTGAGAACTAAAAAATATGATGGCAAATAAGTTTGGTTCTTCTGGTCAGCACCTAAATTAGTAAAAATATCAACATGAAACAATATTATGATTGTTTGGTTTTGATTGATTGGCTGAGATGTCGGTTTGTTGGTTGGTAAATGGGTTGTCGGTTGGCAGGTTTGTTGAGTAGTTGGTTGCAGGGTTCGTTGGCTGATTGTTTGGTCGTGATTGATTGGCTGGTGGGTTGGTTTGTTGGTGTGTTGGTTGGTAAATGGGTTGTTGGTTGGCAGGTCTGTTGAGTAGTTGGTTGCAGAGTTCATTGGCTGATTGTTTGGTCGTGATTGATTGGCTGGTGGGTTGGTTTGTTGGTGTGTTGGTTGGTAAATGGGTTGTTGGTTGGCAGGTCTGTTGAGTAGTTGGTTGCAGAGTTCGTTGGCTGATTGTTTGGTCGTGATTGATTGGCTGGTGGGTTGGTTTGTTGCCAAGTTTGTCCACTCCTGTCTTTTTTTGTTTTAAGTGCAAAGGTTAGTTTTTTGGCTGCTTGCTAGTTCATTTTTTGTTGGGTGTTGGTTGGCTGTCTGGTTGTAGGTTGATAAGGTAGTTGATTGTTTTCTTTGCTGTTGGTGGTTGAAGGAGTTGAATGTTGGTTGGGTTGTTTGTTAATAGGCGAGCTTGCAGGTTGGTTGATTAATTAGTGGGTTCATCAGTTCGTGCGCCTGTTGTTTCATGGTTGGTTGGATAGGGGATTTGTGGTTGGGTAGGTGGGTTTACTGGATTGGTCAGAAATTTAGTCAGTTATGGTTGGGTTGGTTGGTTGGCTGGTTTCTTGAATTCTTGAATGAATGGTTGACAGGTTATTTGGCTGGTTGGTTGATATATGAAGTCACATTGCAAGATGAAGTTAATGGCTCTGCTGAACTGTTTTTTTCTGTTGAAGGATTTTTCTCTTCTCTTTGCTTTATTTAAATATCTATATACATAAATAAAACAAAATGATAAAAACACTGTCAGTAAAATGCTAATAGATTTATTGCTGGGTGCCAGAGCTGTGAACTTGAAACAGACTTGGTTGGATGAAATTAGTTTACAAGAAACTGATGTTACCTAAAAAAAAACATATATTTTTCCCTGGGTTTTGCTCAGTACTTAAGTTGCCTTGTGTCTTAGATGGCAAAAAGGTATTTATCAAGTCCCTGTTTTGTCAGTGCTCAAAAAACGAAACCCTGGATGGGGGCTAGATAACCTAGTCAGGTTTAGTTTAGCAAAACGTCTAATACCAAACTATTTCCATCTTCCTTTATCTCTTAAAGGTAATTAGATTTTTGTATTTGAATTTGTTAAAAATGGTGAAAGGATTGAGTAAAAAAGCTAAAGCTAGTAACTTATAACTTGTTTTGATTGCCCCTGAGTATCAGCCACTGAAGTGAGGTATTGATGTAGATTTTAAATGTGCACTATGGATTTGTTGGCTTTTGTCACAGTAAAGCCAAAAGGTTCCTCGTGCACCTTTTTGTTAGAATATTTGAAAACATTAGTCTCCTTACATTTCTCTGAGATGAGTCTGACTTCTAAGTCTTGACTGAAAATCTTCTTTCCAAAAATAGTTACCACTTTGAGGCATCCACATTAGCATTCACCAGAATTCAAATTTCATGAACTTGTCTAAAGAGCTTTTAACAAGAAAACATAATTGCTGCATTTGCTTTGGCACAGACCCATGACGAGGTGCTGAAAAGGGTTTTTGTAATCTTTTAAAAAGGCGTTATAAATGAGGCTGCAATGGAGACGCTCAGGTGTGAATTTCAGGCTTTTTGTGAGCATGAATGGATTAGCGAAGCAGATTTGAGTTCTGTGGTGCTTAGACTAGATGGGACAGGTTTCCAGACGTGCAATGTAAGGCTCACGTTTTATGTATTTTAGTTCAGACTTAGTAAATTTGGATTCAATGAACACAGACAACCTCTCAGTTACATTTGATTATGAAGTCCTGCTGATATTTGTGTGGTTTTCTTGATGCTCCAAATCAGTAGGCAGCATGTAGTTTTCTCAAGTATGTATTTAGATAAGATTATTTAGCAGTAATGTTTTGGCTGTGTTTTTAGGACGTATTAATTCTGTTTTAGGGTTGTATTGATGTTCAGCAGCCTTTTGTGCCAGTGTTTATTTTGAGAGCACTTCTTAATTTAGTTAAGTTATAGTTTTTTGCCTAAAATATCTTTTAGTTTTAGTCATAATGTAGCTATCTAGTTTTTTTAAATTTTAGTCTAGTTTTAGTTGATGAAATTTCACAACATTTATTTAATGAAATCTACTGTAAATTTAGTCATCTAAAATATGAAGTGTAAAGTTTAAGACATTTTTTATGTTTCCTTGAATTTCTGGAGTCATGTTTTACACTTGGATAAATTTATATTTATATATTTATTTATATATATATATATATATATATATATATATATATATATATATATATATGTATGTACATATATGTATATCTTAAACCTAAGAATGAATAAAAAGTGAATAAATAATAAATAATAGTAAAAAAGGAAGTGTTGCCATTTATTGTTTAATTTATTCAAGTTTCCCCTTTTTTATTGTTTAATTTTCTCTACTTTTAAAAGACATAACCTCATTAATCCATTCTGTGCTGGAAGGAGCTGTTGTGGATTTCCAGTAGGGCTGGGACATATATCAATTAAACTGATTTATTCTAATTATTTTCTGCAGCAGATTTAAAAACGAAAAATCAAGATTTTTTTTCTCAGCTTACAACAATCAGTTGTTGCGATGTTTGAAGGTATAATTACTGAAAAAATACAGTTTTCATGATAGTAGGCCTTGGCAGGTTTTGCACAAACACACAGTTAGGCTTTTATTTGTTTCTTAAATAAGATTAAATATTGATCAGATGCTTTAATGTTACTATACTGTGACAGTAGCTCATCCTTCAGTGTTTATGTAGACAGGCCTCCCTACGCTCAAGTACATAATCAACATTTTATGACAAAATTACAGCATACATTTTAACTGCAAAAGGGAAAGTCTGTTAAGCTTTAGAACATATTTTGGCAACATAAAGGCAAAACTTCATTCATGTAATTTTTGTGTGACTTGAAGGACTTTTTTTCAGAGGAAATAAAATCATACATCGAGTTTTGTGGAAAAAATCAGGGATTTGATTTTCAGGTCACATCACCCAGCCCTAATTTCCAATTAAGAAGGAGGTGGTGTTTTGCAGTTATGGAGGTGAAAGCTATTTCTCCAATCCTTTGGTAGAGTATCGGGTATACTCTTCTGGTAGTCCGTGGTTAGCTTTATCTCCATTTTGGAAACTGACACATCCAGTCTAAGTGTAATTTGATTAAATCTGCCCTGTTTCAGTGAAATGAGTAAAGTGGATTATTTTGTCACAGGATGAGCCAGATTAAACTGGTCACCCTCACAGATGATGCACATGGCCTTTATGTTTCTGAGCGATGACATGTTTGAGTTTGATCCCACTCTGCAGAGCTGATGGTCGTACATTAAAGATGGTGGAGGATCTTCCCCTCTGCAGCGTGAGCTCTTAATACCTCCGGTCCCCGAGTATTTGTTCTGCTTGTAAAAATTAGCCTGTTAATGCACACGACGCTGCTAATGAAAGCGTTAAGTTATTCAGCTGGTGTTTCTCCGGAGTGATACGTCAGCATGTCCCTCGATCCCTGAAGCGATTTTCCCCCCGGGCGAGGGCGGGTAGTCATGCTCGCTCTGACGGCCCAGATACAGCCGGTTCAATGAAAGCGGGGGTGGCAGCTGGAGAAAATCCATTCCCAGAGTGAGCGTTCTGCTGAGGCAGGTACGCCGACCTTTCAGTCATCTGATAGGTCAACGCTCGGCAGCGTGCCTGGACGTCCGTGGCCAAACGCCAGGGCCTGGTGGTGCTCATAGTAAAGCTTATCTGAGCAGCAGCCAGCGATGATCAATGGGAGCGGTTGGCAGCTCATTTATAGTACAGTACGGCAGAGCCACAAAACACTCACCAACAGATGCAGGTGACAGATGACGGTAGGCGGTTCGGGGGAACGATGAGGAGAGCCGATGAGAGGGTTTACCCGTGAGCGGGGTGACTCAGAATGTGGGCCATGAACATCCAGTCTATATCAGGCTAAATGTAGTTTTAATGTGTTGTGTGGTAGGGCAGTCGATCATCAGCAGATATTGTTGTAAATTAGCCTTCGATGACTTTAGTTCAACGAGATTTTCTGCTCTGTCTGCAGTTCTGTGCTGAAACCTTCAAGTCTTGGATGTAAGACTGCAGCCCTAAATGTTGTCAGAATTTTAGATACTCTGATACTTCTTTGCCAGCACTTTTAATTTAAGGCAGTATTTTCTATGTTTTAGAGATATCAATTAGAGATGTGACTTTTTCCTATCACACGATTCGATTTCAATTTCAATTTCAATTCTGTTGGTGACGATTCAGTTCAGACTGATTCACGGTTCTCAATTAAAGCTTGTTTGTTAAAATGGTATTTTTGTCAAGATTTATTAGTCTAAAAAGTGGTTTTATGTCTTCATATCATTAAACATCTTCCATCAGACTGTACAACTCCTCACTCAGGGAGAGGAGGAGTAACAGGTAGACAGGACAGGAAGGAGCAGTAGCCGGTAGCCATATTTTTATTTTAATTTATATTTATTAGTGTTCAAACCCCAAAGTGGTGAGAACCCTATTGAAATTGCTCTGGTTTCTTCTTCTTCTTCTTCTTCTTCTTCTTCTTATTATTATTATTATTATTATTATTTGTTGTCTGCCACTTGAGCTAAAATTGCCGTGAGCTGGAATGGACCAGAAGGCTGAAACTTAGCCCAATGACTGGAAATGATATGCAGCAACTTTCCATAAAATATGACCATAGTCAGCCAGATGGTGGCGCTGTAATTAGGGCTCAAAGTTGGGTTTTTTTGGAAGGCCACGCCCCTCACATCATAAATCGATTGACTTGAAATTTGGCAAATAAGTGCAGGTCGATGTACTCTACAAAAATGCCTCTGACCATTTAAGTCCATCTAATTTCTATTCATAATTGTAAATTGTTTTTACTTTTTTTACTTTTCTGATACCTGTGTGCTTTTTTTTTACCCTGTGTGCTGTTGGAATCTTAATTTCTCTAGGAGGGTCTTCCCGAGGGATTAATAAAGTTCTAATATTATAAGTGAAATAATTAGTGGGTAAAATGGTAGTTAAGTATAATTACGTTTTTAAGTTTAAAATGTGTTTCAAAAGATGTCTCTTATCTTTGTGTTAATCCTTTGTATTCATCTTTTGTGATTTCTGTTGTTATTTTAATAAATGGTATATTCTGTTGTGTTTTTCACTTTGTCGTTGTGTCCTGATTTTTGTTTGAAGCACACTGAATTGCCGTTTTTGCTAAAGGTGCTTTACAAATCAGCTGTAAAACCTTTCAGCAAAAAGCCTTCAGAAATGAAACAGGCAATGAAGATAGTCCTGGATTAAGCCTGAAGGCTGCGCACCGAGCTAACAAGCTAACAGGGAATGCAGCGAGCTAACAGGCTAACAAACTAACGGGCTACGCAGTGAATGAAGGGGGTAAAAAGGGATGTAGCAAGCTAACGGGTTTGTGACGCAGCATGCAACTCGTTACAACTAGAGCTGGGAAATTAATCAATTTTTTATCAAGATTAAGTGCCGCTTTCCACAATTATGAAAACTGAGAAAGGAAAAGACTACTGTGCCACGTGACATGTTGGACTTTTTTCCTTTTTCCATCATTATTATCAGTTTTAGTTTGAGACATTTTTATTTGTACAAGTATATTTCGATGTACTGCCCATTCTTTAATATTAAAAATTATCGTGTGAAAAGCCTGTACGGTTAATGAAAGCATGTGGTGGGTGTTTTAAAGTCAGTGAGTAATTGTGTCTCAGAATCGTGACCTTGATATCTATTAAAACAATCAGTAATATGATTTTGCCATTTGCCTGTGTGCTACAGAAGCTTGTGCAGACCAACAGGACAAGCAGCGGGCGCTGATTTTAATTTTATTCAGGGCTCATAGGGCTACCCGTGTCCTGTGGCGAGTTGGAGATAAATATGGTTGTGCCTCATTTTTTAATAAACACTCTCTCCCCGTCTCTCAGGTGCCCACGGTGTGAGAGAGGAGCCCCGGTTCGTGACGGCGCGCGCCGGAGAGAGCGTGATCCTGGGGTGTGACGTGTCCCCTCCCCTGGATGGCCAGCAGCCTCCTTATGTGGTGGAGTGGTTCAAGTTTGGAGTGCCTATCCCCTTCTTCATCAACTTTCGCTTCTACCCTCCTCATGTGGATCCAGAGTACACGGGTAAGACGCTTCAAAACCATCCAGCTCTGTGCCAATATTTGATATTATCCTGCTGCAGGTTTAAATAAAACAATGTACTCAGTGAAAATTTGGAAGCATATCAGAAGATCTGAGGATAAAACATCTTTATTATTACAAGACATTGAAGTTAGCAGGATGTTTTTTCTTTATTGTAGCAGATGCTGTTTTAATATGTAATGTAATACTCTCAGATGATAGATAAAGCTGAAATTTGTGCTCACAGTCCCATGAAGCGAGAAATTCTCAACATCAAAGATGCATTTTTGCTGTTTTCTATGACTGTTGTAAGAACTTGGCACAATTCAGTCTCACACAAGCCAAATGCCTCTGTGAGGGTAGCATAGACTGAATGTCTAAACAAGATCGTCCATGTCTTTAACCCTTAAGGACCTATTTTGGCCATTTTTGAATACTTTTGATTTTGCCTTTAAATTTCACATCACAGTTGTTTACCATACATGTTTGGTGTTGTTATTTTTAGCACAACATAAACTGTTTGAAAGGACTATTATTTTTTCACTATAATCTGTCATATCAACACGTTGAGCCCAAAACATACAAAAACAGAGAATCTGAGGCCCCGTTTACACAACATAAAAATGGACTAAAAACTGAGCGTTTTTGTTGCATTTTTCGCCTTCCGTTTACATGTGAACGGTGCTCGGAGTGCCTGAATCGACACACTTATGAAACCAGGGTCCAGAGTGTAAAGTTTTTGTTATGTATTGACAGCTTTAATTTCATCCCCCGTGAGATACTGTCGTATCCCCCATATTCTTGCGTACGTGCTCACGTCACGCCCCTTGTCTGTCCTGCACAAAATGGATGAAATTAATGAGTTAACCGTCCTCCCGAGTCTCGTGTTTATTACTTGGATGTTGTAGACGTATTGCTAGGTATACAACAGTTTTGAAAGCATTTTTGTCTCTGTCTCTGTCTTAACAGGAATCAGCGTTGTCTGGACTGAGGCGTTGTCAATGATGACACATGGCGCATGCGCAGTACTCTTTTAGATAAAGGTTGCGCGCACACCTAGAGACAACAACAACAACAGCTATGACCGACTACTGAGCAACATGTGTGCTGCTAACTGTGGTCGGTTTGTTATCGCTCCTCCAACAAAGTGTGGATTTGCTGCATCAGTAATCAGACCAGTGGAGATGCATTTATTATGTCCTCGATGAGTATAACTGCAAAATGTGTCTTCACTGCAGACGCGTGTTGTAACACCGCTGTTTCTCTACAAACCTCCATAACCAACTACTGGCCTGGCATGCACGATACCGCGTTTACATCATCTCAAAGATAGATATATTCAAACTACGTATAATTTTTTCTAATAAAACTTGTATATTTTTGGGCAAATTTTTTCTTAGCTGCCACTCCTTACAACAGGATAGGTGCAAAATTATGTAGAGCTACACCAGTGCTTTGCATTCCCAGATTTTCAGATGGTGCAAATAAGCTTCAACACATGAAATCTGTAAACTCTGAAGGCTTTTTATATGGAAATATGACCCAAAAATCTGTGTTGCTTCTAAAGTGTTTTGAGGTGTATTAGTCAGTGTTTCAGTGCAGATTTTAATTTTTCTCCAGAAACATTGCTCAATGCTCGTCAGTTCAAACATTTGCATTATTAAAACTATAAATAGACTTTAACATAAACAGCTGACCTTGTTAAATGATGGATAAATACTGACACGCCATTTATGTCAAGCCTCATTATCATCCTTGAGGAACATTTTGGTAGATTTTGCCCTGAATCTGTCTTTATGTGTAACAGAATAATCAAGACCTGACGCTGTCTAAACTTTATATTTCTATTTGTTGAAACATTCAACGCTACATGAATGGATGGTCCCTTAGCTCCAATCAGAGTGAGCTCTCCTACAGAGAAGTGTTTCTTCCTTCAGAGGCATCCAGTGAGACATCAGGGTTTAAATACTCTTGTTATTTGTCAGTTATGGGTGGAAGAGATCTGCATGTATGTTTGATTATAAAACATGGCTGCCTCAGGTCACAGCGGGGCCCTGATTAGAAGATTCATTCAGGCCAAGATGCAACTGGTTCAGTTCTTGAAGCTTTGCCTGTTCCCCAAAAGGCTTCTTTAATTCTAAGTGTGACTAGGGAAGAACTTCCATGGCCGACCATTAATATGCAAAATGATCTGAGTGGTCACCTGAGAGTCGTTTGGAGGGTTGTTGACCTGAATTTCTCTGGAGGTGTGATCTTTCTAGGTTGCTTGGGTCACATGTTTGGTCCTTCATGCTTCGGTTAGGATTGCTTGTGAAAGGAATCTGAAACTGCTTTAAAAGTGGGACATAGAAAATTCCTTCATGCCTTGTTAGGGCCTGATATGTAACAATGACCCAAAATGTTATAAATTTTTTTTGATAAAACCTGAAATGTAATAATTGGTCAATAATGTAACAAAAGTGTTGAGCCCAAATATAATAACAAAAATGTAATAAAACCCAAAGTGTAATAACTGGTTGCTAATGTAACAAGATGCTGAGCCCAAAACGTAATAACTTTTTGCCCAAAATGTAACAACTTCTTACATTTTGGGTCAGTTATTACATTATGCCCCATAATGTAATAAAGTTATTACGTTTTGGGCTCAGCATCTTGTTACATTATCGACCAGTTATTACATTTTTTTTAAAACATTTTGGGTCATTGTTACATATTGGGCTCTGACATGCCTCACATTTATTCAGTGATGGTTTTTACATCTTGGCAAAAATGGCTCCTAGACACCTCTCTCAGGTACCTGCAGAAGGTCAGCTCCTGTATCCAGCAGCTGACCTTGACCATTCCCGCCCTCCTGAGCACCACAGCACTGGACACGCGGTCCTGCCAACGATACACAAAAAGGCGAAGTAGACACTATGGAGTCCAGCCGGCATCTCTGGCCTCTAGTCTGTGTCCAGGCCTCAGCATGCTCAGATACTGTCAGTACTGTACTTTTACTGCATGTCATTCCCCTCTCTGCAGACTTGTGTACTTAGTACTTCAGGCATAAAAAGCCAAAATGAAAAGTATGATGCTATACTTGTAGGTAAAATGACATTTTTAATCAGTACTGAAATAACCTTTTAACATTTATTTACCCACATTGAGGTGCTATGTTCACGTTAAACCGTTTTAAATGCATCTTTGGACACAGTTCTGATTAAGCATGTATACATTTCATGATTATCATTGCACAGATTTCTCCACACTGCTTCAGACTAATTAGGGGTTTCCGTCTGAGAGCAAAGCTGTCGTATCAACCAGCTAAACGAATCCCCGTGCAAATGTGCTGCGTTCATGCACCTGCCAATCCCATTTCACTGAGAAGACTGACCCACTCTTTCAGCTTGACGGGGTGTTTTCCCCTCAGACCCTCCAGCTGTTCAGCCTGTGACTCTGCACGCTGAGGCCTTCCTGAACTCCTCCTCTCTGTTCAGGCATGTGCATCTGCTGCCGCTGAGCGCAAAGAGAGAAATAACAGCAGCAATTTACGACTGCATTGTGCAAACATTCTTTCCTGCACAGTCTGGTGACGATGCAGTGAAGTAAATCATGACATGCAGTTCATATACAGGGGTAAGTGTAATCTAATGAAGACATAACCTGAAAATAATAATAGATTTATGATCATGTAACACAACAGTAATGTCATTAAATTAAAGATTGACTCTGAGGTTATATAAAAGCTGCATTAGCTGATTGTTTGACCACTTTGGAGCAGAAGGGAAAGCCTGCGGTAGCAATAACAAACAAGTTCAGACATCCAATACAGACCGGTTACACCACAGTCTTATTTCTGGAGTTTAAGCTTTTCTCCTTCTCCAAGGAGGTTATATTTGTGCTGGCATTTGTTGGTTTCTTTGTTTGTTTGTGAACAGGACAACTCAAAAAAACTAACAAATGGATTTGGATGACATTTTCAGGGAATGTTGGTCAATGCACAAGGAAGAACTGATACCATTTTGGTGATGATTCAGTTACAAATGTGGATCCAGGGATTTTTAAATGATTGTTATTATGATAAAGAGCTTTTTCCTATATTTTCACTTATAACTCAAGAAGTTCTCAACAGATTCTGATAAGGATTTTATGGAATCTTGGTCACAGCAAACGAAGAGGTGATCAGATTTTGAATCATAATATGGTAGCCGATCCAAAAAAAAAACATGGATCTGCCTGTAATGCGAGATAGGGCAGGTTTCCATATTTTTGGTAATTACTCAAAAAGTTCTAAACATATTTTGATGACATTTTCAGGGCATGATGATCATAATACAAGGAAGATGTGATACCACTTTGGTACTGATCTGAGTCCAGATACGGATCCAGGGATCTTTTCAAGAATTTGTTAACATTGCAAGATAGAGCAGTTTCCGCATTTTCCCTAAATACTCAAAGAGTTCTTACCAGATTTTGATGACATTTTCGGGCAATATTGGTCACAGCGAAAGTAAAAAGTGATACGATTTGGTGGTGATCTTGATATGGAATCCAATCCAGGATTTTTTTGAGGTTTTGCCAATATTGGGAGAAAGGACAGATTTCCAAATTTTTGGGAAAAGCTCAAAAAGTTCTCTGTGGATTTTGATGACGTTTTCAGAAAAATGTTGGTCATGGCACAAGGGAGAATTGACTAGATTTTGGTGGAGGTTGGAACCTGGTCGTGGATCCAGGAATTTTAAATGATTTTTTTTAACATTATGAGATAGGGTATATTCCCACATTTTCTCTAATAACCTAAGAAGTTCTCAACAGATTCTGATGAAATTTTTAGGGATTGTTCATCTTCAGACAAGGAAAAAGTTCTAAAATTTTGGTGATGATCTGAATCTGGATGCAGATCCAGGAATCTTTTTAAGGATTAGTTAACACTGCAAGATAGGGCAGTTTTCCACTTCTTTACTAATAACTAATTTAGTTCTCAGCAGGTTTTGATGACATTTTTAGGCAATGTTGGCCATGGTAAAAGAAACAAGTAAATAGATTTTGGTGGTGATCCTAACATGGTAGCCGATCCAGGAATTTTTTTAAGGATTTGCCAACATTATGAGATAGGGCAGATTTTTGTAATTTTGCTAATAACTCAAGAAGTTCTAAACGGATTATGATGACATTTTTAGGACATGTTGGTCAGGGCAAAAGATAGAAGTGTTTAGATTTTGGTGTTGATGTTGAGTGCAGATCCAGGAATCTTTTTAAGGATTTGGTAACATTGAGAGATAGAGCAGTTTCCCACATTTTGACTAATAACTCAACAAGTTCTCAACAGATTTTAATGTCATTTTTAAAAGATGTTGGTTGTGGCACAAGAAAGAAGTGATTAGATTTGTGGTGATCAAAATCCAGATTTTTTTAAAAAGATACTACCATCATGCCATTGGTCAGCTTTCCACATTATTTGTTGGAGCACTTCTAGTTTTCAAATATGTTTCCCCTATTAGTCAAATCTTTTTGTTTAAGCAGATTAAATAATTGTATAAGGGTATAGTCCTTACACTGAGTATGTGCTTTTCTTCATCACAGTTTCACACGGTAACAAACCTCCCCCCAGCTTAGACAACTTATTTGCCTCTACTTTCACACAGACTTGTTGCAGCAGGAAATTGGTTCCTCAGATGTTGCTTTGGGGTCTGTGACGAGATGGCGAGCTGTCAGATCAGGGTCAGAATTATCCCTGCCTGTTCTCACCTCTTTACCAAGTACCAAACCCCTGCCTGACCTGGTAATTTGCTGTGAAGTAAAAGCAAAGCCCGGCTGGAGGAAAAGACGGAGGATTCATCTCCCTGGAGCGAGCTGCCTTAATGCAGGCATAACAGATTTGTCAGGTTTTTTTTATTTATATAAATAGACTGAAAGTGGTGTAAATTATATTGAATTTATTGTTATTCCTCCCCGCGGGCTTCACAGGCGGGGATGCTGCTATAAAAAGGACTAATGGTGGTGACTCACTGTCTGGGGAACACCTCTGTCTTATGTTGGAGCGTCCAGCGTAGAAGCTGCTGGATGCTGCTCTTTGTTTACTGTACCATCCTCATGAGCGGCGTGGAGCTAACAGCGCTTTGCGAACAGCATCATGCCTCGCGGTGGGATGCTGCCATGTGGTGTCAAGTCCACTGTAGAGGAATTACTAGTGAACAGATGCAGCATGAATATGGCCGCTCTCATTACGTAGATTAAAGTGGGTAGTGGGGGATTGCATGTGCGTGGTGACAGTGTGATAATGACACTGGACTGAGGCTTATGAGATGCTCTTCGGGGGCCCCGCAGTCTCAGAGCTCATTTGGACTATTCCCATGAATTGTTATCGCTCAGTATGAATAAAAGTGGTGAATTAGACTAAATGTGATTTTATTTCAGCGCACAGCTGCTGCCAAAACAGAGCAGATTATCTGTGAATACTGTACTTACAGTGTGAACACAATCATTTCCAGTCTGCAGATTTTAATGACAGGAAATCCATCGATGTGTCAGACATTTTGTCAGGGTCAGTAGAAGTGTTCAACATCCCGTCATGCTAATTTTCTCAAGTCTGTGTTTTCTGGTGACAGCTGGGACTAAATCCATGAGGTTTTTGGGTTGTCCACCTCCATCCATCAGTCCATCTGTCCTGTTGTTGTTAACTCTATTGACCGTTTGCACCAGTGTTAATTTTGACAACACTTTTCAATTTAGTTTAAGTCTTTTGCCTAAAATGTCTTTAAGTTTTAATCAGAATTGTTTCAATTTTAGTTTAGTTTTAGTTGACCAAATTTCACAACATTTTAGTCGATGAAATCTACTGTAAATTTAGTTGACTAAAATATGAAGTGTAAAGTTTAAGGCATTTTTTTATGTTTCCTTGAATTTCTGGAGTCATGTTTTACACTTGGATACATTTATTTACGTTTCTGCGAATCAATCTCAGACCGTTGGCCAAGATGCAAAAAAGAAATAGGCAACCTTATACACATGTTTTGGAATAGCTGGATAACTGGATTTGAAGTCCCCTGTTCCCCTAAATTAGCATTTAGCAGGCGATACATCTGACATTCCTCTTGCCAAAAGAAATAAGGTGAGCTTTATCCAACTGGTCATGATAGCAGCTGATACATGCATTGCCTTGCTATGGAAAGCTCAGATCCTCCCACTGTATCCATGTGGTTTAGAGAACTTTCCTCATATATGGTGTCAGAGAAAATTATGTTCAATCTCAAAAGAAAACCTCACCTCTTTGATAAATGCTGGTGTGGCTTTAGACACTGTATGGGTAATACCTCACTGTCTGTTACAGGTTGACAAGAAGATATGCTTGATATATGTAGACACTTTTATACGTAAACATGTAATAACAGATATGTGCATCTTCTGGGTATCTTCTCAGCTGTAAATTGCACTCTTTTGTTTTTATTCTGACACCATCACTTTTACTGTGGTTCCTGTCTAGGGGTGGGAGGGACTGGTCGTAAGAGATTACTTTATTTTATTTTATTTTTCTCATTTGTTTATTCCTTTTTAAATTATTTTTTCTTTCTGTTGTTCCTTGTTTTGTTGATTAGTTAGTTAGTTAGTTAGTTTGGTCTGTCTTTGATCCTCTTTAATCATTATTATTGTTATTTTTTGTCCATGTGCACTTGTTTTTATTAGTTACTGTCTAGTTTTTGTCAGGTGACAACTATGGTGAAAATAATTAATACAAAATTAACACTGATTTGCACGTGACGTAATTCCTTATTTCATTCCAGCTGGACGTCAAAAACAGTTCAAAACTCATACATATTTTTTTTTGTGATCAAGCACACAGTCTCAATTTTTACAGCAGGCATACAGTGGGCCCAAGACAAAAGAACGTGTCATAGGGTACTATGAAAAAGACAAAATGTGGTAAGAAATAGTTAACCTAGATACATAAATAAAATAAAATAAATACTAATAACAATAATAATAATAGAAAATAAAAATGCAAACATAACGTGCAGATACACACACACACACAGGCAAAGACAGACACACATCCACAGGACACACTCAAAGACATACAAAACAAAACAGAACAGAGGGGACTTGACATCCAGAGACACAGGAATCAGAGAGCTGGGTTGGTAGAAAAATAATCTTAAATAATTTCTTTCAGAGAATCAGCTGTACTACGACAGGTATTTAGAGTGCTCTCATTAGCACCATTAGTTCAGGCTGTGGAAAGTTCCACATAAACAACATCCAGAAACTCTTAAATCATTTTTTATAGAAACCCTAAAACTTTGTCAGCAAGGCTAAACAAGCTACACATAGCTACACAACATATGCATCATGTTTCGTGATGTGTTTAAGGTCCAGTCAGAAACATTGTGACTCAGTAAAAGATTATTTGACAATGCTAAAAACATAATGGGTTCAAAAGTAATTTTGAGTTGAGTTGGAGATTTAGATTTTGGCTGAACTTCGAATAAATTAAGTTGAGTCAGAGTTAAATTTGTTTTCTTGGCAAGATTGAATAAATACATCAGCTCGATTATGTAACTAGGTAATATTCATAAGTGTATTGCATTTTATTTATGGGTCTATTTGAACCGTTGCCTGTTCAGATGAATTAGTTTTAGTCAGTCTGTTAATACTTTTGTTAATTCACATTAATAAAACGGTGTCAAAGGTTATTCAGCCTCATGATCACCTGCTCCTCATGACTGTGATATCTCAATGTCTGGAAAGATCGTGTCAGATTTTGCAGGATTGCTGAGGCGTAAAACCATCAGGCAGCTTTTTTCATATTTAATAAGTAACCCAAGAGTCAAGAAAGTGAAGATAAGTCTTCTCTCTTTATTACATCTGTGAGTTTGTGCTGTTTAATACACTGTTTAACATGAACTGTACTCCTCGCAGACTAAAATTCATCCCCAATCGTTTTGTCTTTTTCTCCTGCAGCTCGGTGGAAATTACAACATTTAAAAAAACATCTATTTTTGTGCCCGCTAAAGCGATGATGCAATCAATAATTCAGATGTGCAGCTTGTGAAATTTAAGTGTCAGATCATCTCACTTTGGGACGAGCTTGTGGGAAAAAAAACAAATTATATCCGTCTTAGCACCAGTTTCAGCCGGAGCCTGGCTGAGAAATATACAGTCATGCAACATTTATGTGGGACAGTAAAGGCCTTCAGAAGCTCCTGGATCACTTTTGCTTCAAAACACTGAATTCACTTACAGGAGATGAATCTCTTCATTAGCGGGTTAACGGTGGGTCAGTGAAGGAGTTGATCATTTTTCTTTCTTTAAACATTCTTTATTTTAGGATTGCAGTCTTCATATTTTTGCAATAGATCAAAACAGATGGTCTTTTCCCGTCTGCCATCAACATTTTTTTTTTAAATTAGGAAGAAAATTCAGGGGAGAGATAAAAAGTGTGCACCAAAGCATTAAAATTAAATCATGGTGAGAATAAGAAGAAAGAAAAGCTAATGATATACATTAATATAAAAGTATTAAATATAATTAAAACAGCAAGTAAACAAGATTTTGTACAAATAAAATCACAACAGGATTATTACGTCGTCACCTCTACAAAATCTGTCCTTAAAGGTCTCACATATTTTACCCACTTGGTCCAAACACATCTCTCTTGAGACAGACAGATAAGGTAATCCTTTCCAATTCGTAAATATCCTTTACTATGTCGATCCACTCCTGTATTGTTGGAGCTTCAGGATTTAACCAGCACCTTGTGAGTACTTTTTTACAAGCAAGAATCAAAATACCGAACAAATATTCATCAGATCAAGAGTCAGTCACTTTTCATCCACAATGGTAGAGATTCCAGTTCAGTGATCCCACTGCTGTGTCAGTATTGTGTAAATGTGTATGAAAGTGTATGAATGTTATTTTGATAACAGTTTAGCAAATCTGCACCCTAAAAATCAAATCAATTATCAGTCTGTAAATGTGGTGTTAACTCTTTCAAAGTCTGAAAACACAAATTACAGCCAGAAAATTATATTTTTTCAAGCTGAAATGTTTATTTCACTGAAATCCCCAAAAATCAAAATTTCCATAAAATTTAACATCTTTATTTTTTGTATCTTATTTGATACATTAGGTTTTTTTTGGCAACTGATAATCCACTTGAGGACATTTTTATCATTTATCTGACTGTATTCAGATGTTTTTTTAGTAATTTGTTGATCATTTTGATTATATAGAGGTATCATAAAAGTATGTATGAAATATGATACAACAGGCTTTAAGGGGTTAAAGGTTTAGTGCTGCCAGAAGTGTAAAAGCAGTTAAAGGGATAGTTCGGGTTTTTTAAGTGGGTTTCCTTTAGGCCAATTACCCCATCTCTGAAGAGGCCACATGCAGCCCTCCACCTCACTAATGCAGCCTGCCAGTCATTTCCAAAAGTCAACAAACTGTAAATATGAAGAAAATAGTATTGTGTAATCAAGTTATTCTTATTAGTTTTTGTAAGTCATTGAAGAACTTATTTTGCTGTAATAGTCTCTTTCATGAAGTGTTACTCAATACTTTATTTAGAAAATGGCGGTAGTAAAATATTTGTGCTTTAAAATTCAGATAAAACTTCACAGATTTAAAAAATAGCTGAATTGGCTTTAATTCCATGTACATTGGCTCAATTAGCTTGAATTTGACTATGCATAGTAACTTGTATTTGTATCATAATGTATGAATATTGTTCATGACTACGTTATATTTGCAAAATTTGTTAAACTGTAATTTCTTAACAGTGTGAGAAAGGGCTTTTTTTTTGACAATAACTTGCCAGACGGTGTTGGAAATGCCTTGGCGGAGGTTTGTGGTACATCTGGGGCACTTCTACTTTGCCAATTATATTTACTACTGCCTTGGGCCTCAAGCAGCCCAACTTCAGAAAACCGGAACTCTCCCTTTAAGATGACTTATCAGTGTGGTTTCTCTCTCTGAATGTTAAAGTAAGGGCTCAGTTCCTTACTTCTGCAGTCATGTGTAATTGTGTCCTTAGTCAAGACACTTAACGCCAAATTGCTCTTAGTGCTGCGTCACTGGCGTCCAAATGTGTATGAACATAATGAGACAATAACGATGGTCATTTAACATACAGCAGCCACCTCCACCATGCGAGTGTGAATGGGTAAGTGTGACCCGTGGTGTAAAAAGCACTAGCTCGAGTCTCGCTCTTTTCTGGTCCCCGTCTTTCCTTCACACAGAGACAAGATCCTCTCACTGTGCTTAAGGAAGAAAGTGAAATTAGGTCAGCAGCATAAATAAACAGTCTCATCCTGTTAAGCACTTGTGGGATGTAATGTAAAGATGTCGACAGGGCTCGGTCCCTGCTCCTACATGCACAAGGCTCTGCAGAGTAAAAGCTGCTCCAGTAAAATCACACGTGGAGTCAAAAAATCAGGTTAGCATGAGTCTTACCTGCCAGTTGTTTGTGAATAAACGGTATTAAGTTAGAGTTCTTTGTGTTCATTTTAATAAGAACATATGCAGCATAGACCTCTTTTTAACTACTATGTTGAAGAACTAGAACATGAAGCATAACCCGCCCTCCTTTTTACCTCCACCAAGGAGGTTATGTTTTTGCCAGCGTTTATCTGTCTTTCTGTCTGTTTGTCTGTTTGTGTTCAAAATAACTTGAAAAGTTCTGAACGGATTTGGATGAAATTTTCAAGAATTGTCGGGAATGGGATATGGAAGAACTGACTAAATTTTGGGGGTGATCCGGATCACCGTCTGGATCCAGGAATTTTTTAAAGGATTCTTTAACATTGTCAGATAGGACCATTTCTGCCAAAGTGGACCAAAGCTGCTTGGCGGAGGTCTGCACTCTCTGAGTGCTTTTCTAGTTTAAGATATTTTAGACTTGTAGGCCTTGATTGTTAGTGGGCTGTAGATCATTCAGTACAGGGCTGCAGAGAAACCAAAAAAATCCATTCAGTTACTGTATGTTGAATAACTGAGATAGAAGAGTGTTTTATTTTGAAAGGGTGACCAGATCCTTACAAAAAACCTTGTGCTTATGCATTCATTCACCTGTGCTCTTGACTTAGTTGTCAAATATATTTGTCTCTGCACGGTGTTTGTAACTGGAGGACAGTCGAGGCAGATAAGAGTAGAGGAACTAATAAAATACTTAATAATCAATACAAATATCAGATCAGCATCAGACTGATAAATGTGTATGTGTATCAGTTGAATTAGTTCCCATGTCAACAGGGGGCAGCCAACCTACATCAATTTCCACATAGTTCACCTGCGTAGCATACCGTATGTGCCACACACTCTTTTTAGTTTCCCTGAAGGAGTCTTCTCAAGGGATTAATCAAGTTCTGTCTGATCTAATCTAATCTAATCTCTGCATCAGATCACCCCAGTCTCTTCAGTCAGTCGGCTCCGCACTGGTTCGCTGGAATTACGGGCCAAGTCTATTTTAAGTGGGAGCTGCTTCAACTCTACACCAATTTCTGCCAAGCACATCGACCTAAAACAGGAAAACAAGGGCTCAGAGTTTCTGTAATTTCAAAATATAATGTAAATAGAAGAAATAACATAAATGCAGCCAGCTTAACAACATCAGGCAGGAGATATATCCTGATGTTTAGCTGCTTCTCTTCCTGTTATCTTGTGATTTCACGGTTACCTTTTGAATTTGTTTTTCTCTCATAATCTTCTGATTTAGTTTTTCAAGCTCTGCTGAGCAGTGCTTAAGATATGCCTCCAGTGGGCGAGGATATGGAGCATCACTTAGAGAAAAGCAGCAGTGTGGACGGGACTCCACACAGTAGACTATGTGGAAATTAAAGGGTTAAGCAGTTGGTAAAAATAGGCCTGTGCTCAAAATATCGATAGAGCAAAATATTGTCACGCACTCCTTGGGGATACGTGTATCCATACAGATTCTATAGAATCAGTACAGCCTCAATGTTTTACAGTTGTTGTCAGTACACTTCGGGTAATGTTAACAATGGCACAGTTCAAAGTAGAAGCCAAACTACATGATGAAGCTCATGTTGCAAATTTAAACTTAGGTCTACCATCTTTGAGGACCTGAATTAAAGTTTCTTAAGTTGTAGAACCATTTAAAACTCATCCTTGTTCTTTTTCCTCTTGTAATAAAAAAAAAAAACTTGTTGGGAATTGTGTTTAAAGTGTAGTCAATATTCACAATTTACGTGTATTGGGATATCGTGGCCACAGTGTCGGGATAGGTATCGTATTGTGAGGTTGCTTGAAATACCCAGCCCGAGTTAAAACATTATCAGTACTGAATGTTCACTTGAGTAAACTAGAGGTTTTTTAACACAAAGCCTTGAAGACTAACCTTATAAGTAAAAGAGAATCAGAGTTATATTGTTGAACTTTATTTTCTATTTAATTAAAAGTTTTACATAAACTTTTGCAGACACTTTGATTTTTCTTCCCTGTTCTCTCGACCACTGACTGCTTCTTTAGCCGGATCTGCCTCTAAGGATTTTCTGTAATTCTTCAAACCTTTTCCACCTGACAAAGCAAGTGGCGTGATCTGAACAAGGTGTTAGCTCGTCTGTTTCCAGAGCAGACAGAACCCTGAACTGTGTGAGCGCTGTATTCTCTGGAGGCCTGAGCCCTGACGTGGATACAGTGCTGTTAACTCTGTTTGCAGCAGCACCCTCTCACTCTCTGACAAACGGGAGCTGAGGTTGATCCCCACCCTTCACACCACCAGCCGCCCCACTCAGCACTTCAATGCCCGGCAAAAATAGACCTGACTTTTTAAAGACAAGCTACTTTTTTTACTGCAGGACTGCAGTCCCCACTTTTCTCTCTTCCTTTTCGCTGTATTGATTTTCTGCTTCTGTCAGTTTTCTACCAAAGCTATGGCAGCGCTCCCAGGGTTGGGGGATCTATCTATTGCATTATATACAGTGCTGGAGGAGCGGTTGAGCCCGCCCTCCACGTCGATACATTTGCCTGACACTCAGTCTGAAGTAACAGGAAACGGTGCTTACAGCATGTCTGCACATCAAAGTTTGGAAAAATGCTCCATCTGAGAACACTCGTCAGACAGAGCAGCAGCGAGTGTTTTAGTCTGTTGGGCTGTCAGAGGCAGCCATGTGAGCAGCCGGCTGGAGGCTTGAAGACAGACAGCTTAGCAGCGAAAGATTTCACCATGCCTGGTTTCCTGAACTTCTCTCATCCCCTTGTGATTTCCTCCTTTTAGAATTCCAATTTATCCTGAGCCTTGAAGAAAAAAGAAGCGAGGATGGTGGAGTTTTATAAGAAATAGATGATTTCTGTGAGGTGGAAGGCTGGACTTTTTCCACTCGGACGCCAAATACTTTATTTTAATTCACCTGAAGATAAATCCAAGGTAGTTTTATGTATAAATCCCAACAGTGGAAAGTAAGATGGCCGATGGAGCTTCATTTAGGATATCATAAATTGACATTTAATCTGGTAAAGCAGACCTGTAAATGAACATTTTTAGGATCATTGGTAAGCTCTCCCTTTAAAGACAAGATGAGAAAATGGGCACCACTCTGTCTCTCTGTATGAAGCAGTAGATGGTTAGCCAAAAGTTAGCTTAGCATAAACACTAAACAGCTTATGAGTTAAAAAAGAGCTGAAATCTAAAATGATATGATGCTCCTATTGTAAAGATTCTCAGAGTAAAACAGGATTAGCCAGCAGGATATAACACAACTGGTAAATATTTGTTAAAAAGTCGAGTCAAAACACATCAGGCAGAAGACGAAGACCATAGTAGAGGCGTGACCAAAGCTGTGAAACATGGAGGAAATATTATTAATTGTAGAGGGAAGTACCATGAAGCATAAATCGTGGGTAAGCAGTGTCTGATCAGTCTAATGTAGTGTTGCCCAAGTTATGGTCTGTGAGCCTCGTAACAGAACAACCCTCCATAAGCATTTATGAACTGATGACACTAATTTTTGAGCTTTGTTGGTGGTATTCTTTCACATTATAGCTCAATGTTCAACTTCAGGTGCTCAGCAGTCCGGGGTCTCCTTTAACTCTGACGCCACGCTGCAGCAGAATGTGTTTTCATTGTCTATGAAAAAGATGGATGGCAGCATGTTGCTCCTAAACCTGTATGTACCCTTCAGCATTAATGGAGCCTTCACAGATGTGCAGGTTACCCATGCCATGGGCACTAACACCCCCCCATACCATCACAGATGATGTCTTTTGACCTTTGCTCTGATAACAGTCTGGATGGTCCTTTTCCTCTTTAGCCCGGAGGACACCACGTCCATGATGTCCAAAAACAGTCTGAAATGTGGACTCAGACCACAGCAGACTTTTCCACTTGGGTGTTGTTGATATTTGTCTTTGTCTTTGCATGGTAGAGTTTGACCTTGACCTTGTAGATGTAGAGATGAACTGTGTTAACTGACAATGGTTTTCTGAAGTGCTCCTGAGCCCACGTGCTGATATCCTTTACAGAATGATGATGGTCTATAATGCAGTCCTGCCTGAGGGATTGAAGGTCACAGGCATTCAATGATGGTTTTCCGCCTTACAACTTACATGCAGAGATTTCTCCTGATTCTCTGAATCTCTTGATGATGTTATGTACAGTAGATGATGAAATCCCTAAATTCTTTGCAGTAGTATGTTGAGAAATGTTCTTAAACTGTTGGACTGTTTGTTCACACAGTCGTTCACAGAGTACTGAACTTCACCCCATCCTTTCATAGATGCTCCTTTTGTACCCAACCATAATTAACCTGTTCACCTGCCGAATGATCCATGCAGGTCTTTTTTGAGCATGCATCAACTTCTTTAGTCTCTTGTTGCCCCTGTCACAGCTCTTTTGGATCGTGCTGGAGGCATAACAGTCACAAAAAAGGGGATATTTCCAAAAAAATATATATTTGATCAGTTTGAACATTAATATCTTGTCTTTTTAGTGTATTGAGTTGAATCTCCTGGTTTCCAAAGCCAACAAGGGGCAGCAGTCTTTAATGTTTGACTCCACAACTTAAAATAACAAAGGACAAGTTTATGCTAAAGTGTCTTGAACATATATTATGAATTAATGCTGTACAAAATTCTTAAATTAATTAAACGTTGTCCCAGCCAGATCTTTATTTTACCAAGCACAGTGCTGATTCTCTCATTTAACTCTTTCCAAAAATAAACCATATTTAACCAACTATCAAAATTATTCTCCAATGTGTACAAATATAATATTTTTCTCATAATCCTCTTAGTTTAGTATCTAGAGTGCATGTGCTCTTCTCTCTTTCCTCCAGCAGGCCAACGACTTGGACGTGGGCCTGATTGAAGGCTCTAAATTGCCCGTGGGTATGACTGTACTGTAAGTGTTAGGGATTGTCTGTCTCTGTTAACGCTGTGAGAGACTGGCAAACCTGTCCGGGGTGTTTTCCTGCTCTCCATCCAGTGCTTGGAAAGGCTCCAGACGGCTGGCTGTAGCTGCTGCCTTAAAGGAACAAACGAGAGGAAAGAAGAAGAAACCATGAACAGATCCGTGCGTCCTATTGACCTGGAAGCTGCATCAAAATACACTTTTTGGAGCCCTTGCATAGAAAACAGGAATTTGGAGAGGCAAAGCATTATGTAATAAAGGCCTGGAAGAACATAATTGATCCGTCTTCTAAAATAAATGTTTAAAGGAAGGCGGATAAAATGGTCCAGGGATGGGGAACTAGCAGTCCAAGACTCCCTCCCAACTCATTGTTGCCCACAAGGCATTTGAAACAGGGGTTTTAAACGCCTCCAAAAATAAATGTAAGACATTTCAAGACTTTTCAGATCCAATAAAGAAGATTTTGTATGCAGTAGAACAAATAGCAATCAACGCAGGTGTGGCATTTTAAGTTATTTTATATTAAATGCTATAATCCTTTTGTGTTTTGGTGAGAAAGTTATTTTACTGAAGCTCAACAAGCCAGGGTGCAAACACGAGTGAGTTTGCCAGAAATTCCAGGCGCCATATAAATATGTCTTATTTACCTCTTACAACATCACAACCACAAAAAGGCTGATAGGAATATCATATTATCCCAAACAGATTAATCTGCAGCCTCTACTAATGGACAGTTTTCTATAAACAGATTCTTCTAATTTCTGCTTCTTCAATAATGTATCCAAAGATTTCTTTCTTTCTTTCTTTGTTTTCAATTCTTTTAAACTTGTTATTTCATTAATTCAAAGCATGACAGGCTTCTGCTCATTTTCAGAGAGTTTATACTGGGACCAGGTGACCCCAGAAAGTATTTTTATGACAAATATTACAGGACAATCCACTTATATATTGGATTTGGGCATACCCACAAACCCCTTTGTGTCAGCCCTGCACAGAACAGTCTGTCAGGGTTGATGATGCAGCTTTGTTTCATGTTTCACTTGGTTTAGTTTTCTTTCACACTGCCCTTCGAGGTGGACAAAGCCTGTCAAATGATGAGTACTATAGCCAAGGTGTCCAAATTTCTGCCATAGTTTGTCCTTTTTGTCATTGATTTCATTTTCATCATAGTTCGTGTTTTATAGATTTCATAGACAGTAATTTTCAAAATATTGGAGGGAGAAATTTCGAAGAGGGAGAGGAGAGTCCCGAGGAGATTCATGGAGGGGTCTAGACAGGAGGAGGAGGGATCAGGAGTGTCCCTCAGCTCATCTACAGCAATAATACAGATAATACAGTGATACAGATACAGTGGATTTTTACTCCCAGCTTTATTACAGTCATGTAGTGACAAACAAATGCTAGAATGTTTTATTTTTGCTTTCCCTTAGAAATAAGTTACTCAAAGAGCATTTTCTGACACAGTCATTCACAAAAAAGTTCTGGAGACTTTGAAAACCACATCACCACCGATCTTTGCAGTATCTCCAAGAGGCCGAGTATGGTGTCCTCTTTTTGGGTTTTCAGAATATGGTCACCCTACCGTTGCATAGATGTCAGGATGCCTCGCCTGGAGATGCCGCTTCGAGTTTGTTGTGTTTTTACCAGTCATTTACACGCCACTCAGTTTACACAGCGACTTGTTCTCCACAGCGTCCATATGTCTACTTTCCT
Organism: Cetoscarus ocellatus; assembly: GCA_037902135.1. Taxonomy (NCBI): domain Eukaryota; kingdom Metazoa; phylum Chordata; class Actinopteri; order Labriformes; family Labridae; genus Cetoscarus; species Cetoscarus ocellatus. The sequence goes on from JBAMNC010001373.1 coordinate 404,019, forward strand.
TTTCCTCACAGGCGTCGGCATGATTCTTGCAGCAGAATGTGAGATGTGTGCATAGCACTGATACCACTGTCACTGCCTTACCAGTGTTCATTTTGACAGCACTTTTTCATTTAGTTTTAGTTTTAGTTATCGTCTTTTGCCTAAAATATATTTTAGTTTTAGTCATAATTTAGTCATCTAAATCATTTTGATTTTAGTCTAGTTTTAGTTGATGAAATTTCACATTTTAGTCAAAGAAATTTACTGTAAATTTAGTCAACTAAAATATGAAGTGTAAAGGGTAAGGCATTTTTTATTTTTCCTTGAACCTGCTCTACATGAATATATCAATTCATAAAGAGAGGAGCTCTGACTGGATCGCTCCACAACTTATCCCACCACCATCAAGCTAAGGCAGCTGTGATTGGATGTCCCTCTTAACTCATCCAACCTTCCACACAACCAAAGTAGCTGTGATTGGATATATTCCTAACTTGTCCCTACTTTCTACATGATGAAATTAGGTCTGACTGGATTAAGACTCTGTCAGACATTTTACTCTAAGTTTTTATTTGTTGATGAAAATGTCAGTCAGTGTAGTTTTAGTTTTTGTCCATGTGCACTTGTTTTTATAAGTTATTGTCTAGTTTTCGTTAGGGGAAAAAAGGTTGTTGACGAAACTATGATGAAAATAATTAGTCAACAAAATTAACACTGCTGTCTCTCCATGTGGCCCTCTGATAGTTCAGGTTGTACCCCACTTCTTGCCCCGTGAGAGCTGGGATAGGCTGGACGGGATGTAGATGATGGATGGATGTTAAAAGGGAAAACAGGCTGTAACCAAGCAAGGGGCTGAAAATCTTTGGTAAACTTGGACAGCAGCCTCTTATTAAGGAGGTGGTGTTGGGCCTTGAGGGTATCCCGGTGAAGAAACACTGCTGTATGTGCTTCCCTTTTCTTAAATTGTAAGTTATTGCCAGTGTGAGTTTCCTACATGCCCAGTAATTTGCATCTACCTGGCCCCCTGGCAGTGAGATTAAAAATAACCCGACTCTTCTGGAAACCAAAGCTGCCCACTGCTGCTCCAGAGCCTCAGAAAAAACTCTGTATGCTCCTTTCTGAAGCAAAAGACTCACCAAGTGTACCATCAGAAGTGAAAGTAAAGCACTTAACCTCCAGCTGCTCCTCTGTCAAGCTCAGCCTTCTAGGTGTGATTTTAAGAGGAGTGGACAGTGCTGGAAAAGAGCAGGACCAGGCGCTCAGATCAGTGTTTTATTCTGCTGGGTTTATTTTATTCATGGATTTTCTTTCTTCTCTGTGTCTGCAGATAGAGCCTTTCTGCACGGGAAGGCCTCCCTGCAAATCAACCCCGTTCGCTCCGAGGACCAGGGCTGGTACGAGTGCAGGGTCCTGATGCTGGAGCAACAGTACGACACCTTCCACAACGGCAGCTGGGTGCACCTCACGGTCAACGGTGAGTCACCTGCACGCCGCACAGGAGCATATGTGGTCATGGAAGTGAAGGCAGACAAAAACAGACAGCATGCTGTGGCAGACAGTCCTGTGAAATCAACATCCTGACCATTTATTTACATTTTTTCATGAGTTTAATTTTTTCATTTCTTTTACTGGTGTTTTTATTTTGGCATTTTTTAGTTTTGAACTTGTATTTTCCATTTTTAGTAGCATTACTGACAAAAATGATGTGTGATTTACAGAATTTACCAATTTTTTAGAAAAGTTTTTAATTGATTTTGAGAGGATTTAGTTCTTATTTATATAGAACAGAATAGCTCTTTATTGTCACTATATAAACACTTGTTAGGCACCAGAATTTGTACAGTGAAACATAGTTTGGCATCCTGTGTGGCAGCAAAGACCACAAAAAAGAAATAAAAATATTATACAAATAGAAACAAGTTATAAATAGAAAGACTAAATCTAAAAAGATTTTTATATACATCAGGCATGTTGAGAGGACTGTGCAAGCGGTCCAGGAACAAACTTTTTTTGTCCACATAGTTCTGTTTTTCTTTTCATTTATTAGTTATCATCCGGCCTTGAAAATGTTTGTATGACATGATTTTTGTACGAATTCTTTTCTCTGTAAATTTTGGGTTTCCAATTAATTAATATATACTCCTCAAAAAAAGTTTGAAAACAATATTTGGGTTGATTTTTCTCTCCTTTAATAACCCCTATAGCTATATTATTTAATATTGTTAATATTAACAGCTTAACCTGTGGGCAGCACCCTAAAAATGTGCCAGTATCCCCTCTTCCCCTTGAGAAAACCTGACAGTTCCTCAGTGTGAGAACTGGTCTTCTTAGGGTGTTGTCTTTCAGGGACGCCCACTTCTCGGTCTGTCTTTGACCTCTACTCTTTCACTTGGTCTAAAGTTTGGAAATGGTACGAGGGCTGTTCTTATTAAATGGTGATTTTGAAAGACTGTTGCTTTGGGATGTAAAGAAAGGTCGAGTTTCCTTTTAAAAAATGCTTTCAATAAACTTTAAAAATTTTAAAGAGGTCATATCATGCTTTTTTTGTTTGATATGCGCTTAATCACAAAATAGAGCTCTTCTATGAACAAGACAAAAGGTCTGCAGCATTAACACCTCTCCATCTTCTTTTCTTTGTGGCTCCAGCAGCTGCCTAAAGCACCTTGTTCCCCCTGGCCCCTCTATAGACCTACCAGTGTGATGTCATACCATTGTTTTGTTGTCTGTTTAAGCCAACTGGCTCACAGTAGGAAGCCTGTTATGTAGTGTTGACATTAGAATTTAGGGTTGTTGACAACTTGGTGTCAAGCACCAGTTACCACGGAGTCGACCTGTAAACCAATCAGAGTGGACTAGGCATCTAAGACAGAGAGAGAATACAGGACTATCAGGAGGACTCTGGATGTGAAAACTTGAAGGTTTTTTGAGCATTAGTGATTGTGAACATACTCTAGCAGTAGGGCTGAATGATTTTAGGAAAAGGTCTAGTTACGATTTTTCTGTCAGATATTTGATTCACGATTTTCTTCAGATCAAGCTTCAGTGCAATATTCACTATGTTTACAGTATAGACAACAGTAAGGAAATCAATGATCAAAAACACATAACGCATTATTCATCATCTAATATTGATGATAAATAATCTGTTATCATTATTTAAGGGATTCTCCAACTTCTACTCCTACACAGAGGCTTTTTGTTGTTGACCTGCTTGCCAGCACTTCCATAAATGCAAATTGCCTGCAAATTTGTGAATGAATTAAACTTTATTTAACCAGAAGAGCCTCATTGAGATTGAAAATCTCATATACCAAGTTACAGACATAAAACAGTTACAGACACAGATACATACATATCATTTGTAAAATAGTATGCGTGAAATAGTTGACACAACAGATCCTGGGTCAGTCAATAGTGCTGCAAAAAAATTGCAGCTTTGGCGATCACATGATTGCGTTGTCTGAAATTGCGATTATGATTGGAAAACGATATATCTTTCAGCCTTATCTAGCAGTCCTCAAAACTGAATGTATAAATCTGATTTAAGGCAAAACATGACCTCTTTGATTATACTCACTCCCGTTGAACTTAGTAAACAAACCTCTCTCATTGTTTTTGATGGAATTAGATTCAAGTGTCACCTTAATATGTTAAATTCATATCTACTGGAAGAGAGAACCTCATCGCTCCAGCTCCTCTCTGAGTCAGTGAGCATCACCGTCTCAGATCACTCCTGCAGCTCCTCTCCAAAAGGCCGGGGGGGTGAAAAAAGGGCTGAGAGGCTGGTTAGGGGAGAATTGATTGTGGCCTGTTTAAGGCGGATCCGGCAGGGATCGTCTGTGATGGTCTGAGAGCGATCAAAGTGATGACCAGGCGGAAAAAAATCTGCACCTTTGCATTTCCCAGGAATGCCCCAGCGGTTTACAGAGCGCTGTGTGAAGTGTGTCTTCACATTGTTGCAGAGACAACGACGCCGCCGTGCTAAATTTATCTATAAAATCTGCTTCTGTTTTATATAACGTGAGCAACTCTTTGGAGACACAATAGGTCAATTTTTTTTAGAATTAAGAACTGAAATTTCTGAATTACTTAAATGAAGATCTAATGGAGCGTTACCTGTGTTTTAGCTGAATACTCATATTGCCTCATATATTCCCAACAGTATTCAGAAGGACATGTCCTCTGGTGTGTGATGGTTTAAATGTTTAGACCTTAGAAATATAATTATGAGAAGGGCTAATGCAGTTTATATATTACAAGTGCCTTATACCAAAGTATATGTGGATATTTGGAAAGTTAGTATGAATTTGCTAAATGAAAGTGTTTTTAAAAGTAGACGTGAGTCAAAAAACGATGTTTTAATGAAGGAAAATAGACCTTTTTTATTTTTAAGGTAACATTAATGAAGTGGGGTGGTACAGTGGCGCAGCAGGTAGTGCACATGCCGTGGAGTGTGCACTACTCCGTGGGGAGTTTGCATGTTCTCCCGTACTTGCGTGTGTTCTCTCCGGGCACTCCTGCTTCCTCCCACAAAGCCAAAAACATGCTGGTTGACTGGTAACTCCAAATTGCCCTTAGGTAGGTGAATGGTTGTCTGTCTCTCTATGTAGCCCTACGATTGGCTGGTGACCAGTTCAGGGTGTACCCTGCCTCTCTATGATAGGCTCCAGCCCCTGTGACCCCAAGAAAATAAGCTGTAAAGATAATGGATGGATGGATGGGTTAATAAATTGTTTGTGAATAATAAAGGTTTGAATCCATGTTTGGATATTTCTTTGTAAATGATGTAACTTAATATTTATATTTATATTTTCCTTATTGATGAACAGAGCTGAGGTTGGTGAAAACATATGATACAGTAAGGGAAGAACGTTACAATCATTTAATTTTAACAGAAACAAATAATAAAACCAGAATTGACAACAAACAGTGAACCTGCTCTACATGAATATATCAATTCATAAAGAGAGGAGCTCTGATTGGATCGCTCCACAACTTATCCCACCACCACCAAGCTAAGGCAGCTGTGATTGGATGTCCCTCTTAACTCATCCAACCTTTCCACACAACCAAAGTAGCTGTGATTGGATATATTCCTAACTTGTCCCTACTTTCTACATGACCAAATTAGGTCTGGTAGGATTAAGTCTCTGTCAGACATTTTAGTCTAGTTTTTATTTGTTGATGAAAATGTCGGTTAATTTAGTTTGAGTTTTTGTCCATGTGCACTTGTTTTTATTAGTTACCGTCTACTTTTCGTCAGGGGAAAAACGGTTGTTCACCAAACCCTTGACGAAAATAATTAATCAGCAAAATTACCACTGCATTGGTGGATGTAACTGAATTTCCCTCCTTTTCTAACATATCTAAAGGTGATGATTTTCTCGCGTTGAGTTTCTCAGGTCTCGCTCTAACTTCTCCGAGCTGTGATCCTCCCTGTTGTCATGAAGAGACTTTTCTCACAGAATTCTGTCGAGCTCATTCACATGTTTATTTTTGGCTCTTACTGTATGACTGCTGTGTGAAACTCCTGCATATTTAATCTGGTCCTGCATATGTTTCACGTTGGAGGTCTTTCTTTTGTTTAAATAATGATCATAACCAGAAATTCTGTGTAAAGAGGCGAGTAAACAGCGGCAGCATCACGGGAGGGAAAAGTGCTGATGTGTCTAAACTGTTATTAAAGCTCACACCATAATGCTTCCTTTGTATGAAGTGTCGGGCGGTGTTGGTGAAGCACAGGCTGCAGATGACTGTCTGCTCTGTGTTTCTGTGTTGCACATCAGGGCTGACATGAGAGCGTCTCATTGTGTGTGTTTGTAGGCGTCTAAATGAGAGCTCTGTCTGCAGGCTGAAGTTTGGCTGAAGAGCGAACACTCTGCTGTCACCTGCACACTCCACTGATGTTTGGAGTTTGTGAATGTCTGTGTGTGTCTGTCAGTGTGTTGTTGTGTTTATGTGTTTGTGTGCATCTCTGTCTCATCAGTATTCACTCTGAACTTCGGCGGCTCCCTCCCTCTCTCCCTCTTCTGCTGCTCTTCACTCCTCTCAACAGGCTGAGCTTTGTGGGCTGCTGCAGAACCGAGTACCCACCATGTTCAGATATACTCCTCAGAAAAGTTTGGAAAGTTTGTTTATTTCACCCTTTTAATAACACCAAGTTATTTGTATTTTTTATCGCTGGAAAGCCTGATAAGTCACCTTTTCAGCGAGGTACAACTGTGCATTCTGTAAACGTGAGGGTGGTGCACCGGTGAGGAACCGGTCTTCTTGGGGTGTTTTGATAAAAACAAGTGCACATGGACAAAAACTAAAACTACATTAACTGACATTTTCATCAACAAATAAAAACTAGACTAAAATGTCTGACAGAGACTTAATCCAATCAGACCTAATTTCATCATGTAGAAAGTAGGGACAAGTTAGGAATATATCCAATCACAGCTGCCTTAGCTTGGTGGTGGTGGGATAAGTTGTGGAGCTATCCAATCAGAGCTCCTCTCTTTATGAATTGATATATTCATGTAGAGCAGGTTCACTGTTTGTTGTCAGTTCTGGTATTGTAACTGAGATGCTCTGCCAGGTAGCCTAAATAAAGGTGACTGCATTTCACACAAAAGTTCAATTTGTTTCTGTTCATTTATACATTCAGACTTTACTAACATTCAATAAAGGGTTATTAGATGTTTGATTTTATCCAAGTGTAAAACATGACTTCAGAAATTCACACTTCATATTTTAGTCGACTAAATTTACAGTAGATTTCATCGACTAAAATGTTGTGAAATTTCATCCACTAAAACTAGACTAAAATTAAACAATTTAGATGATTAAATTATGACTAAAACTAAAATATATTTTAGGCAAAAGAATATGACTAAAACTAAAATAAAAAGTGCTGTAAACATTAGCACTGCTTTGTGGTCTGTCTTTGACTTCAACAGTCTCACAGACCTTGAGTTTGGAATGGTTCCAGGGCTGACACCAAATAATCCTGTCGCTCTTTGTACCAGAACACCAGCCTCATGGCCCTTTTCCATTAGCCCTACTCTACTCGGCTCGGCTTTCCCCGACTCTACCCGGCTCTACTCTACTCGCTTTGGCCTGCTTTTCCACCAGCCCGGTCCCCTGCCCAGCGGGGGCGGGGTCGCCGTGAAACAGCTGGGTGACACAACAACCAAAACAATGGAGGACTTGGAGGCAATAGTATACTTGCCGCTCGGTCTGTGGCTTTTTGTTACAAAGAGGAAAGCAGAAGAAGGCTGCAGGCGGCGAGAAGAAATACCCTTGAGAAGTACAGGAGAGTTTCTGAAGCTATACAACAGTTTGAAGTCGAGGACGAGAGCAATCGGGCTGCAAAGAAAAGACGTATGAGGGTAAACTAATGGAAGCTACCGCTAGCTTGTTAGCTAGCTCGTAATGATAAAGCCCCGTGTTTAACATTGTGATGGCAGCAAGTTATTGCCATAAAGTAACAAAAAAAGTGGATGTACCGCAGTCCTGTTTTGGGCATCGCGCTCAAGACCCATCGGTGACGACATTCTCTGCCCAATCAGTAGCCGGTAGTTGGTCGACGTCACCTTTTAGTGTCGACTCAGCTCGCTTAGAACCACAGCAGAGTAGGTACTAAAAACTGGTCTGTTTAGGAGGAACTGTGCCGGTGGAAACGCAACGCAAACCGGGTAGAGCTGAGTAGAGTAGAGTAGAGTAGGGCCAAGGCGGGCTGGTGGAAAAGGGCCATCAGTTGCAAGGGATTCTTTCACATTTTTGGAGGCACTACCCTCATGTTTTGCCATGTTGCTTCCTCCACGAATGCATGATCCTGAAGGTGCGTTCACACCTAACGCAACTTGGGTGACCTCGGCGACCAAGCTCTATGCAGAGTCAATGTACAGCCGCGATCAGCCGCGACCAGGCGCAACCAGATCTCATGCGATGCGATGAACGCGATCTGGCCGACTTGGTTGCGTCGTTTGAGACATTGGGGCATCGTCCCTGTTGCTGCAGATGGGAACTCTGGGGTCGCTTTGGACACGGACCAGGTCATGGCGCTCGGTGGCAAAATTGAAAAATTTGAACTCTTCGGGCAGTGTCGCGCGGCGAGGGCCAATCAGCGTTGTGTAGGTGTGTGACAACACCCGTGACAGACTGTTTTTATTCCGGTTCACAGAGTGACAGTCCATGTTCGTGTGGGAAACATTAGTTAGTGAGGACATTAGATCTGCCTAGATGGGAGAACATGCTGCTGCAGGGTCATCAGCTGCAGTGTTTTGTGGTTGGTAGGTGAGTGAAAAGGATACAGTTGGAATAATTTCAACCAATACACCCTATTATATGATATGATATGATATGATATGATCGGGTGAAACTCGAGCAGGCGTGACATCACTGGGCAACGGCGTCAAAATGAGCTACGGAAAGGCGACGGGACGCGATCTTGGTCGCCAAGTCGCATTTGGTGTGAACGCACTTTTACAAGTTGTACCTCGTTGTAAAGGTGACTAATCAGGCTTTCCAATGATCCAGAATGCAGCACCATCTAGAGCTGGAAGATTTATCGTTTTCAGATTGAAATTGCAATTTCAGACAACGCGATCATGCAATCGCTCCTGATGGACCCAGGATCTGTTGTGTCAACTATTTTACAAATACTGTTTTACAAATTTGCATTTCCAGACATGCTGGTAAGAAGGTCAACAACACAAAGCCTCTGTTTGGGAGCAGAAGTTGGAGTATCCCTTAAATAATGAAAACAGATTATTTATCATCAATATTAGATGATTAATAATGTGTTGTGTGCTTTTGATCATTGATTTCCTTACTGTTGTCTATACTGTGAACATAGTGAATATTACACTGAAGCTTGATCTGAAGAAAATTGTGAATCAACTTGAAATCACAATATCTGCCAGAATAATTACAATTAGATCTTTTCCTCAAATCATTCAGCCCTAGGACCAATTGGAATGATTAAAGGGGATAAATAATTTTATGATGAGTATATAAAGGTCATCTCCTTCATTTTAATCTGTGACTACTGTGCACAGGTGAGCAGGGATCAGCTCTCACTTTTTGTAAAGTTTTATGAGATCCTTCTTTAAAACTTCCGGGTTGGATGGGGGGATTTGAGGCAGCGCTCCTCTTGAACGTTGAGCCCCTGAACCATTGGACGAAAAACTTCAGAGTGCTTTATTTTTCTTCCACGAAGTCTCTATCTTTGGTATATATTTTTGCGAGGAACAGATTTAAAGCAAGAAAACAGCTTTTAATGCTTTCAAAAATGAAACCCTTGATTTTTAAATGTGCCCATGCAGTGTTTAGAAGGTGCATCAACATTGTAAATCTGTGTTATTTGCCTACATGTGCTGCTGATATATCAGCTGTAAATATCTGCAAAAATTTAAATAGCGGCCAATACCGATATTGTGCATCCCTAACCTGAACAGCTCAACCTTAAAATGCTGCACTATCCCTTCAAACAGTTACAATTAATGGAAATAAAGTTTAGTTTCACTTCTCATCCTTCGAGGTTCGGCCTGTGTGTGGTTTGACATGTAGGCTACAGGAGGAGTCTGGATCATCTTCTGTGGGTTTATCAGAGCCAGCAGACAGACCCCTTGTCTCAGAGTCTAGACGTCCAAAAGGGGATTCATATGTAGACTTTATGCCACTGTTGTCCCCTAAATGGACGTCTGTGAGGGAAGCAGGTGCCATTTTTGTCTGGCCTCCTCGCAGACATTAAGGGCACCCATTTCCTTTGGCTGTGGGTCATTTGCATACACTCCTCCTTTGAGTTCCTGTTAGCCGGCCCTCACTTCCTGCCAAGCGGACAGGAGATTCGTGCCCACTCAGTGGCAGGTGTCAGATGGCGAGGCCTTGTGCCCGAAAAAAGACACTAAGGCCACTCTGTGTCCCTGCCCGCCCCGCTCCGTCCCCCGCCCTCTCCTCCTCTCCTGTCTCGTCTCCGCCTGTCCTTCCTTTCTCTTCGTGTTCAAGCGGCGGCGGCTTTTCAGAGATCAAAAGTACACGAGAACAACCGGCATTTTCTGAAGATTTAACTTAACCATCCACTTTGATACTCGAAGCCGACAAACCCTGTTACTGTGTCACTGGGTTATTTATTCCTGACATTAAGGCTCCTTTGGTGTGACCCAGCTGGGCCTGAACCACAGCTCCATGTACCCCTGTGTGTGTCTACCCCCGCCAGTCACTAACAGACCCACTGTGGCCACAAGGAGGGCCCAGTCATCCCCGGGCACATGGGAGACCCCATGATGCAGATTAAAACAATAAGATATTCTCTCTATATAATTTCTCCAAACTGCTCACATGGCTCCAAACAACAGCCCAGGGAGAAAGCCCATGTGGACTACATTAATAAATGTGACAATGAGAGAAAATAAACTTTAAATTAATTTGTTTTATATTATTTTATCATGTTTTTATTATTATTATTACTATTATTATTACCTCCGCCAAGGAGGTTATGTTTTTGGTTAGTCTGTCTGTCTGTCTGTGTGTTTGTGTTCACGATAACTTGAAAAGTTATGGGCGTATTTGGATGAAATTTTCAGGAAATGTGTGGAATTGGATAAGGAAGAAATGCTTGGCGGAGGTCTGCGCTCTCTGAGTGCTTTTCTAGTTATTAATTGTAATAAATAATTTTTATATGTTACATTTTAATATATGTTATTATTTATTTTGTTATTATTAGTATGTATTATCATGATTAAATACTTTAATTGTCTTACTCGTATTATACCATACTTTGAACTTCACTGAAGCTGGGAAAAACCCATCTCCTTATATTAATATCATTATCAAGAGTTTCATATGTAATACCTTTCACTTTAAATTTATATATTTGATTTTTTTTTTTTCATTTATTTGTCATTTTTTATTGTTATTATTATCATTATTATTCTAATTTTATTAAAGCTGTTACTTTTATACTTTTATACATGGCAGTAGCCAGCCAGTAGCCGTATTTCTATTTTTATTACCTCCGCCAAGGAGGTTATGTTTTCACCAGGGGCCGGCTGTCTGTCTGTTTGTTTGTTTGTTTGTTTGTTTGTCTGTTTGTCTGTTAGCAAGATTACGCAAAAACTACTGGATGTATTTACATGAAAATTTTATCAGAGGTGTGGTTTGTTCCACGGAAGAAGCCATTAGATTTCGGTGCTGATCCGATCCAGATTGACGTCACAACAAACCATTGAAGTTTATAACAGCAAATCCCATTCATTTACGTCATTAAGGGAATTGTAGTTTATTTGCAAACTGACGTCTAGTTTTTCAAGCCTATGCCACTACATTTCCCAGCTTCCCTTGCAATGCCAGCAGAGGAGTTCTGCTAACACAACGGCTAACAATAGCCTGGTAGATAGGCATGTTTTTCCGACTTTATAGCTGGAACGCTGGTAATGCAGCCTTCTTCACATGGACACTCGGCTGTCCATGTGGAGCGGAAAAGCCACTGTCATCACTGATTCTCGGGTTGCTTTTCTAGTTTTTATTTGTATTTCTCTTTATATCCATCTGTTTAGTATATATCTTCTTATCTGCTACAAGTCGTGCTACTGGAATCTTAATTTCCCTGAGGGAGTCTCCCTAAGGGATAAATAAATTTCTGTCTAATCTAATCTGATCTAATATGTACCGGTGATCAATGACAATCTAAATGTTTTTTTTTTAAAGGTAAGCAAATTTGAAGAAAAAGTCTCTTTGGTCATTACCTATTTAATACACCAGTCTGACATTTCACAGGGTTAATATTCTGATAGCTCAGGTTGTCCTGAAAATGTAGATGTCTTCACCTTTATTGTGCTTGAATGGTTGCAGTTTTACTTTATTACAAAGAAATCCAGATGGACTGAAGTAGCAGAGAATGAAGTTGAAAAGTTAATTATTAATTCATGTATGAAACAGCTCACAGCAGACTGTGAGTCGACCTGTGACTGCGTGGACTTGATTATTTTACACCCTTCTCTCTGATATTCATGCATTTATCCCTTCAACACGTCATTTAACGGTTTTATCCTGTCACAAATTCCTGTAGGATGTGAACATGTCAGTGAGGATGAGTGCTTCTGTGTTTCCTCCTGATATGAAATGATAGGATCAGATTATCCGAGTGACTGTGGTGGTATTGGAGGAAGATGTTAGGCCCCCTGCAGCGCCTCCTCTTCTCTTCTCTTACAGTTTACAGTGAACACACGTTATGCGTTTGAGGCTCATGATGTGAAATCAATGAAAAATGTGTACTCTATGTAGCTTTATTCTCTGAGGAGCAGAGACAAGAGAAGAGAGACCAGGCGAGGGAATAAAACCGAGCAGACTCTCCCGAATAACAGCGAGCGTGAGCCTTCAAAGCATCGGCTGGATCCTGCTTCAGAGCATCCAGGCCATCTGCTGATGAGCTGTGTGGTCTACCAAGAAGAGCCGCGTGCGTGCCGCGCTGCATCTTCAAGCGTCTTTTAATGTATATAATTGATGAAGAGCTGCAGAAAGTAGGGCAAAACTGGGATGTACGGCTCACTTTTTTTGTGGAGCAACTCCCAGGTCTCCTCGGCACGCTGACACTTTCTGCGTGACGAACCGTACCTGACGGCGCGAAACAACTCCCAGGTCGGCCGCGGTACCTGCTGCTGTCAACCCAACGTGTGCCGCCTATTTCCTGTCAGCTGACGCCTTATTCCTGTGAGGAAAGCTTAATTAGGTTTAGAATTAATAACAGCGAGGAAGATGGAGGGAGCACCCCAGCCACTGTAGTTATGTAATACCATGGAGTAAAAATAACACAGTGGATTGTTCTTACTGAGTTTGGTGTTTCAAAACACAGAAAACAAATAAGATAAAAGCAGAAAAGAGGAACAGGACAGGACAAAAATATCAAACCCATCCTGGCTAACAAGTTCTGCAGAAGGTGTAGAGACAGAAAGAAGATTTACAGGATGTGTCAGGATATCACGAGTGCTACGAGCTGACAGGTAAAATGAAGAGGATCGTGGGTCTTTTAAAAATCAGTGTAGTGACGTTTTGGTGGTGATCTCAACCCGGGGGCATATCCAGGAATTTTTAAAGTATCTTTTAACAGTGAAGATAGGGCAGTTTCCACATTTTTGACAATAGCTCAGTGATATTAGAAATGTTGGGTGGAGGTTTGTGCTCTTCCAGTATTTCAAGTTTATTATAAGATCTGAGTTTTTTTAATCAAAATCTTGACTGTTCTTTAGTAGGGATGCACAATACTGGATTTTTGCCGATATTAGATATGCCGATGTTGTTTAATTCATTATCGATACCCATATATCTGCTCAAGAGTACAAGCTCTGTACTTAACTAGCTTAAGCTCTGTTTCTTTCAGTGCTACAGTATGTTATTTTTGCGAGGAACAGATGTAAAACAAGAAAAACAGCATTTAACTCTTGCAAAAATGAACCCTTGATTTTTTAATGTACCAGTGCAGTGATATATATATATATATATATATATATATATATATATACACACATATGTAGACATAGATATACTTAACCTTTTAGGCTGATATCGTCCGATACCGATAGCAAACCGATAATATAGTGCATCCCTTTAATTTAGCCATGGATGACTTGAGAGAACAGTACTCTTAGATTGCTTTAAATTAATTTAAATTTCAGTTATTTTATTAAACCTGTATTCCAGAGTTTTCACTGCAGATTTAAATAGCCAATACACTCTCTCTTTACCAATGTTTTTACACAATGGAAAGTCTTTATGTACATAGAAATCCATTTTTACAGCTTTGGGAGTTTTTACCAACTGTAGAACCACAATATTAACTTTGCAGTGCAGCTGGATCCGCCTAATTCATGTCTGCAATCAGACAGATCCATCTTACCAAGCTCCAATTGCCTTTAGAGCAGGAAGAGGGGGGAGCAACGAGTGAGAGGACAGAATGTCACTACTCACACAGAAATTAGCATAGATGCTAACAGCTTCAGTGGCATTTTGATCAGATCTGGACCATATTTCTTTATTAAATGATTAAACAAACAACATCACCGTAAGCATTTCTCCCAGAAAACATATTTGTGCTCTACTACCGATGTGTGTTGATGATCGTTTGTTCCATGCAGCAGCTTTTGTTTTCATATTTTACACTTTGTCAGTAGTGAATGAATGTTACTGATGGAACAATCATCCAATCCAGAGTACTCATTTCATATACCAAATTTGGCAGTAAAACAAATTTGTGAAAAACACTGAGAGTGACTCCACAAGAACTAGAAGTGCTCAGAGAGCACAGACCTACACCAAAGCATTTTCAACATATTTGGGTGAGTTATTGTCAAAAATGTGGAAAATGCTCTATCTCACACTGTGAAAAATCCTTGAAAAAAATCCTGGGTCCACATGTAGGTTTCTGTCAGGACTGAAATAGAATACCTTCTTTCTTGTTCCATGACCAACAATCCCTGAAAAGGTCATTAAAATCTGTTCATGACTTTTTGAGTTATTAGCAAAAATGCGGAAAACTGCCCTGTCTCTCAGTGTTCCCAAATCCGTAAAAAGATTTCTGGATCTGTTTTCCAGATTTTGAATTGTCACCAAAATTAAATCACTTCTTCTTTGTACCATGATCAACATTCCCTGAAAATTTCATCAAAATCTGTCTGTTAGTTTTTGAGTTATTTTGTGCACAATCTAACAAACAAACAAAGAGTGAAAAGTAAACACTTGGATAAACCTTATCCTGGTTCCAGATTATCCCTCAGCTTCCTATAACACCAGCATAAAGAGGTCATGGCCTCTGTTTGTCCTCCTCCTTCAGCTGACCCCTTAGTGACATCACTAAGTTTCCTCGCGTTGAACAGCCTCATGGGAGCTCTTCACCTCCCTCTGCAGGCCTGTGGGCTGTGGTTTCCTCAGCCAGCTGCTGTCTCACATGATATTTCCATTCTGAGCAGCAGCACCCTTTTTAGTTAAAGAGTAAAAGGTGCTGCTAAACAAGTGGGTCAGCGCTTCGCCGCCGGGAGCGACGCCACGCTTCAGACTGCACACGCACACCTGGCATGAAGTAAACAAATCGTCCAATTAGCACGTTCAGACATCTGCCCGTCCACACTGCCCCCTCACTCTCGCACAGTCATCACGTTACATGACGGAGTAGATTAATGGAGATCCTAATCAAATGCATCACTGGTTTATGTTTCCCTCCTGATGCTGCCGACAGGTCAACAGCTACATTAAACAGATCATGATGCATCATTTTAGTCATCAAACAGGAACATTGTGCATCTATCAATGTGAATCTGGGCTTTTACATGAATATATAATACACTGACTCTGACTACAGGGTTTAATGGATCCTAATTATCAAACCTTTATGCCTTTGTAGCTCATTGATTTCACTTTAGTCACTTCATTTTCTGCTTCTTGATTTTTCTACTAAATCACAATTATAAGCAGAAAGTTACCTTTGTCACCCAAACATACACACAACCAAAAGTTACCAAGAACTTTGAAGTTCCACTTTAAGATGGCGAAGGACTCAAAATGTAAAACTAGAAAATCTCCCAGAGAGCGCAGACCTCCACCAAGCAGCTCACCTCCAGCAGTGGCTTTCCACAACTCCTGTACAAGATACAATCCTGGATCACCAGATCCAGAACAGAGCCAGGATCAAACTCAGCACATACATGGAGGTTTTCATCCTGTATGAGCACAGCAAGTTTTTGGAACATCACTTAATATTTTGATTTTATATGAATTACTGAATGTTTTTTTATGATGTCAGTTTGGGTTGGATCCAGATGAATTTTAGCTTGATGATAGAGACATGGACCCCATATTATCCTGTAAATCCGTTTAAAAATGACAGAGATATGATTTCTTTTTGTTCCTGCCAGTGTTGACTTATAGGATTTTGCAAAATTTGGGGAACTTTTTGCATCCAGACAAATATGTGTATCAACACCAAAATCTAACCATTTTTAAGTTTGGCCATTACCAACATCTCCTGGAAATTTAAGCAAAATCCGTCTTGTAGTAATCTTGCTAGGAAACAAACAACTGCTAATTAGCTTAGCTCAAACACTAGGGGCTCTAATTTCCTGGCGCAACTCAGGGTGGCGCAGCCTGGCGCACCCTGCGCAGTGGTAATTTCATCCGGCGCACCACCGTGCGCAGCCAATTTGGCAATTTGGTAGACCGTCTGCGCCGAGATGGGTGTGACGGTGCACCAGGGGGAGGTGTCGAAAGATTCAGCTTCGCGCAGTGACAATTTCGTGCCAAAAAAATGTGCGGAAGGTGTGCTGAAAGCTCGCCAGCTCCAACCTGGACTATTCTCGGCGCAGGAAGAGGTGCACCCCGGGCAGTGGTAATTTGGCTGACAGGCGCGCTACACGTCACCAAAACTTCACAGGCAGGTATCCAGAGTGTCAGGCACATTTCAATGCAATAAACAATCACAACAACCACTATTTAATGTAACCGTCTGAACCAGCACATACATTTGTATCTATATTAATTGTTCCGTCACACCTGATGTCAGATCAGAGACGTCTGTCAGAACTGACGAGTTCACATCTCTCAGCCAACCACAAACAGCCACATCATCCGATACAGAGTATTCGGCTTCTCTCATCTCATGAAATTTCAAAAGAAAAGAAAAAAGAGAGAGACGCTCGCTGAATAAATGTAAGTCACTCGGTGTCTTAAGGATTTACCTGTGATTGCCCATATTTCTCTCTTTAATCTTTATTCGTGATCTAAAAAGATGGAGTACATTATTGCAAGTAGGATGAGGAGGAGATATATTTTCACCAAAGGTTCTGCTATTTGGTGATGACAGACCAGTAATGCAGGTGGATCACAAGCACGATGAATGGATTAGTCTGCTGCTGTGTTTAAATGTAATTATCACTTAATTTTGTACTCCTATTATGACACAGGAACAGATTACATCTGTCCCGCGAGGTGGTCCACACGGTGGCGCGCATCGTGTCCTCCGATGCGTGGCCCGGTGGCCCCTGCGCTCTCCCAGTTGCTGCAAAAGTGACAGCAGCTCTGACCTTCTTCGCCACCGAGGTGAAATTGTCACTGCGCCTCGCCCGCGGCGCATTTAAAGGTGAGGAGAGGCGTTCATTTGATTGGTGAAGATCACATTCGGCTGTGTTAAACCCACTTACGCCTACTCTCCTCCCTCTCTGCCATGTGTGCCAGTGGGAGAGACGGAGGTGTGGGTGCGCCTCCCTGCGCCAGACTGCACCTTGCACGAAAACTTGCAAAATGCCCTGGACACACCCTGTTGGTGCGGCGCAGGGCAGGTGCGCCCCGCCTGCGCCTGGTCTACGAAATTAGAGCCCTAGGAGTGAATAGGAAGTGGTAGCCTGCCTCTGCCTATAGTCATCAGATAAACTCTTTTGCACCTCTAGACGGTCCTGTGTGCTTGTTGTGACTAACTGTTTTACCACAGTATTTTACGTTATCTATTTTAGACTAAGATAAGCACTTTATGTAATTTTGGAAAGAAATTCATACAAAACTAAATCACCACAGAAGGGCTTGTAAGTAGGTCAAAGCACGTGAGGCAAAACACGAAAAGGAAAAAAAGTTTAACAGAACTCCTCTCCATAAAGACCCTCACCTTTGACATTTGAACAAGCACAGTGTCTTTTCTTATTTTATTTTTTTTTTTTTTTTTCTCAGTTATTAGTATTGTGGCATTTTCTATGAGAGGTTATTTTAATTGGAATCATCTGGCAGCCTTATCAGACTGTTTTGTGTTGTGTTGTTCTCTGTTTTGTTATATAATTTTTGTTAAATTGAAAAGTAAAAATAAAATATATTTAAAAAAGTATCCCGTGCAGTACATCCCCTAAGGTAGGGATGGGCATCTTCCATTACCTCCATTAAAAGTCCTCTTTAGCCTCTGCTGAGGACATGGGTAACAGCTCATGTCTTGAACTTGGTGCTTTCACACTTGTTTTCTCCACAGGATTGTAAATGAGGGACTCTTCTAGTCAAAACAGAAAGTTGAGCCCATCTGCAGGTTCAAAGATCTCCAAATGATTTGTGAATAATCTGAACATAATCTCTAATCTAACAGGAAACAACATGACAGGCTGAATTTGACCGTATGATTCATTAACCTGCGTTTCCCTTTCCTCTGCAGCCCCGCCTTCTTTCACAGCGACGCCACCGCAGTATGTGGAGGCGAAGGAAGGGGGGAGCACCCTGCTCAGCTGCTCTGCCCAGGGAAATCCAAAACCAATGATCAGCTGGGTGAGGGAGGGGGAGGAGCTCGCCACCAACGCCAAATATTCGGTAAGAGTGATCGTGGGCAGCGGGGCGTAATTGGGATTTATGATTGTGTGCAAATATAGGAGCAGAGCTTGTGCACAGATGGTGTCATGCGCCGAGTCCATCTGTACTGGAAGTGTGGGATGAACTGCGTCTCGCTCAGGCTGGAATCAGTTGTTCCTCTGCAGTGGAGCAAGACTTCTGATAAAACCTTCATGGAGGCGGGGGTCCCAGGCTTAGGAGGTAGCTCTCTCTCTGGGACCCAAACTTACAAAAGCACATTATAGTGTGTAACTAGAAAAAGCACCCAGAGAGCGCAGACCTCTGCCAAGCAGCTCAGATCTGGCAATGGCTTTTCCAGAACCCAAATAAAAGATGGATCCGGACCAAACTCTGCACACACGGAGGCTGTTATCCTGTATGTAACACAATTATTAAATGTCTTCAATGGGATTTCCCATAATAAAGTTCAATATTTTTTGTGAAGTTAATCTGGATCGGATCCAGATGAAATTTACCTTGATGATAGAGACATGGGCTCCATATTATCCTGTAAAATTGGAAGCAAATCTGAGAAAAAATGGCAGAGATATGATTTTTAAAGTTGCGCCCAATGTTAACTGAGCGGATTTTGTGAAATTTTGGGAATTATTTGCATCCAGACAAATATACGTATCACCACCAAAAGCTAATCATTTCTAAGTTGGGCCATTACCAACATCTCCAGAAAATGTAAGCTAAATCCGTCCAGAAGTAATCTTGCTAACAAACAAACAAACATATGCTGGCAAAAACAACCTCCTTGGTGGAAGTAATAAAAAAAATGTTCAGACTTTCTGCTCCTCAGTTCCTGTGCCCTCTTGATAGTTGTTATAATCCATGATTTTATTCCTGTGGATAAACACCCAAAAGTAGACCGTGTGATGTCATCATGAGATATTCCTGGCTCGACCCCGGTGCCGTCTGACAGCGCTGAAATGTCTCGGGTACACAAACTGTCAACATAAACATCAGGTTTGTGTTGTCAGCTGCGTGGAATCAAAGACATTTAGCACACTGCTGTGTTTGAGATGACTCAAACACTCAAAAACAGAACGATGATTCACTGCAGCCAAAGGGGGTTTAATCATTAGTTGAAGATGAAGATGTTCAGGATCAGAACCACGTCGACATAATCAAATACACTTCTTAATCCATTACAAAGTGGGAAGTGAGGAGGGTAAACATGTCATGTCATTGCAAAAGTTAAACTGGTAAAATGCAAACAAACTTTTAGTGAACTTTTCTAACAGATCTGCCGTCATTCTCAGGTTTTCTTCTTCCATGATGGTCCTAAGTGCCACCATTTTTTAAATTAGACATATCATACAATTTCCTACATTTAACACAGTCCTCCGCAACAACAAACAGAATTTTTTTTTTTTTAAATATATTTTTTATAAAAATTTCATGAATATCCATTCATAATAATCAGAGACACAGTAGTCAAAGTTAGACTAGAACAGAACATTTAGAGTGCTGGTGAGACTTACCAAAACACCACTAGATCAACAACAGAAACCTCCCAAAAAAGAAAAACAAAAGAGTAAGTACAATAAAAATAAGATACAAATCTTTAAAATTAAAATAATAATAATAACAATAAAGATAATAATAAAAAAATTATAGCTAGATAGATTCTTTGTCATTCGAAATATACACCACAGGAGCTCACATGAACAAAATTTCATTGCAAATGGCTCAGATAGCAACACTTAAGGCACAAGTACTTAGAATTAAATAATTGTTTAAAAACAAAAAGTATTAAAAAAACAGAAGGTATAAAACAGACAGTAAACATATAAAAGCTATAAGAGTATAAAATTAAAACAGAGAAAAGTGCCGGAGTGCTTAGAACAGGAATAAGAGTACAACTGGATTATTGGATTAAATTATTGCACAGAGGGTTTTTTCACTGAATTACTGAATTATTACACTGGATTTTCTTCATCCACAGACCTAATATCAACACTTAATAAATAAGAAAGTGACCAGTGAATTAAAATGTTAGGAAAAATAGCAAAAAAAGCAAACAAGAATCTATACACACACATACACACTCACGGGGAGGGGGGCTCCAGTTGCACACATAGGTGATGTGTTGCCAGTCAAAGTATTTTAATACTATATCAAATCTGTTGGATGTTAATCAGTCCAACTGCAGACCATTAAGATCCCTGACAGAGTTTATAAAACCATCCCAAGTGCTGTGGAAGTTCTGGAGGGCGCCATTTACCAACAGAAAAGCTTTTGACTCTCCATAAACCAGCTCTGATCAGCCTTTCAAAGAACTCTTCATTTTGGTGTTTCACTTAAAATGCAAATGAGACCCTTACTATCCCTCCTCTCCCTTATTGGGTGTGAAGCTATGTACTTCCTTGTCTGTGGTTGGAGATCTATGGGTGGGAAAAAATAACAGAAATTCCCATTCATGCATTTTGACAGTAATTGCTTAAAAAATATTTGTTACCTCTGCCATAAAGTTCTTGAACCTGCCTGTTTGTTTGTCCCTCTGTGGGCACGATAACTCAAAAAGTTCTCAACAGATTTAAATTAGATTTTTAGTGAATGTTGGCACAAGGAAGAAGTGATTAGATTTTGGTGGTAACTCATAAACAGATGCAGATCCAGGAATTTGTTCAATGATTTGTTAACGGTGCGAGATAGTGATGGGAATGCCTTGGCAGAGGTTTCTGTTCTCAGAGCTCTTCTAGTTGCTAAATAAAATGTTTACTTTTCTCTCAAGATTTTTTACTGAGGGGTCCTCGACATGGAGATGAATTCGGGTGTATTTGCACAAAAGTTTTTAATCATATAGGCATTTTGTCCACATTGAAACAGCATTTCAGGTGTGGGAGGGCTCTGGGCTTGCATTTCCATGTGGACGATGAATACGGGTAGGCTCAGAAACAATGATGTCAAAGCCCCACCTCTCCTTAAAGTTGCTTTTTTCGAACGCTGACAACAACAGAAACAATGGCAGAATACAGCGCTGCACTCAAGCTGCAGGAGATACTGAGCTTGTTTTAACTTTTACAGCAAAATCTTCGGCTCTTTCTAGACCACCGTGAGCAATGAGATGACACGGAGAACAGTCTCCATGTCTTCTTCTCTGGTTTTGGTGTATGTCTGCTGCAGCGTTACAGCACCACATACAGGCCTGGGGTACTGTATGTACTACAGTGTCTTCAGTGTTTCTGTGTGGATGGACACACGTCTTGTAACGATGCCGTCTTTACAGAATGCCTGAATGTAAAGTCTAGTTTGAACATTTTGATCATATACTTATTCTAAACAAATGCCGGTTTAGAAAGGCTTAACTTGACTACCACAAGTACTCTCTCTGCCCACATATGACGCTCAAGAGTCCTTGAATGCAACATCAACACTCCTGATTGTGTTATAGTCCTAGAAGTAGAAAGTGGATGTAAAGGTAAAAAAATGCAGGGGCAGAACAGACTGCTGGATTTCCTTGAGCATAACAAGCTGATGAATATTCAAAACATGTGTGAGAGCACTGGAGGGCATTTTTAACACGGCCTGAGAGGGTTTTTTGACTTTAATGGCTCTACGCTGGAAACAGCTGAGGCCTGAGGCATCATGT
This sequence comes from Cetoscarus ocellatus, assembly GCA_037902135.1. Taxonomy (NCBI): domain Eukaryota; kingdom Metazoa; phylum Chordata; class Actinopteri; order Labriformes; family Labridae; genus Cetoscarus; species Cetoscarus ocellatus. Next base: position 425,929 of record JBAMNC010001373.1, read on the forward strand.
TTGTAGGTTCTCTGGCCTCAAGTCTGTCTGTCCAACTCTATGTCTGTCTAATCCTTGTGATATTGTTAACATCTCAAAACCCTTTGAGGGGTTTCCTCAGACTAGAAACAGAGGTCAAGGTCATGGATTGTCATGATTATATTTGTTTGTGGTTGAAGTATCTCAGCAGGCTTGGAGGGCTTTTTCATCCATAGACGTTTTCCAGTGCATATAAGTATTCTCAAGTATGCAAAGTAAACAGTGGTTTGTTGCAAGAAGTGCCCATTTCTAGCCAATCACTTTCATCTGTTTTGGGCCTGTTCCAAAGTCAGTAGGTTGTGGCGAGATATCCATAAAGAATTGGTAAATATATTCGGGACAGATTTTACTAACTGGGAGCAACTCTTTGTTGTAATGTTGTTGTCATCTACGGATAAGAAAACTAAGCACTTGTTTGCAGCATTGAGCATCGCTGCCTGGAAAGGAATTACAAAAAATTGGCTTAAGCCAAAAGCTCCAACTCCTGACAACTGGTACAATATAGTTTATGAAATATATGTAATGGAACGAATCACCTTTTCATTGCATCTTCAGAAGAACAAACTGCAAGAATTGTGGGAAAAATGGAAAATCTATATCCTCCCTAAATACCCTTTTTTTGTTTAAATTTATATTGAATTTACAGACTATTGTTTGATTTTTTTTCCCTGTTTTATTAGATAAGAGACATCTCATGTTTGAATGTGAAGTGTAATTGTGTGTTGTTAATATTCCTCTTCTTGCTTTTATTTTTCTTTTTTTTTTTCATTGCTTTGGTTTTATTGCTTTTGGTTTTATCCCGTAGCTGGTTGGCAGTAATGGTGGAGGGACACGTTGGCTGTGCAGTGTACCAAAGTAGTGTCAAAACAGAGTGGCCTAGTTTCATCAAATATACCTAAAATTAAGTTGAGTTGGTGGCCCCATCTGCAGATATATATGGCTCTAACTTCTGTACTGTTTTTTTTCTTTTTTTTAATACTTTCTTTATGACTTTTTGAACAAACATAAACACAGAACAGTCAGTGCAAGCATACACACAGTCAAAAAGATAATAGGAAAATAAATGAATATAAATAAATAAATAATAAATAAATAGATATAAATACTAAATAAGTAGATAAAGGAAAAAATAAGTAGTAACATAATAATACATGCAAGTATACAAAATATACACCAATGCATGTATCTTCTCTTATAAATTGTTGTTTGGACCATCACCCATTGATCGACCCGTGCCTGGTTTTTCTGTGTACAGTCAGAGCTTGTCTCCAACACTGTGGCAGATGTTCATGCTTATGCTTTGTACCTTACAGCCTCTCTTCAAAAATCCCTAACCTTCCCTTTAAGGATGAACTGATTGAGTTTGTAGGTCGTAGTTTAGTCCATTGGCCTCATGTTTTTCCTCTTCTTATACGATTTCTTTGAATCCCACTAACCCGAAGCCCTTCACCTCGACTCACAGCTGCACAGACACTTTGCGCTGTTGGTGAGATACCGTCTGATGAGGGCGAGCAGGACCGTCTGCGCTCGGCCTCCTCCTCCTTCTCTTTCGTCTCTCCCTCTCTGCTGCACCATCCCACCCTCCAGTCGCCTCTTTTTAATACCGTTCCCTCCGTAAATGATTAGACAACATTCTGATGCATTATTAATCCCCCCTCTTCTGCATCAATATTACATTAGTCCTAATATGAATGTTATACTGAAAATGAAGATCGCTGCAGAGAGCCGACGCCGTGCTTCACTTGCTGCTGGGTTAAATACAGCGGCGTGTGAAAGAGCGTTTTGGAGCCTTCTTCATCCATTTGGCTCTTCCAGAGGCAGCAAGAAACTCGACCTCAGAAAAGCTGGGTTATTCTCCGAGCGTTTGAGAGCGAGCGTGAGGGCGTATTTGCTCAGTGACACGCTCGGATCCATAGAGAAGTCATGAAGAAAGGCAGGAATGTGACAGAAAGGGTGAGAGAGGAGGAAGCCCCGTCCTCCTCCTCCTCCTCTCTTTGCTTTATTGCTTGATTTATTTGCACGGAGCCCTTAAACATTGACGCAAAACAAATCCCAGGACTCAAACGTAGGTGTGGTCTTAAAGATTTTCCCCCTTAAAGCAGGAATACAATGACGACCTCCTGCTGCTCCCGAGCCCGGATCCAGACTCTTCCTCGCTGAAAATGTCGGAGGCAGAAGTCTCAGGATTTAGGATTCTACCTTCAATTCCTGCTTCACCTTATCTGCTGCTCTCCTCCATCCTCTGTCCTCTTTTCTGCTCATTTGCTGCAGACGTCCTCCTCCTCCTTTTCCTTAATCTTCCCCCCCTCACCTCAGATTGAGTTCAGCTCAGAGGCACAGAAAGTATGAGAGCGGACTCATGTGACTTATGATTTGTAGGTAGGTCAGTGATAAAATACAGACATTAAGGAGCCCGTGTTCTGCTGTTTTCAGGTTTATGTGCCCTCAACTGTGGTAAACACTTCCTCTCTGTATGATGGAGCAATTTTATGACCAAGACAAAAAGTTTGCAGCATCTAGAGCTCTCCCTCTCCTCTTTATGTTCCCAACAGCTGCCTAAAACGTCTCATTCCTCTGCCCCCCTGAACAAACCTACCAGTGTGACATCATACCTATGTTTTGCTTTCAGTTAAAGCTAATAGAGAGGTGCAGGGATGATGTATTTTTGTGGGCAAATGCAGAAGTTAGCATAATTGGTTGGTTCTTTTAGCTTAAAAGCCTGTTGGATTTTTGTAATAATAATAATAATAATAATAATAAAAATGATTTATTTGTGATAATCTCCACAAACAAACCCAACTTTCACAAATTTTTAGCTTGACACTTTAAGAAAATAAAGGGGGAAACTGAAACTGGAGGCTGAGGCCAAAAGGAGTTTGGACTCAGTAAGACCTGTAAAATGCCTTTTTTTTAATGAATTAATTCTTCATTAATTTTTTAATTTTTATACTTCATAATTTTTTCGACCAAATTTACAGTAGATTTCGTCGTCTAAAATGTGAATTTCATCAACTAAAACTAGACTAAAATTAAAACAATTAAGATGACTAAATTTTGACTAAAACTAAAAGATATTTTATGCAGAAAGACTAAAACAAAATTTAAAAGGGCTTTCAAAATAAACACAGACATAAAGAGACAACCATTCACTCTCACAGCTAAGGGTAATTTAGAGTCACCAGTTCACCTAATGATCTTGTTTCTGGTCTGTGGGAGGAAGCTGGAGTACCTGGAGAGAACCCATGCTTTCACAGGGAGAATATGCAAACTCCACACAGAAAGTCCCTGAACATTACAGGTTCGAACCAGTAACCTTCTTACTGCTGTGAGGCATGCTTGGATTTTCACCCTCAATCATCTCAAGGGTTTGCAAATAATGAAAAGTAATGAAAAGAGAAAATATCCAGTGAGAGCTGGTTCTGAGGGTGAAAATGCCTCATTGAGGTGAGAGGAGAAACCAGAGTGTGTGGAGATGATAGAAAGGCAACAGCACCAAAAAACACTCGTTAGAACCAAATCAGGCAGAAGAACATTTCTGAACACACAACACGTCAAATCTGGAAGCAGATGGGCTACAACAGCAGGAGATCACTCTGGGCGCCACTCCTGTCAGCTTCTCAGACAGGCTTACTAAATTTGGACAACAGAGGATGGGAGAAATGTTTCCTCCACATTTCTGCTGCGTCACCCAGATGGTGGGGACAGAAATGGACATGAACAACAAGAAAGCATGGATCCATCCCGCCCTGTCTGAATGGTCCAGGCTGCTGCTGGTGTGATGGTGCGGGGGGTGTTTTCTTGGCACACTTTGGGCCCTTTGGTACCAGCTGAACTCTGTTGAGACCCCACAGCCTACCTGAGTATTGTTGCTGACCATGTCCATCCCTTTATGACCACGGTGTGCCCATCTTCTGATGACTACACCCAGCATCACAATGGGCCATGTCTCAAAACTCAAATCATCTTAACCCTTTGACTTCCAAACTAAGAAGTACATTTGCAACAAATTGTTCTTTGGTGTATTCCTGCCTCTTCATTTAGCACCATTTCAGGTTTTATTTTTCAGATTACCCAATCAGGAAGCAGATACGCAGGTCAAATGGCTGGTTGGCTTTTCTGTTAAGGGTTGTCCCGGGTATGAATGGATTTCTTTTATTGCTGCAACAAAATCTTAGTTTTTTTCATATGAAAACATCACAGAGAGCAAAATTTAGATATGTAGCCATTGACCGAGTTTTCTGAGGAATCATATATAGATTTTTTGTTGCCAAATTTACTTCCTTTAACTAAATTATGATTGTTAGAGGATCTGGAAATATGAAAGATTTTTTCTTACTCCAATGTTTGCTCCTACTGTTAGATTTCTGAGGAGCTATGCGGCAACGATTGACTTCCGATTTATTCTAGTTTTAAACAATTATATTCATGTTCAGCAGCGCCACCCAGTGGATACAGATTGGTGTCAAAAACGCTATTCAGAGAAGTGATTAAGGAAAAAACAGATGAAGATGGTCTTTCAGAGTTTTAAACACAGTGGTATGGCGGCCAAAAGTCAACCGTACGGTTACAATGCCAGTCAAAGGGTTAAACTGGCTTCTTGAACATTTCAGCGAGTTCATTGTACTTCTGTGGCCTTCACAGTCACCTGATCTCAATCAGACAGACCAAACCTCTGTTTCCAGCACCTCGTTGAATCTGCAGTGAAGAAATTTTGACATGAAAAGGCAGCACATCATCAGAAGTCATCGGCAGTGTTGTGTGTTACAAAGTAACGTGTTACAGTAATGTAACTACTTTTTTCGGGTAAAAAATAAGGTAACGCACTACTACTAAAAGTGTGGTAACGAAACGTTGTTCCTTTTTTAATTTGGCACAGCGTTACTTTTCCCATGGACAGATCTGACACCGATGCTGCCTTCTCAGCTGCCCGCATTAAACATGAGCAGTGTTGCCAAGTCTGCTCATTATAAGCGTCTTTAGGCCTGCTTTCCTCTAAAGTCACTTGCAAATCTCTTGAGTCGCGGCCATGGGTTGCGTTTTTTTGGGCTTGTTTCTTAACGTGCAGTTGTTTATTGGGGCTTTTCTGTCTGTGTGAATCCCCCCTGATTATTTATCTCCCAGCTCCCCACATTAAGCAAAACACGATGTCATGAACTCAATCTTGGCAAAAATAACTCAAATGCAGACAAGTTAAGTCCATGACGCAAAAAGCAGGATTTATTTTCTGTCCAAAATTTGGTACACGAGTAGGCAAAAAGATCCAGGCAAAAGTACAGACAGACAAAAGGCTAAAGACTAGGTGAAGGCAAAAACTCGGTCAGTGATCAGGACGTGGCTATGAGTAAGTGCTGGAAAGAGATATGAGGATCAACAATCTGGCTACGAGACAGGGGAAGACATGAGGGTTAAATACACAAGGTGATTGGGGGTGATAAGACAGGAAACAAAACCTACAGAGACAAGGAGAGACAGGTAAACTTTCAAAATAAAACAGGAAGTACGAGACAAGACAATAAACATGAGGGCAAAACGAGTAACTTGGCTAAGGCAAAGTGTGTGATCATGACACACGAGTGCAGTAAGTAGTTTTTCCCTTTCCACTTCCTTGTTTCCCGGTTATCGCGCCCGCCCCCAAATACTCACACACATGGCTCATACGCCAGAGCCAAAGCTGTCAGGTCTGCTTATTATGAGCGACGTTGGGCTTCTTTTTTTGAATAGTTGCTTGGCACTGTGAAATTGAAATGTAACGTAGATGAAAATTAACACACACTTTATGTAGATTTCTCTTTTTAAAAAAAGTAATATATCACATAAGAAAAAGAAATAGCTGGAGGTCGCTTGTTTTGGGCTTGTTTTTCTCGACCTGGTTGCTTATTTCAGAAGAAAAATCTGGAAACACTGGAGCTCTCATTCCACACGGTATGTGACAAGATTTTGTATAATAAAGAGCATAAAAGAAATACCTGTTATGTCTGCCATAGAAGAAGTTAATGTAGGCCTACACATTATGGGGTTCTGCCCAAAGTCGAGCAACATTAAAGTAACTTAAAAGTAAGAAATAACATAAAAAATTACATTCCATAGAAGGTAACTAAGTAAAGTAACAGATTACTTTCTGAAGAAGTAACAAGCAAACACTACTTTTTAAAAGTAACTTCTCAAACACTGGTCATCGATTTGTGAAGGAGGTTGAACCGAGGCAAAGAAGATGCAGAAGCAACCAGGCACGTCCCATAAACATGCTTCTGCCGGCCTGGGTTGGAGTCCAGCCTGTGGCCAGTTTGCAGAGTGTCCTCCTCTACTCTCTCACCTCCTTACACAAGCCATTTCAACTGTCTCTCTCTCCCACTATCAATAAAGGCACAACATCTTTTATCTTACCTTGTTTTATCTTGCTCTACGATTTGTATATGTAAGTCACTTATAATGTTGGGACATCTCCCTCTGTCCCATGCTTAAATATGTTTCCTTGACAGATTGATTGGTTTATTTATTTATGCTGTTGACTTGACTGTATGCGTGAATGTACACTGGAAAGCTACAAATGAATTGCCCCTTGTGGGATTAATAAGGTTGTCTGAACTGAACCGAACAATGCCCAAAAAGTAATCTTAAGGAAAGAAGATGCAGAAGCAGCCTGAGAGTCTCCAGAGCAAGCATGAAATTAAAATAAAGTTTTTTTTCACTTTTTTAATCAATACAAACATCTTTGCAGGCCTCAGAGCGAAGCTTCACAGCCCTTTAGTGTTTGGTTTGCACTCACAGCTCTCAGCAGGACGCACACCTCGTGGTTACAGCCGTGAAGCCCAAAGTGTGATCTGGTGATAGACAATGTGTGAGATGATGACTCAGTTTGCCAACACACTGACAGAAGTTAAACGCTACTCGGGTCGATCCACTCGCAGCTTGCTCTCTATAAAACATGTGAGGACGGATGAATGGGAATAATTCTGCGGGCGCAGCAGCTGCATGAATGGACACACTACAGCTGTGTGTGACTTGAATGGACAGAGCCTCTCGCAACCTGTTGCATAATTTATGAGGCTGTTTCTATTAGGTTTGGTTAATGTGTTTCTTCAACACTTATTGCTTCTCATCAGCGAGCTGCACACGAGCAGCAGCGACATGTAGGGAGACGTTTCCACAGTTACCTCGTGCAGGAATAGGACACGGAGTTAATTAAAGCATGACACATTCATGACTTCATAGTGTGTGATAGATTTTCTCTGGAGGAGACTCGACACCAACGAACTGAGAACTTTGTATGGAGTAAAGGATGGGAGTTAGGATCAGTGTCAGTAAAGAAAGGACATTTTAATAGAAACATGGCTGTAATAATGCACTTTTTTTCTATTTGGTGTGCTATTTGTACAGTTTATTGATCTATATCTTTTGTATTATATGTTATTTTATCGACCTAAATGCATGCCACTTATCCTTGTATTTACCTCTACACTGCCGCAACACTTGAATATCCCCTCTGGGATCATTAAAGGATTATCTAATCTTATCCTCAGCTCATCAAACAAATGAAAATATTAAATACTGATGCATACAGATACTAGGGCTGGGTATTTCCTGCAACCTCACAATACGATACGTATCCAGTAAGCACAGATTATGGACATTTATTTGCCTCTATCAGAATTCCCGACAACTTTAATTTTGTCTTTTTCATTGCAAAAATAAAAAGATTGTTCTAAAACTCAAGACACTTGAATTCAGGTCCTCAAAGATTTTAGACTTAGGTTAAAATTTTGAACATGTGCCTCATCATGTAGTAGGATTCGACTGTGCCGTTGATAACATCACCCAAAGGGTATCGCCAACATCTGCCACAGCATCTGAAGCCATATTGATCTGTAGAATCAGGATCGATACACGTATTGGCAAGAAGTGAAAGCAAAGCCTTGTGAGATAACTGAACAGTAAAATATCTTTTCAGCCTTTGCTTTAATCAAACGGTTCATGCTAGTCACCCTCTATGTCCCACCTGTATGTGTCTGCAGGTTCACGATGGCAGTCTGACCATCCTCGGCATCACTCGAGACGACAGAGGGGCGTACACGTGTCGAGCCTACAGTGACCAGGGAGAGGTCCTGCACACCACCCGCCTGCTGGTTCAAGGTAACCCAGTCATGAATGAAAGACAGCTTTAAGCTTCACATGTAAGAGATTAATAATGAGTGCTATCTACAAACCTGTCTGCACGGATCATGAGGATTTGAAATAAAAAAAAACATATTTCCCCCGCTTCACCTCAGGCCAAATATCACATTTGCATCACTGAAGCAGTGATGTTTCATTATTTATACTCGCAGGCATTTACTGTAGCAGCATTTAGAGCAGAGCCATGCAGCTCTCCTGTGTGCTGATGTATCTAACATACAGCAGTGAGTCTGTATCAGTCAGTCAATAGCTCAGTCTGGGGCCTCTCGGCGTGCACGTGCGTGTGCGTGCTCCCGTGTAAGGATATGTGTGTACAACAGGATCTGTGTGTGAGAGCGTCCCTGTCTGTCTCCGGTCCATTAACTAGGCTCTCTGCTAGACACAGATCAGATAGATGGTTGTGATGGCAGCCTGCAGCTCCCTCCGTCTCCTGATCCAGCGGGGCGGGGGGGAGTTAACTGTGTGTATTTAACAGGAAACAGAGCATCTTGCCTTTATGCTACAGTTATTTTAATGCCTTGCCTCCTGCAGGTGCAAACAGCGCAGAAGTATCACTCCTCTCTTTGTTAGCAGTGCGGTAAATGAACACGCACACACACTTTAAACACACATTATAAAAGCATTGTCTTGTACTTTTGTGTACAGAGGGAGCAGCGGTGCATGTGATGCAACTGCATCAAGCCTGCAGGCCTCAAACGAGAGCTTTTTCTACGAGAGCTTTTTGCTTTAGCACAACACACTGCAGCAGTTTTTCAACAGAATGAGACCACCTGTCTGTTCGGCTTCTGCACAAAGACACACCAAACCAAAGAAAGCAACCGCTCTCAACTGGTCCAGCCTCAGGATCGTCATTTCATCACGAGAAATCATGGCCCAGAATCTTTGAGAAATACAACATTTGAGATTTACTATTTTTTCATATATCTTATTTGTAATTTTTCAACTTTTACAAAACACAACGGCGAAAGACAAATAAAAGACAAACTAGAAAAGCACTCCAAGAGCGCAGACCTCCACTAAGCAGCTCAGTTACAGCAGTGGCTTTTCCACAAGCCCTGTAAAAATCCAATTCTGTCTGTCCATGTGGAGAAGCTGGTAAATGAAGTGACATGGGTTTGAAACTCGTTGACGTCAGTTTGCAAATAAACTACAACTCCCATAATGACATAAAGGGAAATGAAACCCTTACAGCAGCCGAGGAGGAATGAATGGGATTTCCTGTTATAAACTTCAATGGCCATCATGTTTTTTAATTCTGAATTAATTATTCAGAACTAAATAGTTCGGAATTAAAGTGTTCTCCTTTAATTCCGAATAGAGGATTACATGGAAAACACGTTTAGTCGCCTTTATTCAAGGTCTGAGGGTTGAGAATGGTTCTGATTGGACACGGGGTGGACGTGACGTAGTGAAGTATTTACGTGTCCCGGAAGAAAAACTCAGTTCAGCGTCTCCAGCATGGTCTCCAGCATGGTCTCCAGCGTCTCTGTCAGGGAAACCTCGTCCAACTTGGATGCTAAAAATTTAAAAAGGTCCGCATTTTAATGCTTACATCCATCCGCTCTTTCATTATTTCCAAATCTTCTAAATTGTCTCAGCTCGAGTCCAATGCTTGCTTCGGGCGGCCTTCCTGTTCCCGTCAGCGTCCCGCGCGTCATCGTGGCAGGACAAGGGAACGAGCACGCGTAAAACGACCGGAATTAATTTAAAGCGAAATGAACGTATACATGATCAAGGAATTATTTAATTCAGAATACAGCAGCGACCTACTTCGGAATTAAGTTTTATTCGGAATTTTCATTTTCATTCGGAAAAAGGTGTTTACATGGTCATTTTTAAGTTTTATTCTGAATTAAAGGGGAATTAAAGCTCTCATGTAAACGTGATAAATGTTTTTTTGTGACATCAGTCTGGATTGGATCCACATGACATTTACCTTAATGATAGAGACATGGACCCCAAATTATCCTGTAAAATTGGAAGCGAATCCATTAAGTGATGGCAGAGATTAACCTGACACGCCAGACGGACAGTTCCATATTTCCACCACAGAAATAATTCACTAGTCCATCTGGAGAAGAGCCCATAGAAAAGGTTTTTAGAGGCAGAACCTTCAAAACAACTGCAGCTGGTGATTGGACTATCGTCCTGCCGGGCACACTAATCACAGACCAATCAGATCAAGCAACAGTATGACGTAGCAGCTAGACCTTGTTGTTAGCCGTTAGCTTAAACTACGTTTCAGTCCGTAGACTATCGTCTTACATTAAATTATACAACACAGATGTATTATTTACCACTTTTATGTGACATGAACCTCGTCATAGACAATCCCTACCAAGTTCTTCTGGTAATTCTAAGGAGAGAATATTTCGCCAGGTATCACTGAGTAACCACGACTACCATAGACTAACCGGCATCGTCCACAGAGGATTTCGGCATCTCTCCCAGTTTCCCAGCAGTGATCCCAGCCTCCTGGCTTCTCTGATTTGATCGTCCAAAACAACAAAAACATGATTACCTGGAAGGAGTTTCAAGCAGCATTCTTTGCTCCTCTTTTAAAGAAGAAATTGAGTCCATTTCTGATAAAACCGCAGATATTGCCGCATCCACAGAGACTGCTTCAGTCTTAAGTTTCTGCCTCTTTTCCCTGATTTGTCTGTCCAGCTTTTGGCTGTGAAGTCGTAGGAGACTGAAGCTTGGCAAGATGGATCTGCGTGATTTCAGACAATGAATCAGGCAGGTCCATCTGCTCTGAAAGGTTAGGCAGAGACATGGTTTTTTTTTTAAATACAGCCCAATGTTAACTTATGGGATTTTTAGACAATTTTGGGAATATCTTGCATCCAGACAAATATGCAGATCACCACCACAATTTTCATGTAAATCCATCCAGTAGTTTTTGTGTAATCTTGCTAACAGACAAACAAACGTACGCCGGTGAAAACATAACCTCCTTAGCGGAGGTAACAACAGGGCTCAGACAAACCAGTTACCAAAAAGGAAAACAACGTGCAAAGCTGCAAATCATACAGTGTGAATCCAAATGCTGTGCATCAAACTTGAGGCAGAGAGTAATATAATATAGATGTAGAGATGAAATATGTTTGCATGCAGACAGTATTCATCCCACACTGGGCAAGAAAATGATCCAGATAACTGAGAAAGTTTTAATCCACTTAGATTTTAAAGTCGGACTCTTTCTGTCTGTATGACTGACAACATTCTAGAAACCCATTATGAAAAGAAGTTGGAGAGGGGGATTTCCAATCACCAAGAATGACCCTCTTGGCCGCAGTCATTCCCAAAATGAGTGCCTGTTTCAGGGGTGTTGGAAGTCCTTTAGTTGAGTGAGAGTGGCCAAAGATAGCAAGTCCACATTCTGGTTTGAGAGGTCTGTGATAAGCTTTTGAACACCAGTCAAATATTTTAAACCAGAATGCTGACAATGAGCAAAACCAGCATTAGAGATTTATTGAAGAAAAACTTTTGCATCTTTGACCCTGAAAATCAGGACGCGTTGCTGCAGGGATGTTGTGGATGGCACACAGAAATTAAAAACAAAAAAGGTCTTATATTTGTGCAAGATTAAAGTCTGATGACTCTGGAGAAGACCAAAAGTTTTTGCCCTCACTCTTGAAATGATAGGCCAAAGACTGGAGCATGATAAGCCTCACATACCACTAAATAGCCCCAAAGCCCCCTCCTCCCACAGAAAGAGGTCCCGCTGGACTGTTTACAACCACAGCAGGCAGCAGCTACTCACAGTGGATGCCTCAGTTCCCCACACGTATGTGAAGCATGGACACTACTACTCCTTTGAATGCTTCATTTTAGTTTAAAGAGGCAGACTCAATTACCAGATAGATATCAAACATCAACCCTTTTTCTTTCCTTTAGCTTTTTCCATTAACCTTTTGAGCTGTGGTTGGTTTTCTCTGTGGTTAATTAAATGTCATTGTGTCTCATATGAGAGTTGTCTGGTCTTTATTACACAACAGAAAGAAGGAAAGTCAGTACGTCTTTCTCTTTAAGGCCATACTACATGACCTGCACTCGTATTAATGGTCTTTGCTGACTCCAGTCAGGAGCTTTAACTTTCAGTCCCATGGATTTGTTGTTTGTGTGTCCTTGAACTTACTCTTTCTTTGGTAAAAGAGCTTTTAATGTTTTTGCTCAATCGTTTTGGTCTGACCGTCAGAGTCACCTTCATTTGGGGCATTGTGTTTGTTTGAGAGATTTTTGTTTTTTAATTGAGATTTTCAGCGAGCATAATGGTAACAATAATTGCACTCATGAATTTTTATATAGAGAACATTCTATACATTAAAAGCAGAAGACATTTAAAACAGAAAAAAAGATAAAATATAATAAACAAATAAATTAAAATAAATAAATAAAAATAAATGAAAATAGGAATAAATTGAAATTAACAGTACTACTAATAATTGAATATTTGAATATTTTTATTTTGGTTACATAAATGTTAAGAACAAACAAAGAATACAGTCATTAAACACAAATTATTAATCACTGAAAAAGGTATAAGCTGAAGCCTGTAGCTTATTTTTGCCTGTCCTGTACAATAATAATAGTTTAGAGATTTTAAAACCAAATCTCTAAGAGTTTTCTAAAAGCACAAACCTCCACCAGGGCATTCCAAACATTGTTGGTTGAGTTATTGTGGAAAATATGGAAACAGCCCTATTTGCACTGTTAACACATCCTTGAAAAAGATGCCTGATCCTCGTCAAAATTTAATCACTTCCCCCTTGTGCTATGACCAACATTCCCTGAAAGTTTAATTAAAATCTGTTCTTAACTTTTTGAGTTATCTTGTGAAAAGACAAACAAACAGACAGAAAAATGCTCACAAAAACAGAACCTCCTTGGTCATTGGCGGAGGAAATAAAGGATCATTTGGCTAGCGTATTAAGCCTCATGTCCTTGCATGTGAATCTTGCAATCTTGTCTGTGAAAGTCTTTTTCAGCGCCTTTGAGCTGCTGCACTCCTCCACCACTGCACTTGGGTGGAAAGCTGATAAATGGGCCCAATGATTAAGAGTAGGCCAGCTACACCTCAGTCTTTTTTTTTTTTTTTTTAATTTTGCCATTGGCGGAGTGGAGCCAAAAGTTCTTCCACGAGGTCAAGGGATGAGAAATAGATGGTTGGGTTGTGCTGGGAGCGCCCTCTAATGGACTTAGTGGTTTACTGCTTCAGGCGCTCTAATGTGCTTCTACCCTGTTTTCAATTTGAATGTATATTTACAGTTAAAAAAAACTTACATCCCCAAATTAATCAAATCAAATCAAATCAAATTGAGATTTATTGTCATTGTGTTAATACCAAGGTAACAGCAAAACAAGAAGGCCTTTCTCCAGGATCACAACAAATTCACATTCATTCATTCATACGTCCCACTTTTGTGATTGTGAAATCCTTTTTTTGTCATACTTGTTTTTTTGTTGCCACCTCAAAGGAGGTTATATTTTTGCTGGCATTTGTTTGTTTATTAACAGAAATAGGCCAACGACAAACTTATTAGATTTGGTGGTAATCTGAAGTAGGGCTGATAGATTTATTGTTTTCTGATCAAAATTGCTTTCTGACACACAATCATGTGATCGCCAAAGCTGCTATTTTTTGCAGCGCTCCTGACTGTCCCAGGATCTGTTGTGTCAACTATTTTACATAAACTGTTGTACAAATTTGCATTTACAGAAGTGCTGGTAAGCAGGTCGACAACACAAAGCCTCTGTTTAGGAGTAGAAGTTGGAGTATCCCTTAAATAATGAAAACAGATTATTTATCATCAATATTAGATGATGAATAATGTGTTATTGTTATGTGCTTTTGATCATTGATTTCCTCTCTGTTTTCTATACTGTAAACATGGTGCATATTGCACTGAAGCTTGATTTGAAGAAAATTGTGAATCAAATTGAAATCATAATATCTGTCAGAAAAATCGCAATTAGACATTTTCCTTAAATCGTTTAGCCCTAATCTGAAATCAGAAGTGGATCCATGATGTTTTCAAGGATATGTTAACACTGTGACACATTGTTCACAAAAACTCATCCAGAAATGCTGGAAATGCCTTTTTAGAGGTTTGTGCTCTTGGAGCACTTCTAGTTATTTGTGTAAAACTTCTTTTGCTTTTGTCTTGGCCAGGATTTCCTCCTAAAAGAGTTTTTTTTATATATCTCAAAGGGAATGCCTGTGGTTAAATAAAAGTAAAAATAAAGAAAATCTACCTGCATCAACTTACTAAATAAATCCTTTCAAACAAACTTTGCTTAAGATCTGGGCTGAATAAAACAAAGTTCATGTACTGGGTCCCTTGATGAGTTATGCAATGAAGACACAGAGGGATAAATTAGTGTAATAAGACTTTTGGATTTTGGAAGCAATAAGAGAAGATCTCACTCAGGGGGCTGCTTGATTCAATCACAGTGTGTTGGAACATATCACTGTAACTCTCTCCAGTTTTAAAGGATTGTTACATTTTATTTGTTTGGTTGAGGTTTAAATAGAAACTGGGGCTGGGAAATATATTGATTAAATTGATTAATTCAAATTATGACCTGCAGAAGATTTAAAAATTATAAATTGAGATTTTTTTTCTTGACTTATACTGACTTTAATGTAAGTTGTTGTGATGTTTGAAAATATAAATACTGAAAATTAACCGTTTTGATGATGTTAGGCCCTGTCAGGTTTTGCACAAGCACATGTTTAGGCTTGTATTTGTTTTTCAAATTAGATTAAATATTGATCAGTGAGTTTTATGTTCATTCTCTGTGAAAATAGCTCAGCCTTTTGTGTTTATGTACACAAACGTTTTAACCACATAATCAGCATGTTATGACACAGACTTTAACTTGAAGAGGGAAATTCTGTTTTGTTTGGGAATATATTTAGTTAACATAAAGGCCAAACATGATTCATGTAGTTTTTGTGTCACTTGGAGGTTTTTTTTGTTTGTTTGTTTGTTTTTTTGAGAGGGAAAAACTCGGGGGTTTTCTTTTTAGGCCATATCGTCCAGCCCTATCAAAAACACTGATTCAGTTTTTCTTACATCTAATGCAGTATCAGCTTTATAAGGTCCAATGTGCTCTGTCTGAAACCTTGAATGAGAAACTTCAAGAAAGTCAAAGTCTGATTGTTGAAAATCGAACTGCAGTGTTTCTGTTTTCATCCAGACAAACAAACATCAGAAAACACAGCCTCCTCGTCCTTGTGTTACAAAGCCTTTGAGTCTGTTGGAGCGTTGGCTATGAAATAAAAGACGGGTTATGATTATGACTCAGAGCAATAACAAGCAGATATCTGAGGAGTCATGATTCTCGCCGCCCTGATCTGTTTTTAATTGTTGTGTGAGACGCCCGCGCAGCCCCGTCCCACCTGATGCATAAAAGCCGAGCACGCTGAGAGGGAAATAAAGCGCAGGCTTGTATCTGGGCCTGCTCATAAAAGACAGCTTACCTTTCATGGCTTCTGCTGTTTTTATTGAGAGTTTGGAGCAAACCTGGAGATCCTCGGGCCACGCAGAGGTCACTATGTGAGGCATGCAGAGGCTGAGCGCTGTGGAGGTTACTGTGGCCGCCTCCCAACGTCAGTGTTTCACATCAGGCTGGAGCGTCATAAATAATGGATGGAGCAGCTCTTACTCACACCTATGCTGAGAGATGGAGATCAACTAAAGTCCTGCCTATGCTGCAGATCAGCAGAATATTTAATGATTTCATAACACACAATGTTTATCTTTTTCTTAATCCAGTGTTTTTGTGATTCATGTTTTGGGATTAATTTGGGATTAATTAACCTAATTTATGCAGTTCTTCAAATTTTTGTAAACCTTGTTGAGCCAAGGAAAATGCCTATTATGCCTAATAATTTGTAGTTGCTGTTGTAATTCAATTTGTAGTGTACATAAGTTTAAAGTATTATTTTTATACACTTAACTTTTATGTATATTTAAAATATTCATTCTATACCAGCTAGGGTTTGGCAATATTCATGAAAAACATATTTCTTTTTTCCACTACATAGTCCAATAGTGATCTAGTATCTTCTTTTTCTTTCTTTTTTTTTTTTTAACTTTTTATTGTTATTTTTACTATTAATTTAAGTTGGTACAGTACAGTGCAAAGTGAAAAAGGAATGTATTACAAAGCAAAGATTATACAGAGACAACTGTGATGTGAGGGCATAAATGGAATAACAGGGACATGCAACAGCAAAGTCAAAAAGTAGGAAAATAAAATAATTTATCAAAAAATGCTAGTTTATGAAATTATATAATGAAAGTATTGGAAGTTAGGTTTTGTTTGTACATGATGAGAAGGAGAATTTATTAAATTCTAAACTGAATGTACACAGTAATGTCTTGTGTGTCATTTTACCCATTTTAAAAAATGATGTGGAAAAAAAATTAATTAATTAATTAATTAATTTAAAAAGGCATCTCACCAGTCTTTCTGAGTCCGAACTCTTTTGGGCTTTTATACACATGTATTTTTTGTTTCCTTTTCTTTTTTGCCTGGAAAGATAGAAAAATGAGCTGTAAAACGTGGGCGATGGTAGAACTTGCCTCAACAGTATCCAAGAAGTGAATTAACAGCAGTTTAGAAGTGACTTTGCATGGAAATCTAATAAACTTTGCAAAATAATCTCAAAATAAGAAATACATGAGAATGAAAAGTCTTTTATTTCACTTTATTAGAGACACATATTACTGTAGTTATAGGAGTAAATAAAAAAACTGCACAGTCAGTAGAAAATACTTTCTGCTGTTGCTGACCAAAGGGAAATAAACAAAAGCTCAAATAAAATCCTGTTGTACAGTGGGTCAGATGACGTATTTAAAATATTAAGGAGGAAAAAATAAATAAAAATGTTGTTGATCAATGCTGCGCATGCTAATTTAATCTGATTTAAATTTTTTTATCTCCTCAGGGCCTCCATACATCGTGTCCCCACCTGAAAACGTCACTGTAAACATATCCCAGAATGCACTCTTCACCTGCCAAGCGGAGGCGTATCCCGGCAACCTGACGTACACCTGGTTTTGGGAGGAGGACAACGTCTACTTCAAGAAGTAAAGTTATGATCGAGTTCACATCTGTACTGTAGCTGCTGCACCAACAGTGAGGTTAAGACTGGCTAAGCTTTTTCCTCAGAGCGACCGTGCTGAAGTGACATTGTGAGGCTGCGAGTCCTTCACTGTCCTGTGTGTGTGTGTGTGTGTGAGTGAGTGAGAGTGTGTGGCGGTGCCCCTGTCCCGCTGTGGCCTCAGAGGCAGAGCGAGCGGGCCTGGCGGGGGTCTGTCTGGACGGTGCCAGGAGAGTTAGTGCAGTCTGATGGCGATCTCACATGACTCAGGCCTTGTGTCATCATGCGGTGCTGATCTGAACTGCAGCCAGGACCTCAGCGGGGACTCCAGAGCCCGTCTTTAGAGCCTGAGAGGGTTTAAAAGGCACGGAGTGGCAGACAGAACAAGGGCGAAGGAAGAGCCAGTGAAAGGGAGTGGGACTAAAAATAAGGAAAACAAAAGTGTGCCAGGAAGTGAAGTGAAGTGAGCATCCTTTATGTGGAGGATTTCACTGTGTCGATCCAGAGCAAACCCTCCGTCTCTTTTCAGGTTAGATTGCGGAGCAGAGAGTGCCAACATAACCTTATTAATAAATAACATGTATTTGAGAGAGGGAGAGAGAGATCCTCCTGGATCTGCCGATCATTTCAGTCAATGTAGATTCAGCTCACAGGCCACCAACTATGACAAATGGTGCTGGTCATCACAGTTTTAATTTTGTTGACTGATTATTTTTGTCATAGTTTTCTTCAACAGCCTTTTTTTCCCCTGACGAAAACTAGACAGTAACTAATAAGAACAAGTGCACATGGACAAAACTAAAACTAAATTAACTGACATTTTCATCAACAGATAAAAACTAGACTAAAATGTTTGACAGAGACTTAATCCAATCAGACCTGATTTGGTCATGTAGAAAGTAGGGACAAGTTAGGAATATATCCAATCACAGCTGCCTTAGCTTGGTGGTGGTGGGATAAGTTGTGGAGCGATCCAATCAGAGCTCCTCTCTTTATGAATTGATATATTCATGTAGAGCAGGTTCACTGTTTGTTGTCAGTTCTGGTATTGTAACTGAGATGCTCTGCCAGGTAGCCTAAATAAAGGTGACTGCATTTCACACAAAAGTTCAATTTGTTTCTGTTCATTTATACATTCAGACTTTACTAGCATTCAGTAAAGGGTTATTAGATGTTTGATTTTATCCAAGTGTAAAACATGACTTCAGAAATTCAAGGACACATAAAAAATGCCTTACCCTTTACACTTCATATTTTAGTCGACTAAATTTACAGTAGATTTCATCGACTAAAATGTTGTGAAACTTCATCAACTGAAACTGTATATAGAATTTAAAAAATTTAGATGACTAAATTATGGTTAAAACAAAAAAGATATTTTAGGCAAAAAAATTATAACTAAAACTAAATTAAAAAGTGCTGTCAAAATTTACACTGGGTCGCATTCCATGCAAAATACACCTTTTAATATTCTTATAAAATAACATGTGTCCTCCTAACATCCTTCTCCCACTTCTTCCCCTCTCTGAGAATGTGTGCTCGAACCATAGACCATAACAAGAATGGGAGGAAAGCATTTTATTTACAAAGAAGCCTTTAGAGCGTTGCTGACCATCTCAACTGAACTTCAGCTCAACCTGAACACAGACAGTGAGGACTTCAATCAAACTTTAGTTCTTTGTATTCTTTGTATTTTGTAGCACAAAGTGCTTTAGATAAGAAATAAAATAAAATAAGAATAAATAAATAAAAAGTGAAACCCCCATCCACCCTCGCTATCCACATACAGCACGCACACAGAAAGACCTTCAGAGAAGATTCTAACAGAAAACAGAATTAGAGGACTGAGGAAACACTATCTTGAATTAAAAATGAGCAAACATTGGAGCTAAGACTAAAATGACAAGAGAAAATAATGACAAGAAATTAGATAAAAACACTACAGTGAAAAATAAATAAATAATAAATATAATAAAATATAAAATAATAATATGGTTAAATGAGATAGCTAAACGCCAAATGCGTAATAAAATCTGCTAAAGCAGGATAATGTTAAGAAAATCAATTAATAGAGAACAAAATTCCGAACAATAAATCTGAGTGAAATGGGGAAATAAACAGATTAATAGGATTAAAATAAATAAATAGATAAAAAGAAATAATAAATATAATCAGCTAAATGCCAGACTAAAAAGGTAAATCTTGAGTTTGCTTTTTAAAATGTGGACAGTACGTTCTGCCCTGACTTAAGGCCATCTGTCCAATAGTGACTCTGCATGGACGCGTAGCCATGTCAAAAATCCTCAACGGGCGGAATATTAAAAAATCCACCTTCATCAGGAGAGTCCGAACTTTGTCCTGAGGGCCACTTTCAGTCGGCCCACAGCTAACACCAAAAGATGCAGTTAAATATGGACCATGTGACAACATGAAGCTTTTGCTTGACTGATAAATAAAGATTATAGGATCAGAGCGGCATGTGGCCAAGGATGACCAAGAAATCTGCCATTCAACCCTGAAGACTTACTGCAGCAACAAAAAATAATAATAATAGACAAGGGTGTGTCAAGGTGAATAATCAGGGATGCACGATATTATCGGACCAATATCATATCAGCAGATATTTGCCTAAAATGTTGATTATTGGCAGATAGGGACATTTTTGCTGATATTTACAGTCAATCTTTTAACCATATGAATGGCCTTTAGATTCCTATATAATGGCTGTAATATTGGCAAAATGTACGATCTCATCATCACACATGTCCAGTTTTATGAATCCAAACTGTCATTTATTAAAGAATAGCATGCTGTTTTTATTGTTCACATCTGTTTCTAGCTCGAATGGACTGTAGTCATGGAAGAATTAGGTCCATTTTGGTCGAGTAGGGACTTCAAATCAGTATCAGCGATAATGATATTAGAAATATCAGCAAATCAAATATCGACCAAAATTCTAATATCATGCATCCCTAACGATAAATAAATAGTTGGATATTGGCAGATTCACACTGGAACTGACACCCTAATGTGGAAACTCCCAAAACCTGATAAATATGACACAGCTGAGAAAGACTCTTTGGCAATGAGATGCAAGAAGCAATCAGGGGCCCATTTATGGAGCCTGTCAGGGCCCGGCCATGCCTATGAGCAGCCCTGCTTATTGCACACATCACTCTCATTTTCTGCACGTTCTGCTTTGTATCAAGATTTATTGAGCTTATTGTTCAAATCATCCTCAGTCATCTTCACCAAAACTCCTACAAGGTTCATCAGCTTTGTGCAGCTCACTCATGTTTTGTGTCTGAATCTGAGGATGAGTCTTGACTGAGTTGTGGTCCCTTAAATCTGATTAATTCCTCCCAGATCCTGAACTCTAACACACTGAAGTTGAGGTATGTAGTGGCCCAGACGAGAACATAAAAAAATGGACACCCCTGCTGTATATGATCAACATCGTCAACCAATTGAATCGCTTTTGTTTCCTGAATCATAAGATAAAAGAGCTCCTGCATAACTAAAAACGCTTCAGACATTTATTTGACCATGTGAAACATCTCTCAAACGTTTACTTACAATTTTAAGATCAGTTAGAGGCCATTTAGACAAACAAATGAGCAGCACTGTCAAGTTTTAAATACCCTTTTGGTAATAACACCATTAAATAATCAATTAATCCACAAATAAATGTTTATTATATCCAATGAAATATTCATTACAGCACATTTGCACTCTCTATTGCAAGTGAAGTGTTTTAAACACTCTTCTGTTTGATATATCTGTGCTAATAGTCAATTTTATTTTACATTTTTGGAACTTATGTGCCTCTTTTTCTCATTTTTCAGTCAATCTGATGTCACTTTCTTTGTCTGTAAGTGCTGACAGTCGTGTAAACCAAAGCAGGACCTCTTGTTGTTGCCAGATCTGGTTGTGATGAACTTGACAACCCAGATGTTTTAGTTACATGCTCTGAGTTTTGATATGCGTTCACCACACCGTAATGCCTTCGTGAAAGGTTGTATTAGTGGTTATGAAGGCTGCATTATTTAATCAAACATATTTCCAGATTGATCTTGATCCTTGTGGAGAAGGTTTGCAGCTCCATCTCTGCAGTGTTTAATTTTGAATGGTATTAAAGGGTGTAAAGATGAAGCCTGTACCATTTGGCGATTATGGCAATTAGCAGATTTATTTGAGCGTCTCCCTCCCTCTGTACTCGGTGTTCTTTGGATCCCTGTCAGAGCTGAGCTGCTGTTTGACTCTCTGCTGCTCTCTTATGGCACCTCCACGTAATTCAGCCAAAGACGAGAGAGAGGCAGAGACTGGATGTGCAGCTTCGTCCTGTATGTGTGTGTTACAGTGACACAGTGTGACAAAACGTCTCCTGTCTTTCTTCCTTTTTTTTTGTTGCAGTGATCTGAAGCTCCGAGTGCGCATCCTCATCGACGGCACCCTCATCATCTTCCGGGTCAAGCCGGAGGATGCTGGGAAATACACCTGCAGTCCGAGCAACAGCCTCGGCATCTCGCCCTCGGCATCGGCCTACCTGACTGTTCAGTGTGAGTGTTACTGTGGCAACAAAGTGGAGGGGGAGGGGCGGGGAGACGGTACAGCTCGCCGTATGTGAGTGTGAGGAGGGAGCAGCAGCAGCAGTATGGAGGCTGCTGGATTATTTGGCAGCGCCGCTTCCTCCGCTGTAACGCAAAGTAACCTTCTTGAATTTCAAGGTCAGACGAGGCAGAGAGGGAGCTCAGTGTGTTTTGACTGAGAGGCCTTGAACGCAGCACATTCAGGAGTTTTAAGAGAGAGCCCGCCTCCTTCCTGTGCTCAAAGATGGAGGCCGGCTCCATCCTCAGGCTCCTTTTTCAACTCCCCTAAAATGAAACAGTGACCTTCCTGCTCTTCGGCTCTGACCGTCGTGGAAGAAAAGACGCCACTCCTCGCCCTCAACTATCTGACGTTTCATCTTCGGCCCCTGTGCGTTGAGCTAATTTGCTCCCAAGTCGCTGCCCATCATTGATTACTGTGCCACAGAATGAGAGAGAGAGAGACTGGGGGATTCGGAGCACTGCAGGCGCTGATTTCATCACCGGCCTCAAACACAGCAGATCATAATTAAACCTGAGTCCCACACGCTTCAGGGAGAGGGAAGTCTGAGGGTCTGAGTATTTTACAGAATCTATAAAACTTTACAGAGCTGAACGTACTCTTTTCACTAGAGATGCACAATATTATCCATACAATAAAATTGTCAGATATTGGCCTTAAAAGTTGCAGGATTTTTAATTTTTGCAGATATAGCCAACATATCAGCCATAAATATAAATCCTTTATGCCAGCTGTAATATCAGCAAAATGCACAAATACACCATAATGCTTCACCTTATTACGGCTGAATGATTTTAGGAAAAGATCTAATTGCAGTGCAATATTCACCATGTTTACAGTATAGACAGCAGTAAGGAAATCAATGATCAAAAGCACATAACACATTATTAATCATCTAATATTGATGATAAATAATCTATTTTTATTTAAGGGATGCTCCAACTTCGTACTCCTAAACAAAGGCTTTGTGTTGCCGACCCGCTTACCAGCACTTACGTAAATGCAAATTGCTGCAAATCTGTAAAAAGTTCGTGTAAAATAGTTGACACAACAGATTCTAGGTCAGTCAGGAGCGCTGCAAAAAAATTACCTCTTTGGCGATCACATGATTGTGTTGTATGAAATTGCGATTTTGATCCGAAAACAATAAATCTTCCAGCTCTACACATTACCAGAAAAATGTTTGGCCTCTAGTCTAGACTGTAAAATGAATAAAAAAAAATAGAATAGGATGTTTTGTGCCTCTACTATTGCTGCCTTGGTATTAAAAAGTTATCAGTATCACTTAATTTGTCCTGGAATCAAATTTATAATTATGGTATTATGACAACCATTTCTTTTTTGTGTTATATTTTATAATAATCAATTATTGCCTTTCAGCCTCAGAAATAGAGAGATGATTTTTGGTCTTATTTTTTCCAGCACTAGGGCTGAAGGGTACTCTTACCTCAAGTGTAGAGTGATCTTTTACTTATGTAACCTTCCCATTGTCACAGAAAAACTGTTTTTTTCAAATAGCTAAAGAATAAAAAAGTAAAATTGTACATGCAGACGTACTCAATCTTAATCAGATTTTAATGGATTATGTTTTTGTCTAAAGCAAATAACTTTAAAGCAATAGTATTTGTGGCATATATCATAAACTTAATCATCTAAAACTTAGAATAAGACTTTCAGACACATTATTTAGGCGCCTTAAACACTTTGAATCTATCATCTAGCTTTAAGAGCAGCGCTAATTGCTGCATGCATAATACTCTCTTCCATATAATACCTTTGGCGTTATAATTTACTTACATCTCCTGCAAACAAGCCAGACTTTTTGTGATGATTACCACTTCAGGGAAGTTTATCTTGAATTTATGAGCACATTTCTATGGAGAATAAGTTACGACGTTCATCCCTGACCCTGATCTGTCCTGGACCTGCAGACCCGGCCAGAGTGATCAACATGCCTCCGGTCATCTACGTCCCACGGAAACTGCCAGGCATCATCCGCTGCCCGGTGGACGCCAACCCGCCTGTGACATCGGTGAAGTGGGAGAAAGATGGTTATCCTCTCAGAGTGGAGAAGGTGAGTCGGCCTCAGGGTAACACATGGTCAACTCTGTAGAGGGTTACGACGTCACACTGCATCAGACTGGCAGAGAGCAGCGTCTAGTAACTGATATTAGTGATAATAACTGCCATGACTTCAGCTCAAGCACCCATCCACCTGTG
Organism: Cetoscarus ocellatus; assembly: GCA_037902135.1. NCBI lineage: Eukaryota > Metazoa > Chordata > Actinopteri > Labriformes > Labridae > Cetoscarus > Cetoscarus ocellatus. The sequence goes on from JBAMNC010001373.1 coordinate 450,065, forward strand.
CTCTGGATGTATTCACCTCCACCACACTGCCAAAACTCAGATCTGGGCAAGTGTGTTTGTCTATTTTCAAGTCAGAAATATCCAAAACACTTATTCTAATCCACATTCACTAAACCAGTCGAGATAATGTCTTACTTTAAGCAATAAAATGCAAAAAAAGACATTGAATTGCCTGTAATGAAGAGAAAATATCTGCCGGTGAAACAAGGAAAGTTTGACTCAGTGAGGGTCTGAAATTAAGGTTTAAAATCTGCTCAAGTTAAATCTGTCTTGTCTCATTGGCAGATTATTTTACTTATTACCTCCGCCAAGGAGGTTATGTTTTTGCCAGCGTTTATCTGTTCAAAATAACTTGAAAAGTTCCGAACGGATTTGGATGAAATTTTCAGGAATTGTCGGAAATGGGATATGGAAAAACTGATTAAATTTTGGGGGTGATCAGGATCACCGTCTGGATCCTGGAATTTTTTTAAAGTACTCTATAACATTGCCAGATAGGACCATTTTCGCCAAAGTGGACCGAAGCTGCTTGGCAGAGGTCTGCGCTCTCTGAGTGCTTTTCTAGTTATTGCAAGCAACTCAGACCTTATTTTTAGTTTTATGTCTTCAGATAAGATCTTAATCTGGTAATATAAGGAAATTGTTGATTAGAGTAAGTCTCGTGAGATTTTTTTGTCTTGAAATAAGCCAAATGCTCTCACTTAGATCTGAGTTTTTCCAGTGCAAAGGGGTTGTTTTGTCTGTTTGTTGGTTTATTAGCAAGATTACGCAAAAACTACTTGACAGATTTTGCTGAAATTTTCAGGAGATGTTGGTAATGGCCCAACTTAAAAATGATTAGATTTTGGTGGTGATCCAGATGACCGCAATTAGCAAATGATTGTTTTTGCTCAATAAATATCAATCTAATAACGATACCAACATGATTCTAAATGTGTTAGGTGTGGGTTTTCATGGTCAAGGAATCATCTTATATTGGTAACTTTATCATGGAACTATTGCTTATAGATGTAACAGCAATATGTGAGCTATGTTTGATTCTGCACGATGTGTGCGGAGGATAGTCAAGGCGCACATGTTATGCATTAGAAATAATGCCTCTAAGTTAAACTGCCATGTTGAAGTTCCATTGTAGTTTAAGAAATATCTGATGTTTGATATTTATTTTTGGTGGTTCAGTATTTCCCTTGCATTTCCTCTTGGGTGTGGTTTATATAAGTCATTTGCAGGCTTCTACCACTCCCACAGGCATGCTTTTTAAATATGTTTTCATGTACATTGTGTTTCTATGAGTCTGTAAATTAAATAAATAATAAAATAACAACAGGCTTTTAGCCTAGAGAACTAGCATGATGCTAGCTTCCTCATCGTCCTGCAAAAATATGTCATCCCTGCACCACTCCTTAAAGCTCAAATGGAGGATGTCAGGACCCCTTGTATTTGTCTTGCAGTACCCCGGTTGGAGCCTGATGGCGGACGGAAGTATCCGAGTGGCAGAGGCCACAGAAGACTCCCTGGGCACCTACACCTGTGTGCCTTATAACGCCCTGGGTACCATGGGCATGTCCCCCCCTGCCACCTTGGTGCTAAAGGTGCGTCTCTGCTTAGGTTTGGTTGATGTTTAAGTCTAAAAGTCTGCATGTTTATCTGAAGTCTCTGTGTTTGTCCTGCTCAGGATCCCCCTTACTTTAATGTGAGGCCTGGGGGGGAGTACCGTCAGGAGGCTGGAAGAGAACTCGTTATCCCCTGTGCTGCTTCTGGAGACCCTGATATACCAACCATCAGCTGGAGAAAGGTGCAGTTTGGCAAATAATCACCCTATAAAGGATTTCTTAAGGCCATATATCATGCAAAATACAGTTTTTTTAAGTTATTTTTATATTTTTGTTTTTAACAAACACATGGAACAATAAACAGACAGGGCCATCACAGTATAGACAGAATGTTTTGTCAGCACATAATATTGAGCTTAATTTACATGTACAATAAAATAAAACATACATAAAAGTTTACAATAAGTTGGTAAGTCAGTATTTCCTTAGTCTCCTTGTACAAGTCAAATATTGTCCCTTGAGCTCTAAAGTCTGTTATTCCAGAACAAATTCCACAAAGGACAAAGACGTCACTTCAGGTTACAGTATGATTTCCAGTTTTTTCTAGTAGTTTCCCCTTTTTTGGTAGCATACCTCAGTTGTTCCATTTTATAGAAGTCCTGAATTATTTATTTCCATTCGGTGATTGTTGGAAGTTCCTTATTCAACCATTTCCTGGTAATTGCCTCTCTACCACCATGTTCCTGTCATGTTTTATAAGTCCAGATGGTTCACTTCCCAAATATACTGCACTGAAAGAAAAATTAAGCTCTGGACTGATTATAGACCTAATTACAGTCATAATATTCACCCAGTAATAAGAAAAAACTAAACTAAAAATATATGAAAATGACCTGCAAGCTTTTTACCACACATTCTCCAACATGGACCATACTCTGGATTGCTTTTTTTGTGTTTTTTTGATTATAGGGGTGATAAAATACCTTAAATAACATAAAATCCATCTTTAACATACAGTGAGGAAAGACCCTTATCCAGCTGTAAAGAAGAGTAGATTCTGGAGATCAATTTGTTGTTAGTCTTACCGTTAATTATGTCAACAGAAATTTTCATCAGACACAGCTCCTTCTCCTCTGTATTTTTGGAAATGGATTTTCAACAAAAATACAAGTTTGTGCCCTGTCTATAAACCCCCCAACATGATAGATATCCCACCTCTCCTTCTGTTGCTCGCTCCACCTTTCAGAAAATGTGCTCAAACCAGTGGTTCTCCATTACTTTCCATTCTTTCATGCCCCCAACCACCCACGAAGATAACTCAAGGATGGAGATACCATTTTTCTAAATTCATCCAAACACGTGAAGACTGGTTTCGTCCATTGCAGCTTTTAGTGGGTTAGAAAAAGATCCTGATATGTGACCTTTGACATGTCAGATAGCGAGATTTCCCTTCAAACTCTTGACTCTGTTCTTTTGATGTCCGTTGAAGGTGGGGAAGCCAAGCAAGAGTAAGCACAACATCCTACCCAGCGGCAGCTTACAGTTTCTGTCCCTCAGCAAGGAGGACCACGGAGAATGGGAGTGTGTAGCCACCAACGTGGTCACGAGCATCACTGCCAGCACGCGTATCCTGGTCATCGGTACAAACAGAAACTGCTCAGTGCTCAGTTTGCTCTCTTTACTTTTAAATGTCACCTTCTTGTTGTTGTTTTGAGGTCATTGTGAACTTTCTGTGTGGTGTGAGTGATTTGCATGAAGAAGACCCTCATCCCTCAAACACTTCCATCCAATTTCCCCCTCAGGCGTCATTAAAGTTTCATCAGATCCTATCTGCTGTAGCTTTGTACAGTTAATTTAAAGCCTGATTTTATAACTTCACTGTGGTACGAATACAGTCACGACAGGCTTTGTCTGCTGGGTCCAAGGACGTTTGTACTTGTTCACAAAAAGCTGGAAATAATGTGAAGTTTGAGGGCTAAAAGGCAGCACTGTAGTTTGCTGTTTGTTCAATTCCAACCTGAAATTCTCCTTTTAAAGCTGTTACTCAAATTATAGGGTTCAGATTTAAAGGTACAATTTCCATTTAGTAGCCTTTATCCTGTAAAACATGCTCTCCAATCTAATTCAGGTTTATGCTGCTGATTATGGTCTTTACTTTACCAGAGTCTTTAGGCAGTAATGGTGGTTATTTTTAGGAGGCCTTGAAAATAGTCAAGAAACTGCTCTGACTGCGTAAGCTTCTTAAAACAGGACTACAAAAAATATGGCAAGGGTGTAGGTTAGTCATTTGGAGAAAAGGGTCATCATAATTACTCTGTTCATCTAAAACCCCAATGCCAATGAAGTTTGGACATTGTGAAAATAAAATAAATGCAAATATCCACTCATTTAGAATTTGGTTCCTGCAACACGATCCAAAAAAGCTGTGACAGGGGCAACAAAAGACTGGAAAAGTTGAAGAATGCTCATGAAACATTCAACAGGTTAACAGGTTAAGTAGAAACAGGTGAGTATCATGATTGGATATAAAAGAAGTTCACGAGCAAGGATGGGGTGAGGTTCACCACTTAGTGAACAACTGTGTGAGCAAATAGTCCAGCAGATGAAGATAAACATCTCTCAACAGACAGTTCAGAGGAGTTTAGGGATTTCATCATCTATAGTCCATAAAATCATCAAAAGATTCAGAGAATCCAGAGAAATCTCTGCACATAAGCAGCAAGAACAGAAACCAACATTGAATGCCTGTGACCTTCGATCCCTCAGGCAGCACTGCATTATAACCCAGCATCATCCTGTAAAGGATATCAGCACGTGGGCTCAGGAACACTTCAGAAAACCATTGTCAGTTAACACAGTTCATCTCTACATCTACAAGGTCAAGGTCAAACTCTACCATGCAAAGACAAAGACAAATATCAACAACACCCAGAAACACTGCTGGCTTCTCTGGGCTGAGCTCATCTGAGATGGACTGAGGCAAAGTGGAAAAGTCTGCTGTGGTCTGAGTCCACATTTCAGACTGTTTTTGGACATCATGGACGTGGTGTCCTGCAGGCTAAAGAGGAAAAGGACCATCCAGACTGTTATCAGAGCAAAGGTCAAAAGACAGCATCTGTGATGGTATGGGGGGGTGTTAGTGCCCATGGCATAGGTAACTTGCACATCTGTGAAGGCTCCATTAATGCTGAAAGGAACGTACAGGCATCCAATTGAAAATGAGTGAATATTTGCAAAAACACAATGAAGTTCATCACTTTGAACATAAAATATCTTGTCTTTTTAGTGTATTCAGTAAAATATAGGTCAAAAAGAATTTGCAAATCATTGTGTTCTGTTTTTCTGTACATTTTACACAATGTCCCAGCTTCACTGGAATTGGGATTTGTAGTTTCACAAGCACATAGTGCGGTGTCAGTTAGGTATTATTTCAAAGTACAGTCTCATCTTATTTTATTTTCAGTTGATAAAAATATATTTATGTTTTTCAACATCAAAACCTGAATGCTAGCTAAACTTAGCTGACTGTCTTTTAGTTGTAGTTCCACATGCAGATATGTCAGAGTAATAAAGACTCCTGAGTTATTCCTCAGAGGTTTTTCCATCATCTGCTGGCTCGTACAGAAGAGAACAAGCTTGCCCCAGTAGCCCATTGCCCCATTGCCTATGGAGCTGCTGTCCTGTCGCACAGCTGGCAGATCTCGGCCCGCCTCGGCGTGACCGGCTCTCCGCTGACAGGTGTCACAGGGCAGCCGGGGCAGCTGCGCTCTTCAGACCACGCTCAGGTCTCTCCCCTCCTCTCTTTTTTATCGCAGTGAAAAGTAACCGGCTGCACACGGCGGCACAGCTGTTACGTGGGTGGGATGAGCAGAGCTGCAGACAGCACTGCTGCTCTTGAACTTGACCTCGCATTGGTCAACACCTCAGCCAGCAATGCACTATCTAGACAGAGCAGGCGGGCTCTGGTTGCAAAACCAAATAGATGCTCAGTTTATAGACCTGGCTGTCGTTTTTAAGGTATAATATGTGTAACTTATGCACTAAATTGTTTAAAAAAGGGCAGTGCAGTTCTTTATAATGTTTTTAGTGCATTACAGTGAATATTTCCAACTGTTCTCAAAGCCATTAAAGTCCTCCATTTTCTAGAAATCATGCAACCACAATGACAAGATACACTTTTACTGTGGTGGAAACACCAGATGCTATGCCAACGAGTAAGGTAGTAAAGCTTTTACTCGTAACATCCTTTAAGTCTATTAGTACTACTGGTCACACAAAATTGTCTTCTAGTAGGCGATTTTGCTTTACTGGTAAGGTCTACTCATGCACTATTGTGCCAAAAACCTGTACTAGTAAAACTTTTGGACTAAAAATTTTTGATCACTAGTACTTCTAGTAAACTCAAAATATCTCACTAGTAGTACTAGTAAAGCCCAAAGATTTTCTAGCAGTACTGGTAGACTTAATGCAAATGAAGTAGGAGGGATTATAATAAAATCCAGCTCCCTGATATTTTCGAAAGCCAATGGAAAGCCTGAACTTGCTTTTCCCTGACCCCCTATTAGCATATAAGGCTTACTAGTAGTACCAGTAAACATTTTTAAGTTTTTTAGTAGTACTAGTAGACCCAAAACAGTCTACTAGTAGTACTTGTGAACATTTTTTGATCTACTAATAGTACTAGTGACACTTTTGCTCAAACATGCTCATTAGTTTGAGTGGTGACTCCAAATTGCCCTTAGGCATGAGTGTGAGTGTGAGTGGTTGTCCATCTCTCGATATGGCCCTGTGATCGGTTCAGGGGTGTACCCCGCCTCTTCCCCAATGGCAGCTGGGATAGACCCCACCCCCCACGACCCTGAAAGGCATAGGCAGTAAAGAAAATGGATGGATGGGTTTAAATTCATCCACACATCCAACACAGCTTTGTGTGGATGGCTGTTCATCATGAGACTGGGATCCACATTCAAGATTTCTCACTGCTAAACAGAGTTTTTTATTGCCACCATGATGGACTCATGTTAGGTTTTGGATGTATGTATGTGTATATATATGTATATGTGTATTTTATATATGTTTATATGTATCTTTGCATATGTGTGTGTCTATAAATCGAACAGTTTGTCTTTAGCCTGCTCTATTTTAAAGTGTCTTGAAATAATACTTGTCATGAATTGGCGCTATACAAATAAAGTTTGATCGATTGATGGGTTTAAATGAGAGCTCCTGGCAGATTTTGCATACTGTGTTGTTCAAATCACTAAATACGTTGATAAAATGTTGGTTCACCAGACATTACAGAGAACTATAGTCCCGCCCCTACTATGATTGCTGTCATTACTCATATTTAATTAGAAAACAGCACTTTGTCATGTTTTATTAATCCCCTCTCTCTGTCTCTGAAAACCACTCAGGCACCAGCCCGCACGCTCCTGGTAATATCCATGTTCTGCCCTCAACGACCTTTGCTAATGTGTCCTGGGAACCAGGTTATGATGGCGGCTTCGAGCAGACGTTCTCTGTGTGGTACGGTCCAGTGTGAGTGCTCTTTCTTCACTCCAGATCAATGACTACAGTCTGCCGAGGTGGAAACACGACATGGAGGTTATATCATCATAGTCTGACCCAAAGAGGAAGCGCAGATTGTTCTTTCTCCTGTACTTATTATTTATGAGCACGTGCTCAAATGACCGCTTTGAGTATGGTTCAGCAGACTGTAGAATAATGTCACACCGATTAAACTACAGAATTATGAGTCAAAGCTCTGTTATTACATTCACACGAGATAATTATATACTTATCTTCCCAAATTGTAGAGCCAGACACTTTAGAGCGTAGTAAACAAATTACCGGTGACTTGTGGTTTAACTGGCGGTGGTCATGTCTGAAAGGTCATAAATCTAACAGAAGAACTTGGCTGGATGAGTTCATAATGATTTTTATCTCATAAACTGTAATCATAAGCTGTTAAGAGATAATACAATTAAATGAATTTATAGTAACACTTTAATTTTCAAAGTTTAACACTGAAGTTAGAAGAGAATGTTCTCTTTTCAAAGTGATATCGATGTGCTGGTATTTTGCTTATGGCATGTTTTTGTTTCTATCAGTGCAAAAATTGAATGCTGGCATTTCTTTTGCTGGAAACACAGCTTTCATTTGAGGAAACCTTCAATTACAGGGCTTATTTAAGATGACATTTTCATATCCTCAATAGCTGCAGTGGAAAACTTAGGGTAGAATATTTCATTTTTGGCATTAAAAATCTTTCTTATAGTTGTTTTTACTTTGAGTTCTTCTGTTAACAGAATATTTTGCCTCTGTGTGCATGTACTGACACTGATGGCTGACATTAGTGAGCATCATTATGCCTAATTATTAATGTTAAGTGATGATAGCACAGTGTGCTGACTTATGCTGCAGCACAACACTGGAACAAGCTTACAAGCCTCCGTTTTTTCTCTTTATTGGGAAGAAAGGGTGTAATAGTTTGGAATCATTCCCATGATTACCCACTACCTCCAACATCATCTTCTCAATGTTTTGTTTTAGGGCCTCCTTGCTAATGAGTTCATTCCTTATTATATTTTAATGTTTGTTGACTCAGAGTTCCCACATGACCTGGAAAGCCTGGAAAACCTGGAAAATGATTGACCATTTTTCGAGTCCTGGAAAACAAAAGCTTGAATTGTCCTGGAAAATTATTCATCTTCCTTCTACGTTGTTAGTGAACAAAATGAAACATAGGAAATGAAGTAAAAATGTACTTGATAACTAATGGACAGTTAGCCATAAGATATGAGTAGATAAAATAATGTAAGTTAAGGATCTAAAATATAAAAACTCAAAACAATGGTGACAAAAAGAAATAATAAAAAATGGCAAAATAAAATTTAGGCTACTCAAACAGTAAATCAACAAAATATATTTATATAAAAGCAGAGTAAATAAAGATTTTTAAAAAACTAAGTATAAAAACAGTGAAAATGTCCCGAAAAATGATTTTCAGAAAAGAGTGGCAGCCTGATAACTTTATACACATTATAACGTTATTGATTTTGTTCTGTTCGTGTTGCATATTAACCTCGCGGTGCTGCTGGATCAGCCTGATTCAATGTCTTGCCAAGCTCCAATCTACAACGATTGTTAGCAGCCCAAAGTGGGACAGAGATTGGCATAGATGCTAACAGCTTCAGTAGCCATTTTATCAGATCTGGACCACATTTCTTTAAAGGTGCAGTGTGTAGAAATTGGCATTTTAGCGACATCTAGCATTCAGATTTTGGAATGAGCCCTAAGTGACGAGAGCCGGTGAAGATCAAAAAGGATCGGGAACAGGGCATCATTTACAACAGTTACAAACACCGTGCCGCCTTCCTCTCTTGTAATACCCGCTCTCTCTCTTCTTCTTCTTCTTCACATGCCATCCAGGTAGATTTCAGGCTCAGACTCGTATTCAAAAATTGTGTTTCGCTCTTTTTGTCTCCAGAACCCACCAGTAGACAACATGGCGGATCGTTATGTCAGCCTTCACAAAGGGGAGACCCACGGTACATAAATATAAAAAGCTTTTTCTGACTTAATAAAAAGAAAACAGAAGTTTTATGAGGATGATAGTACACCTATTTCAACGGACTTTACATAAAAATAGAAGCATTATATCCTATATTCACCGTTACTGTTCAGTGAAATGCTGCCAACTTCTACACACTACACCTTTAAACACAAATATCAACATGACAAACTTCGCCACAGGAAGGACATTTTGCTCCACTTCTTGCCAAGAGTTTGTTATAGACTGTGAGCCATTGTGTAGTAGAGCCCGCCTACTACATGATCTAATCAGCCTGTAATGAATATGATTGACGGGACGATCATCCAATCACCTGCTGAATATTCTATAGAAGGTTCTGCCTATTCCCAAACACTTTCTATGAGCCCCTTCCCTGATTGCAGAGTGAAATATTTTGATCAGTCCGTCCGGTGAAGTCACCCTGCTGTCTTTTAGCCTGGGTGGATAATCAAGGGTGTAAACATCGTCACAGTATGTGCGCCAAACTACACTACATTACACTAATGTCCTTGGCCAAGAGGGGGTTGTCATTTGAGCATTTGTTGGCTTCTTTGTAGTTAAGGTCTTCTTTGTTGTAGAAGTCGTTGTTGGCTCTTGGTAGTTGGCTTCTTGCTCGGACCTGCCCACTCTCGTGGCTCTAATGGATTCCCCACGATGACTTCATAAACATGTTACCCTGTCTTTTTATACTTTACAAGATGTATAAATGAACACTTTAATTACCATTAAAAAAATCTAGCAATAAAACAAACCAAAAAAACTCTTACTTTGACCCTGATTGGCTGGAAGTTGGCTGGAAGTTGGCTGGTAACAGGCTGTAATTCAGCTGGCCTTTGGCTGGGAGTGGCTGCATCTGTAGCAGCTCCACCCTGGTAACATGAAGAGTGCAGAGTTTTTGTGATTTCCAGAAGCTCAGATTAGTTTTAATGATGTTCATCATGGGAAATGTAGATTTTATGTTGATATACATTTTTAAAAATATTAAATAAGATGTTGGAGACATCAAGTTGCATTGAAAATGTAGCATTAATTAACCTGAAGCATCTGTGTGGTTTTGTTTGTATCTGAAGTGGCTCACTTTTACTAAAAAATGAACTAACCTGGAGCTTCTGAGAGGAGAAAATGGATTTTTTCTTGTGTGTATTCTCAGGAAGGCTGAACTAATGTCCTGGTGCAGATTATGGCAGAAGCATGTCACCTGTCCCATAGATTTTTGACAGGTTATGGGATGGTCAGAGCTCCAGATTGCATGATTAGCGAGAATATTATTTGAATAGTACTTCAGTAGTTTAGATCAGATGAGACTAATTCTAAAGGAAACAAAAATAAAGAAGATATAGTCATAAAAAGTCAAAAAATTAAATGCATATGAGAGAGTTAGGTATTTCCAAACAATAACAGGATATCATGAATAATTAAATAAACACATAATGGTCATAAAATCTTCAAATTAATAGCAGCACTAAAGGGAAGGAGTCAAGCTTCAGTTTAACAATATCAGCATTTTAAGCTGCTCCGTTCGACTGTTTCAATCACTTCAGGGCATAAAAACTAAAAACGTGCCTCCCTGTAAGTTTTAATCCAAACCTCTGGAGCAAATAAAGCAGCTTTTAATGCATGAACATTAAATTTACTTCAGAATCGCAGCATCCATGCATAATACTCTCACATTTTCAGAGTACATTTAGGAGATAGTCATATGCCGTCTGTAATGTTCCTCTTATTTCCGTCCTCAGGTCAAAGAGAACAGACTTTGGTCCTCATGACTGGCACTCGATGCCGGTTTCTGGTGCTCAGACCTGGTTGGTGGTGCCAGGGCTGGAGCCTGGGACAGAGTACCAGTTCAGTGTGTTGGCACAGAACAAACTGGGCACGGGCCCATTCAGCGAAGTTGTGACAGTCAACACTGCAGGTGGGTTCTTAATCAAAGGTTTCCCCATCCATGTTTAATGCGGCTCGACTTCAGAATCAACCCACTGAGCTGCTCTGAGATGCTATTTATAATTTCTCAGCATCATGGCACACTGTATGAAACATGCTGCCCTCTAGTGATGCTTGGATTCATGTATTTGTCAGGATATTTACACAAGAGTTGCTGCTTTTTTGTATTGATTTAAGGTTAAGTATCTTCAAGGTTTCTCTAAAACCTTGCTCTCCTGCAAAAATCCAAGACATAAAAACGTTGATATTCTCACACAGCCGTCTTTAATGACATTTTTTTAAAGCTATAATGGAGGTTGGACGGTCGAGTGATGATCAATGATGCTGTTTTACCCACGATTTTGCCTCTCAGGCTCATGATCGATATTTAAAACTGTCCTACTTCTTTCCTTTCGGTCTGTGTTTTGTTGGTTTAGACCTGTCAGTGTTGAAGTATCAGGTAAACCAAAAGCAGAGAAAACTTTCATTGCCTGATTTCTTTTTATTGACTTTGACTCATTTCATAATTTTAGGGAAAACTGTTTATTTTTCTGAAAGGACAGCAGTTTCTAATAAAGCAGTGAGCACAGATTTCCTCTTTAATTTAGTAAACAGAGATATGTAAACTGCATTAGTTAAACAATCTGAATGAGATCAATTTAATGATTTGGATTGATTACGTACACTACAATGACTAGATATTAAATATTCAAACTGCTAAACTTCATTGTTTTTTTTGCAAATATTCATTCATTTTGACTCTGGTTCCTGCAACATCTTCCAAAAAGCTGGGACAGGAACATATTTACCTCTATGTTACATCACCTTTCCCATTTGACAACACTCAATAAGTGTCTGTGATTTAAGACTCTAATTGTTGAAGCTTTGTAGCTGAAATTCTTTCTCATTCTTGCTTGATGTACGACTTAAGTTGCTCAACAGTCTGGCGTCTCCGTTGTTGTATTTTGCTCTTCCCACATATTTCCCATGTAAGTGGGAGACAGGTGTGGACTGCAGCAGGTCAGTCTGGTACCTGCACTCTTTACCTCTGAAGCCACGCTGTTGTAACACATGCAGAATGTGTCTTGGCATTGTCTTGCTGACAAAGACGTTTCTCAGATGGCAGCATATGTTGCTCCAAAACCTGTATGTGGCTTTCAGCATTAATGTTTCCTTCACTAATGTGCAAGTTGCCCATGCCATGGGCACTAACACCCCCAAACATCATCACAGGTGCTGGCTTTTTAACTTTGCCCTGATAACAGTTCAGACGGTCCCTTTCCTCTTTAGCTCATGCTTCAGGCTGTCAAAATAAGACCCATCATGTCTTGATTCCCTCCTGAAGCCTTTTTGCCAAGTGTTGCTGCTCTCACTCTTTATCAAATTAAGGCAAAAACGCCCCAAAAATATACTTAAAAAGAAAAAAAAAGGCCATAATATCCTAATTTTTGGCATTTCATACAGAATTGAAATCTGTGCCATCATTCCCCCCATATCTGATTCCTAGGTTTGGAGTATTGGTATTGAGGAAACAACACCTCTGTTCTCCAATGTCCTTTAATTCAGTGTTTCTCAACTGGTCTGGCTTCAGGACCCACCATCACCCCTTTATGTAGAGCAAATCGAGGAAAATTTTCAACTTCTCAAATGTATTAAATAAAAAATGCTGCACTTGATATCTGAGTTGGAACAGAATATCACAGTAACACAAATAAAGTTTAATTAGAAACCACAATGACCTGCATGTGGCGATGCCAGAGTGGGAAATATTCCCTTTTACACTCAATTAGTGCATCTGAGGGACACAAGACTTCAAGACTATAAATCTAACTGTAGCTGTGATAACCCTGCATTAGTGGATACATAATGAACAGCCCTGTATTAATAATATTAAATTAGTAGCACTAAATAAGCCGAGGCTGCCGCAACACAACACACTTCAGTAACTTCAGCCTTTTTCTAACGGTCAACACAGCGTTCATGCCCAAAATGAAATAAAAAAGTCCTGCTACTGAGAAGTTGTTTCAAAAATATCTTAAAACATGTAGCTTTAGCTCAGTATCTGCTTATTGAACATTTAACAAACACCTTTCTTTTAAAACAGGTGTTAATTAGCATTAAATTAGCACCACCTATTGATAAAGAGTGTGAATAGAAGGCAGTCCAATGCAAAATAAAAGCACAGGATTTTTTCTAACACTTTTTGCCCGGACAAAGGCTCGAAGCCCACTTTTGGGTCATGACCCACCAGTTGGGAATCACTGCTTTAATTGACCAATTATATTTACAAAGTTTCCCTTTAATCCTTTATCTAATCCTTGATATAATGGTTATTCTGCAAAATCACTGCAAAGCTTTTTTAATTCCCCAACATGTGATAAAAATAAACGGTAGTAGATCAATTCAGACCCATAAAGCGTCTGCCTGTTAGGGTGAGTATTACTTTACGGTCCAGAGACCAACTTTTAAGTATCACCTTTCACATGCACGAACCACAAGGCTTAATTCATCCACCTACAGAGCGATGTGGGATTTAAAGTGCTGCAGGCCTCCTCGTATAAGCCTATTTGTTCACTCTGAGGGATTTTAAAGAAGAAACGCCCAAATATGAACATCAAGGACAACAAATCATTTTAATGAAGTCACCGTATGACTAAGCAAACCAGCTTTTCTCCACATTATCATCTGCAGAATGTGCCTGAGATTCAGTCTTTATGAACACAAAGTGATTAATGAACATATATGAGTTAACGCTGAGCGCTGCAGTAGATGATCCTCAGGGCAAATGTTTAGAGTTGACATAGCACAGGTGTTACTAATGACATTACTGATGGCACTGGTCCATATAGGTGTGCCAATAAACCATCCAGCACAGAGCCACAGCCTGTAATTATGTCATTAGTTCCACCCATGTTTGACGAGCTGGCAGTGTTTGCCATGAGAAAAAGACATATCAGTGAAGCTGCTGTTCACAAACTCTGTCATGGCGAGTGTGTTTGATGTAAAGCAGATTTACATATCTGAGATTCTTGTGTTTTAATCCAGCTCATGCCTCAAGGGCACGCCGCCAACATTCCCAAGTCTGTGTGCAGCGGCCTGAACGGAAACTGAATTAAAGGTGTATGATATTTAAAATCAGTGGCTCAGCAGAAAAAAGGCATGAGGTGAGGGAAGGGCATGGATGGATTTTTGAGCATGTAAAGGGAGGGACAGAGACGTGAAGGTGTTCAATAAGAGCGCGGACAGATCACCGTTGTCCTGTGTGTGTGCTGAGTTAACCAACCTAGTGTTAGGACTCGTGTGCATTCATCTAATTTAATTTTTATTCTAAGTATTTTAAATACATTTTTAAAGAACGTGAGAACATAGAGTACAATGGGAGATACTAAAAGTGTACATACGAGCATCAAGGAGAAGACAAAGGCAAAAATTAAATTAAATTCATCTGCACATACGTATACACATTCATGAATGTGTATATACACATACAAACATATTTAAGATAATATAAGATAGTCCTTTATTGGTCCCCAGAAGGGAAATTTAGGTTGAAGCAGTATAGGTGTAAGTACAAGATTAAGTAGCGTGCATTAAAGGTCAATAAAATAAAATAACATATAATATAATAGTTGTAGATTACTGTAATAAACTGTACAAATAGTGAATAGACAAAATAGAGTAAGTAGAACTAATTACAATTATTGAAATAAAATAAAGTGTCATTCAGGAAAAACTGAGGCATTCTGTGCAGTACATGGAGGTAAAAGATAATACAGTGTCACATAGTCCATGATTGGTCTCTTCCTCAAAATCCATCTGCAGAGGCTTTAAATACTGAACCCACTTAGTCCAGAGTTTAAAAAAAAAGTTTTAGTCTGAGGAAAAGGGTGATCCTCTCCATAACATAGATATCATTTAAAATATCAATCCACTCCTGAATTGTGGGGGTCCAAGAAGCAACTAGTGTCCAGTGAAGGCTTTTTTACAAGCAGAGATCAAAATGCCAAACAAATATCTGTCTACGCCTCTTGTTTGGAGTTCAATAATTCCAAGAAATAATGTGTTAAGTTGTAGAGGCAGATGCATTTATTTAAACTAAACAAACGTAACCACACATGTACTTTCACACACCATCTATATTTGGAAAGATGTTGGAATTAAAGCTCCTTCTTTAAGATTTTACTTACTTGGAGTTCAGAAAGAGCTGCTCAAATATTAACACATGAAGTCATAGTGATAAAAGTCATGGTTATTACAGCTGCCAGAGTGATCCCCATGTGATGGAAAAGTCCTTCAATACCTGATATTAAAACATGGACGGAATTTATGTTAGAAATAATATCATATGAACAGATGTTGGCCAGAATTGCTGATGAATATGATGATTTCAAGAAGTAATGGGACTGTTTTTCTTTTTCTTAGCAGGATTGGATCACAGTAGACGGATTAGCTGAGGCTGTCAAATGTTAGTTTGTTTACTAAACTCTGATCTGTTAGATGTTTCAATCTAACTCAGGCTCTTAGAATTTTTTATTTTTATCTTGATGTATATTTTTCTTTTGTCTGATCATTGTTATTATTGTAATAATTTTCCTCTTGCTTCACAGCTCTGTAAGGACTTAATAATTTAGGGAAATATACATTTTTCTATGTTTTGGCCCTTTTCTATGCTCATGGCTTTTTACAAATCCAAATTAAAAATATATTTAAATAATAAAAACATATGACGATGATTTGCAAATCCTTTTCGACCTTTATTCAGTGGAATACATTGAATAAATTGGAATACATTGCCTGCAACATGGTCCAAAAAGCTGGGACAAAATTTCTGGGAAAGTTGATGAATGCTCAAAGAACACCTGTTTGGGACATTCAGCAGGTGAACAGGTTAACTGGTAACAGGTGGGTGTCATGATTGGATGAAAAGCAAGGAACGGCCGAGGTTCACCACTTTATTAACACAGTTTAGACCGTTATGTTTTATAGTCTGACCTTGAAAATAACAGATATTTAGAAACAACCTGTCCCTGCTGCACTTGCTCTATTTAACCTTGATTCTGCTGCACAGTGCCAGCGAAAAACCTGCCATCATTTAACAAAGGCTAAATGAGGCTTGCAAATTTCTGACCCAGTTCACACAGTCACACAGCAGACAGCTTTAGTGGCCGACTGTATTTTCTGTAAATACAGTCTCTGCTCTGTGCTGTAAAATCACACAGCTTCATCTGAAGAAAGATCACATTATCTCCTGATTGATGCATGCTGCCAATGGACGTCCCACACTCTCGGTTTTGTGCTGTGAGATTTGATTTGGTTATGTTAAGTTTAAATTTCTGGGATAAAAAATGGTGAAGGCTGGTCCTTCTAGTCCTCCAGATTGTCTCATATTTGTTCAGTTGATATATGGTTTAACATGTGAACATAACAGCATTTAAAGATTTACAAAACATTTACCCATACTTCATCTATCACAAGCAACATATCAGATCTTTTAACCTTTTTTTTCAATTTATACCCCAAATTAGAACTTAATGATAGCAAAACATTAAAAAATTCAGTCAGGGTGACATTTTCTCTGGATCATTATCTCATTTACTAGAAAGTCTTCCAAGGGTTTGGGGATTTTTATATTTTACTTGATGTCCTGAATTTTGTGCATTTTTGGGTTGTAAATGTGATGTACTAGAATACTCCATTTATTACCACATCTTACACAATTTTGAGTTGTATTCATGCAGGTGGATCATAGTGGCAGATGAAGCTCTGTCTGTTTTTAATTCTGCGGCCAGGTTCTGCACCTGTGAAGGTTTCTATTCAGGGAACTGAAACACTCTGCTGTCCCAGGACACACAACACATTTCAGTCTTAGTGACTCAGAGCACCAGAGCACCCTGATAAGATGCTCAAAAGCTACCAAAGCTAGCCGAGTCCCTCAGGCCAAATTAAACCCTCTCATGAAATTCAGCTCAAGGAAGAGCACTTTTGGTCTTCTGGCCGGTCAGTCCACTCTGTGGTTATAGAATACTCGTGCTTTAAGACGACGTTTTTGACTGATTTAGCAGAAAAATGTTAAAGGGATACACCAACATTTGTTTTTCTTTTTGTGTCTTCCCTCTCTCCCGAGTCCATGACAAGCAGATAGACACCGTTCTTTTTGACTGAGCTGCAGTAACAAGGAAGAGACGGGGGAGCTTGCCCACTGCTAATTAGCTTAGCTTAAACACTGGGAGTTAATGAGAAGTGTTAGCCTACCTCTGCCTACAGTCATCAGATAAATTCTTCAGCAGCCCTACACAGTGCTGTGTGCTTGTTGTGACTCATTTTCTTTACCGTGGTATGTTACGTTATCTATTTTTAAGACTAAGATTAGCACTTTGTCATTTTTTAAAGAAATATTTATGAAACTAAACCACAGGGCGCATGTGCAAACCACTGCGGATGTGCTTGTAAGTTGGTCAGCAAAACTAAGCACGTCTGCACGTACGCATTACATAAAGTTCTTATCTTAGTCTTAAAATAGATAATGTAACGTAACACAGTAAATAAACTCAGTCGCAACAAGCACACAGGACCATTAAGAGTTTATGGTGGTGAGCTCTGCCCCAATGGAGTCTATCTGCTTACCATGGACTCAGGGGTGAGGAAAGACACGAAAACAAAAAATGTGGGCATAAACAGGAAAAACAAAGCCTGATTTTTTTCTCTTTTGTCCATCCTCTGTCTGCCCACTTTTTTTTCATCTTCCTGATGTGATGTCGTCAACTACCAACTGTCATAAATTTATCTATGTATCTATAAATCTATGATCTATTTATTGTCTTGTCATCTCCTTGTAATTTTACATGAAACGAATTGCCTTCTTCACCAGTACGTGTTGTAAATTACTTCAGCTGTTTCCAGTTTCCTTCCTTTTGTTGCTTTACTTTACAGGAGGCTCTGTGCGTTTTCCTTTGACTCTTTTGGTCTCTGTTTGACCTGAGTGTTGATTTTATTGTGCCCAGAGTTCTGCCTTTTTCTGCCTTTGTTCTGTCTGTTAAAGCACTTTGTAAACATCTGTTTTTAAAAGTGCTTTAAAAAATAAAGTTATATTTATTATTATTATTATTATTATTATTATTATAAATAAAGTTATTACTGATTGGGGCATCCCTAGTTAGCATGTTCTCTCATTGTATTTTTAGTTTTGTCACTGATTCTGCCAACGTCTTAAGGCTAACAACTCAGTAGTTTCAGACTAAACTGTCTCAGCAAATGATTATTCGTTTTCTATCTGCATTTATCTGACTGAGGTCTGAATCAGCCCCCTCTGGGCTAACTCCATCATGTCCAACGTTTGTGATCGACAGGCTCCCCTCTGGGTACCCCAGAACCACTGGTGCTTCTTACTCCACCACGGTGCCTCACAGCCAATCGCACACAGCACGGTGTCCTCCTCACATGGCTCCCCCCAGCAAACCACTCTTCACCCATAGACCGGTACATCATGGAGTTTCGACTCGGGGAGAGGTGGGAGGTCCTGGACGACCAGATCCCGTCCACTGAGACTGAGCTTATAGCGAGAGACCTCGTCCAGGTCAGTCACATGCTAAATTTAACAGCACGGGGCTGTGAGCCGGGAGAATTCTGGGATTCTGTTGAGTCAGATTACTGTTTAATTCTGTCTGTTCATGGTGCAGGACAGTGATATGGATATTTGTGTATTTCAGCCGAATTAATTTTTCTGTTTATTTGCTGATTTTAAGGCGTATATCTATTGTGTTAGGATGAATGGCATCAATATAAAAAGAATATTACAAGAAAGACATTATCAAACATTTTCTTCATTATAATTAAAATTACTGAACACTTACATACTTTAGATGGTTTAAAACAAAGATGGACAACTGTGGCTACCAACAGGTCCGTGTTAACCATCGCCATTGTGAAAAGACAGTCAAAAGAAAAGTGTTTATGCCTGTTTGCAGGAGTCCTGGTATGAGTTTCGGGTGATGGCGGTCATGGACGACCTGATCAGTGAGAGCAGCAACGTTGTGGGAGTGTCCAGTACAGGTCTGCTCTTTTTTTTTAAATAAAAATATCTCACAAACTCTGAAGATGCTTGACCCAGAGTTTCTCCCAGTGGTAATCTCTCTCTCTCTCTGTTTCTGGCTCCATCAGATCCTTTTCCTCCTGCTGAGTTGCCTGATGAGGGCTTGGCACGGCCTGTGGTCGCGGGTGTTGTGGCGACTATCTGTTTCCTGGCAGCAGCAGTGCTGTTCAGCACTCTGGCAGCGTGCTTTGTCAACAAGCAGCATCGCCGCAAACTCAAACGTAAACCAGGTTGGTCTTCTTTCTACCTGTTCTTCTGTATCTAACAACATGTCTGATGATAGACGGCTCACTGCAGGGGGATCTGTTTAACTCCTGTGCTGGTCCCTTTGTTTAAAGTAATGTCAGTTTTAATAAAAGGCAAAAGGAGAGGGTTAGGTCTTTCCTTTTGGTCAGATGTGATCTACTGTCACACAGTGCTGTCAAATTATATTCATATTGTAAATATTGTTAGTGTTAATAGAGTAAATTCTTTGGCCTTGTTCATAGTCTAACATTACTTATTTTATGTATTTTTTCCTTCATAAGGAAGTTGATATAGCTTAAAGATTCTGCATGTTGCAACCTGCTTTCTTAATTTCTTTACTTAATTTTTATGCTCTTATCTATTTTAATGTCTTTATTTGATATTCCTACTGCGACATTTTGTATACGAGCAACTGAAACAACCGAATTTCCCCTTGGGGATGAATAAAGTATTTTTGATTCTGATTCTAATTCACAAAAAAAAATTGACACCAATATGGCCGCAGAGTAACAAGTTGGAACACACTGTTGTTGCCTTGAAAAAGGGCTCTTAAAGTGGTTAGTGGGTCAATCAGAAGGCAAACAAAGGCTCTTTGTGTGATATCTTTATGAAGAACTTTAAGACATATATTACCACAAGTTGCTCCAAAATATTTGACCATAAAAATAATCTAAAAAAAATTTAAATCAATGCAAACCAACAAAATAAAACAACTACCAAGGGATTTTCCAACAGGCAAAGAAAATGAGTGTTTCCTGGATTCAAAGAAGAGCTTGTTTGAGCTGCTCTTTGGGATGGGTTTCACATAATCCTGTATTCATCCAGAAAAGACTCCAAGGCATTTTTATAAACTGTTTAAATGCTTTTATTTTCATGGCACGGTCAAGGCTCGATGCTGTAACATGTCGAAGTTTGTTTTTAAGGTCTACACACTGCAAAAACTCAGATCTAGGCAAGTGTGTTTGTCTATTTTCAAGTCAGAAATATCTAAAAGACTTATCCTATCCACTCAGTAAATCCAGAAAAGTATCTTACTTTAAAGAATTAAAGGCAAAAATAAGGCACTGAACTGCTTGTAATGATAAGAAAAAATCTGTAAGGGGAACAAGGAAAGGTTGACTCAGTGAGGGTTGTAAATTCAACTTTAATATCTGCTCTGGAGAGAAAATTTCTTTTTAAGACAGTCTTCAAGTTCGATTTATCTTGTCTTATTGGCAGATTATTTTACTAATAACACACACTTGTAATATTACTTATTCTTAATTTTAATATCATCAAATAAGATCTTAATCCAGACGTGTAGGGAAATTGTGTCTTAGAATAAGAATAGATTGGACAAATAGTCTCACCTAGATCTGAGTTTTTCCTGTGCATGACCATGCCCTGAAAATCAAGGCGTTTTAACTGTCTAAAGAGCGAGTCTGAGTCTTTCTTTCTAACATGAAATAGATATACACCGAGTTAAAAGATAGTTATTTTAAAAAAGAATTAGAAACTCAGTGACTACAAAAACACCCAAAATGGCAACAAACACTCATTTCTTGGAGCACATAATGCTTCAGGGGACTTTTCAGGGATAACAAAACAGCGTACTTATCATCCCTTCATGTGTTTGACTTCTTTTTGTGGTATTCACTTGAGAAAATGCTAAATTGAAGTGTTTTTGTCCTCTCAGATCCTCCCTTGTCGGTGACACACTTCAGGAAAAGCATTGAGTCACCGTAAGTAGATCTCACAACGAAGCCCCCGCAGTCTGCCAGAGGGAGGCTGCTGCTGCTGTGCATGTTCTGATGCACCTTTTACATATTTACACTTCCTGAGCATGGCTTTAAAGGGGTATATCTATGAATAATTAACAATAAAAGTTCAGCTGTTTGAAACTACTGGGAGGAATTGGTAATGCACATATTCACAGAAAGCTCCCTCGTGCATATAGAAGAGATTTGATGTGATCATAAAGAAGACATCCTTGGTGACGGACGCCGAACATGCCATCAGACATAATCAGGCTCCATCCAAGGTGTTCAGGACCGTGAGCAGCAGCAGCCCCTGGCGGATCGAGGGCAAATAAAGCAAAGTTCAAAGAAGCCGAGTCAGCATTTTAAGCACATTACCCGGAGTGCCCAAGCTGCAGTATGTGTATTGATTTTTGATCCATCTGTACTCTTTAACCTCAAACGCTGTGTGCTTTCTGCATGGTTCTCAATGTTAAAAAGTGCTGTTTTTATTTAGCTGCACATTAAATGTACAGTATCTGCTACATGTGTGTATTTGTCTGTCCGTGTGTAACTCTTGTGAACATGTATGACTGCATTACAACCATTGTAGACTGTGATATGTGTTATTCTTACATATTCAGGCAAGGCAGCTGTGATTATTTCTTAGTGGTGTGAAAAGGTCCCTGCAGTTCAGGAAGTTTCAGTCTTAGCTCTTCCTGTTAGCAGCGTAGTCAAAGATGAACCAGGCCCATGTTATTTGTCTCCCATCGCAGGCCTCCTCTCACCCCCTTGCCAGGGGTAGAGCCCTGCTGGGACGAGCCTGCCAGGAGCAGTTTCTTGCCCCCGCCCGCCAGCCCCCTGTGAGTGCCTGCCTGCACCCAAATACAGAGTGTGCTGTACTGCACTGGCTTGGCTGCATGGTTAATGCATTGCATAGAAATGATCAACCAATGACTACTCTTTGTTTTAGTGAAGCCTATTTGCATGCACAGACCCTCACGCACCACGCAGGGATGGACGTGCATGCACTGTTCAGCCTTTCTGATGTATGTGACCCGAAGCATTCAGGGACTGAGTAGAAGTCGACTATGCTGCTCCTGGTGTGGGCAAATGAGGCCTGGTTAGATGTCATCTGCTTTCCTCACATCACCATTTGGTGCAGCATATGGGAGTTAGTCTTACGTCTGCTCGAGAGGGTGAAGACTCAATAGATCTGTGATCCTGTTGTCATGGTTGCGTCATTGGTTCTTCTCTCATCCCGTCTGGCTTGGTTCATTAGCTGCTGTGCTATCTGGATGCTTTAGACTCCATAAACTGCTCATAATGTCCCTCATTATGGCTGCCTTGACACAGTGCTTTGGCTTTGTATGTTCTGATCTGTAGTTGCATCCATGCTTTTAATCGGCATCACCTTTTCCTTCTTTTTCCATTTTAACTTAGTGTTTCAAGAGTGTGATGTAAAATCATGACAGTGTCTTGTGTCTGCATTTGTAAAAGGTTATCTTCGGGGAAGATAAGTCCAGAGAGCTCCCCTCCATCTCGCCCCCGCTCTCTTTCTTCAGATGGCTCTCACGGTCCAGGCCTGTACGTCAGGAAGCTGCCCAGCCCCCTGAGAGAGAAAGACAAAGAGCTCTCCTTCTACAAGAAAACCAAGCGTGCCATAGCCAGCAAGAAATACAGTGTGTCCAAGCACGAGGCCGAGGTCACCACGCCCATCGAGCTGATAAGCCGCGGCCCCGACGGCCGCTTCGTCATGGAGACGAGCCCGCCGCCCCGTCGCATCCAGGGCTTCCCCTTCGCAGAGGAGTCTGACATGTACCCCGAGTTTCGGCAGTCTGACGAGGAGAATGATTTTGACCCCGGGCCTCTGCCGCCCATCATGCCCACGCTGCGGCCCCAGCTCTCCCCAACGTCCTCCAGCCTGGAGTCAACGCAGCCCCCCACCTACAGCCCCCGCCTACACAGGCCTATGGAAGGTATGAGCTTTGCAGAGGGCAGTGCACTTCACGCCTCAGGGCAGGCCCCCGCCTCCCGCTACAGGGGCTTTCCCTCGGGCCCATTCTATGGGTATCTAGGCAGCCGGGGTGAATCAGGGATCCCGCCTCCGTTCTACATGCCTGACATCAGCCCGCGTAGCTCCGCTCTGTCCTCCCCTCCAGGCACCGCCGAGGGGCCCTTTGGTTACCCGTCCATCCCCGAGGAGAGCGGAGAGATGGAGCACCATCAGTACACTGCCTCGGGCCATTCTCTGTCTCACACGCACAGCCCTCCTCCTCGCTCTCCTGAAAGCTGGCAGCCTCATGAGTTACCCTTCCTGGGCTTAGAGGGTCCACGGTTCATATACCCGCCTCACCATCCCCTACATCACCCACAGGACCTCCCCGACCCACCCCCGTACCCCCCTCACACTCTGCCCCCCAGTCGCCTGCACTTCTCTTCCCTAAAGGATTCAACCAGCCCTGGACTCCTGCAGCTGGAGGTCCCGGTGGCTCCCCCCGGCAGAGACAGGCCCCTGGGGCCCCCGGTTAGGCGTTTAGCTATGCAACAGGCCCAGAGTCTCGGCCAGCTCAGACACACGGCCCACGGTGTGGGTGTACCAGTGTTGCCTTACCCTGACCCGGCAGCCCGCGCAGGGAGCCCAAGCACAGCCCCAAGTAGTAGCCCTCAGTCCTGGCTCAGCCCGAGGGCGGGGCGCCGGGCAGACCCCAGCCTCCCCCCGTTAGTACTCCAGCCCTCCCGCCTCTCCCCGCTCTCCCAAAGCCCCCTGAGCACCCAGCCGGGCTCCCCAGACATTCTGGTTCGGCCCCCCCCGCGGCCCAGCATCCTCCGCACCTCCCGGTCTCTGGAGATGCCGGAGATCACCCTCCAGCCCTCGGCCACTGTCAGTTTCTCCCGGAGGTCCTCCCTGACCACCTCCCCCACTCAGGGTCAGGGTGCCAGGCAACCAAGCCCCAGTTACCAGGCCCACATGTCGTATGCCTCCACTGCAGCCAGTTACCCCTCCCAGTCCCCCTCTCCCCCTCCAGAGGGCAGGGACGTGTTCGGGCAGAGGCCGTCCCAGAGAAGGACAGAGGAGGAGATGCTGCCCTCAGAGCCCTCTCAGCTCCAGATATCAGCCTCAGGGTAGGTGATCCACTCCAGTAGAGAATAGTCACATATTTCTATTTAGAGGGGAGTCTGTCTCCTCGTCTGCTCCTCAGTATTTATCCACAGTTTGATTTTGATGTCTCCATTTAGACAATATTACCGAGCATATTGTACTTTAATATGCAGAGGGCATGTAATAGCATTTAGCACACATTGTATATATTTATAAACATTACAGCTACCTAAGGCATGTGAGTCTCACTTTTATACTGTTTTATTGTCTTTTTTATCTGATAACTTATTTAATCGTGCATCCCATGATACAAATTTAAGGTAGTTATAAAGGAAATAACCACTACAGGAACATAAACGTTAAAAATTAAGCTGAAAATAACACACTCAATAATATTACTGTTCGTAAGCAGTGCTGTTTCTTAGTGTTAGGATATGAATGTGAAGTGATCAGATTAGAATGTTATTATATTTAAGTAAAACTATTAAAATTACGTTAATTAGGAAGAATATCTGACGAATATTTGCAGTCAAAGATGGTGCCTTTACCATAAATCAGTAATAAAGCTATTGTAAGAAGTTTTTTTTATCAAACATAACAAAATAAAAGAATAGGGGGTTAGGAACCTCTAAAACACAATGAAACACTTTTGGGTTGCCAGGTTGTCAAATATCCCCCTTCATGTCACAGATAAATTCATAGTCATAAACAGGGATAACAAACTAATAGTTGTTTTTGTATAAGTAAATATAAAAAAGTCAAGGGACAGGAGTTTATTTTTGTTCAGTTTCTCACTAGTCATTAACATAGTAAAGTCATCTGCACAGAGTTTTTATCACTCTGATAATTGATTTATTGTACAGTTAGCATTAAACTGCTTATTATGACAGTTTAGAGTGCATGGTTTGTAGCCCTTTTCAAAAAATAAAAGAAAAAAACCTCCAGGTATCGTCCACAACAGAGCGGTGCAACAATGAGTCCAACAGAAGTGAGATAGCATTTAGCGCTTCATGGTTCTCAAGGTCGAAAATATACTTGATTTTAGAAACCCCTTTTTGAATAAATACCTAAAATGAGGAAAATACATGCATAAAAGATTTTAAAATGTAACCTGAAATAATAAAACGCCCTGCTTTTGAATTTTTAAAAAGGTTAATGTGTGTTTAAAAGGACAACAAAATGGTCAGGGACACTCATGTAAGCATTTCTAATTGTTTGTAGTCGACTAAAATATGATAATATCGAACTTTTGTGTGAAATGCAGTCACCTTTATTTAGGCTACCTGGCAGAGCATCTCAGTTACAATACCAGAACTGACAACAAACAGTGAACCTGCTCTACATGAATATATCAATTCATAAAGAGAGGAGCTCTGATTGGATCGCTCCACAACTTATCCCACCACCACAAAGCTAAGGCAGCTGTGATTGGATGTCCCTCTTAACTCATCCAACCTTTCCACACAACCAAAGTAGCTGTGATTGGATATATTCCTAACTTGTCCCTACTTTCTACATGACCAAATTAGGTCTTACTGGATTAAGTCTCTGTCAAACATTTTAGTCTAGTTTTTATTTGTTGATGAAAATGTCAGTTAATGTAGTTTTAGTTTTTGTCCATGTGCACTTATCTTTATTAGTTACTGTCTAGTTTTTATCAGTGGAAAAAAGGTTGTTGGCAAAAACTATGACAAAGAGAATTAGTCAACCAAATTAACACTGGTTGATTGAGAGGAAATTCTCAAACAAGAGGTTACAACAAACCACGTTGTAGTTTCAATTATGGATTTTTGCTCTCAGATTACATTCAAGCTTAAAAAGTCTTTAAAGTAGGTTTGTTTGTCAAGATTATCACCACAGAGTTTATTATCAACAATAATCCATGACCACAGTGAATAATCCCGTTGGCTTTAGTCGAGAGAACCAGAGCAGACTTTACTTCTGTGTTAGCCTACAAAGACACATCATCCTCGCCCCGCTCTACAGACTCCACAGGATCTGCTGGCCTTCACATATTTACCCCTGAACCCAAATGAACAAATGAACAGGCCTGACTCGGTGTTTAGACGGGGGTCTCATCCACAGCAGGCCCCGAGTAGAATTTTTTGGCTGATATGAAGACTTTTAACCATGGCAGGTCAACACCAAAATAATCAGAACACCAAAACATTAAAATGCTAAAGTTTGTGCTATTTACTGCTGCAACCTGTCAAATCAGGGGAACAAGAAGAGACAATTTTGAGTCTGTAGAGTACGGACACTTTCAGTAAAAAGTTTAGTCATCAGAAAGGTCATGACCTCTGTCTAAAGCGTGAAGGAGCTGAGTCAGACTTTGCTTGTGTATGAAGTGACCACTCTAGGAAAGACAAGGCTTTAATAATTGCGTTTAACCTTACATATCTGACTAAAATACACAAACGAATACAGATCAGAGTGAAAATACTTATGAGGTTGTTGACCTTTGACCCCCAAGACTCTTGTGCACCTTCATTTGGCTAACCATGTAGGAGTCTGATGGCCAAAGTACTAAGCTGCTCTAGAGCAGAGAGAATCAGTAAAGCAGTGGGAATATCGACTTTCTCTGGGGCAGGGATGGGCAACTGGTGGCTCTGGAGCCACGTATGGCCCTCCACATCACTCAGTGTGGCCCCCAAGTCACTTCCAATTATATTTGAAAAAGTAACTATGAAGGGAAAAGCTGTAGTAATCTAAAAGTTTACACATTAATCGTGACACTCAAATCATCAGAATATGCTAAATTAAACTTTTCCAGGTTTCAATAATTTCCCAACAATAAAGGACAATCATTTAATTAGGTTTTGAATACTTTTAGCAGTTAATCTTTAAATATAATTGGCTAGGATAGTTTATGTAACACAATTTTATGAAGAATTTATGCACACATTTTAAGAAATGAAGCACAGCTGAATAATATTCAATAAAAGGTAAATAATTTCATCATTGCACTAATGAAGGATCTTAATCAGGTTTTATTCCTATGTTTAGCGTGTTTAAGATAAAAACTAGCTTGTTAATATTGATATGATATGTCCTAAAAAACAAAATATTCTCACTTTTGTTAAATTGAGTCGAGTGTTTCCTACAGGTTTGAAAATTTTGCCCAGATTGTCACCAAAGTTGCCCATCCCTGCTCTCAGGTAAAAGAATTACTTAATTAATTGTAGCGTATATACAGCAGTTCAAATGCTACCATATTTGTGTGAAACTATTCTCACTGTCTGCATCATATAGATCACAAGTTATACATAAATAATAATAATATGTCCATAAAGGTAACAGATAAAGTAATAGGTCATTTTATTTTCCTTATTTTAAGGGAAGTGATTCTCGGCTGGTTTTACCTCCAAACTGAGACAAAAAAGTACACTGTTGGATGTTTTCTAGTGATCTTAATAAATTAAAATAATCTTTGTTATCTTGAGATAATGAGAAAAAATAAAGCAAGATCTTGAGAGAACAGCCAACATTTACATTTTATTAAAGGGAAAATTAACATATGCATGTATGTGCTCAGAGCTTCTTTATTTTAAGAATTTTTTCCATCTTTTTTCCTTAAAGCAGACGTTTGCGACCCACTGAAAAAGCTACCACTGTTTAATGTGCTCCACCACACAATAGTGAAAACTATAGTATAACCTGCTGGCTGAGGAGAGGAGCAGGCCTCATCCTGGCAACCCAAAAGTGTTGATCGTAGTTAATCCAAATGTTTTACAGCACTTCGAGGGATCTTTTTAACGTTAAGGCCGTGTCCACCTGTAGGCGAGTACAACAGATTTCACAAACAACTTTGTCCACATGGAATTGCATAAATAAACTGTTTAATACATGCAACTTTTATTTTCCAGTTTCCTCTGCAAAGACAATTTCAGTTTCAAATATTTTCAATCAACTCGGAGTCGGAAGGGTGTTATGGTTTAACTTGTGACCATGTTAACTGATGTCTGATGTTCTTTATGAATTTCTATTCATTAAGATTTCAATTCGAGACATAACTGATGAACTAGATGTTACTACTTTAAGAAAGAATAAAAGCATTCATGAGTGCTCTTAACAGTTTTAATATCTGCTGTAACTTCAGCAGCCATACACACTCGCAGTCAAAGGTTTTAAGTTTACAAGGTCACTTGGTTTATTTTTTTTCCAACAATATCTTTATCGTTTTATAACATCCATACATGTTAACGTATGTACAGAAAAACTTCAAACATGCAATACAACAGTACTTATAAAACTGTAAGCCATGGAGCGCACAAACAAACGTATAATACACAATACCTGACCAAAAGTAAATGACAATCAATAAACAAGTGGATATATTTAAAAAAGAGAAAGGAAAGAAATCCACAAACATGTAAATAATAAAAAAAAATCAGGATTAGTAATTTGGAATAACTGACATATAAATGTAGGGATATCAACACCACTATTTGACACAATATTGTTTTCAATTAATAATAATAAAAACAGTAATGGAATAAAAATGAACACAGTATTAAAAAACTAATACATAAAAATGAAATACAAATAAAAACAATTAAAGGAGAGTAAAAAAGAAGGTAGTGAATGAAAAATAAAGGTTAAAGCCAAGATCTGTGATGCAAATAAAACAGTTTCAGATTATAATTTCATAATTTCTTGCAAAGATCAAAAATTAAACTAATTGTCATAGATTTTTATGGCGATATTTCTCTGTTTTTAAGTTATAATGTCAAATATTGTCATGCTTTTTCATGTTAATCAAAGTAATTGATAGATTAAAAAGCAAAGGACTGCATGTTGCCCATCCCTGACTTTGAGAGAGTTTCTGAAAATCTTCATCCTGGCAGGAGTTTCCTAAAATACAATTTTTTCTGACCTAAAATGCAGTCTGTGTTTGCAGGGAAAGAGCTGATTTTCAAAAATACCCGCCCACATGTGGACATGGCCTAACACTGAGTACCTTATGTAATATTTTATTAAAAAGTGTTCCTCTCATAGTCTAGTCTAAAATAAGCAACATATTGACTTATTAGAGAGGTTTTCTCATGACGATTGACTAACACAGGTGATCAAAGAGCACATGTTCATACACATACATGAAAACATAGCTGAGACTGATATAGTAACCCCCCCACACACACACACACACCTTTTCTCCTCTGCACACACTCCTGCGCCCCCTTACACCCACCTCACAACCCTAGACGCCACACTCACACACGGGCCAAAGCTAAAGCCATGAAGCAGAGACTCGCTCCTGCACCATCACTGGCCTTTAAGGGAAGGTAGCTTATAGGGCTGCTGCTGCTTTATAGAGGGTAAGGGTCTTACGTGATTTGTTTTTGATTGATCTCAGCTATCTGGGCAGCGTTGTGACCCGGTCCCCTTCGCCGCAATAGGTAAGGGTCGGACCCATGTCTGAGAGGGGAGGGGTCAGCAGGGGGAGGGCTCTAATCACTCTCTCCTTTAAAGGGGAATCGCTTTGGGTTGTGCCTCTGTGCTGGATTCAAGTGAAGTACGACTAATGGTAATCATGACTGCAGGACACATTTGTCAATACACTTTTCACGGCACAGTAAGCCTGCTGTGGCGTAGGCTGCAGTAATTAGGCTGGTGAGCAAGCAGGAGGAGTGGTTTTGGACTGTGGAGAAGCATTTTTGTCTTTGGATTGTTTGAATACAGACATGTTTCCCTGCACCAAAAGCAAAAAAACACAAAATAATAATCACAAAAAAGCCTTGAATCAATAGAGGACGCACATGAATGATAGACTGGAGTATTCCCCTTTAAAGTTTTGTTCCATGTGCAAAATGCCATGCATGCAATCTCTAAACTTCTCTCTACGACCAAACAAATAACAACAATTCTCAAACTAAATTCTCTGTCACATTTGTTGTCCTAAGTGCTTTCGTTTCTCTGTCATGTGACTGTTTTCTTAATGGCCATTTCCTCTTCCTGTCATGTGACTTGTTCTTTAACGGCCATTTCCTCTTCCTGCCATCTCCTCCCGTCAGCATGGTGAAGCCTCTGTACGCAGTGTTCATGTTGATGAAAGTGTGCTGTACAGTGTTCATGTTTATGGAAATGTGCGATATTTTAACCCCGCTGTGGCCTCTGATGATGGGAAATGTTGTTCAGGATTTCTCACCTTTGTCTCCCCCCCTCTGCTAACGCCTCTCGATCTCTCTCTCCACAGTGACAAGTCATGGACAGCGTCTCTAAAGTTTTGTCCCTCTATGCCTTTTCAAACATTACACCACAACCTGACTTAATGAAGCATTAAGTCGGGTTCTTACGCTGTTTGTATTTTGTTCTTTGAGAGGTGCTAAGCCAGAAATCAACCTCACCAGCCTGAACGTTAATGTTTAGAGTTTGTGAGGAAATCTGGATTTAATTGAACTTAAATTCTCTAGGGCTGTCACTTTTTCCAAAAATCTAATTTGTATGGTTTTCGAGCAATTAGGCTAATATTTGGAGATATTTGTACCCCCCTCGCACCATTATCACTATTTTACAATCTTATCAGGCCACTAGAACAGCTGCAAAGCAAACAGAATTGTCAGTTGTCCATAAATTTGGGTGAAAAAACCATCCTGTGGACAGAATTGCACCAAAAACAAGAGAGAATTTCAATATCAATAGACCAGGGGTACCCAACAGAGAACCTGGTAGCCCAAATGGAGCCAATGAGGTGATCTCAGGAAAATGTAATATCTAGAAAGCACTCAGAGAGCGCAAACCTCTGCCAAGATAGCTCCCATATTGCTGCTCCATGATAAAGTTACCATCATAATATGATTCCTTGACCCTGAAAACCCACACCTAGCACTCAGAATCATGTTGATATCAATCTGGATCACCACCAAACTCTAATCATTTCTAAGTTTGGCCATTACCAACATCTCCTGAAATTTTCAGCAAAATCTGTCCAGTAGTTTTTGCGTAATCTTGCTAACAAACAAACAAACAAACATGTGCCGGCAAAAACATAACCTCAACAACCTGGGGTGCTGGTTTAGTAGATTGTTAAACAACCAGGCACGACCCATACACATGCTTCTGCCGGCCCGGGTTCGAGTCCAGCCTGTGACCAGTTTGCAGAGTGTCCTCTCCTTCTCTCTCGCCCGCTTTCACAAGCCTATCCACTGTCTTTCCAATAATAATAATAATACAAGCTACCATCACAGAACTTAAATAGGTATAAATAAAAAGACATTTTTTGAACTTCAGGTGCCTGTTTTGCTAATAAATAACACTTAATACAAAAGTAACATTTGCATTACATTTACATTTTAAAACCGCGTAATTTTCCTAAACTTTGAAAGTTTACATTGATGCTGACACAGAAAAATAAATAATTGATGAAGCATGTATATGTATCTATAGTATATTGTTCTCATATAATGTAATAATGTGTGGAAAAATTTTTCAATAATTTAACGTAAAAAAGTAAACATACATTGTAGTATGTAGCCTATCAAATGCATACTATTTCTTATTTTTTGTTAAATTGTAACATTTTTATGACTATTATCGTAATTGTTTTTAAAATGCTTTACAATTGTTATTATTATTACAAATTATTATTAATTATTTATTATTACAAACTAATTTCTTAATTTCCCTGAGGAAGTCTTCCAAAGGGATTAGTAAAGTTCTATCTTAAATCTAATCTAATTTAAAATGAAATTGGATTGGATTGGATTTTAATTACTTAAGAACATTAAATCAAGCGGGTAGCCCTCCAGAACACTTCTCATCGTTTGCTCTCAGGCTCAAACAGGGTGGGGACCGCTGCTTTAGACTTAAAACATTTAAACTTATGTCAAAACAATCAAAACGTTCAGACTTTCGGACTTATTTTCTAATATCATTATTCAGAGATGCAAGCTGAACAACAAGCTCAAATTGATAGCTGCTATAACCTTGCGCAACAGCTGGATCCACCTGATTCAGTGTCTGTAATCAGGCACATCCATTTTACCAAGCTCGAGCGAGACAACAGCAGGAATGACAGCTTGTACAGGGATTAGCATAGATGCTAACAGGTTCAGTAGATGTTTTATCAGATCTGGACCACTTTTCTTTATTAAATGAAAAACATATTAACACTGTAAACTTCTCGATAGTAAGGATATTTTCACTCCACTCTCGACATGTTTTGATGAGTTAGTTTTACGAAGTGGCTCGCGTTCTGTTGCGTGCTGTTTGGGTCTTTTCTGCTGCTGCTGCCCTCAAGTGGACACTCGAGGTACTGCAGGTTTTAGCACCTCCACATGGGCCTCCATTTTCAGCCCTGGAGGTTGCCACCTGACTCAGAGAGGTTTTGTCTGTCCATTTTTTCAAAATGTATATCACTCGCTGTTTTCCCGAGAGAAAGAGAGTATAGGCGGTCAAGTCACGATGAGAGCGCCCCCTGCTGGATCAAATGGAGATGTACTCCTGCGCTGTAGACTTTCGCTTCAAACAGCTCCTCAGACTTCAAATATGAATTTAGATTAGACTGAATTTTATTAATCCCTTGGGAAATTAAGATTCCAGTGGCATTGTAAAAAAATAAGAACAATTTGCAAATATAAAAATAAAGAAATATAAATTTAAATAAGAATTTGAACCCCCAAATTGAAACGAATATTTTAATGTTGAGTATAAAGTGACAGCCCTAAAATACACATTTCTTAAAACCAGAATAATGGGTATTATTAAAGTAAAACTACTAATCGACCAAATCTGATTGTGAAATTTGATGTGATATATTTTTTAGTGATGGATCATTGATTATTTTTCATTTAACGTAGCATGTATCACTCATGAAATGAAAATAGTTTTCCAAGGTTATAACAAAGACCTGAAAAATATGAAATAACTCTTTTTTCATGAATCCAAAGTCAACAAAAAAACTCTAATTAAACACAGTTGGACTCAGAGGATCTGTAATTCAACAGTTCCAGAAATTATTTTCATTTCATGAGTTTAATACAGCAGATAGATGGATAGTGTCAGTGTCTCTGAAGCAGTCACTATTTAAAGACCCAAACCTGATTGAGCACAGAAATTTGACTCACTGCTTCAACCTGAAATTAAAATGTTAATAAATGTGAGTCACAAACATTTTTCACCCTCAAGAGAACATTCTGGTTAATCTATGACTGGGTCTTTATGTGATGATTGTTTGAAGGGGAACTTAGTTGCCTAAATTCACCAAATCCACGTCCATCCTCTATCAACTCTTCTTTCTTTCTTTTCTCTTTTCTTGTGTCTAACTTTTATCATCCCATCAACGCAGATAGAAAGTGGAAAATCACCATCTTAGACAGAGGGCTCATTAAAGAGCTCATTAAATCATAAGATACTGGAGATTAAAACTGTGATATGTCCTTGTGATTAAATCTAAGATGTAACCTGTTGGATTAATGCAGGACTTTGCATGCTGTGCTGTCTCTGCTCCTCACAGGGAACCTCTAGGTGCGTCTAGTGATCCTGCCGGGTCTGAGAGCTTACCAGCACTGCTACACCACTGTATTACTAAAGCCAAGGGCGTGGCCACCAACAACAATAACAACGCAGCCTCCGGAAGGAGAACAGGTTTGTCAGCAGTCCTGTATTAAAGTTCAAAATAAACACGAGATGCTCGTAAGAAAGATCAAGTGCACCTGAGTGCCCATCACACTCACATACAGTACACATGCCCTTTTATTCACGTTTTTGCTCTGATTATGAGTTACTACAGGGTTCCCACGCGTCCTGGAAAACCTAGAAAACCTGAAAAAGTGATTGACCAATTTTCCAGTCATGGAAAACAAATAGAAAATGAGAAAAAAAAGTAAAATGTCCTGGAAAAGCTAGACTTGTCATGGAAAGTTATTTATTCTCCCTCTGCTTCTCTCGACCTTGTTAGTGAATGCAAACAGGTTAAAAATTACATGTCTGTTCTCTCAAAATAGAGCTGCAGAGTTTCTCTGCCTCTAGCCGGCCAGCCTGTGCAGCGCCCTGCGTGACGCTACCAGCCAATCCAATTTGCAAGTTCCCCAAGCGGAGTCCCACTACCCAGAGTTTCCATATGACTTTGTCTCTAGACTTACAAACTTTTCAGACCCCAGTGAGGACTTATTTTTCCCCAAAGGAGCCCCAGAGAAGAGATTAGCAACTTTTTATGCAGTTTTCAGTTAGCTGCTTTCTAATAAAACACCCGTGTGACGTCCTGGAAAAGTCTTGGAAAATAATTTCTAGAAAAGAGTGGGAACCCTGCACTATCCTCTTCAGATTGCCCTTTGTGGCCATCCAAACCCAACAGCATAGCCATCTAGAAATGCTCAGACTCCGCATGAGTGAGCACCAGGCTGTGACAACGAAATTAAATTATGTATCAGTTGCAGGGAGCAGGTAGTGCACGTGCCTCACAGAAAGAAGGTCTTTGGTTCGATCCCTGGGTCACGCAGGTCCTTTCTGTGTGGAGTTTACAGGATCACCCCATGCTTGCGGACTCTCTCCAGGCACTCCGGCTTCCTCCCACAGACCAAAATCATGCTCATTAGGTTGATTGGTGACTCCAAATTGCCCTTAGGTGTGAGTGTGAGCATGAATGGCTGTCCGTCTCTCTGTGTGGCCCTGTGTTTGGCTGGCGGCCGGTTCAAGGCGTACCCTGCCTCTCACCCAGTGTCAGCTGGTATAGGCTCCAGCCCTCCTGCGATCCTGAAAGGGATAAGCGGTATAGATAATAGATGGATATTACTGTGATATGATACTGTTCCCCCTTATTTCCACATAGCAAGCCAGTGCAGCGCCTGGTACTCCAAAAATCGCCCCCAGTCTTGTCAGTCAGTCTGTTTCCACAGCCTGTGCCTCAGCCCAACTGCAGCTCATGCCAGAACCTCCAGACAGGATTGCTGGAAGTACACAGCAAGTCTTTTTCCAGCGGGAGCCGCTTCAACTCCACGTCAATCTCCGGCTAGCAGATCGACCCAAAACAGGAAAACAGGCACTCAGAGTTTACAGTCCAAACAAAGCAGAAATAACGGTAATAATATTGATAACTACAGCAATGTAGCGTCAGGCAGGAAACAGTACTGTTACCGAGTGAGCTTGTGAATCCTTGTGATCTTCATGATTCCTTTTTTTAAGCTTCCAGGGCTGTGATTCGCTGCACTTTATATACAACTCCATTGGGCTAGGGTACGCGGTGTTGGTCAGAGCAAAGCCACAACACAGATGAAATTAGGTATGAAAAAAAAAATTCCAGTTGAGAGTTGATAAGAACTCCTTTAAGGCATCCGTATCATTAGACTTTTTGCCTCACAATTCCCTTATCAATTCTTTCCACTTTGTTCTGTGTGCCTTACAAGACAGAAAGTGAGGCAGAAGTGGGCAAAACTCACTTAGTGCTAAACTCCCAGTAAGTGGAAGCACCAGCAACTTGAAGAAGCATTAACGTATGGAGCACAGCTTAAAGAAACTGTTTGTTATGTCTGCAAGTGACACAAGGAACCTGCACTTTACCAAAAAATTGCACAAGTATTTCTTTCAGCTGCTGTTGTTGTTATGCACGTTCTGTTTATAGCCTTTATATATTTATACATTCCTTTGTCTGCCGCTCTTGGAACACTGTTAAATCCATGCTGGATATCAAAAACCTGAAGGTATCTTACATTCAACACTCTGGTTTAACAACTTTTTTTTCTGCACTCTTCTGTTTATTAATAATTTGCACTGTCCATAAATTTTGCACAATGGTACATACTTCAGTATTCAAAGATCAGTGCTCTGATCTTTGTAATGTTAGACAAGTTATTTGTGCATATATAAGTCTACTCTGTTTCAAACTAATTTGCATCTGCACTGACCTTGTTCTCTATTTGCACTAAATTACATACTGCTATACTGCACCAAAGCTCTATTCCATGACTTGAACATTTCAAACTACCTCATTATACATATAAATTCTTGTATTATGTAAATAGTTATTCTGTTCTAAGCATCTTGAGCCAGGTGCAACGTAATTTCATTCTACTGTGTACTGTTGGTATATGGTTGAATGAATACCAGGTGTGCCGTGTGTTTGACAGCTGAGATGCTCTGCCAGGTAAATAAAGGTGACTGCATTTCACACAAAAGTTCAATTTGTTTCTGTTCATTTATACGTTCAGACTGTACTACTATTCAGTAAAGGGTTATTCGATGTTTCATTTTATCCGAGTGTAAAACATGACTTCAGAAATTCAAGGAAACATAAAAATGCCTTACCCTTTACACTTCATATTTTAGTCGACTAAATTTACAGCAGATTTCATCGACTAAAATGTTGTGAAATTTCATCAACTAAAACTAGACTAAAATTAAAACAGTTTAGATGACTAAACTGTGACTAAAACTAAAAGATATTTTAGACAAAAGACTATAACTAAAACTAAATTCAAAAGTGCTGTCAACATTAACACTGCATTAAGATAAGATATTCCTTTATTAGTCCCACAGGGGGAAATTCCAAATATACAGCAGCTGCAGGATACAAGAGAAATAACGAAAGAAGCATTATAAATGAAAAATAAGATAATTACAAGGCAAATACAGTAAGTAAAAATGGAAATAAAAATAAGAAAGTATATAGTATATAGTAAGTGGTATATTTACAGTCCTTATGTACATGTTTGTTTTTTTACAGGTGGAGGTTTGACATAGATATAAATATGGTGGTACATGTTTGGTATTTTGCAAGTGAAACATTTTAGATATTACAAATATAAAATATGGATTATTGCACACTGGAGGGATTGGTGACAATAAATCTTAGCAATTCCCATCCCGAGACGTGGTACTCCACCGGCAGACTGTGAAATTCAGGGTTATGGGAACAGCAGGATTACTTAGGTATAAATTTCAGGTCATGTCTCTCACCTCTACAGTGCAAAAAACATTAAATTATGTTCCTGGTGTGCTTTCCCTTTCAGGTGCATGTCCCTCTCAGACCCCGCAGCAATCCCAGACACCCCAAGAGGGCGAGGATCCCAGCCTCCACAGGAAGAGGAAAAAGCAGAAGAAGAAGAACCCCTATCTCTTTTTGACCTCCTTACTGCACCGTAGGAAGTCTGAGGAGGACCAGACAGGCATTCTGGCCAGTGCAGACTCCGAGGGCCCCAATTACGGGACTCTACGCTGACCTGTGTGCCCACCAAGCCATTGGACTCGACTAACCTGACCTCCCCCCCGATTTAAAGAAAAAAAAGACCTCACCTCAGCTTTCCTTGCTCCGAGCTAATACATTTCTTATAATCTCTAAAAAGGTTCTTTCAGGAGCGGGGGAACATCACGCTGAATCCTCCGGGAGGTTGTATACAAAGACAAGAACAATGGCTTTTCTTAATTGTCGCCACTACTTGTCTATGAGGAATTTGACTTGAAACGGACTTATATAATGTACATAAACTAGTAAAACAAGGGAATTAAGCTTCCTCCTACAGTAATAACAATGTGTTGGTTGAGTATGTCACAACACGTTAAAGATTTTTCACTCACTGGTCATTGAGGGGTCCATATCTTTAGGTTTTTCAGTGATACAGTGTACTGTGAAGCCTGGTGCGTCCTCACACAGGGACATGAGTCTACCTTTCCTACAATACAAATAGTGTCAGTATTTAAACACAGGGTTCTTACCACAAAATATACCTCAGAGTAAACGCAGAGTTGCTGTAATTCTTGTGGTATACTGTACGTACTTGACCTTTTTACGGATGGTTAAAAAGGTTTATATCACACATACACACATTCAAACAGATAATATGGCCTAACTTTATCTAATTTAGAAGCTTTTTTATTATCAGAAATAGCTGGCTGTTTGTTTCGATCCATGATCCAACCACTAGAGGACTGTCTTAATTTTAGTGCTAGACGGCTCGGTGTGTTTACACTCATCGCCAACAGACCATAGCCTTCATGAGGAAACCAGTGGGGACTCATCTGAGGTTGGACTTGTCGGGTTTTTAAAGGAACAGGGTGATGAATCGTGAAGTGTACTGTATGTATTTCATTGTTAAGGAATCATTTGTGAAACGTGGCACGTCTACAGGTGCCTTTTTCTGCCTTTTCTCTTTTTTTTTCAAACATAAACTGCCTTTTTCCTTCGCCTTTTCATGTCTCTCCATGGGGGTGGGAGTGAGGGACTCTGGTACTTTGTGTGTTTTTACTTTCTCTGCCAAGGACACATGAGAGAAAATGCTACCGAGGATGCATAACTCTGTTTTTTTTTATTCTGTTATTTTTTATTGCATTTGTATCTACTTTAAATGGGTACCTGCTTCAACTGTGTATATCCAAGTGATAGGAAAGAACAGAATACCCGTATAAATGAGAACTCCTAGAAGGCAAAAAAAGTACAGAAGTGCTGTTCATGCTCAGACAGTGTGTTAATGTGTAACAACTAATGTTCAAGGAGAATGTGATTGCTTCACGAAGCTGTTAAAAAGCAATGGGGAAAATCTTCAAACAATGGCCACCCTGACTGTTTATCTTTAACAAACTGTATATTACTTGCTAGCTACTTCTCTGTATGTTTTTTTTCAACACTAACCGATAATGAATGTATGTTTTGCTGTACAGGAAATGAATGTCCCGATGTCACAGTACATTGAATGACCCTTTCAAAAACAATGTTTGACGTGCGGCTGCGATTGGTGGGAAGAGCGGTCGGCACACAAGGTTAAAAATGTATCGCTCTTGTGTAATACGGTGGTGCAGGGATGATGTGTTTTTGCAGCCCAAACAGGAAGTTAGCATCACGGTAAATCTGTTGCTGAAAAGCTATGGGATTTTTGAATTGGTTTTTGATTTGTGCTCCTGTAGCGTGACACCATATCCTGACAGAGTGTTGCGTTGCATCACGCAGCATCGCACGCACGCTGTCCAAACTGCATCTGTTAAAAATGTAATTGCATACCCTGTGTTTCCTCTTGTAGACAGAATATTAAGTGCTTTAACTGCACAGCTGGAGAAATGGATGTGTAGTTCTTTGAATTGACCAGGGGTTGCCTCAAAGCTTCATCAATTCCCAAAGTTTCTTCCTCGGTGTTAAAAGTGAAAGTAAATCATTTCACTCAGTGAAATAGATAAGTGCCCCGCTATCTCTGCTATGTCAATGATATAATATGTTAAAATAATATGTTAATAATATGATAAACGAGCTCTACAGAGTGAGAAAAGGTAGAGAAATCCTCCAGCGTCTCTTCAAAATCACCCTTTCCTCGCTCCTCATGTGATAAATGGAGAAGAAAATAGGAATGAGGGAAAAAAGTTGTGCTGCATCGTGGTGTGTCGCTCGCGGGGAGCTAAGACACTACAATAGACATACGATTCAATGTAATTAGCCTGATTTTGTCGTCGATGCTCATTTGTGTTGCGTTCAATTAGGACACAGTGTAAGACTTCCTCAATTTGCTGGCCCTGATGAGTTCGACGAACAAAAACGTGTCTTGATTTTATAACCAAAAACATCATCAGTAAGACTTAAAAGCGAATGTAAGGCTATCATGGAACTGCAGCATGGTACTTCAACTCAGAAACCATGACCACGCTTTCAACATACACTTCCTGGTCACTTTATTGGGTACACCTCTTCCTGCTGCTTGTTAAATAGCTAATAAGTCAATCAAATGGCAGGTACTCAATGCAATCAGGCATGTAGATGTGGTTAAGGGGACCTGCAAACAGAGGTGACTTCAGACTTGACTTGGACTTGCTCTGAGTGACTTGTGCACCTTTCTGCTCTGAATGCTGTGAATTTTACCACATAAC
The DNA here is from genome assembly GCA_037902135.1 of Cetoscarus ocellatus. NCBI lineage: Eukaryota > Metazoa > Chordata > Actinopteri > Labriformes > Labridae > Cetoscarus > Cetoscarus ocellatus. The sequence continues at coordinate 490,044 of JBAMNC010001373.1, forward strand.
CACTGCTAGGGTTTACAGAGTATGGTTCCAAAAAGATTAAATATCCAATGAGTGGCAGTTTTCATGTTCATGCAAGAGTGGATGGGGATGATAGAAAAGCAACAGTGACCTAATATACCCACTTGTTACAATCATTCAATGCCGGAGATCAGTTCTGAACATGCAACAAATCTTGAGGCAAATGGGCAACAGCAGTGGAGTACCACACTGAGTGCCACGCCTGTATGAACTCATACAGGCTCACCAAAATTGGACAAAAGAAGATTGGACAAATACTGCCTAGTCTGATGAGTCTTGGCCATGTCAGACATCATCTCAAACTGTGCTCCAGTGGTCTCCACAGCCACCAGATCTCAATCCAAGGGAGCACTGAGATTTGCATCATGGATGTACAGCACACATATCTGCAGCAATTGCTCGAGATTATCATTAGTCATTATTAAAGGAATGTTTCCAAAACTGGTTTAAATAGTTCTGAAGCAGTGTTAATTTTGTTGAATAATTATTTTCGTCATAGTTTTCATCAGCAACCTTTTTTCCTTGAAGAAAACTAGACAGTAACTTATAAAACAAGTGCACATGGACAAAAACCAAAAAATTATTAACTGACATTCTTGTCAACAAATAAAAACTAGACTAAAATGTTTGACAGAGACTTAATCCAATCAGACCTAATTTGGTCATGTAGAAAGTAGGGACAAGTTAGGAATATATCCAATCACAGCTACTTTGGTTGTGTTGAAAGGTTGGATGAGTTGTAACTGAGATGCTCTGCCAGGTAGCCTAAATAAATGTGACTGCATTTCACACAAAAGTTCAATTTGTTTAAGGGTTATTAGATGCTTCATTTTATCCAAGTGTAAAACATGACTTCAGAAATTCAAGGAAACATAAAAAAACCCTTACACTTTACACCTCATATTTTAGTCAACTGAATAAATTTACAGAAGATTTCATCGACTAAACTGTTGTGAAATTTCATCAACTAAAACTAGACTAAAATTCAAACGATTTAGGTGACTAAATTATGACTAAAACTAAAAGATATTTTAGGCAAAAGACTTTACCTAAATCTAAATTAGGTAAAGCACCTAGGAAGGTGTACCTAATAAAGTGTCACCTCTTCTTTAACAGAATTTCCTCTTTTGATCGATAAAGTTTGTTCTCGCGTGACATTCATGCAAGGAACTTTGTTGGTTACGATCAGAATGATGAACATTCCCTGACATTTTTGTTGGTTTTGGTAGCATTAAGTTAGCAACCGCGTCTTCAAAATTCACGTGGGGCAATTCCAGATGCATTTTATGTTGTTAAAAAAAAAACAAAATGAAACTCATACGATGTGTTCACCATGGACCTTCTTTCAGTCCTTTATCTGAAAACCCATTCAAAAATCCCATAGACTCTGAGACGAGGGAACCAGACGTGCTAAAATGCTAACTCACTTCTATGCTTTCGGACTCATTGCTGCACCACTTTACCACCAACCCCTTTACGTTCTGACGGCTCCAGGTTTCATTTATGGCCAACACCTGATCAAAAACACTACACTATGTTCCTATCTGCAACCAACAACCCCGTGGTTTTCAGCCGAACATCCACATGAATGAATCGACTCAATGTCTGCTTACTGAAATCTCTTTACAAGTGAGAAAGTGCTGATTGCCTGAAAAAGTGAGCGTCAAAGTGCATATTTATCAAATTGGTTTCATGTACAGTAAGATATTAGGGGGAAAATTCTATATTTGTTATGTACTGTACATGGTATGTATTGTATTTGTAAAGATAAATCAAAACCATGTTTTACAGGAATAAGTTCTTGTAAGAGGATGTATGAAAAGAAGGGAGGGATCCCTACGTAAAAGAAATTAGATTATATATAAAAGTATTTGCTTACAGTACGGCTTTAAGTGGATAATGTTTCTAAAACATTTTAAGGTGCCTCATTTGTCATATTTTAGCAGATATTATTTTATCTGAGAAGAAAAAAAGAAACCTTAATGTTAGTACCGTACGATGTATTATTGCCATAGCCCGCTGGCTGCACAAGTTACGTAGTATTTTCTCTGATGTATAGTACGTGAATGCCCATTGGAAAAGCTTTAGAAGCAGAAATGTGTTGCCCTCGATAATAATACTCCCAGAACAAGCGTGATTTCACCCGATCACGAGCACACATGATTCACCACGGGCACGCCGGATCCGTCCGCCTTCAGGTGTCCAAAGCAAATAAAAACTGAAGGAAACGTCCTTTTTTTGTACAAGTCACAGACATGCTATAGTCATGTACAAACGTGCTGTGGAGGAAATTGTGTTTACATTAGTTTGATACAGAAAAAGTGTGTTAGGGCATAGTTGCTTTGAACATTACAACTTGGTGCTATGTTTAACTTTGTGGTGCTGTAGATTAGAGGTCTAAAGTTTTTCTTTCTGTTACCGAGAGCGAGGCCCTGTGGTAGACACTGTCGGTCCTTATTATAACAGTAACATGGTGTGATGACAGTGATAGACAAATACTGGAAAAATAGTAGTATAACCTCGAATAATAGCGACTTTGTGACATTCAAAATGAACTCAAAAATGACCTGTTTTCTATCGTGTGTTTGCAATGTCTGTCTGTGCTTCCAAGGTACCCTCTCTAAAGTATATCCGTGATGATACTGCGAATATTAACCCAGCCTAAAAAATAAAAAAAACAAAGAAGAAACATAACCTGATTTAGATTAGCTAGCGCCAACAGGACACATGGGAGGGCATCTGAGAGCATCGTCAGATCACGAGAAGAGGGGGAAACTTTTCTACACACTCCTTGTAGGTCTGCCATCTTCGGTTAACAGCACTGTTTTTTCCAAGCACACTACTGCAGGGAGACGCAACAAAAAAACGAGTCTCACATCATCTCAACGCTGTTTTTTGACAGTAGATTTCCTACTAGTACTGTACAGTATAGCCATGAGTCTTCATCGGACCACATTTGTATTTATTACTGCTGATTCTCCTGGTTGAGAGGCGTCGGTTTGGGAAGGCTCATTTATCCTCCACGTGGGTTTTTAACGAATGGATGTTGTCTTCCGGGCTCTTTTTTGCATATTCAACAGAAACATGTACAGTGTTTTAAAGAGGGCTGCTTTGGACGTACTGTTAGCTCGATTATTTTTTGATTTTCCTGTTCTGGTTCTTTTGGGATTTTCTGCTTACAGCTTTTAGGGCATCACTAGGTGCTGGTAGGATGATACTTAGAAACCTATTTGATTTTTTATTGTATTAATCTTGCATGTAGAGACAATACAACAACAAAAAAGACTAAAAAAACGCCTATTTAGCAATCATTCATGGACATCTGAGCTGGTTGTTATTGGATGGAAATAGAAATATGTAGTATTTTCTATATTCTCTGTTTTTTCATGTGTACCAGCACTGAGAAACTAGAATGTATTATTATTATGATTATGATTATTATTATTATTATTGTAGGCTACAATAAGCACTACATCGTCGACTGTTTTAGCTAACGCTCATACTCAAGCAAACCAAGTAGTGCTTAAAAAGGATGAAAATTTAACATTTTCATTTCATTGTCATCCACTGAACTCTGTGCTGTACATCACATGTTTACATTCTGTATTATATGTTAATTCTGTTCATTTTTGTACATAATTTGTCTCCATCATGGTCTTCAATGTTCATATGTAAATAATTCAAAGCAAAAACATTTTTTTACTTTCTCTTTTTTAAAACGATAACCTGATGTTTAGCTCCTTATGTCGATTTTTTAGACTTGTCAATCTGTTTCCGTCACCACATCAGGTCTTAATATGACGCTTCACTTAACTTTTGATTTGTGAGCAATTAACTCATACTGTATGGTGCTGTACCAAAGCCTTATGTATAATATTTGTATTACTTTTTTCTCTCGTTTTGCCACTGCTGTCCAGTGAATTCTGTATCGTCTCAGATCACTCACTCTTCATGCTCAACTGCCATGGATCTTCTTTCTTTGTCGAGTAAACAGAAACCTGAATGAACTATGTGATTAATAAGAAGACATAAAAACACACTCATGGCCTGTTACCAACTGGGCCTGGATATAAAGTGACAGTCACCGAGAAAAGCCTTCATAGGGAATAAAAAAAGAAAAGAAAAACGCACAGGTTCGCTCCTGGTGGCTCAACGTGACGTAGACATGGGCCTAGCACATGATCTATGCTCTATCTATGGCATGTCTGTGAGAAAATGAAAGCAGTGCTGTATTCATGTCACCATATCATTTCAAATGCTTAGTCCCATTACGAAAAATTTTCCTCTCAAATTTTTGTATTTTGATATAATAAAAAAGTCAAAAGAGGTTTTATTTTCTGCTTGTGCTTTTGTGTGTTGATCTGAGCAGACGGAGGAGGAGGGTGTAGTTCATGGGCTGAACACAGGGTGTAAGTGTTGGGCAGACGGAGGGGGAGACGGTGTGGTGATGGCTGCAGCAGTTTAATCAGGTCAGGGGCTTTTTTTGTTTTAATTCTGGGGCAGCAGCTTAGGAGTTAAAGGACCAGTCTTTAATCCAACATTAAAGAACACACAATGCTGTGGAATTTAGCCATGCAGGGTGTATGTCTGTACTTATAATGCCATAATATTTCCTACTGAGTACCTGATAATGTGTCAGTCATTACAATTAAAGGTGAATAGATGGGGGCTGGTTTGGTGGAGTGGTAAGCAACAAGGTGCGTCCCATGGGTGCTTCTGCTGGCCCCGGTTCAGTTCCCATATGGGGACTGCTTGGCTCGCTCTCTTGCCCCTTTTCACAAGTCTAATCTGTTGTCTCTGTCCTCGAAAACACCAAAACTGACTTAAAAATAAATAAATAAGGATGCATGATACAGGATTTTTGTTGACATCCAATATGCTCATACTTCCAAACTCATTATAGCCAGTATCTATATTTTGTGTTGAACTCTCGTCAGTAATTGACCTGCTTATTTATGGTTACAGCCTATTTGTGTTAGAAACAGCTGTGACGCAAGAAAACATTTTATTTGTAAAGAATTATATTTTCTTTTATTAAAATGGACATTAAGTGATGAGGAAACCATCACCGTATAATTGTACACTTTGCCAATATTACAGCCAATATATGGGATAATTATGGCCGATTTTAATGTCAGAATATTGTCTGTAAATGTTGGCAAAAATGTTCATATCTGCCTATACTGATAATCAGCTTTTTAGCCAAATATCTGCCGATATGGGTCTGATAATATCGTGAATCCCTATAAATAAATAAATAAGTAGCCAGGGTCTCATAAGCTAGTTTTAGCTTGTTAGTATTGCCTTGTTTTTATAATTTAACGTTTGTTTCAAGATGGCTGCAGCTGTCCTTTTTTGACTCTGTTATGTGTCAGTGATGGGACAGTCATAGTTTGATCAAGCTAAATAATATTCAGTGGCAGAATTATGAGAAGTCAATTCAATTATTCTATAACAATCATTTAGAGATTCTCAGATTTTGGGAGCACATGCTGAGTCCTGCATTTCATTATTCCTGACAACTGGTCTGCACCTCCAGCAGCGTTAACTTCATTCATAGGTGTTCAAAGTCAGCCTCCATCTCTCCAGCTACCAGACCAACCTCCAAGTGTGTTTTGATCTGTTCAGACCGGTCAGCGTAACCTATCATGACCGTGGAGAATGGGGGCGTCTGAAGACACAGATCTGCTATTTGCTTCACTCTGCATTATTTTGTCTGAGACGGGGCTCTCTGGGTTGGTCTCCTTCAGTGATCGATGCATCCAGCTGAAAAAATAACTTTATTTTATCTCAGAAAATAGAAACTAAGAAGTATAAAATCTGTTTAAACATGGTCAAGTGGCTAAAAAAGGGACGCTTTTCAAAGAAGGAGGAAGGAAGAAGTTCCCTCAGTGTGGGAAAACAAACATAAGAGATCAATTGCCAACTTATTTGTGCAGAACATTTTTGTGCATTTGATGAGTATTTTCTGTTTATTAATGAATTTTTGGGAGAAGTTGGTACTCAAATTTCTGCTGTAATATTTCCAACCATTAAAGAGATCATTGTCTTAAACTGGCAACAGTTAATTCATTCTAAATAGTGAATTTATCTCATTTTGTGATCAAAAACACACCAAATAAGGTAAGATAAGATAAGATAAGATAGTCCTTTATTGATCCCCAGAGGGGAAGTCAGGTCTTGCAGCAGTACAGGGAGTAAATACAAGGGTAAAGTAGCACTCACTTAAGGTCAGTCAAATAAAATTACATATAATATAATAGTTTTAAATAAGTAAACTGTAGTGAATAAACAAAATAGAATAAAGTATTTACAATTATTGAAATAAAAATAAAAATGAACGGAATAAAGTGTTATTCAGGAAAAACTGAGGCATTCTGTGCCGTCCATGCAGGTAAGTGACAGTGTGATAGGTGGCAGCAGTTATGTTGACGGTACATTTAACAGTGCAACTTATTTTATCTTGGAGTATTGTGCAGTAGTAGACCGGGATAAGAGATCTTTTTGAATAAGGTGCATTATAATAAATAACATATTAACAATATTGAACAGAAGAAAAATATGAAAGTGCAGCACAGTGTAAATATTGTGGGTGAATGTCCTGATCATGTCTTAATTTCACAAAAAGTTTCCAATGTTTGGACTCTTCCTTTCTTGTCCAAACTTCGTCCAACATCAACAACCTCTTTGTGTTATCAGACATGCTGCAGCACATTTTAAGAACACATCTTAGTCATTCAGAATAATATTAGACCTACGGACTACATCTGAAGGCCTGAATGCTGTTTACCTTTCCTTAATGACAAAACCGTCCGTGTTATTTTGAACAATACATGAACCGCGAGCTGTTTGAATGTTTGCATGTCTTTCAATGATTAATACTTTGACCCGGCTCTGTCTCAACTCAAAGGTTAAGGAATGAATAGAGCGGCGACTGGAGAGAAAAGCAAACAGCGTGACAGGACGAGGATGAGGTCTGTCAGAATGACCTTTGTGCTTTTGTTCAAACTCCCCGTGGCAGGCAGGGAAACAAACAAATGAGCCGCCATTTGCATTCACCTGAGGTAAATAAGTGCACTTCATCCTCTGCCTGAGCAGTCTTATAAAGGCTACATTAGCAATATGCAGACTCTTACTATTTATACTGCATTTCTGCCTTTGTTTATGCCATTTTTTAGTATTTGTCTGTTTTTATTCATAAAATAGCAGTTTAGAATGCCAAAGACATGGGAGATATATTATTTTGAGCTGGAAGACCTCCCATTTAAAGTAGTATTTTAAGGATTATTTAAGGGGGTGGATGACGTAGACTCTTCTAATAATCTAAACTTTCCCATTGGTGGATGACTCCTTAAAAGGCCCTAATGTGGCCAAGCATCTGTTCACTTAACTTCCTGGTACAGGATTTATGCCCAAATGCAGGTCTATATGCAAATTCCATGAAATAGAGGCATATATATTTAAAGAGAGGGCCTTGGAGTTTTTTCTTTTTATTCAATATTTTGAAGTTTTTTGCTTAAACATCAATTTCCATATTGCAGGGATCATCAACAACATTTGTACAAGGGACGGTATTTTCTGCTTTTGGGGGCCAGTTTGAAAAAAAACTAATGTATAAAAAAAAACCAATAATTTATTTTAATATATTTAACATGTTATTAGTTTAGCAATTTTTAATTTTTGATTTGTATCAACCATTTTTTAGCCTTTAAAAGTGAGCTCAGTCCCTGTAACCCATCCTGCAGACAGCCACATGGAGCAATTTAGACCTTTTTTTGGAGTTGTCATATTTTCAATTGCTGGGGTCGACATAGTTATTATTTATATTATTCTCTGGGTTTGCTTATATCCACTGACAGGTGGATTTCTGTACAGCAGATCAAACATGAAGTCAATCTTCCTGAAACTGTTTCAGCCACACTTGTTTTGGGGTGGCAGTAACAGTTGAAGGTATTAAATGGAAAAAAGCCCTTAAAACAACAACCTATCCTTATCCCGTACATTTTCTAATTTGATAATACTCGGGGGGCTGAATTGTAGGCTTCAGGGGGCCCGAGCTGCCAGTTGATGATCAGTTGCATAATGGATTTGCACAGCTATAAACCCTCCCAAGAAGTGGCTGCAGCTTTCTGATGCTGTTCTGACCACGCTCCTCTTTTCCCAGAAATAAAGTTTGGACTTATATTTGAAGATATTCAAAGTAATTTGCTGTCTCCAGTGAATCTGAATGAAAATGCTACCTTGCATAAACCTGTATGTTACAGCTGATATATGGGACTCATTGTAATCGACACTGTTGAACAACACGTGTCATCTCAACTGAACTTTAACTTAACCTACTGAAGACAGAGGGGCCACGTTGAAGCTGTCTGACTAATAGGGACACTGCGTTTTCAGTAAAAATGTTTATTTAGGTTGTAAAAAACATATTTTTCCCGCTCACAATCATTAGGGTGTTCAGTTGCTGCAGCCAGCCTCAAGTGGACACTCAGGGTACTGCAGGTCCATCTACAGTTACCTACTGTAAAATACCCATACAGTAAATTACTGAAAAGTTTAATGTTTCAAGAGAAAATCCTATTTAGCCCAGACAAAACTGGCCAATAGTGTGCAAGATTTCTTGAAGTAAATGTTTCACATTTTTGGATCAAGCAAATGTTTGAGTAAATGTATTTCATCGGATGAAATTAATGTATGTGTTTTTTTATTGTACAAAAAAATGTATCTTGCTAATATATGATCAGTAAAACACCTAAATATATACAGCAAGTTCAGTACAATTTAAAATGCATTAAAAATGGAGATCAAAATACAATAATGATACTGCCAATGAAAAAAACAGTCAGGATGCTGTAAATTGAAAGACAGTAATGATACCTCAAATAAGAATTCAGGAGTAAAACCATTAATGAAGATATAGTTATAATGCTTTCAATTAAAATAGAGTAATGCTACTTTTAAGAAATGTACAGTAAAATACTAGAATCTTGTTCCCAATGAGTTACTGTAAAAATTACAACCTTTTCACAGTGTGGGGCAAACAACAGAGGGAAATTAGGGAGTTTTCTGATGTTGGGGTATTGTGGACATGGCATAGACATATTAATCTAAATAAAAACATTATTTGATTAATAAGCTACAGGTTGCTTGAGGGACCCTGAATGAATCACAGGGTTAAAGTGGCCCCTTTCTAAATAGACTTGGCTAAATTTCAGATTTTCTCCCACCGTGAAGAAGCCCAATAAGATGATTTATGAGGATGAAATGATTTGCACACCAGGTTTCACTCCCCTCAGTGTTACCACCCCACCTACACTACACTGTTATGTAATTCTGTACCAGCCATTACCTAACACTGTGCAGTTTAGCAGATGGGGCTCCTCGGGCTGGGGAATATTGTCAAACCGGGGTCCCATGCACGCTCTCACGCCTCCCTCATATCCAGCTCCTTGACATTGAGAAGGTCTGGGAAACCCTGAGGCTAAATTATCCCAGGCGCGGGCACGGGGACCAGTGTGTGCGCGCTCCCGCGGGCGAGTGCAGATCCTCGGCAGTCGGTCCGTCAGACGGTCGCGGCTCTCCGGGATGACTCCCACTCTGCCTCGGCGATGTCGCAGCCCAGCACAGTTTTCACCGTGAAGACCTCCTACCTCAGAGGAGCAGCTGGAGCCGGGCATGGAGGGCTCTGCGGGGCGATGCTGACGGACTGAGGCATGTTTCCTGGACCCGGAGCTCCGCGCCGTGCAGCATAGAGGAGGCAGCAGAGGAACAGCGTGCACGGTCACAGGTAGGCTGCTCCAGCTGGGGCTGTCTCTGGCATGGATGTTCAGACGTTCACCTGGAGTGGTTTTAGACCTGCTGACTCTGCCCTCAGGGTGTCATCACAACACCCCACCCGGGCTTTTTCTGTCATTTATTCAGCCTGTCGACCAGGGGCGGTTCTGGTAATCGGAGGCCCAGGGCAAACACCAATCTGAGGCTCTTCCTGTTGAGATAAAGTCTTGTGAGCGTGTTCTTGTAGGTGCTTAATGTGACATAGTCATATTTAAATCAGAAGAAAGAAGAAGCACTGTTTAAATCACACTAATATGTTGTTGGTTACACCCAGTTATGTGTGGACATTACCAACTAAACTGTTGAATTTGGACAGTACTGGAGTTTGCTTGCCATTTTTTTGATAATTTTGAACAAATATTTGATCATAAATGATGCTTTTCTTTATACTTTATTTTGCAGAAATATGTTGTCAACATTGTGAATAGTGGGTGCAGCCTTTTTGTGCAGTTTGTTGTACTGGACCTTTCCTGTAATGCTTTAACCGCCGTCTAAATCTCATAATAGGTTTTAAATGATGGAGTCAGTTAAGGTAACTTTGTGGTGATGTCATGATTATTTTGTTGGGCTAAATTAATTTTGTTAGTCATGAAGAGGTTCACATAAGTTGACAACCTCTGGCAATAAGGCTTGCATGTCAGCTGGTCCCATCCCCTTCCTTGAATTTTTTTTTTTTTTTTATTTTTATTATATAATTTCTATTTGTGTTATTCAAAATGTGTGCAAGAATTTTCCTACGAAAATTTTCCCCCTGCATATATTTACATCCCCTGAGCAGTGGTGATCAGCACTTTTAATTTAGTTTTAGTTATAGTGTTTTGCCTAAAATATCTTTTAGATTTAGTCATAATTTAGTCATCTAAATTCTTTTAGTTTTAGTCTAGTTTTAGTTGGTGAAATTTCACAACATTTTAGTCGACTAAAATATGAAGTGTAAAGGGTAAGGCATTTTTATGTTTCCATGAATTTCTGAAGCCATGTTTTACACTTGGATAAAATGGAACATCTTAATTGAATGCCAGTAAAGTTTGAATGTATAAATGAACAGAAACAAATTGAACTTTTGTGTGAAATGCAGTCACCTTTATTTTCATTTTTGTATTTTTTTGCATCTTCCTTAGCAACTACCAACGTAGCAGCTACTCTTCCCGGGTCCACACATTAAAAGACAATCCACACATCACTTAATTAAAAATGTTATGAAAGAAAGAAAAACTACAACAGACAAGAACAAAAACTTTACATAATCAACACACAGCCCATCTTGTTTTTTATTTTACTGTTGGCGGTGTGGAGCCCAAAGCGCTTCCACGTATTGCTCCTCTATTGTGTTGTTGTTGTTGTCCCTTCAGAGTGGCTCTGCCTGTCCTCCATTTTCTTGAGGTGTACTTCCTGTTTGTTGAGGTCAAGAGGGCAATGGGCAGGCAGGCTATGCTGTATTTCTTAATTTGATGTTTATTTACAGTTTGAACACAGATTTTTAACCCCACGTTTGAGCGGGTATTTGAATATTGTGTATAAGGTGAGAGCTGTGTGTCACCTTTTTGTATCAACAGCCCATAATATTATACTCAACAAAATGACAGTTCATTATCAGTGGTATTGATTTAAGTGTAGACCCTTCAAGGTGGATTAACTTTTTTACCTTTGTGACTGAAATAATGACATTTAATAAAACAACGAGATGGAGAGTCCAACAGCTGAACGCCTGCTGGAGGCTGAACTAAAGCATTAAACTGATGTCTGGAATTTCTGTAAATTATTCACAAATAAAATACCAACACTGAGCTTTAAAATATCGATATGGTATCATGCTGCAAAATAACACTATAATATCTCACACACCTAGTATTATTTGCACAAATTAGGTTGGCAACATTATTTTAAAGCAAAATTAACAGGTGATAACTGTGGTTTAAGTTACAGTTTAGAAGATTTATAAGCTCCTCTGACTTTACTTAATTTGAACAAATAAGTCGACATATTTTGACAAATGAGTGAAACTGGAACGGAGACCTTCACCAGTTTTACTCACCTGTCCAGGTGTTTGAAAGTGGGAACAGCAAATTGGTTGGAAACACATTTGTGCAAGTTAGTCATTGTGTAGTTTATATAAGATAAAAGTCTGAAACATTTAAAGAAATTTAAGAAGTTAATCTTATATTTAATCCCAACCTATATGTTTTAAATGTTATATTACTTATTTTCTTGTAAGATAAGAGCAGATTGAGCTTGTATTTGGCACTATAGAACAATTTTCTGACATACTCGCCACAGTATTTATAGCAAATGATCATTTCTATTAAAAAAACATGAACATTTCACAGATCTATGCATCTATGCACATTCACCCTCCTTTATTCATACATACATAAATACATACATATACATACACATCAAGGAGGGAAGGAGCAGTCGCCATGTTTTTATTTTTATATATTTATATTTAATTTATATCTGACTTATTTATATACCTTTGTATCTGTTATATGATGCTGCTGCTGGAATGTTAATTTCCCTGAGGGAGTCTTCCCAAGGGGTTAATGAAGTTCTGTCTAATCTAATCTAATCTAATCTAATCTAATCTAACATCCAGGCATCTCTACATACATCAGCATACATACATGCATAACATGCACATGAATAAATGACTGATTCACTTTAAGGGGTTTTTAAACCCTTTTTTAAAAGTTTAGTTTGTTGAACTTTAGTTCACCAGGTCAGAGTTCACTCTGTGGTAAACTCTCCTCTCCAGTGTCTCCACTTCAGTCGGAGGTGTTTTCAGGAGCTCTGCCTCTCACTGCAGGATTATTCATATCAGAGCTGATGAAAACACGTCTGAGTTTATCAGTCCAGAGGATTTCAGTGTTTTGATTCTAGGAATCTTTGTAACACAGAGTGTTCATGAGATAAGAGCGAAAACAGAGCTGCAGCCCTGAAACGCTTCATGAGAGCTGTTGATTAAACTCTGGGGATTTTTATCTGAATCTGTTGGATTACATGAGCATATTTTGTAAGGCTGGATGAATAACACAAACACTTAACTTTCATTATATCACATCACTGGGCTCACTGCTTAATTTTATTATAATTGATTTAATGATAGCTGCTCGAAGATCCTGCCATCGTCACACAGGCTCCCAGTAAAGTATGGTGTTGATTTTAATTTTTAAGTTTACCTTTTAAAGCTCTTCATGACCAGGCCGTGGTTATACCACTGATCTACTGACCCACATGAGCCTGGACCCACCCTCAGATCAGCTGATCAGGGTTTGATGGTGGTACCCAGAGCCCGATTGAGCCAAAGGGTTGTCGGGCTCTTGCTATACGGGCTCCTCGGCTCTAGGATGACTTTCTTTCACATTTTTGCACTTTATTGCTGATTTATTTTTCAACACTATCTGAAGCTTACTTATTGATTTTTTTTTAATAACGCATTTTATTGAATTTTGAAGTTTGAACACAATACCCTACCCAATGACCAGACAGTATAACAAAACAGAAATAAATAGCATGCATATCCGTGATAATTCATACATACACAAATAATTGGATTTTTTGGCACATACATTTTATCTTTGCTAAGGAGGTTGGGTTTCTGCCTGCGTTTTTAGTTTGGTTTTGTGTTAGAAAACTCAAAAAGCTCCTAACAGATATTGATAATATTTTCAGGGAGTGTTGGTCATGGCATAAGAAGGATGTGATGTGATTTTGGTGCTGATCCGAATCCAGATGCTTATCCAGGAGTTTTTAAAAGATTTATTAACGTTGCAAGAGAGAGCAGAATGTTGTTCGTGGTAGAAAAAAACTCAAAAATAATACAGCCGGTGATTGGACGGGAGCTACCACTGTGGTTTAAAGTACAAAACATGAGCCACTTCGTAGAACAAACTTCACTAAAACATGTCGAAAGAGGAGCTAAAACATTCTTACTATAGAGAAATGCTTTCAGTGTTGTTGTTTATTTTCATTTAATAAGGAAATGTGGACTCTGATTGGGACGTCCCGCTTGGGCCCCTCACAATCATTGTAGATTGGAGCTTGCAAGATAATCTGCCTGATTACAGATATTGAATTAGGTGGATCCAGCTGCTGTGCAAGGTTACAATGGGGTAATTTTCCACATTTTTACAAAAAGCTTGATTAACAATGTCAGAAATGCCTTGGCAGAGGATTGTGCTCTTGGAGCACTTCCAGTTTCTTAAAAAAATTCAACCTACAGAAGTTTTAATGTTTCTTTTCTTTTCTTTTTTTCACTCTTTTTACTGCACTGGTGATGTGGTAAAACTCCATTAGTTTAACTGGTCAATACGTACAGGAGACAGTAAATGACCTCTATGTCAGGGGCATAATTTATTGGTGAATATAAATAGTTTAGGTTGATCTTTTATTTTGATTCAAGGTGAAAGACTGAGGAAGAGTGTCATGTTTGATTTAAAGATGCCACATTGGAGGAAGAGTAGACTCGGGCATTGTTGTATGCAGAATGTATGTTAAAATGTTCAATAAAATGAGTCATTATTGTTTAAAAAAAAAAAAAAACGGCCCCTTCTTGCACTATTAAGTCCTTTAAAACATTCCTGGATCAATATCCAGATTCAGATCACCACCATAATCCAACTGATTGGTCCTTGGCACATTTTTGACCTATCATGAAAATTAAAACAAGTATAGTTTGAAAAACAAACTGTACTCGCAGAGCATTTAGGGACAAACTGATATGTTCAATTTTGTTGTAGGATTGTGCTATATTATCTAATTTAAGAACAAGTCAAGCCTCATAATTTTTGTTAATTTAACCTTTATTTAACCAGGTAATTTCCCTTTGAGACCAGGATCTCATGTACAAGGGCGACCTGGCAAAGAGGTCAGCAGCACACATCATAATAAATACATATTCAAGAAAAAAGTTGAAGGCAATAAATAACTAACAATAAATATGGCAAAGGATTCAACAAATTCACAGTGAAAGAGCGACAGTTTTAGGGACAGCAATTTAAAAATCATGAACAAAAGGCCGGTTTAACTGCGAAAATGTCTGAAACTGTTGCTTGGATGTGAGGACTGCATTATCGTGGAGGCCAGCTGTGACAGTCGTAGTAAAGTAGTGAAGCAGCAGAGGGACGTAATCCAGAGACAGTCTTTTGTAAGAACTGTTTGTCCCATTTGGTAAGATTTCCTCTTAGTCTGTATTTTTAGAGCATCATTTGTCTCACCAGAGGATGAACAGTGGTGCTAAAAACAGAAAGGCCTTTAGTTCTCTGTAGGGCTTAGGCGACAGATCGGCTTGTTGATTAAATATTTGGGTCTTTGTTGTGTTCAACTTAATCGCCCTGCTCTTCATCATCCCGCTCTCATGCCCTCCATCCAGGATCACCTGTGACTCTGAAGGTTGTGGGACAAAGATTGAGCTGTGACGGCGACTCGGAGTGAGATGAAATAAAGTTAATCTCACTCTGGTCGATTTCAAGAAGATTACGGGGTCAAGTGACTCCCCCTCCTCCTCCTCCTCCTCCTCCCTCAGCGATAAAGCTCCAGTAAAAACATGTGCATCGTGGTGAACTGGGTGAGCAGCTGCACACTTGGTGTCTGAATCCTGCCTGCAAGAGTGCACGGTGGAGGAGCGAGCGGTGATGTCATCGACTTGGGGAGATGGCGATGGCGGCGGCGGCGGTGGCGGTGGTGGTGAAGCGTGTGCTGGTCCAAGGTTTTATCTGAGGCCTCTTTTCCCTTCCTCGTGCCACCTCATCCTCAGTCTGGAGGAGCATCAAGTCACGATGGACGGGAGAGAGGTTACCATGGTAACCGTGGGCCCTTCTCCACTGCGTCTCTGGCTGTTGACTGCAATCCAAGGCTTAGAGAGAGGAGAGCAAGTTCTGCCTTCGATTACAGCACTGTGCTGTCACGTCAGCTGGGGAGAAATATGTTTATTTCAAAAATGATTAAGACTTGATGAAGGTGCAATCAGAGCTGCCATCGCTCCCTTTTTTTTTGATAAATGGTAATTGATCATAAGAACCATTATCCTGAGTTGCTAGGGATGCAAAGATACCAACATATACCCAATTTTTTGCTCATCGTTTGGTTCAGCTTTGCCAACTTGGCCATTGAAGTCCTTTTTCCATCCATCCTTTATCTATACCCATTATCAGGGTCGCGGGGGGTGGAGCCTATCCCAGCTGATATTGAGTGAGAGGCGGGTGCACACTGAACCCGTCGCCAGCCAATCACAGGGCCACATAGAGACACAAACAACCACTCACACCCATATCTAAGGGCAGTTTAGAGTCTCCAGTCAACCTAATGAGCATGTTTTTGGCCTGTGGGAGGAAGCCTGAGTGCCCAGAGAGAACCCACACGGGATCGAACCAGCAACCTTCTTGCTGTGAGGCCTGTGCACTATCTGCCTCGCACCATGCCGCCATAATGTTTTATCATTATTAATTTTATTATTTTCAATTCTGAAGCATTTTAAGCCTTTTTTTCCAGAGGGTCGAGGGGTTATTGAGAAAAAATAGCTATTTTAAATAATTGCTAAAAAAGAAACTCTTTCATTTATTTTAATGCAAAAAAAAGTAAATTTCCATTATTAAAATTGAACCAATTTATGATTAAAAAAATAAACACAAAAAAGACATTTTCATGTTCTTTTATCCCTATGAAACATCTGTTATGTCGAAAAAACAAACTATTTATGCTTCTATACATCTACAGTTTTTAAAGTGTTTAGACACAAACTGGGGTTTTTCAGGGTATTTATTTATTTTTGCCAATATTTCTGAACTCAATTTTCCTCAAGAGCACAAAGTCTTTACTCTTTAAAACCTACTTGTTGCTTTCAGTGTGACAGTATATTTGTGTGAGGAACAGATGTGAAACAACATTTTATTCTTCAACAGATGTACTCATGCAGTGACATTAAGGGGAAGCATGATGGTACTTTTGTGTATTTTGCCGATATATTGGCTGTAAATTTTGGCAAAAATTTCAATATCATCTTAGCCTGATATTTAATATACCTGCCCTCATGGCTATAATGATGTGATAAACATGCAACCCTTTTCTATTTATATTGTACAGGACATATAATTGCACATTTTGATTACCATGGAAAATTCCATTAAGTACAAAACGAGAGCAGAAACAAACCACAATGAAGAATTTAAGTGGCCTCATCTGAATTAGGCCAATATTTGCTGATACCAGTATCATACCAGTAATATCCTGCATCCCTAACAAAAACTTATTTTTTTATATCATCTTGAAACACATCATGATGACATTCTAATGATTGTAATTTTTCTGAGCTGTCTTTGAATGCATCATAACACAACCGCCTCTGCTTCCGTCCTTCCCTCATACATGAAGAAGAAGCTGTGACTCACTTCGATGCATCTGCTGCATGTTGGCATCTACAAACATGTAGGCAGTGATTCTACACGGCAGCACGCTCGCAGATACGGGCTTCATAAACAGCAGGATTGTGTAGGCCGTCCTATTTCTGTCCTGTAGCACCATGTAGGCCATCTGATACCAGGGCAACACCATCGCAGAAACGTGACTGTTTCTGCTGTGAGGAGTGACGGGCTGCTCGATTTAAAGGAGGAAGCTGATGGAGAGGTGGAGGAGGAAGATTTTACAGCAGCTGTGATGAAGCTTTAAAGGGAGCTCAGACATTTTGAGTCACCCGATTTAACTTTGGTCTATTTTCCACGCTGCCTGTGATGCTGCAGAGTGTCAGCATGTTCCTCCCATTTTTCACTGTCATGGTCAATGACACACTCCGCAGAGATCACCTCTAAAGTCATGATTCCTCCTTTTCCACATTTGTGTCAGCCGAGGCTTTTTATAGCTCAAACTATTTGGGGCGTTTTCCAAAATAGTCCACTTTTGATGTTTTGTGGTGGCTGCCTATAAGAACCTGCTCGTACTCGGTCGTCTTCCTCTGTAATATGAAGTACAGCATGTTCCTGTGGACTCCAAAGGACCGACTGTCTGTCTGATGTGGGACAATCAGCAAGGTCAGGCTTTGTGCTGTGCACCGCCATCATTTGTTATCACTGAATGAGGGAACCAGGAATTTATGGCCTCCATTAGCACGCATAACACAAATATTGTGGATGAGGGAGAGATAATCAGCAGTGTTAGAAGGCTGATAAAATGTCCTTTATATTTTACTAGACAAAATGGCTCTATTTAACATTTGGACGATAGTTGGAAATGTACTAAAATTCACATTTTAATATTTTGTTGCTGAATGTGACTGATGTGTTTTTTACAAGTCAGTTTTGCAGTCTACAAAAATCCATTTAAAATAGATTTTAAAAAATGTCAGAATAAATACAAATAAATAAATTTAATTTGTATTGCACTTTACATTTTCATAATCTCAACGTGCTCCAGGGTAAGAATTAAAAACAATTAAAAACAATTTATTAAAAAAATGGTCAAGATAAATAGATTATTAAAGAAGGTAAGCCTATAAGAGAAGTTTAGCAAAATGCTTTTTTAGAAATATAGGTTTTAAGATTTCAAGTATCATAGATTCCTATTCATTTTTTATTTACAAACCCAACTCTAATGACAGATTAGCAGTGCAAGAGGCTGGAGATCCCAACTGTCACTGAAGGGGACACGTTGGGATGTTAAATTCTGCTTTATGGTATTTTTTTCAGGTCCAGAGATAAAGCATGGAGCTCTAAAAGGAAAAGAACATGGAGTTAGAAAAAAAAGATTGTAAAGGCAGAGCTAGTGTACAATATAAAATAAATTGGCATTTTTATCATTTTTTTGTCCTTTCAAAACAATAATTAGAAGTAATTGCTTGCCGAGCCCTGGTGGTAATGCACTTTAAGAGACAAGGCCTTACAACCCCACTTCAGAAACCCCAAACTGTTCCTTTAAGTCACTTTCAGTCTGCATTTACTGTAGTAGAACAAAAGGGTGACCTCTTAAGCCGCATTCACACCAAACGCGACCTGGGTGGCCACTCTCGTGCAAAGTCAGAGCCGCGATGGGGCGGGGCTAACCCTCCCGCGATGTGACGGACGCGATCTGGGAACTTGCTTGCGTTACCAGGTCGCTTTGGACGCGCGTGTTGCTGTGCCGCGACAGCCAATCAGCGTGTGCGGGTGTGTGACGACACCTGTGACAGACAGTTTTTATTCCGGATCACAGAGTGACAGTCCATGTCCGTGTGGGAACATTAGCGAGTGAGGACATTAGTTCAGCCTAGACGGGACCATAGAGACAATCCTGCTGCAGGACCATCAGCTGCAGTGTTTTGTGTTTGGTAGGTGAGTGAAAAGAATACAGTTGGAATAATGTCAGCAAAAACATCCTATTATGTAATATATGATATATGATATGATCGCGGTGAAAGTCAAGCGGGCTTGATGTCACTTAGCGACACGACGGCGACCAAAATGAGCTATTTATGGAGTGTGTGAATGTAGGTTTGGAAGCTAAGAACATGGTGCTGAAGATGTTAGAAAAGCAGATAAAATGACACCAGAATTACCAGGAAAATTCACTGAAAAATCACAAACAATAACAACAATCTGAAAATACATTTAAAGCAATATAAAAAAAAATATACAATTTTTCAACACAGACTAAACCCAAGACTTAAATGACATGTCTGGATCAGCATCTTATTTGCAGACATCAGGACTGAATATAAAGTCTGAGCTGCATGTAATAAGTAAAAAATATCTGCCAAGAGAAGAGCAAGCAATTCAGTGCCTTATTTCTTGCCTTCTTTGTCTTTTGTAGTAAGATATTTATCTGGACTTGTCAAGTGAATATGAATTAAAATAAGTGCTTTAGATATTTTTGACCTTAAATTAGACGAACACACTTGCCAAGATCTGAGTTTTTAGTGTGCGATTACATTTACAGTTTTATCCATCAGCCAATGGGAACCTTTTCCTCAGTAAACCTGGCAGAAGTGTGTTAAAATAACTAGTTCAAGGAGTCACAAACAAATGAATACGGACCTCAGTGTCCTTAAATGATCTTAGCACTTTTCCTAAGATGACAAACGGCTATCCTACTCCTCCCTTCATTCTTGTTCTGCATATTTGATGACACTCTTCTCATCATTTACTTTCCAAACACGGCTCCCTCGAATGCTTCACGCACCTCAACAGTAAATTAACGTTCTGTTCGTGTAAGCTTTGGCTCTCCTCTCTCAAGGTGAAAGTGTCTATTAGAGATGAGATCCGGTATGAGGTGAGGACAGAGTTCAGTCTGACTGTGGCCCGTGATCACGTCTGCATGCTGACATTCTGCTGAGTCAGCAGCTTTTGTGGAAGTCCATCTACGGCGGCTCAGTGAGGCTCGGGGCCAGAGGGGCTGGGTGGGAAACTGTTTCTCTGCTGATGAATCCACTTGTTGGCCATTTATTGTGCCCTCCTGTTGTTGTTTAACTCTAGTCGTCCACAAACGTTTGGAGTTATGAGAAGGTGGGGGAGAGTCCAGTTTGGCTTTATCAGGACATTCCTGCGTTTCCTCTGTTTACAGTACACAGAGTGAGGAGTAGTAAACATGCAGTGTGGCAGAGAGTGAGGGTGATGCAGGCTCTTACTGTCTGGTCCTTAGGGAAAGAATTTGAGATTTTAACATTAAATTAGAGAGTGTGAAAATCATACAACCTGCAAACAATCTGCAAACATATGATGGATTTTAAATCTGAGGTCGTTACCCCTGGTTTAGTCGTGTCTCTGAACACTTAACATCATTTTGGAGTTTCACAATAACATCATTTATCATTTAAGACACTAATTAAAGTCAAATGAAACTGACGCCTGTTTTTAGGGTTAAAAACTGTTAATATTATTATAAGAGTGATTGCTTAAAAAAATAGAAACCTCCGCCAAGGCATTTCCAAATTGTTGGACAAGTTATTGTCCAAAATTTGGGAAACTTCCTTGTCTCGTACTTTTAATAAAATATTTAAAAACAATCCTTGATCAGCACCTGGACTGGGTCACCACCAAAATCCTATTCTTCCTTTTGCCATGACCAACATGCTCTGAAAATTTAATCAAAATCAGATGCAAACTCATTAAGTTAGCATAAATGTGGAAAACTGCCCTGTCTCACAATGTTAACAAATCCTTAAAAAAATTCCTGGATCTACATCAGTAATCTGATCAACACCAGAATCTGATCACGTCTCCCTGAAAATGTCATAAAAAAATCTGTTTAGAACTTTTTTAGTTATCCTGTTCACTAACTACCTCACTCACTAGCAAATGTCAGCAAAAACATAACTTCCTTGGCAGAGATACAATTCCCACATCTATGTCCAGATTCCCGTCACTGCCAAATTCTAATCACTTCTTCCTGGTGGCAACATTCCCTGAAAAGGTCAAAATCTGTCAAAACTTTAAGAGTCGTGTTTGCTCACAGATTAAAAAAAAGACAAATGAATGAATGAATGAATGAATGAATATTTATTTTGAAAATGTAAAAGAAAATAATAAATGAAAAGAATGTCCAGACAAACAGAAAATCAGCACAATGGAAATTCTGCAGTTTAAGCAAACAATCCAAAAACAAAATATAAACAAACTGTTAAAGTCACAGTTAAAGTTTAACTTCTTTTACATTTCAAAAAGGAGTGAATGAAGTAAAACTCAATGCGCACATGCTGGCAAAAACATGGCTTTCTTGGCAGAGATAATCGAGTTTTGTATTTGTGTTTTACAAATTCAGAACTACTTTAAAGATATTTTTAAGACAAGGTCAGTAACCTTAATTTATCCTTTATTTGTTGGGGGGATTTTTTGACACAGTAGCAGCTCAAAATAATAACAGAAAGATAAATTGAAATAAAATAATAAAGTTAAAATCATGATGACACAAACTGACAAAAAAAGACGAAACATTTACACTATGCACACTTGTGCAGATTAAAGGTAAAAATGAAACTGGAGAACAATGTGTGTAGCTTATGGATATGATAAATTAACCGTAACGTGGTGTAACCAGCTGATGTTGATATCAATATTTTGTGTAAAGAGCACAAAACCTCTACATAATAAGAAGTGGGCTGATCTTTTTATGGTCACAGTCTATTTCTATTAGAAACAGATGTGAAGCATGAAAACAGCTTTTTATTCTTTTTTCTATTATATTTTTGATTAATTAAATTGAGCATTGTGTGATGATGTGGTAAACCATCATTTGTTTTTCTAATAATACAGCCATTAAATGAGATATTTATGGCCAGTTTTCATGGTCAATGTATCGGCTGTGAATATCAGCAAAAATATTGATACCTGCTGATAACAATAATTGACATTTTTGGCAAATATCTGAGTAAAAACGGCTGGCAGGGGTGTGTTAGAGGCTATAAAGAAATTGTTGGTATGTTGATGAAGATGCACTGGCACCCATGTGGCCCCCTTTGGTGATGAAAACTTAAAAAACTTGGCAAATATGACACAGGTTTGGGTCAGACATGGCCATGTGTGCAGACATACTAGAGCCAACCGGGGCCCATTTATCTGTGGGCAGCCCTGTCGACAGTACTTCCTGTCTTTTAGTGATCTTTATAATGACTGGATGAGGGTATATTCAGAATCCATGTGGCACTGATGCTGCAGCAGAATCATAACACATCTATGGCGGCCATGTTGGCTGTTTTTAAAATGCATTGATGGTGTTTATTTGAAAAAATATGACATAACAACCACCCTGTGTCAAATAAATAACTGTAAATGGCTTAAGCAAACAGCATTCTGTATAAAAATCTGTCTCACACACCCAGATAAACAGGAATAACATGATAACTGGTCACAAAGCTAATTATTAAATGACTAAAAACAAAGTCTACATAACCGTCACACCCTGATATGAAGCACTACTTGGCTCTTGTTGTCTCTGTGCCTGTTAGTCTGCAGTAATCTGTTTTAACACAGGGTTGTGCACCATGTAAGCAAGGCGGCACAGTGTTGGTGTGTCATCATTGCCTCCCAGCATGACGGCTGACAGCTGGAGTTAGCATGTCCTCGCCATTCCTGAGCTCCCTCCCTCCCTCCCATGGTCCAAAGACGAGCAGGTTAGGGAGACAATGTGGCCTAAAATAGCACGTGGATGTCTGAATCGCCTGTAGGGTGAATGTGAAGAGTTGTCTGTCTATTTGTGTGAGTCCTCATGGGCGCTCTCTGCCAGTGTTAGCTGAGGTTGGCTCTGGGCTCCAGGATAAGGATGGATGTGCGCCATGTGAGCACAACATTAACTCAGAAGACTTAAGATGTTATTTGGACAGGATTCTTTAAAAGAGAGGGCCAAAAGATTAGGTAATAGTGCAGGATTAAATGTAGTTTGTCATGTTTGAAACCTATGGACTCCAAAATCTAATCATTGCTCCCTTTAAGTGCGAGAAGAAAGATGTGAAATTCTCTAAAGCCTTCTTGAGATACTTCATTCTCAGAAACAAAAGTTGGCAAGGAGAGCTCAAACCTCTGCCAAGGTAGCTCACATATTGCTGTTACACCTATAAGTAATAGCTCCACGATGAAGTTACCATCACAATATGATTCATGACCTTGAAAACCCACACCTAGCACTTGGACTCAATTTTAAGTTAAGCCATTACCAACGTCTCCTGAAAATTTCAGCAAAATCTGTCCAGTGGTTTTTGCGTAATCTTGCTAAGAAACAAACAAACAAACATTTTTGGCGGAGGTAATAAAATATACATTCATCCATCGAGTATTTAAACTGCTTATCCCTTTCAGGGTTGCAGGGTGCAACCAGCTAAAAGCTGCGTACACACTAGGGCTGAACAATTTTTAGGAAAAGATCTAATTGCGATTTTTCTGGCAGATATTGCCTCTTCATTTTGATTCACGATTTTCTTCAAATCAAGCTTCAGTGCAATATTCACTATGTTTTCAGTATAGACAACAGTAAGGAAGTCAATGATCAAAAGCACATAACACATTATTCATCATCTAATATTGATGATAAATAATCTGTTTTCATTACTTAAGGGATTCTCCAACTTCTACTCCTAAACAGAGGCTTTGTGTTGTTGTCCTGCCGACCAGCACTTCTGTAAATGCAAATTGCCTGCAATTGCAATCACGTGATTGCCATTTCGATTGGAAAACAATAATTCTTTCAGCCCTATTACACAGTTTATCACAGGGCCACATAGAGAGACGGACCAGCATTCACACTCACACTCACACATAAGGGTGATTTGGAGTCACCAATCAAGCTAACGAGCGTGTTTGTGGTCTGTGGGAGGATGCCAGAGTGCCGATAGAGAACTCATGCATGCACAGGGAGAACATGCAAACTTCACACAGAAAGGCTGGAAAGGAAAAGCTTTCTGTGAGGCAGGTGCACTTCCTGCTGCGCCATTGTGCTGCCCGCTGTAGATTATGAAGAAATTAAATATTCATGTCAGGCTTTGATTTATTGACATAGTATTGTGTGGCAAAATATTCCCATGTCAGGGTGTGGTGTTATGTCCTGACACACCAAACCCCCAAAATCCCATCCCAAGGCATAAGGAAAAAAAATGGTCTAGACAACATCCATGCATTGATTGAGTCCTGAAAGCAGTCTAACAATATACACATCGATCTGTCTGAATAATAGAATTACAACTAAATAAAAAGGAAATTCAAATGAAATGTTTAGTAAGTCTTTCATAAACAGGAATAAACAGTCCAGCCAGGCCTCTCCCCGCTGATACTGCTGTGGAGGTGTTTGTGGTTCTTCGATGTCTTCCTTCCCGGAGACTTTTTTTTCTGCATTTTCTGTCTTCAATTAGTTTTCCCTTGGCATCCTTGTAAAATCCAAAATATGACCAGACTTTGTCCGTTTTGAGGGGGGGAAATCTCCGGTACAGTGTCTGTGCAGGCACCAACGGCATACTTTCACTTTCAGAGGCGCCAGATGGACTAAAACTAAAACTTGATAGTGCACGCAAAACTGATCTACTAACCGGGTGCACTGAGGATTGCGTCTGTCAAAAGAGCAAAATAGCATGCGCAGTCCATTTAGCGTGTTTGCCTTCATGAATATGCAGAATACATGCACATTATCAGAACGCACAAGATACTGGGAGGAGGAGATGCAAATGTGATCATTTAGCACCTGCAATCTGATTTATCAAACCTCAAACTGATTGCGCACAGTGTTTTTGCGTCTATATTTAGCACCTTTGAAAGGCAGGTGCAAACTGGCACAGTGCTATGCACAGAGGGGGCTGACGAGAGAGACAATCTTCCAAGTGCGTGCCAACATGTTTGGACTGTTATAAACAGCAATTACCGAATATATTATCCACTGTTAACCCAATTTTTTGATGAATGACGGAGAGATTTGGAGGCTGTCTGTCATTATGAAGGACTGGAAAAAGAGGCATGATCCAGTGTGCCATCATACTCATGCAGACACGCGTAAACTTAATACATCGTGGAGGAGGTCCTTTAACCTAAGTAGAAAAAGATAAACATTCAGTTTGTGTGAGCGTAACTATAAGACCACTCTTTACGAGAGGTTATTGGTGATGAAGCTGTGTAACTATGTGAATGCTGTCATCTAGATTATGAAAATGACGGATAAAAATGTGGCATGAGGGAAAAGTGATGACCATGTCCGTCAAAATGACAGACAGCAAGAAAAGGTTAATGCAACCTCTGGTCAGAAATACAGTATATCTATCCAGCAATACCAGTGTTGAGCTGTGTGCTTTTCACAGATGGCCTCCCAAATCGTGTTTCTCCTGGCAACGCTGAGATGTCTCTGCTGGAGTTCACCAGTGTGTTTATTTGCCTCAAACTCCATGCGCTTCAAACAATTTTCGTTTATGGCCTCTCTGCTCACACAATGCTTACTGCACACAATTGCGAACGCATTCATAGTAGATTTTTCTTCTTGACTTACTTCAATTGTAAGTTGTTGCAATATTTGAAAATATAAATGCTGAAGATTTACAGTTTTCACGATGAGCTAGATTCACCGAGAATTGCTCACACCATATTGTAACGGGAAAAACGTCCTGGAAAATGATTTCTAGAAAAGAGAGGGAACCCTGTTTACAGGATTCACAAATCATTGCATTCTGGTTTTATTTACATTCTAAAATGTCCCAGCTTTATAGATTATATATTCATAACTGTTAAAATCACATTAATCCCACACATGTTAATCAGTTGCATGCTCTGAAGCTGCTGTGACAGTCTCAACACTTCCTTCAGGAATAAATATGAGGCTGTTTAACTGTTTCAGGCTAAAAGCTGTCAGAGCTGTGCCTGAGACGAGCTCATATCCTCATGAAAACATCCCATGAATTTTCAGCCTGACATGCTGTATCACCGAGGCAGCCCCGTGGCGCTGTAGCATGATGTCATCACAGATTACAGTCTGGGCCGTGGGGATTGTGAGCCTTGAGAGTCGCACGGCGCTGCAGCCTCAAGTGGGTTGACGTCTGGCAGCATCACCCACCCTCCCTCCATCCCTCCCCCTCCTCTTCCAAACCACCCACCAATCCTGTCTCACCTTCTCTTTCCCTCCTACTCACGTTTCTCTACAGCGGGCTGTTGCAGTCAGGCAGCATCATGGAGGCTGGATGTGTGGTTGCCGCGGTGATTGAGAATGCTGCCTCAGGACCCCAGGGTGAACCAGGAAGTGGTGACGTCCTTGAAGGGTGAGTTCCTCCTGCTTTTAAAGCTTCATTTCAGCTGATGAGAATAATTCATAGCCCTAAATGTCTGCAGCAGAGGAGTATGTGTGCATGTGGATTTTACTCTTGAATGGGCGCAGGAGTGAGGTTAACTCGGGCCAAAGGATGAGCCCGTCCTCTTCTTTAAGCCTCATCAGCTCCTCTGCTCAGAACATTTCCTCTAAGTTTGTGTCATGCCTTTGCAGTCATCTCTGTCCCTGCATGTCAGTGTTCCTGGCTCTCACAACGCTGAATCCCTGAGACAAATCCGAGGCCTCCGTCCTTCCTCTCCTTGTTGCTCATAAAAGTTGAGCTGAATGCACCTCACCCTCCACTCCCCAGAACATTGAGTCACATTTCAAGTGACGGTTTTGTGAAGCACTCCCTCGTGGGTGGATGCCTTTATATCCCTGTGAATAGAGATGCATCGCCTTCCTGAGTGCACACAAAAGACGCCCTGGCTTTCTGTTGACCCTTCCTGTTAATAAGATGCTATTTTATTTAGACCTGTTTCCGTCGTGGTGTGATGGTGACAGATTCTTCTTCTCCACAAGCTTCTGTGGCACGTTTCTCTCTGAATATGACAGATTGACACACCTCAAATAAAGGTACAAAATGTTTTTTGGGCCCTGTTATGCAGAGTCATGATTTAAGACACTTATTGTAGATTTATCCTCCTCAACTGCTCCCTCTGGTGTTTTTGAGGAATACTACAAACATTTTAAAGAGAGTGTTTATCTTTCCATTTTCTGCTGAACAAAAGAGACGAAGAGAAAAAGAAAAGACAATTAAAACAACATTTTAAAGCTCAATGTGAGCACTAAAAGAAATAAGAAGGCTTGTCTTCCACAATCTGAAGATATTGTCCTAATTACTTCACTCCAACATCTTACATCAGGGATGGGCAACTGGTGGTCCAGGGGCCACAAGCAGCCCCCTTCTCTTTAGAAATGCATTTCCGAGTGTCCTCCCCTTCTTCATCTCACACCCTTTCACAAACCTGTCAACAGTCTCTTCTATCAATAAAGGCACAAAAAAATAATCTCTAAAAACTGCATTTCCATCTAGTGGTCTGGTTTGGTTCAGCCCAGTTTGGCACAGTTTGGAGAGGTTAATCCTGAGCTTGTTTCCTCTGCTGGTTGAACCTTCACTTGAGGGCGAGGATGCGAGGCTGGAAGAGAGGCCTGCACCAGCGTGACATCTGGTCAGTCCACGATCCTGTGTGGTCCTGCCGTGGACAGTGTAGGACTTCAAGCACTCCAGCACTGGATGGTGCATTGTAATATTGAAATATTTTTTCTAGTACGATATGAAAAGCAACCCCCCACCCAAAAAAAGTACATTACATAACATAATATATGTATTTATTTAGATAGTATATTTTATTAATTCTCTTTCTGAGTGGTGGAGATCCTATCATTAGATATAAAATGATGTTGGTTGAAGATTTTTTTAATCACAATTTTTACCACATATTTACACTTATATGTATGTTTATCTTCAAAGTGTGAGAAATAAATTCATTTAACTGCCTAACTGGATTTAGAGTGAAGGTGGATCATGCACCAGGACTCTCCTCAGTTTTGGCTCAGGCTCTCTTCTTCCAGCTCTGCTCCAACTCTTCCTCCTTGACCTCTAATTTTCCCATAATCCGTCTTCGCAGCAGTTTGACGTGATGCACGCTCTGTGGAGAATCGCCCTCAGTCTTTTCAATCAGCCTGTTTCCACAGCCTGCATCTCACGCCGTCTTCTTCGCCAAATTGCTGGAAATATGCAGCAAGTCTTGAAATGATGAAAAAGTAGTTGTGAATCATGGCAGACAGCGGACAGATCTGTTCAAAATTGTGGCTTGATTTTTAACAAAAAGATGCTTACTGCACAACATTTAGTGGGTGGAAAACCAGCGGCTTCCAGAAGCATTTTACTCTGCAGCACAGCATTGATTATCAGGAGTGTCATGTGTTTGTCATTGTTGCCACTAATGTGTACGTAACTCTATGCAGCCCAGCCTTTGCCCACACAGAAAAACATCAGGAATCGATAAGGGAATTACTAAAGAGTCGGATCGGTAGCAGGATTGTTGAAAATCTTGGAATCAATAATGTGTTATTAATTCCCACCCCTAGCCCTGCTTTGTTAACCAGGTTTTTGTGAGTTCTCATTACCAAAGGAGGCCACACAAGTAACCAGTAAGCAGTTTGTATTATGAGTATTGTCTCGGCCTACTGTACCCCTGCCTGTCACTCTTTACTGAATGCATACATAGTTTGCCAGACTGATCTCTTTAGCATGAGTAAATTGTCTGAACCTGATTCTTCAGGCCCCCCAACAACATTAATAATACAAAACAAAGTCTCA
This sequence comes from Cetoscarus ocellatus, assembly GCA_037902135.1. Classification (NCBI taxonomy): domain Eukaryota; kingdom Metazoa; phylum Chordata; class Actinopteri; order Labriformes; family Labridae; genus Cetoscarus; species Cetoscarus ocellatus. The sequence continues at coordinate 518,947 of JBAMNC010001373.1, forward strand.
AACCATTTTAATAATAGGAGGGTCAGATTTTCAAACAGGCAACAGCAAAATAAATGTGCTTCGATAAGTTATGTTAAGTATTTCTTTGCATGAATTAAGAACGGCCCATTTCTCTGTTAAACATTTGTGGGACCCAGAAATCTTCACCCTTTATCCCCCCCCTTATGGGCAGCCTTGCTACGGTACCAATTATCACGGCAAAAACTGCTCTGCAGCCTGGTTGTTGGAGAGCACTGATGAGGATCAGTGACCAAATAAAAGACAGTGCTGAGTTTTTTTTAACACTTTGTTTTTATTGTTTTTTCAGAAGACAACAACAACAACAACAACAACAACAACAAAACAGAACAGGTTCATGACTGCCTTGGCTCTGAAACAATTACATTAATGTAGCCCTTTGTTCTGTTAATTCAGTCTCTTTCTTTTTGTTGAATTGTAAAAAATGTCCATTTGTTCCATTTCTCTTGGAATTGATCCTCCTGAATCCTCAAACAATGGGTTAAATGTCCCATAACATATATTTCTTTTACAATTTCTAACCACTCTTCTTGTGTTGGTGGATCAGTCTTATACCATCTCCTTGTGATGCCTTTTTACAAGCTGCTAACAAGATTTTCAATAAATATCTGTCCTCTCTTATAACAATATCTCTAGTCATCTCACCGAAGTACATCACTTTACATGTCAGAGGTTTCTCATAGCCAAGTATTTTCTTCATAATCAGATAAACATTCTCCCAAAACTGTATGTTTCTCATACAGGGCGAAAATATATGTGAATGATCAACATTCATTTTCCCACATTTTCTCCAACATGGCTGTGCTGCAAACAGGTGTTTGCTCTTAATCTTAGGTGTAACAAAAAATCTGAAGACATTTTAACAACAGTGTTCTCTCCAGGTACGTGAAGACGTAAAGGATTGTTGTGTTCTCCATATCTTCAACCATTCATCTTCTGAGATATTAACGTTTAGTCCATTTTCCCATTTCTGTTTCACACATACTGTTTTTCCTCTTCTCTCCATTAAATTTTAGATAGTGTAGATATTATTCAGTATTTCTTTGAATCGTAAACTCAGATTATAGTTGCTATTATTCCATTTTTGTGCACATTTATTTGATGCTTTATTTCTCTGTTGAAAAAATCCCTCAGTTGTAGATATCTAAAGTGGTCCTGATTATGTAAAGAGTAGTGTTGTCGTTTCAGTTCTTGGAAGAGACAGCGTTGAGTTTTAAGCATTTTTTCTGTTTAAAGCAGTGAGTTCCCTAAAATATCCATGTTTTGGGCAAGTCTAACAACAAAGTACACTGCAAAAACTCAGATCTAGGCAAATGTGTTTGTCTATTTTCAAGTCAAAAATATCCTAAACACTTATTCTTAATCCAAATTTACTGAACCAGTCCAGATAAATATCTTACTTTAAGGAATAAAAGGCAAAAATAAGGCATTGAATTGCTTGTAATGAAGAGAAAATATCTGCCAATGAAACAAGGAAAGTTTGACTCAGTGAGGGTCTTAAATTAAGGTTTAATATCTGCTCAAGTTAAATTTCTTTTGCCTTATTGGCAGATTATTTTACTTATTATTACAAGCAACTTGGGCCTTATTTTTAGTTTTTATATCTTTAAATAAGATCTTAATCCAGACATGTCAGAATATTGTGGATTAGAATAAGTCTAGTAATTTTTTTTTGCCTTGAAATTGGACAAATTCTCTCACCTAGATCTGAGTTTTGTCAGTGTAATGTTACCAGTGATTATTAAGCATGAAGGGCAGAAGAAGAGAATTACATTTGTTGAGATAAAAGGAGATAAATGTAAGTTGTACTGCAACTTTGTTTTTGCATCATATCAAATTTCCTCCTACAGTTTTCCTTCAGTTGTCAGTCAGAGCTCCCTCTCAGAGTCTCTGCTCCTACAAATGTTCCCTGAGAACATGGATGTTTCTTGTTTTTAATTCTCCGTCGTTATCGTCTTTGTGTGTCTTCAGGGAGTTGCCGCAGACGTCTGACCTGGACAAAGACGATGCCTTACCTCACGCCACCAACGATAATCCTGTAGAAGAGAAACAGCCACAGGAGACATCCACTGCCATGGTACCCGCCCACACACGGCACGCATTATCGCACACGCACGCCCTGACTCACATGCCCAAAAAGAAACATAAACACGCTCCAAAGGACATGTCGCTCATCCCCCGTGTGGCTGCGCTGGTTGTGTAAGAGCTCAAACACTGTCATCACCAAATGATGTCACTGAGGTCACGTACAGTCAGTAATAACAGTGATGAAGGCGTAAACAGGTGATCCGTGTGTTTCGATGTCTCTCAGGTGAGGATGACAGTGATGAAATTTAGGAGCTGATCGGGTGAAAGTGTTGGAAGAATATTTAAATAGATGAGAGATGTGGTCTCCCCTCCCCCTCACTTTACATCTGGACACTCAAGTTTTATGTAAGACCCGTCTCCAGCTCTTTCTTTAAAAGCATTCATCCTCTGTTAGCCTGAATCTGTCTGTGATGCTTAACAAAATATCAGAGCAGTTTGTTCTGCTCTCAGGCACCATGAAAATATCTCAAACTGAACATATTCAACAGAAGAAACCACATTTTTATGATTTAAGGTTCACAGTCACACAGCATGTTATACAAATCTAAGTTTCACTGAAGTTGGGACGTAGTGTAAAACACAAGTTAAACCAAATACATTGACTCCCAAATCCTTTTCAACCTATATTCAATTAAATACACTACAAAGGTAAGATTTTAAATGTTCAAAGTTATAAACTTCATTGTTCTTTTTGCAAATATTCACTGCAACTTATTCCAAAAAGCTAAGATGTTGGCAACAAAAGTTGGGGAATGAATGAGGCTCACAACTTTGTGAACAACAGCGAATAAATAGTCAAGTTCAAGAACATTTCTCAACATGCAACTGCAAGAAATGTATGGATTTTTAGAGTCCATAATATCATCAAAGATTCAGAGAATCCACAGAAATCTCTGCACTTAAGCAGCAAGGCCAAAAACCAACACTGAATGCCCGTGACCTTCAATCCCTTAGGCAGCACTGCATTATAAACCAACATCATTCTGTGAAGGACATCAGCACGTGGGCTCAGGAACACTTCAGAAAACCATTGTCTGTTAACACAGTTCATCTCTACATCTACAAGGTCAAGGTCAAACTCTACCATGCAAAGACAAAGCCAAATATCAACAACACCCAGAAACACCACCGGCTTCTCTGGGCCGAACTCATCTGAGATGGACTGAGGCAAAGTGGAAAAGTCTGCTGTGGTCTGAGTCCACATTTCAGACTGTTTTTGGACATCATGGACGTGGTGTCCTCCGGGCTAAAGAGGAAAAGGACCATCCAGACTGTTATCAGAGCAAAGGTCAAAAGACAGCATCTGTGATGGTATGGGGGGGTGTTAGTGCCCATGGCATGGGTAACCTGCACATCTGTAAAGGCTCCATCAATGCTGAAAGGTATATACAGGTTTTGGAGCATCCTCGTCTTTTTCAGGGACGGCCCTGCTTATTTCAGAGACATTGAAGACACATTCTGCTCGAGTTACAACAGCGTGGCTTCAGAGTGAAAGTGCAGGTACTAGACTGACCTGCTGCAGTCCACACCTGTCTCCCATTGAGAATGTGTGGAGCATTTTGAAGCATTAAATACAACAATGGAGACCTCAGACTGTTGAGCAAGTGAAGTCGAACATCAAGCAAGAATGTGAAAGAATTCCACCTACAGAGCTTCAACAATTGGTTTCCTCAGTTCACAAATGTTTACTGAGTGTCGTTAAAAGGAAAAGTGATGTAATACTGTGGGAAACATGCCCCTGTCCCAGCTTTTTGGAACTTGTTGCAGGCATCAAATTCAAATTGAGTGAATATTTGTGAAAAAACAATACAAATGTATTGGTTCGAACATTAAATCTCTTGTCTTTGTAGTGCATTCAATTAAATATATGTAAAAAAGGATTTGCAGATTACAATATTCTGTTTTTATTTAGCTCTTATGCAATGCCCCAACTTCATTGGAACTGGGGTTTGCTCTTTATCCCCTGTTGTTTCCTGTATATCATAACACAACATGTTATAAGTATGATATACTTTGCTCCATTACCTGCTGATCTCAGTCCTTCTAGACTTTAATCTGTTCTCCATCAGCCGTGACTGACTGACCATTATCGATGTCTGCAGGTGAGGAGCGATGACATCACCGAGCTACCTGCTGAGCCCCTCCTGCGCTCCTGCGTCAGCACGGCCAGCATGAAGGTCAAGAACGTCAAGAAGTAGGTGCTCTTTGAGCCCGCGTGGCTGCTATTACAGGCCGTAAAACAGGCCTCTTATCCAGGCCAGGCAAATGAGGAGCTGTAAATGTTGGGCGCGGCACAGCCAGCCCTCACACAGTGGCCTAATCTCTCGTTCTGTTTCCTTCTTTGGTTCTGTTTCCCTCCATCATGGTGTCGGTGCGGTGAATACTGATGAGCTGCTCTTTGCTGTGTTCTGTTTCTAAAGGCTGACGTTCCCTCGAGGTCACTTCCCCAGGTTGGCAGAGTGCGCCCATTTCCACTATGAGACTGTTGACTTTGGCACTGTTCAGGTAAGAGTGCTTCTTCTTACTACACTGCAAAAACTCAGATCTTGGCAAGTGTGTTTGTCTAATTTAAGGTCAAAAATATCTAAAGCACTTATTTTAATTCATATTCTCTTGACAAGTCCAATAAGTATCTTACTACAAGGAATAAAAGGCTAAAAATAAGGTATTGAATTGTTTGTAATGAAGAGAAAATATCTGCCAATGAAACAAGTAAAAGTTTTCCTGAGTGAGGGTCTTAAATTCAGCTTTAATATCCACTCTGGATAGAAAGTTTCATTTTAGGACACCCTTCAAGGTAAATTTGGCTCATCTTATTGCCAGATAATTTTACTTATTTACAAGCAGCTCAGGCCTTTTATTTAGTTGTGATATCTGCAAATAAGGCCACTAGTAATTGTATCATTACTCCATTTAGGTTTTATTTTAGGTTAATTGCCGTAAATATTATCATTATATTTTTACTTGGATTATGTAAGGGTGGCAAATATTATTGTTCTTTTTATTGAGACTCTAGTTTAGGTTAACACTGTAACTATTATCTCTGTTAGATTTGTTTTAGATTTTACTAGCCTTAGATTATAGTGTTGTAAATATCCTTATTCTGTATTTTTAACGCCTATTTGTTTTGTTTTCTTATCCGTCTTATGGCTAATACCGGGACCACAGTTACTAGTTTCGTTCTTTTCTCATGTTAGTGCAGACTGGAATGACAAATAAAACTCCTTTGAATCCTTTAAAATAAGATGTTACTCCAGACATGTCAGAGAATTGTGCCTTAGAATCAGTGTTAATTTTGACAGCACTTTTTAATTTAGCTTTAGTTATAGTCTTTTGCCTCAAATATCTTTTATTGTAGTCAAAATTTATTCATCTAAATTGTGTCAATTGTAGTCCAGTTTTAGCTGATGAAGTTTCACAAAATTTTAGTCAAGGAAATCTACTGTAAATTTAGTCAACCTAAAATATGAAGGGTAAAGTGTAAGGCATTTTTTATGTTTCCTTGAATTTCTGAAGTCATGTTTTACACTTGGAAAGTTAGAAAGTAAAGTTTGAATGTATAAATGACTAGAAAGAAATTGAACTTTTGTGTGAAATGCAGTCAACTTTATTTAGACTACCTGGCAGAGCATCTCAGTTACAATACCAGAACTGTGAACCTGCTCGAAGGCAGCTGTGATTGGATGTCCATCTTAACTCATCCAACCTTTACACACAACCAAAGTAGCTGTGATTGGATATATTCCTAACTTGTCTCTACTTTCTACATGACCAAATTAGGTCTGACTGGATTAAACATTTTTGTCCAGTTTTTATGTGTTGATGAAAACGTCAGTTAATTTCATTTTAGTTTTTGTCCATGTGCACTTGTTTAACTTCATTTGTTTAAATTAGTCTACTGAGATTTTTGGACTAGAAGTCGGACAAATACTCTCACCTAGATCTGTGTTTTTGCAGTTTATGTTGAGTAATTGTGTCTTTGGCTGACGTTCAGGTCAGTTAGGTGGATTACTCTGGAAATGCATCAGTCTTGGGATGAAATGAGGCAGATGGATCAATGTTGTTCTTTACTCCTTGTTCGCCCTCTTTCTCTCTCAGACTTGAACTTTCCCGTCACCAGAGCCTCAGTGCATCGTTCTACAGCTGCAGAGGATTTGTTTATCCACTACAGCGTGACTTACAGTATGAATGGTGTTAGTACAGTGAGGTGTTAATCCTCCGTATTAGAGTACAAACCATCGGAGTCATTTAGCCTCCGTGAACCTGTGACCTTCCTCTCTTTTGTTAACGTTACTCCAGCACGCTGAGTCACTCAGCAGGTAAATGAGAGGACAGCTGATCCTGTCCTGGAGTAGTTTTCGATGACTCATCGTAAAAGTGAGAACCTGTTCTGACTGAACAATAGAGGGTGTGAGAAAGTGTGCTGACAGTTAAGGGCTTCGTCAGGAGTTTCTGTATTGTGAACTATTACTGTGACAGAATTTTGGGAACATGAACTGATCACGTTTTCTCAGCATGCACCAGCCAGGACATCAGGATTTCAGATTTGGCCAAACTTTTTGTAGACTAGACTTTTGTGACCCCGGGAGTTTTGTAACACATTCCCTGTTTTTTAAATCTTCATATCAGGAACTGTTTTTGTCATGTTGTGCACTAAAAAGCTGTGTAATTATTTATTTATTTATCTTTTATTCTCTTTATTGGAGTTTTAACTTTTTTAAATACAGATGACTAAAAAACTGAGCCGTGTATCCATACCTCAAACCAACACACAAAACTAAAAGATAATAAATGAATAACTAAAAAAAGATATATACATATAAATTAAACAGAATTTAACAATAAATAAAATACCAAAAAAATAAGCTAATAATGAAATAATAGTTAAAAATTAGATTTCAGTAGTAATAATGATACAACATGGAGGATGTTAAGTGCTCTTAATTGTTATTTTTTCATGGGGTTGTTTTTGTTATAGCAGTCTTTCCTCTCAGGGTAAATTTTATGGGTTTCATTACGTCAGTCAATAAAGCTTGATAAGCTAGTTGATAAGAATTATTCTTCTTGCTAACTGAGTCACAAAGCATATCACATTCTTCTCGTTGTTTGATAAAGCGAGCTCCACAACAGCGGATCCAACCCCAAACATGACAAGATCAGGGTCTGGTTTGATATGTTTTAGGAAAATTTCAGATAAACTCTGAAATATATTACCACAGATAGTTATTTATTTTTTTATTTAAACTTTATTTAACCAGAAAGTCTCATCGGGACTTAAATCTGATTTGCAGGAGTGTCCTGGCCGAGACAGGCAGCAGCGCATTTGCAAAGTTACAGACACGAGACGATTACAGACACAGAAACAGACATATCAACCAATCAAGTCAGAGTCACAGGGCAGAAAATCATCAGTCACAGCATCTACAGCCTGCCCCATCTTCCTCTAATACCTTCAGTCTGCTTTTAAAGAGATCTAGGAGACCAGCTCTTGAAGACACAGTTTGTCCTGCAGTAGATTTCAGTCTGTTGGAGTGACGTTTCTGAAACTTCTTTTACCATTACTGAACCACCTTTGGGGACAGGTAGCAACAGGAAGATTTGTGACTTAGTCACAGAATGAAAGGCTGTAGCTTCCAGAACTTTTCTAACCTGACGCACCAGACAGACAGGTCCATATATCCGCCACGGAAATATTTCTCTATCCATCTGGAGAAGAGCCCATAGAAAATGTTTATAGAGGCTGAACCTTCAAAAGCAGCTGCAGCTGGTGATTGGACGATCGTTCTGCCAGTCACACTCATCACAGACCAGTCATATCAAGCCACAGTATGAGGTAGCAGATAGACCCTGTTGTTACCTGTTAGCTTTAACTACGTTTCAGTCCTTAGACTATCATCTTACATTAAATTATACCACACAGATGTATCATTTATCACTTATATGTGACATGAACCTCGTCAAAGACAATCCCACCAAGTTCTCTTTGTAAACTGAGCTGAGTGACCACGACTACCATAAACTAACCGGCATCGTCCTCGGAGGACTTTCACATCTCTCCCAGTTTCCCAGCAGTGATCCCGGTCAGGAGAAGAGCAAAAACATGATTTCCTGTAAGAAAAGCTTTAAAGGTGTAGTGCGTAGAAGTTGGCAGCATTTCGCCGAACAGAAACGGTGAATATAGGATATAATGTTTCTATTTGTATGTAAAGTCCGTCACGATAGGTGTACAATCATCCCCATAAAGCTTTTGTTTTCTTTTTATTAAGTTAAAAAAAGCTTTTTATATTTATGTGCCGTGGATCTCCCCTTTGTGGCGGCTGACATAATGATCCGCCATGTTGTCTACTGGTGGGTTTTGGCTACAAAAAGACCGAAACACGATTTTTGAATACGCTGATGTTTGCTTGTTACTAAAAGTTTACAGAACCTATAATCATCATCTTAACTGACCTATAATCTATAAAAATAATGGTTACAAATATGAATGAAAAACCCTCACCTTGTAACTGTTGTAAATGATGCCCTGTTCACGATCCTTTTTGGTCTTCACCGGCTCTCGACGCTTAGTGATGTTTTAGTAACGGACGGGCTCATTCCAAAATCTGAACGCTAGATGTCGCTAAAATGCCAATTTCTACACACTGCACCTTTAAGTGATGTTCTTTGCTCCTCTTTCAAAGAAGAAATTGAATCAGTTTCTGATAAAACTGCAGATATTGCTGCATCGATAGAGACCGCTTCAGAAGCCGCCATTGTTTTCAAACATGCAGTCACTTCCTGCTGTCGTCATGTCTGCAGCTCTCGCCTTTTTCCCCTGACTCGGTCGTTCAGCTTTTAGCTGAGTGAAGTTGTAGAGCATTGGAGCTTGACAAAATGGATCTGTGTGTTTTCAGACAGTGAATCAGTCAGGTCCATGTACTTTGCAAGGTTAACATCCTCATAAATTTCTGTATTTTTCTGCTTAATCATCTTTTCTCGGACTGATCATCAGTGAAACACCGGCTCTCCTCACTTGTGTTGAAGTGGCTTTTTTCTGCCAGGTTGCCCTCCCTGCACTTCAGTCTTCTTGCCAGCAGAGGGCAGCAGTCATCTCTCTGTGACCGAGGAGCTGCTGATGGAGCTCGGCACAAAAGAGGGCACGAGCAGTACGTGCACGCTGTGGGGGCCGTTTCTCGACGTGTGGCAAAAATGGCGCACGGTGAAGCGAGCCGGACTCGACTTAAACCCCAGGATGCACTCAGCGGGATGGTGCTGATGCGGTTGCCGTGACAGCGGTGGCTCCATCAGTTGAGTGAGGGCAAGTGAAGCAGCATAACAGCCTGTGTGACCTTGAGGAGGTCCACAGGGAGGTGAGAAGCTGAGCTGAGCTGAAGGAGAAAAATGAGTCTGGGGAGACGGTGACAGTTAAAGCTGCACACACCGTCTGCAGGAATACAAACATGCAGCAGACGCTTCAGTCTGTGATGTAGTCTCAGTCACTCTGGATCATGTTTGTGGTTATTTTAATCAGGCAGACAGGTTTTGTTGTGTCTTTGTTGAAGCAGAGAGAGTGCTGAGCCTGTCTCGAGTATCCTAATCACAGAATTGCACAACAAGGACAACAGACTGCCTCAGTCTGCAGCCTCCCAGACTGATCCCCCTCCAGATTAGCTCCAGTCTCGCCTCCAGCGTGGGATGAATTAGAATGGTTGAAATGGAGCAGGCTCGTCTATCTCTCCCGTGCAGCCTCTCCTCAGTGTGATGGATGAGCTCGAGCATCTGTGTGTGCCGGTGGAGCCCATTTACTGCCAAACCCCCCCCTCCTTTTTGTCACTGGAGGAAGCCCAGTGGTTGAGAGGGAGAGTGAAAGAGGGGGAGGGGGAGAGTGCAGAAGAGAGTGAAGGGGAGGGGGAGAGATGGAAAGAAGCATGCAGGAAGGGGGGCAAGACACACAGCAGGAAGCATCCTTTTCTCATATATCTCTGCGTTGAGTGGAGCGGCACATGGTTATAAAGCCGTGTGAGTGAGCGTTTTTCTGTGAGGCAGCAGGAGAGGAAGAAGCGGCGCTTAAACTCTGCCGCCCTCAGCAAAGACTGGTCTTATTTGAGGAGCTGATTGAGGTCCAGGACTGCAGCCGCACACAAAGGGAAACACGTCCTCCAGCTGCGGGTGGATATGTGAGATGCTGTAGAGGCAGGTAACCTGCATGTGGGGATGGTTCACGGGCTAATTTTAGCTTCTGAGGCTAGATTTTTGTAGGATATCAGACAAAGGGGGGTTTAATCTGGCACGAAAGGGTTCAGTTTTAGCTGAATCAGCGTGATTTCTTACTCAAACAGCAGCCAGTGAGGTTTGAGAGAGTGATGCTCATGCATGCTTTAACAAGGCTGACTGACTCCTGCTGTGAGTGAATGTTTCTTTTTTTTTGTACTTTATTTTTTAATTTTTTACAGGAATATTGAACAAATGAGGGCAGAGGACAATATGCATGCACAGTACATACAGTTGACACATCCATTCTGATAGATAAGAGTCAAGAGTCTTCATATTTGTTAGAATTGAACAAATCTCATTTTTTTCCAGTATTTCTCTCCTTTCTTCTTTTGGAGTCGCAAAGAAAAAGTAATTTTCTCCATGCTGCGAATAGAGTTTATAATATTTATAAGAAGTTTCATGGTGGAAGGATTCTTCTCGAGCCAACATTTAGTAACTGCTTTTTTCTTGCCTTCATATCTACAAAAGATGTGCGTCTCCTCTATTGAGGCCTTCGGGAATTTTTCCCAAGATACAGGGATGCAAAAGAGAAATCAATTGTCCTGTCCAACATTTCTGAAATAAGCTGCTCCACTGCTCTCCGAAACATTTGTGTGACTTGTTTCTTGAATCTTTATTCACCAATGTTACAATAAATCCCAAAGATACCGTGTTGGAGTTCATTTCCCATCATGCATTTGGCTCCATGGTCAGCTCAAAAGTCCCTGCACAGAATATGAGCTCCTGATGCCTGGTATTGTGAATAAAGTATATCACTCTGTATTTGCATGTTTTATTTAAAAAGAGGTAGCTAATAAGGTGAGAGTGTTAGATGATACTTAAGCATGCATCCTAACGGGTTGTTGGATTGTTTGATTTTATGTCCTAAGCTTGAGATCTTCAAACTTTTATTTATTTATTTTTAATGGGAAGCATCATGCATTTGGCTCTGTGATCCAGGATCAATTCAGAAGCCTTATACAGGCCTGTTGAGCAAACAAGTCCCTTCTCACTTTTAATATGTCCAAACAAGTCCCTGCATTGAACAGGAGCTCATGATGCCAGGTCTTTTTGAATAAATGATATCATTCTTTATTTGCATGTTTTGTTTAAAAAGAGGTAGCCAATAAAGTGAGAGTGTTGAATGAAACTAAAGTTTGCATCTAAAAGAACTGTAAGATAATTTAATATTGTAAATTTGAGATCTTTAAGGTTTTATTTTGTTTTATTTTATCATAACATATATATATATTTTGTAAAGGTGTCATAATTGGATTGATCTTACTTCCCATCATGCATTTGGCTCCCCGGTCCAGCATCAGTTCTAAATGCTTATTCAGGGCTGCTTGAACAAACAAGTCCCTTCTCACTTTTAATATGTCCAAACCAGCTTTATGGAGCTGTGTCTGATTTCTGCCTTTTGGATTTTCTTGGTTTAATTACCTCTGCTCTTCTCTTGTGCTCTAGATTTTTCTTATGCCTTTTTGTTTTTATGTTTTTTTATGTGCTTCTGCGCTGATGCCTGTTGCAAACCAAATTTCCCACGTTATGATAATAAAGTTGAAGTTTAAACTAGTCCTTGCGTTGAACAAGAACTCTTCGTGCCAGATGTTTTAAATAAATTACATATTATTTCAAGAGCATGCTCTATTTCTAAAGGTGAAGCCAATAAGGTGAGAATATTAGTCATATTAAAGCATTGCATCTTCAAGAATTGGCAGATTATCTGATTTTGTGTCATAGGTTTCAGATATTCAAACTTTTATCGTAGTTTCATTTATTATTATGATTATTATTTTTCCTTGTTGGATTTATTTTACTTCCCAAATGCCAAATGTAATATTTGGTCACATGTTACAAAAAAGGCTGTTTCTTTAATAATAAGAAAGTATTTGCATAAAGTGGCAGCTCCTGGTGCCAGATATTTAAAGGGTATCTTTTTATTTCACCACATTAAAAACCCATTGAGATCAAGATGTCTGTCATAAGTGTGACCCAACCAAGAGTCATTAAAACAGCACACATTTTTTGGTTGCAGATGTCTTGCAAGTAAAGTACCGGAGCTTAAACATAAATAATAATTTAGAAACACAGGCACTGCCCAAAGATCTCATGCTGTTTATCTATCAGGACAGAGCAAAAGGCTCCAAGTGTAATGAGTTCTGTCAGTTTCAGCTCGGTCTGTCAATGAAAAACAGTAGATTATTTTTTATTAGTTGTGCCCTTAGTTCAATTTTTTAACCTTTTTTTTACTTTTCATGATTCCCATCATGCATCTGTGGTCATGGTCCTGTAACAGCACATAGATTGATAGTGTGGCTGCGGGGGTAAAACCGGCACTCTTTCAAGAAAGAAAGACCGAGAGAAAGAATCCGCTCTTCACACTCTTACAGGATTATTTTTTGGGCATTTACTGAAAGGACAGGATCGTGTCTAGACGCTGAGGATGGGGAGCAGGGGATTACATGAGGGCAGAAGACTCTTGGCCGTATTTGAGCCGAGACTGCTGGCAAGGAGGGCAACTTCCTGTTTACACATGGTGTGTGGAAAGAATCACAAGGCTAACATTCCCCCTTCTCTACGCTCTTCTTATTTTCTGACCATGCTTTACACAAATACTGTCAAACTTACATTCAGATGGAGCTACTTCAGTTTACCCCTAATTTCCTGGGCAGAGTCTTGGCTGATCCATGACAGGAAAGTCCTCGGACCTTCTCCCCCGATGGTTGTAATTAGATCCCACGCAATTATGTGATAAAGTTTTAACCCTTACCTCTTTTATTTTATAGGATATATAAATGAACATTTTGCTCAGCATAGAAAATGGCACTATGAAGAAATATACAACAAAAACAAACAGAAAAATAAGCCTTGGTTAGACTCCCAGTGGCTGGAAGTTGGCTGTAATGGATGGATCTTGGCTGGCATCTGGCTGGGAGGGGCTGCATCTGTACTCATAATGAGTATTGGCCTGAAGCACTTCCTGAGCAGTTGGGGGTTCGATACCTTGTTTAATGGCTCCTTTGCACTATTCAATTTGTGGAACAGCATCCCTCAATCTTCTAGATATGATCAAGCAAGGACTTAAACCTTCTGAATCCTTACCCAACTTCTAGACAGACTTATTATGTTTATTTTTAATGATTACCTCCAGACAGTTACCAGACAATGAGGATCTTAACATTTTTTGAGGTTGTTTCTGCTCTCAATTTCTGGACTTAGTGGAATTTCCCATGGTAATCATAATTTTAATTCATATATCCTGTAAAATATAAGTAGTAAGGGTTAAATGTTAATCACATGGGGATCACATTCGAGCCATGAGGGTGGGCAGGTCCAAGAATTTTCCTGTCATGGACCAGCCAAGGACATTGGGGAAAATTTATCCATCTGTATCCATTCGCTCTACCAGTCCATCACTGATGTAAGTTGTCTTTTGTATCATCCTTTCTTTTTGACCTTTTATTTGTTTGTATTAGCCTAGTTTAGTGACCTTATTCACAGTAATACATTTGGCCTTGGGGTCGTGCATCGGTATTATTGAAAAATAGATGTAGGGCTGTTCCTTTGAACCAGTTTCTACATCAAATGAGGCAAGTGTAAATAAACGTGAGTAAATGCAGATGTAGCCACTTAAAACTTCCCCACTTTCCCTGACAGGGTCTTGGCTGGTCCCTGACAGATCCTGCCCACCCTGACAGTCATAGATTGGAAACTCTCTGCCATATATGGGTGAATTTGTGGCATCAGGTTTGCTCTCACCTGATTTGGAAGCTTCTTTACTAACCAAGGAGTGTGTTCAATGGGTTTTAGGCACAACCTGAGAAATTGGGGGCTTCTAGGGGCTGGAAGTTGGAAGCAGTTGGCAGGGAGGGGAAAATTAAAGTGGCTGGATCTGTAAGTTGATAAAAACCCTGTTAGCATATTTGTCTTACAAAGGAGTAGCCAATGAGCTTTTTGCAACCAGGAGGTAGGGGTCAAGCATGCCTTCAGTTAAAGCATGATTTTTGTGTCATTATTTCCTACACTGTAAGAAGGCTGCTGCTCATTTTACAGAAACTTACTGGCAACAAGATGCCAGTAAGTTTCTTGTAGATGTCTTTACAGTAGAATTACTCTGTTTTATTTAACAGCATAATTATTAAAACTGTATGTTCAAAATCAGCATCCTTTATTACCTCCGCCAAGGAGGTTATGTTTTTAGAAGGGTTTGTTTGTCTGTCTGTCTGTTAGTTAGTTAGCAACATTACTCAAAAAGTTATGGACGGATATTGATGAAATTTTTAGGGAATGTCTGGATTGGGATAAGGAACAAATGATTTGATTTTGGAAGCGATCCGGATCTCCGTCTGGATCCAGGAATTTTTTAAAGGATTCTTTAACATTGGGAGATAGGGCCATTTTCAACATTTCTGCATATAACTCCACAAATAATGGTCAGGGCACTTGGGAAAGAAAATACAGGACAAGTTTCTAACATGCTGTACAGTATATCAAAGACTGATCCGGATAAAGGAATAATTACGGATACTATGATCCAGAATATGAAAAAATAGGGGACCTTTGGGATGTTCATCATAGGAAGAGAACAAATGAAGCTATAAACACACAACAAACACCATTAAATAGCCAAGGCATTGTGGAATTTGGAAGGTGCCAACAGATTTGTTGTATCTTCAAAAGGTAGGGAGCTAGATCCAGAAGAAAACCGCCATTAATGAAAATTCGATTTGCGTGAACAACTTCTGAACTAATGTTGATATCATTATGAATTCAGTTGCCAATGGTATGTTTTCATGGTCAAGGAATCTAAAAATGTAGTCAAAATAAATGTGGGACTAATATTTATGGTGCAAATGACAAAAGGGGGAACTGTGGCGCTTGGCGGAGGTCTGCACTCTCCGAGTGCTTTCTAGTTTTCCTTTATTTTCCTTTACAGTATAATTGCGGTATATAATTCTACAACTTCTTTAATGCATTTTAAACTACAGTGAAATTGCTGAATTATAATTTATCTTACTAGACCTTTAACTATTTAAATGGTCATTCATAGCAATACATAGTTTTGTAAAAAAAAAAACAAACAAACACTTATTTACATTTTCATTGAATTGAATACTTTTCTCAAGCATTTGTTTCAAAAATATGAAACATTTACTAAAATAAATATTGATCAGTTTTCCCAGGAAAATTGAATTTTGGTAGTGGCAACATGCTTCTCTTACTCAATCAATCAACTGATATTTATTTGTATGGTGTGAAATCATAACAAATGTTTTATCTCCAGACACTTTACAATAAAGCAGGCTGGAGCCATACTGATCCATTGCCCTATTCAGTTATATACATTTTACAGTAGGTCGCTTTAACTATTATGGTAAAATACTGTTACCTTTACAAAAATCAGTACGCTTTCCCACAATCCATTGACTGTATAGACCTTTCACAGTAGATGTCTGTAGATGTTACAGTAAAATACTGTCACGTTTACAAAAATCAGTTTCAGTGTATTTCAGCCTCTTTTTTATCATCTGTTTCACAAAGGATCACTGCGAGGAATGATCCAACTTCCCATCATACATCATCACCACATTCAAAAGGCATATTAAGATCAGTTCTTTAAACAGATCTTTACATTGATCATGAGCTCCTCTGTTTTGTCTTATTAAAGAACCGTCCTCTCCGTGTGCATTCTTGTTTTGATGTATTACCATCATGCAGTAACTAGGTCGCCCTGCGTTTTGTAACTGTGTATCTGGATGGGTTGCTACCAGTTATAAATAACCAGTAGTTCCCTCGGCTTTCAGGCTTTTTGAAGTCTCCTCCACGGTAATGTCTGCTGGAATATTCCCGTACTCCTTCTGAGCTTTGATCAGCTCGTTTTTTAGGGCATATGGAATATTGGTGATGAAGGAGAGAGCCGAACCTGCTCTGCCTCTGAGCTTTGATTTCTTATCAGCTTATGTATTATACATCTCATACTGCAGGATTTATGGTGGAGTGAGAATATGGATCATAACTTCGCTGGTGGCAGAGGAAATAAGCCCGGGGTGTTTCCTAAGAATAGCTCTGAAAAGGTGTTGAAACATCTGTCAGAATTTTCAGGGATCTCTTTCAACAGAAGTTCTTCAGTAATGTTCACCTTATGCATTTCCACCCACGCTTCTTTGTTCTCCAGTTCTTTCACTCTCCTCTGCCTAAACTCCTCTGCTCAGTGTAGAAGCAGTTTTACTTTTTAATGGAGAAATGGGGTTTGGATGTGATGTTCGCCTTGTTCACCAGGTCGCACCCATATACAGGCTGTTGTATTACTTTGTGCATGCATCTATTATTCAGTATGTGGCCCTCTCAATATTAACCTTCTCCATTACCCTGTTTTTGGATCTTCTCTCTCATAGCTGGCTTTGGCAGAGGGGCAGACAGAAGGACTGAAGGCTGGTCTGGACTCCAAAGAGCTGGTTTTTCTGGTTCAGATCACTTGCCAGGTAAAAAACACTCATCATATCTTGGTATAAAAGGTGTCATATCTAAAATTACTCTCATTTACCCCCCTCATAGTT
The DNA here is from genome assembly GCA_037902135.1 of Cetoscarus ocellatus. Taxonomy (NCBI): domain Eukaryota; kingdom Metazoa; phylum Chordata; class Actinopteri; order Labriformes; family Labridae; genus Cetoscarus; species Cetoscarus ocellatus. Next base: position 535,845 of record JBAMNC010001373.1, read on the forward strand.
CTCTTCTTTGGCTAAAAAATGGTGGACAAGCATTTTTCTTACATGAGACCTCAGCCTTTTCAGGGAGTGGAAGCAGCTCCGGCCCCTCTAGACGGCCTCTGTGTTTTTAGTTCTAGTCCAGTTAGTTGTCAAAGCACACTTCCAAGTACTTGTAGTCCTCAACAATTTCAACACTGATTCCCTGGATGGAAACGGGGGCCACTGAAGGAGAAATGTGATGGTGTCCTCAACTCCAAGACGGGGCTGGAAGGTCAACTCAAAGAGGTCCAAGTGGAGCCTGAACTTTGGCCAGAGCTACTCCAGGACGAGTCTGTCCAGGGTCTGCATGTTGTGGGATTTAATAATAATAAAACCAACCTTTGGACTGATTTTGTTGGAGACCCCTGTACTGGACCCCTGGTTGGACATTTTAGACCAGATGAAACAACAGATTTTCATGGGCAGCTAGTCCTGAAACCCTACAATAGTCATGTAGTGTGATTATGCGTTATGTGTTTCAAAGGTTTGTCTATGCCTGTCCTGACAGTCATTTATTTTGTCTTTCCTTGGCAGGGTCGAAACTGGCTGGTTAAGAGATCTTACGAAGACTTCCGTGTGCTGGACAAACACCTCCACTTGTGTATCTATGACCGCCGTTACTCTCAGCTCACTGAGCTGCCCCGACACGACACGTTAAAGGAAACTGTTGAGGTAAGACGGAGCTACTGCCCTAATATATGTCTATTTTATCTATGCTGAGGCTTTGCTGCCATAATTAGAGAGACGGGACTGTAGACAGAGCCAGAAACTGGGGAGGAGTGAGAGAATGGGGAATGACATGCAGTTAATGAACCACAGCCTGAATTTGAACCTTGTGTACCACCTTTGAGGACAACAGAGAGCTTTATAATTTTAATGACTGTTTTAATTATTTATTTATTTGTGAGTACCACTTTTTACCTTACATTATAATTAAATTAAATTTTTAAGTTCTAGTGTCTGATGTTACATCTGATGTTTCATCTTGATTTTACAGTTTCATTTACTTTAGCTTCTCTGATGTGCATTAGTCTCCAAATCCTCTTGAACCTTCCATCATTACAGTTACTGGACAGGGTTAGGGTTATATATTTTGTCAATTATTTTTTGTCTTGTTGTAAAGCACTTTGAGCTGCAATTGAATTTGTATGAACTGTCCTTTATGTCCTTTACAACAGAAGTTTATTAACCTTTGAGCTTGAATAAATACAGTCATTGACAAAGAGTAGACATCTTTAGCCAGACATCCTGTAGGATGACAGGTCTCCAACTGTTGAGTCATAAAAGCTACTGAAGGGTAAATTCAGGTTCAGTTTCAATTTTTGTCAATCTTTTGTCTCCATCAGGAAGTTACAAAGATGTTGGCCACCTATCTCTCCCGCTTCTCCGCCATCGCTGATAATAAGATCAACTGTGGTCCAGTGCTCACGTGGATGGAGGTATCCTCTCGCCTGCTGTTTGCTCTCACTTCCCGTCAGTTATTCAGCCTCTAGAGGAGACCCCATTAAGTCGATTTAATATTTAATACTCACTATTAATATTCAAGTAGTTCATTTAAAGGAGCAGGCTGACAGTTTCAGGGTAATAATGTTTATTTGCAAGGAGTCAGCTGAAGAAAAGACTTGACTTATACAGGTTTTCAGTAGCAGCATGTCAAACATGACACTCTTGTGTAACAAGCATCTTTTTGTTGAATATTAAAAATCAAATTTGACCTCTTTTTGATCCTTCGGTATCATTTCTGCTAACTGCCCATTATGAGAGTGCGACATCCTTCATTTTTAAAGCATGTGGTACAAAATGCAAGGAATTGATAAGCAAAAATACTAATTCTATCAGTTCTTTGAGGAAGTTTTATCAATTTTCACCTGAAATTGGTGTTTGATTCCCATCCCTCATGGTAACAGAGGGTGATAGATAAGATTTTTGTCAATAACTGGCAGGACAATGTTGATGCCTTGATTGAGGTTTGTGCTCAGAGCACTTCTAGTTTTTTAAGAGTCTAACATTTTTTGATGACCTTAATAAAATAGATATCGCCTGTTTTTCTGCAGTTTAGACAATGACAAGGAGTTTGTTTTTTGTTTTTAAGGATAATATTTTATACTTGGTTTTAAAAATGTGTAATTTGATTGCTTTAGCCAAATTATTGATGTGAATTTTGATGGGAAAACATCTAATATCAAATCCTGTATCATCAGTTTTGGGAAGAAATAAGATGTTTGTTCCATATTACCAAGCCATAGATGCACCATAATGCAAGCTTTCAGATAAGTTTTGTTGTTTTAGCTTTTTTATTCAAACAAGAGCTTTTTTTTTCCACATCTTTAAGCTACAACAGACAAAAAAGAGAATAATGTCTTTTCAACATCATTCGCATTTCATTATTTTTCAGATTGACAACAAAGGGAACCATCTGTTAGTATCAGAAGAAGCCTCGATCAACGTCCCCGCCATCGCTGCAGCCCACGTCACCAAACGTTACACAGCACAGGCCACAGATGAGCTAACCTTTGAGGTCAGTTTCTGATCCCATCATAATTCTGTTTTTTTCTGGTGCGTGTGATCAGATTTATTCCCATCATCCCTCTCTCTCTCTCTGTCCTGCAGGTTGGGGACATCGTGTCTGTCATAGACATGCCTCCTAAAGAAGACACGGGCTGGTGGAGAGGGAAACATGGCTTCCAGGTACGCCTCATTCACAGAGGCCCTGTCATAAAATAGAAAACTAAGTGTGATTCTCATTATGAATAATTTAGAACAATAAGAGAACAGCTTGTCCCCTTTCCAGCACAGCTGTGATTCAAAACTGTGATTAAAAATTCAGTGAAGTGGCATATTTCTGGGTGAAACAAAAAGACGACAGGGCTTTGGATTTAAAGCTCACAGTTTATGGAGCTGGAGAGATATGAGGCTGAAGAGGGCAGATCTCTGTTCCACCAGTGTTTCTAGAAAATAAGAAGTATGATATACATAAAATAAGCACATTATGTCAACTACAATCTTTGGACGTGTATGAAAATGCTTTTCAGATAAAATCCCAAATACATGGTTACCACTTATACAATACTTTTAGGGGTGTGTCTTAAAATCATGGATAGTTTAAGGCAAATAATTAATAATATAGTGCCCTAATAAACATTTGTACTGTGATGTTGTATATTAACGTTTAGCATGGCAGACTTTCATGTCACACTTACTTTGAGTGAGTCCCACATGTAAGTCTTGTCAAATCAATATGCAGACTTGCATAACTGCATTAATCAGGAATGCATATTTTTATTTCAATTACACAAATGTTAAGTAAAATACAAAGAATACAATCATTTAACACAAACTTATCAATAACCGAAAAAAACTTGTGGCTTATTTTTGCCTCTCCTGTACAATCCAAGATAATCTGACATATAAGGAAAAAAACATAAGACATCCTTCTTTATATCATTGTTCCTTAGAGGAATTAATCAATTCAGGCTTTCAGGTTTTTCTAAATTTTAAGACAGTTTTACATAATTTTAATTAATCACTGAGCTCATTCCAAAATATCCCCAAAACCGAAACACATCTGTATTTTATATTTATTCTAACTTTTCTTGTTTCAAACATAAACACACCTATTAACTGATATTTTCCTTCTCTTAGTATAAAAAATACTTACTGAATACAAGCAGGAAGAGTGTTATGTACTGCACAAAAAATGATCTCCACTGTTTTTAAATAATGTCTTTAAATCTTTTTTGTGGTTTGATTATTGGGTCTAAATTAGTTTTATAGCTATTTCCCCAGGTTTTGACACAGTGCAACATATAAGGCATTACGAGTGAATAGTACAAAATCTTAAGGCTGTTTTTATTTAACATATATTTAGTTTTATAAAGAATTGCAACAGATTTGGATAATTTACGTTTAATATGTTCTATATGTGCTTTCCAGCTAAGTTTATGGTCAATGATCACTCCTTGACTCTTCATGGACTCTAATCAGCATTAAGGATGGAAATTTAGAGCCAACTCCAGTGAAGAATCAGTTCAGACTAGCTTGAGGTAGTGCTGGGCGATTAATTGACTTTCATATTTAGTTTCTATAAAGGCCTCCCACAATCATAAACAGACTAGTTGTCATTACACGATCACATCACTGCCTTCCCACGTCGCTGTTGAGCCAGAACACACCAAATAAACGTGCTAATATTTGGTTAACAGTGGATAAAACATTTCAATATTTGAGTCATGGACAAAATGTGGGTGTGTTTGATAATAAAAACAGCAACTGGATTTGTTGCTTGTAGATGTTAAACTTTCCTAATTAAGCAAAATAACTTACCCATTAACAACAGTGTACCTTACTACTCATCTGAGCTTGTTCTTAAAGCTGCAGTGCTGCTGGAGCCCTTCAGCCACTTCACTGACTGTTGTCAAGCCCCTGAAACAACCCAATTTCAGAAATACTGAACTATCCCTTTAATCCCCCTTTCCTGTAAAACAATGATGTTATGCTCTTGTGGGAGGCAGAAGATGAAAAACAGTAAAAGAGCTGACGGGAGACAGAAGCAATCTGAAGTGTTTCTTGGTCATTTTACAAAAAAAATGAGCAAACAGTCCAATGTTTTATCCAAGGCTGTGTGATTAAACCCTTTCACTGGCATTGTAACCGTGCGGTTGACTTTTTGCCACCTTACAACTGTATTTAAAATTTTTGTTTGTCCTTATTCAGCTCTCTGAATAGTGTTTGTAACACCAATATGTATCCACTGGCTGGCGCTGCTCAACATGAATATAATGTAACAGTAAGCATACATCAGAGTAAGAAAAAATCTTTTCACATATCTCCAGATCCTCTAACAATCATAATTTAGTTAAAGGAAATACATTTGATGATAAAAAAAAAAAAATGATTTATGATTCCTCAGAAAACTGTGTTAATGGCTAATTACCTAAATTTTGCTCTCTGTGATGTTCTCACGCAAAAAAATCAAAAAATGTTGCAGAAATGCATTAATTCCCAGGATAACCCTAATAGGCAAGCCAACCAGCCGGTTGACCAACATATCAGCTTCCTGGTTGGGTAATTTGAAAAAAAAAAAAAAAAACTGAAATGTTGCTAAATGAAGAGGAGGGAAAACAATTTTACCAACAAATGATTAGTTGCAAATTTATTTCTTAGTTTGGAAGTCAAAGGGTTAAAGCAATGGTGGAAACTCCAGGAACATGCAGAAGCTTTGTTGATGCAGCAGATCACTGAATATCAGGAGAGTGCTGCATTTGGAAATGTCGACTCAGGAAAACTTACTTTTCCTGAGTGCAAGAATAGTTTTCTGATGTTGATTAAATATGGGAACAAGGTTTGAACTTGAAAAATGTGTCTTTAATGACCTACATTTTGTCTCACTCCTGTCGTATCAATGGTAATAGACTGATTAAGAGTAGTGATTGGTCACACATTTCCTTTTTTGGAAGATGAAGTGTTTAGTCCAAAGTATGATGAAGGAGCCTCCTCGTCCTGCAGTCTGGAGAAACCTTAAGATTCTTTTCACAGACCATCCCCTCTCCGCCTGAGGCTGCTCACTGACCTATTTCTGAACCTTTCCTGAACACCCCCATTGGTCTTTTGAACTTACAAGTGTTATCTCCGTCTCCGTCTCTCCTCTTCACTCCGCTCATCCTCTCCTCTCCACTTGCAGGTTGGTTTCTTCCCCTGCGACTGTGTGGAGCTGATAAATGACAAGATTCCCCCCAGCGTTCAGAGCTCGGTGCCAAAGCCAGGTACTCTCCGGCGTGCGCCTGTCCTCCTCCTTCCTGCTTGATGATTTATTTAAGTCTGGCTCCGGGGATGTGAGACGGATTGATGCTAAGTGGCTGTTACATGTGTCTGTGTCGTCTTAATCAGTGTGTAAGAAGCACGGGAAGCTGGTGACCTTCTTGAGGAGTTTCATGAAGTCTCGGCCGCCGCCACAGAAGCTGCGGCAGCGAGGGATCCTCAAAGAGCGAGTGTTTGGTTGTGACCTCGGGGAACATCTCCACAACTCAGGACATGAAGGTAGAATCCTCCAACAATGTCTTCTTTTCTCATTTCCACTCTGATTTTACAGCCTGTTAGTCTTACCTGCCGGCGGTTCACTACAATATCTCAGGTTTATATTATAAAACCAGGAGATGGGATTATCCAGTGAGGCTGCTGTTGTATCAGGGATTTGTGTTACAGCTGTGAAATAAACCCATGATGTGCAGAACTGCTTTAGGTAACACAGCATCATGTTCTCTTCAGAGATTTCTTAAAGTTGTTGGGTCAAACCGGAGACATACTTGCAGTTTGTGCTAGTGTTTGTGTCTGTTGAGGTCATGAGCTTTTTTCGGTCAATCAATCCATCAATAGATCAGTCATTCAATCTTTATTTGTATTTGAAGCCATACTCTTCGTTTATCGATACACATACAGTATTTACAGTGCCCATTATAAATGAGTACACCCCCTATTAAAAGTAATGTATTGATCAATATCTAAATGAACAAAAGATCAATTTCCAAAGTTTTGACAAAGCTTAGTTTAACATAACATTTTTTTTTACCATAAGATGAAAATAAGGGTGATATGATAACTAAAATGTAGCTTTGCTCCCATCCCTTCGGCTAGAGTGTACTCATTATTACATCCTGATCTTAAATTGAGAAAAATACTTTTTTGTGTGCAACTTAAAAAATCTTCTTTGCAATCAATGGCCCACATTTGAGGGAGTATATTTAAGTATAGTATGCCAAAGAAAATGCTGATTTTGTAAGGAAACTAAAGGTTTTCTGACAAATCTGAAGAGGTGTACTCATTTATGCTGAGCACTGTACATAAATACAAACACATTTAATAAATGTATATATTTGTATATACACACACATCCATCCAGATATGTATCCATCCAGGCAGAGACAAAGGGACTAAAAATAAGAATTTAAGACAGTGACAAACCAATGGATGCCCAGATCATAAATCTGTCCTCATCACATTTGTGTCTGCTGAATATAGATTCAATCAATCAATCTTTATTTGCCTAGCACCAGATTTGTTTTTGTTGAATATATTTATTTCTCTTCAGGATGTCACCACAAAATACAGTGGACAGAAATAAGATTCTGCTATTAAAAATTCCTCTTCTTATTACCAAGAAGATGATAACGATCTCCTGTAGGGTTCCCAAGCGTCCTGGAAAACCTGGATAATGATTGACCAATTTTCCAGTCACGGAAAGCGTATGGAAAATGAGGAACAAAGTGAAATGTCCTAGAAAGCTTGATTTGTCCTGAAAAATTATTTATCTTCCTTCTACCTTGTTAGTGAACAAAAAAAAAATATAGGAAATGAAGTAAAAATGTACTTCGTAACTAATGCACACTGAGTCATAAAATATGAGTAGATAAAACAATGCAACTTAAGGAATAAAATCTAAAGGCTAGAAACAAAGGTGACGAAAAGAAAATGGCTAAATAAAGTTTAGGCTGCTTAAACAGTAAATCAGCAAAACATATTTATAAATAAGCAAGGTAAATAAAGATAAAAAAAAATAAGTACACACCATGGATATATAATAGTGCGACACTTCATAAAAGCCAGAGATATTGGGGAAAACGTCCTGGAAAATGATTTCTAGAAAAGAGTGGGAACCCTGTCCTGGCGAAAGTTACAGCCCCCAACACTGACACAGTGGAGAACAAGAGTTAAAGAGGTCTACAACATGGAATTTATAACTGCAAAGCTAACTCTTAATTTGGAGAGTTTTCTGATGAGATGGTCCCTGATATATACATTCTTTAATTGATGGGGGGAAAATAACTGGATATGACATTCTCTGTCTAACAGACATTACTAACAAACAGATGTACAAATACAGACAAGTAGATGTTGTGATGCTCAGTTATTTGCTTTTCATTATTTTCTATCTGAGTGTATGTTGTCCCTGACTAATTCATAAACTGTGAAAAGCATCCTGGCGAGCGTTGGGAGCCTCTCCATTTCATGCAGAGTGCATTCACACCAAATATTGATCTGATTTAGATTCTCTTCTGTTAGCTCACTTTGCATTTGCAATGTTATGAAAATAAACTCTGAAGACGTTTATTTGTGAATGAATTCTTATTTTACAGCATTTACACGTTACTGTATAACAAAGTGAAGCATGATGATGTCTTCTGCAGTCCCACAGGTTGTGAAGAGCTGTGCAGAGTTCATAGAGAAACACGGAGTTGTTGATGGAATATACAGGCTGTCTGGGATCTCCTCCAACATCCAGAAACTCAGGTTTGTTCTTCTCTTGTTTTTATGACACTGACAAAACATTTCACCCAAAGAGTCGAGGAATCACTTAATCAAATTCACTTTAGTGGGACAGGGAGCTTCACTAAATACTAGCAAGTTTTCTGTTTCTTTGTGGCATCATGTGCTGACTTGTCCCAAACCAAACCCTGATGAGTAAACAAAATTCAACATTTACAGAAAATAACTCTCTCGCAGCTCAGCATCAACATGATGGATGCTGCTCTCAAAGTTTTGTTTTTCTTCTGAAATCCATCAAGTACAAATTGGTTGGAGATGTGCAGCCTTGAGGAGGCGTAATGATTTTCTCATCTGATTTGTGCCCACAAGGAGGAATTAATGGAAAAAACTCTTGAGCAGATTAATTGGGAAGCTTGTAGTAGGACGGGGCGTTGACAGCCCATCAGAGGGGATTTTCACACATGAAAACTTCCTGACGGTATCTCAGCTCAGTGATGCAGGCTGTGATAAATGTCAGACGACTAGTTTAAGATTGTTGAAGTTTAAAATTTGGTAAGAGTATGAAGGGACTTTTTTCATGTTCAACATACCTTTAAAAACTTTAAAATGTTAAAACCACTCTTATAAAATACAGGGGTGCACGATATTCATATCAGCAGATATTAGCTAAATTTATGTAATCTATTTATTTAAATAGAGGACAGTGCACATTCATGAACTTTGACAACCCCGGCAGTTTGATGTGATGCATTTGTACAGGCATGTAAAAGCATAAATAAATGTAGGACATAAAACAGCAGTAACAGGCAAAAGCTAGGTGACAGATACACAAAACAACAAGAACTACACTACAAAAGCAGATTACTGGTATCTGCAAATATCTGCTGATATTTGCCATACTTGGCAGCCATACATATCAGCTTTTATATCCACAGAATGTATGAATGAGCCATAATGCTTCACCCTATTATTACTGAATGTTGATATTTAAAACCAATTGTCATATAGTAGTGATAAATATGCTATTTTTCTTAGTTTTATGTAAATTCACTGTTACGTGAGAGGAACATGTCAATTTTACTAAAGAAGAAAATTTGTTTTTTGGTCAGTATTGCTGATAATGAGTCTGAAATATTTTTAAATCAGATATTGACAAAATTCCAATATCATGCATCCCTTAAATGAAAAATAGAAAGAAAGCAAACTTCTGTGAGCAAAACTATATATATTTTTGAACAGTACCTTATAGATTAAATTTAGATATAATGATGGATTTTGGGGCGTTGGTGGTGTTCTGTCAGTAATCAGAAGGTTGCAGGTTCAAGCTCAGCTCCGGCTGTCACATGTCGATGTATCCTTGGGCAAGACACCTAATTTAGTCTAGACATTGGGTTCATTTTCCTTCCACTAATGACGGACTCATCTCTCTCTCTCTCTCTGGAGCCTTGTAAACCAAGGATGGGCAACTGTGGTGTCCAAGAGGGTCACACTGTTTTATCATCATCACTAAAGGACCATTTGTTTAAATAAATGTAGGATAATATCATCTTTACAACTACGTCAAAAGTAGTATTTTCTGATGTAAATCTTTCATTAGATGTTATTATATCAATACTATATATCAAAGATCAAACACAAATACTAAAACTTGTTTTGAAGAGCAAACAGATTCAAGCAAATGTTATCTACTTTTTAATGCAAGTAAAGTTTTTACTGGTTATTAGAAGAAGACTAAGAAGAAGAAGGCATACTTTATTTATCCCTCACAGGGAAATTCAGTTCTTCACACTCTGTTGTTGTAACATGCCACACAAACATACGCTGAAATACACATGCACATGTACAAACAGGTCCTACAATCATGCACTAATAGGGGGATGGCAGAGTGATGGCTTGCTGCTCCTGAAGAAGCACAGTTTTGGGGTTCAGTGCCTTGCTCAAGGGCACCTCGCCATTGCTTAGGAAGTCAGCTGGCTCCTCTCCAGCTACCAAACCATCTTCCAAACATGGTTCGGTCGGGACTTAAACCGCTCACTTTTAACAAATGTGCTTAGTGATGCCTATAAATGAGTTTACAGAAACAACAAGTGTCTAATAAAGCTGAAAAATCTAACAAGTGTATATGTTTTTTTAAGATTTTCATGACCAATTTAATCAAATTTTCAGTATGTTTATATAGTTTTGATATTTGACATGAGCTGGCAGGTTGGATTAAGGGAGTAAGGGGGCTGCATGTGGCCCCGTGCTGCCAGTTGCCCACCCCTGTTTTAAACCATCCAACAGCATCCGTTCAGGGCATTTGGATGCTGAGTTGCTGTTATCAATGTGCAGTCTAAAGACACATCAACAAAACTTCCTCAGTGATCAGTCTGCTGCTCGGACTCACTTTACTGCCTCTGATGCAAATATCAAGCCTCTGGCTCTCAGGATCATTTGGTTTATTTATGGGCATCGAGCTCTGCCGGTCACCTGTCTTTAAATAAAGAGTTGTGCATGCTGTGAGCTGTGAAGCCGCTGGCAGTAAAATAAAATGAGGCCAAATTAGCCATGAGCTAAGAAGCTAGCAGGAGGGTTGGGTGGTGTTTAGATTTGACCAGTTCTGGTTCTGATCCCGGTTCTTGGCAGTTTTTAGGAAATAATTCTTAACTTTTTGAAAAATTCTGAGTTTTATTTTTTGTTGCTTTTCAAATTTAGTCTTAAAAATTGGGGGTCCTTTTGTTACCTTTGCCCAGGAGGTTATGTGTTTGCTGGCATATGTTTGTTTGTTTGTTTGTTTGTTTGTTTGTTAGCAAGATTACACAAAAACTACATGACAGATTTTGCTGAAATTTTCAGGAGATGTTGGTAATGGCCCAACTTAGGAATGATTAGATTTTGGTGATCCACATAAACACCATTCGTGAACAATCATTTTTGCTCAGTAACTGTCTAACTAATAATGATATCAACGTGATTCTGAGTGCTAGGTGTGGGTGTTCAAGGTCATGAATCATATTATGATGTTAGCTTTATCATGGAACTACTGCTTATAGATGTAACAGCAATGTGTGAGCTACCTTGTGCTTTCTAGTTTTCTATACCACTCAATATCCAAATGCCCAGTTCAGATATTAACAGGAAATGTTACATATTCACTCACTCTCTCCTCTGTAAATAACTCTTCTGTGATTTTTTATTTCAGACAGTTCTCATGTTAAAAGTTCATTTTTAACCAATTAAGCAGAGAAATTCATAATTAATCAGAGCAATGGTTAATCCAATATAAAGAATGCCAAATTAAACCTAGATGATTCTGTTTAATTGTCCATTATTCTGTTATTTCACACCATCTAATGGGCAGAGGAATGACTTTCACACTTTCCTCTGTCTCCTCAGGCACGAGTTTGACTCAGAGCAGATACCGGACCTGAGCAGGGACAACTTCAGACAGGATATCCACTCGGTGGGCTCCCTCTGTAAGCTGTACTTCAGAGAGCTGCCCAACCCTCTGCTCACCTATCAGCTCTACGACAGATTCTCTGTAAGAACCCGAGGAACCGGGGAACTGGGGCAGAGACTTATGCATGAGATAAGAAATGAGTGGAGGAAAAGCTGCCAAGGACAAATTTCTGGTCACGGCATGATAACAAAAGAGCCGAAGAAACAATGTTGAAATTTTGGGCTCATCTTTAAGTCCTGCTAAAATGGGGTCACTGTGGTTTGCTAAGCTTTTGAGGAAGTGTGGTGGATGTTCATTCTAAAACAGCACAGCAGATTAACCGAGCAGAAACACTGGCTGCTTTGAATATTAAAGATAGCAGGGCAGTCAAGGCAGGTCCCTGTGCTGTTATTATCAACCCGCTCAGTGATGTGCTCTTTATCTGCTCCACAGGAGGCCGTGTCTGCAGCCACAGATGAGGAGAGGCTGGTCAAAATCCACAACGTCATCCAGCAGCTGCCGCCGCCGCACTACAGGTCAGCCTTAAAGCTCAATGATGCACCCTGGTGGCCTTTGGAGGGATTGTGGGATTTCAGGGGGAGGGAGTGCAGCTTTAAACAGCGCTCGGTGTCAGTCACATTAGTATATTTATTCTGAAATAACCCAGCATCCAGATACAGAGACAGTTTCTGGTCCTCAGCTCAGGAATTAAAAATGAGGAAACACAGGAGCTAAGACTGAAATGCTAAAAACCACAATAAGAAATAAGGTGATAGTACTAAAGAGAGGAAAAAACGATAAATGACAAAATTTGAAATATTAACTCTTAAGAAAATAAAACTCTAACTTTTGATTGTGATAAAACATAGTTAAATGAGAAAGCTGCAAAGGCAACTTTGAATTTTAAATTAAGGGATTAAAGTAGGAAAAAATGTTTACTAATTATTTTCAATTTTAAAAAAGTCATAGGATGCTGCCTAAAAAGAACTCTTTGAGATTCCAGACTATTATCAACAAACTATATTCAAAGTTTCAGGTCAACAGATGTGAACTTTATGTGGCCTTTTTTGACAATTAATGTCTAAAAAGACGGCTCATAGGACAGAACATTATGTTAAATAGATCAGCTGTTTAAAAGTTTTTCTGAATAAAGCAATTTTATTAAAAGACACAAAAAACTAACAACATGAAAATGCAGATGGAGTCTGGGGGAAAGCTCCCAAGAAGAAGTTTCTGGTTAATATGGTTCACAAATGAGCATTTTGAGATTTAATTATATGAAAGGAAACTTTTGTTTAATATAAAAATTAAGGGAAAGGTCAGTGAAAATAGTAATCTGTATTTTTGTATTTTGAAGCAACCTAAAATAGTTTTTCAACTGTTTTGAAACAAAAGTTTGGCACTGGAGTGATGATTGTCCCAATTGAAATAAAATACAATATGAGTTCAAAAGGACACAATAAGAAGAAGATCCTGTTTATCCTGTTTATGCATGTGGTGTTGCTTTTGTCATTAGCTATATTATTTGGTGATATTTTAAATGCTTCAGGCTTAAATTATTGGAGTTCATATTTGGTAAAAATAAGGATAGGATAAGATAAGTTCTGTACTTCATCGTACACCCTTTTCAGACAAATAAAATTTCTTTTAATAACAAATCTATAAAGATCTTTTTCTTGCCTTCTTTTTAAATTGGTATTTACCTTTATTTAACCAGGAAAAGGAGCTCATTAGTATTAAAAATATCTTTTTCAAGAGCATCCTGGACAAGATAGGCAGCAGCACAGTTAACAAAGTTATTTACAATTACAACAGTAAAACATACAAATACAAACTATGTTTACAATTAAAAATTCAACTTAAAATACAATGTAAAGCAATAAATAACAGTTAATTGACAAGATGGACTAAGATATTAACAAAATCATCAGTCATAGCATCTGCAGCCAGATGCCTCAGTCTCCAAATTTTACTTAAATAAAAATAAAAGTAAAAATAAAAATGTCCAATGAGATCAGCATGTTGAGTTTCAGGTCTTTTCCTTCATTCTGTTAGCATCTTTTAACTTTACCATCTCATGTATTGATCGTATTGCTGTTTGAAATAACTGAAAAATGTATTTGTACATGTATAACTTCTTTTTGCAGCTTGCAACCTGTATTCCAAATAAATTAGAGCTATTGATCCAAGTTATGCATGTGCAGACTTTCACTAGCAGCTCAGGAGAGAAAGAAAGCACACATTCAGCTATAGCTACAACACTGAGAACTAAGCTCACACAGATGTGGGAGGTGGAGTGCTTAAAATGCACAATCCCATTTGATTTGCTAATACTGTTACTGCCAAAAGCATAAACGTTTAGTGACCAATACAGTAGTCATTCTCAGTATTTAATAACAATTTAGAATTCATTTTTTTGCGGTCTTAAATGAAGTATTACAAGCTAACACTTACATTTCTGTCTGTCTTTACCTACAGGACTCTGGAGTACCTCATGAGACACCTCTCCCACCTGGCCACCTTCAGCTCCATCACCAACATGCACACTAAAAACCTGGCCATCGTCTGGGCGCCCAACCTCCTCAGGTTCACTGCCATCATGGCTGCATGCAGACTGAATGACGTTAGCCGCCGCTAGCACCCACATGCGGTCCAGTGTTTCTGTGACAGTGAACTGGAGCACGTCTCGGTGGTGCAGAAATGTAAAATAGGTTGTTCTGTATCTGTGTTTCAGGTCCAGACAGATCGAGTCGGCCTGTTTTAGCGGCACGGCGGCGTTCATGGAGGTGCGGATCCAGTCCGTGGTGGTGGAGTTCATCCTCAACAACACTGAGGCGCTCTTCAGCCCCAAACTCAACGCCATCATACGGGAAAGCACAGGTGGTGTTACAAACAAAAACAGCTTTTCCACATGTTCAGAGGTTGACAGCATTGTTTTTGATTGTTTGTTTTTTATTCAGTCTCTTAATTTAACAAATGTTAACACCTCAAAACATTTTTAGCAACAGAAGTGACTAAAAAGGCACAGGCAGAAGAATAATGCTTATATTTATGCTTTTCCTAATTAACAAATTAAACTACCCTCCACCTATTTGTAATACATGAAAAAGAAACAAAAAACAAAACCACAACTAATACAGTAATGTAGATCATTAAATATAAAACAAAAATCAGCAATTATTTACAAAATTACTTACATTTGTAACCCTCAAAAACTACTTTACAAATCATTCTTTTGAAAAACTAAAGTGTATTACACATACGCAAATTTATATCAGCATCATTTCATAACCACTATAACAGATATACATTTCCTTTTAATCGCATTTTTGGCTTTTTTACCCTGAATTTACAGACATCACGTAAATTATACTTGGACTCTCATAATGAAAAAACCTTTGTACGCAGTCTGGAAGTAACTTTGATTTTGCTCTATACGTAATTTAAATTATTTTAAAATATACCAAGTCATCAAATTTCATAGCACAGGATTTCTTAAACAAAGGAATAGTGTGTGATAATTAGCCTTACTGATGATACGTATGGCTCGTTTTTGTAGGACTATGGAATTGATTGTTTTATACGTTGACCCCCACACTTTAACACAGTATGATATGTAAGGAAGTATAAGTGAGCAAAACATAAAATGTAAAGCTTAATAGTTTAGAATATTTTTTTACTTATACAGAATTGCAGTAACTTAGAAGTCTTTCCCTTGATATATGTGGTATGTTGCTTCCAATTTATTTTATGATCAATAACAGACCCTAGGAATTTTATTTCCAACACTTTCAATTTCAGCATCACATATTTTTGATTTAATATCCCTGTCATTTTTT
Organism: Cetoscarus ocellatus; assembly: GCA_037902135.1. Taxonomy (NCBI): domain Eukaryota; kingdom Metazoa; phylum Chordata; class Actinopteri; order Labriformes; family Labridae; genus Cetoscarus; species Cetoscarus ocellatus. The sequence goes on from JBAMNC010001373.1 coordinate 551,379, forward strand.
TAATTTCCAAATACCATAAATTTAGTTTTCTTTATATTAACTGACAATCTATTAACATCAAATCAGGTTTTGAGCATCTTTAACACTGAAATTATTTTTAGGTAACAACACCCTATCCAGACCGAAGTCCCTGCTGGTCTGCTCCCCGTCCACGAAGCTACTGTCGCTGGAGGAAGCCCAGGCCCGCACTCAGGCACACGTCAGCTCCCCGGCCACCACGCCGTGCCTCAGCCACAGTGACTACATCGAGGTCGGGGAGGGACCCGGGGCTCTGCTGGGCAAGTTCCACACTGTCATCGAGCTTCCTGTGGAGATGTAGGTTTTATTATTGACCGTGTTTGTCAGTAAAAATGTTCATTAATCTGCCTAAAGAGGAAAGATATTTGGAATTAAAGTTGTTGAATAGTGGAAAAAATAAGATTGACTGACTCTAAAAAGAAGTGGTACACAACTGAACTTTCCTTCACTCTCTCCGTCTCCTACTTTCCTTTAGTCTTCTTCCTTTCTTCCTACCTATCATTCTTCCTGTTTCTACTTCTGATTTTGCATCCCCCCTTTTCCCTTCCCAATCTCCTTCCTTCTCCTTCCATTCCCTTCACAGCTCTCCTCCAATTCCTCCCTTTCTGGCCTTTTTTGCTCACCTTCCTTTCCTTCTTTACCTTACTCCCCATCGTCCTTCCATTTCCTCCTCCCCTTCTTTTTTCCTACCCATCATCTTTCCCGTTTCCCTTCTGTTTTTCCCTATTATCTTTTTCCCCTTCCTTCTCCCCCATCCCACAATCTCCTTCCTTTCTTCCTCCATTTCCTCTCCTTCAATTCCTCCTTTTCCTTCCTTTGGTCCTGCTTTGTTCTTCCTTCCTTCCTTTCCTCCTTCAGTCCTTCCTTCTCCTCTATTCCTTTGTGCTTCCTTCTTCTTTCATCCTCTCTTTCTATCCCTATGTCCTTCCTTTTACCCTCCTTTCCCAAATTCTTCCACTTGTATCCTTCCTCTCCCTTTATCCTTCTGATCTTCCTATTTTTTTCTTGTTTCTCCTTCTTTTCTACCGTCTGTCCTTCCTCATGCTTCAATTCTTCTGTATCTTTTCTTCCGTCCTTTCTCTTCTGTCTTTATTCTGTACAGGATTGCTTCCTTTTTTATCCTTCCTTTCTTCCTTCTGCCTTTATCCTCCTACCTCAATTTAACCTTTGCCCATTTTCTTCCCTTCTTCCTTTACCTTTCTTTCTTTTTCTTTCTGCAATACTTTCCTCTATTCTTCTCATTCCTTGACCATCCCACAGTCTAACAGGACTCCCAAGTACAGTCCTACACAACAGAACTTTATTGACTGATTGTCAGTAATAATGTTCATAAATCTGCCTTAAGAGAAAAGATATTTTTAATTTAAGTTGTTGAATCGTAGAGAAAATAAGTCTGACTGACTGAAAATAAGTGGTCAAATTGCAAGCCTGAAAAGCAGTGTGAAAATTCAGCCACTAGAGGGCTCTCTGTCTAAACCAACAGAAGGAGAAATTAAGGATAGTATGGCTAAAATCATACCTGAACACCCTAATATTTATGATGAACGTTGAACTGGACAGTTTAAATCCCAGGCCACCCATGAGGACTTAAACATGCTTCATTTTGGAGAGGGAGAACAACCTTTCCTGACATAAAAATGACCAAAAATAAAGACCCAACCTGTTTGTTTCGGTGATAAGAATAGCCACATTCTCACGCAATACTTCTGAATTTCTTTCTGGATCAATCATTGAGTTTTGTTGTCACCAGCAAAGTTCTGTGACACCTTTAGGGGTTTCTGCTCAGCTATCTTCACAAAAAAAAAGCCTATTGCACATGCTATTTTAATGGTCTGTATTGACGTGGCTGCCCATAATAACTCAAGTTGAATGATGACAAATCTGGCTAAACACATGTTAAAATTAAAATCATCTGATTAGTGTTAAGTAAAGAAAGTCTTAGGAAATTGTAAAAATGTAGCACTGTATTTTATCACTGGATTTTACTGTTAGAGGGGAATCAAAGTAAAGCTGTACAGTGGAGTGGAGCTAATGTTAGTATCAGCAGTACTATCACCATTAGCATGATGTCCTTTCTCAATGTAAGGTCCATAATGCTGTTCTGAATGTGGTCACTTCCTGCTGCGGTTGAGTGATTATATGTGCAATTGAAGTCTAACACTTACTTAATCTCAAGCTATTAGATCAAAACACTGAAACTGCACTGTTCCTGCAAGACACCTTTCTTCATGTGTTCTGATTATTAACCAGACAGATTAATTGTCTGAACTTGTACAGCACCAAACAACACACTCAGGATGAATTGTTTCTGTGTTGTAGCACAAAGAGGCCTCCTACTAAAGCTAAGAAGTCTCCTGTGGGGAACTGGCGCTCCTTTTTCCACCTGGGCAAGTCCCAGTCTGTATCCAAACGTAAGCTGAAGCGGCACCCCAGCGAGCCAAACGAGATAAAGAGCATCGCACTGCCAGGTCAGATCACTGCTGCTGCTACACTGTCTGAAAACTTCTTCTTGACTTTTGTAAAATTGTGATTATGTCTGTTTAATTTAGCTGGATGTGCTTTTTGCGACTCAGTAAACTGAGAAAGTAATCTACGGTGAAACATTTGCAGGTGGAAGAGGAGATAGTGGCACATTACGCTCTACCAAAAGTGAGGAATCTCTCACCTCATTGCACAATGTGGAAGGTAATTATTCATTATCACTTCTGCCTAAAATGCCTTATCAGTAATTTGTTGACTCAAATCTGCATTTCTTTATTTCCATCCCAGGGGAACCTCCAAGTTACCGCCCACGTAGACCTCGCTCCACCAGTGAGGCCCACTCTGCCGTCTGTAAAGAAGACCTACGCAAATCTAAAAGCAGAGATGACCCCAAATCCCACTCGCTGAACGAGAGTCATGATGGTGCTGATCGTGTCCGCAGTGCAGTGTGTACTTCACCTCCACATCAAGAGGATGATCTCGATCTCTGTCCGCCCGCTGCAGGCATTTTTAGCTTGGACTTTGACCCCATGTCTTTTCAGTTCAGCCCGCCCTCAGGGACGCCCGGGCCGCAACACAACAAAGATGGAACTAGGTGGAGGAAGAGTGCAGGGTGCTCCAGTGAATCGGAGCCAATCTCTTCGCCTAACAACAACATTAGCTGCTCTCAGTCTCCAGATATTAGTCCTGTTCTTGGTAGGAGTACAAAGAAGGCGACCTCGAAGCAGCTCTCTCCAAAACTCAGGAAGAAATCTCTAAAAATGCAAGCAGATGTGCAGAATTCATCCACCTCTCCGCCGCCTCTTCCCTCCTCTTCTCCTCCGTTGGAGAGGTATGAAGTTCCACTGGCAGACGGGAAAGAGCTGAGAGCCCCCTTCCCGCACTGCAGCCCTCTTAGCACGGCGAGCCAGGCGTCAGGCCTGACCGACCTCAGTCAGTCCGCGCAGAACCTTCCTGATCCAGGTCAGTGGCATTCCTCTTTCACATCATACACATTTGCATAGTTAGAATATGATAATGATAATGCACTCTGTAGTTTCTTATGAAAGCTTTTGTGTCTTTCCCCATCATGTCTTACCATAGCTTTGTTTGTCCTGTCATACTGTAGCGTTGTTTGTCTTATCCCTCCCCAGGAACAGATAGACTTATGAGTTCAGTATCTGTTCTCCCTCCTCACCCTCCCCTGACGAGTGCTGCCCGCAAACTGGCTTTGGCTCTTGCTGAATCCGCCCAGAAGGCCAGCAGCGCGTCCCAGAGAAGAAGCAACGCTCCATCACGGCCTCTTCCGAGACATGAAGCTGCTTACACCGAGGAGAGACCACCACGGCCTTCGGTGCTGGATCTGTATCCCCAGGAGTTCTACAGCCCTCATGCCCCCTCTCAGTGGCAAACATCAGCGCAAAGCCCCGTGGAGAGCCACTGCTGCCCTCATCCGGTCCATTTCCTGCCTGCGCACCTCGACCTGCAGCCGTTACAGGCTGCTGATGGGCAGGAGAGCATGTGCAATTTTACCCCTAACGTGAGCCCGCTCGGGTCAGGGAGCTTGGATGAAGGCAGTGTAGATAGGAGGGACCACAGAGAGGAAAGAGACCTGAGAGATGTTACACAAGCCGAGCCTACCTATCACAGTGTTGGCGTTTCAACTCCGACCCAACCTGTCTGCTCTGGTGAGAGTCCATCAACTTCTCCCGTATATGTAAACACAGACTCAATCAATGTATTCAACTTCCGAGCTATCCTGGCAGAGACCTCCATGCCTGCCTCAATCGAGGAGGTCCTTCCACGTTCTTTACATCCTTCCTCTTCCCATCACTACGGCATAGAAGACGACAGACCTCTGGGCCTTGTGGAGGACTTCTACAGTCATCACCCTCAGCATCTCCATCACCAGGCCTATCAAAGTGCACGAATGCCTGCTGCACATCACTGCCCTCGGCCCAGCGCTCTGCCACATCATCTCATGGGGTCAAAAGGTTTGTACAGGCAGTCCTCTGAAGGACGCTACAGCAGTTTAGGGCTCCGGCACCCTTTGTCACCTCAGTATAGACGTTACCATAGAGGGGAGCACCTTATCAGAGGCTCCCCCAGGCATCAAGGACAATGGCAGAGGTCGGAGGATAGAATAGCCAGGCACCCGGCCATCCGGAGGGCACGCTCCTTCCATGCCCCTCATGTTAGTCACTACGAGCTGGCTGAGACAGAAGTGCTGCCCCCTGATGCTATGTTTTATGTGGAGCAGACGCAGAGCCAGGAGGCGCCCTATCAGAGGCTAATTCAGACCGGCATCCAGCCTGTCAGGTCACACTTTGAGAGCCCTAGGTCAGACTATCGTTACAGCCCTTATTCTGACATGAACCAAGTAGACGTCGCCCACTATTACGTAGAGCCAAGTCGGCAACGTGGCATCCAACATAGTCAGTCCTATACTGTTCGATCCACAAGGGAAGGTGGGCACTCGGACTACTATAACTACTCCCCACGAGTCCCTCCTGTGAATAGAGAGCTTTACATAGAAAGTAGGGACACTGTGGTCTACGAGGCTGGAGATGCAGAAGTGTTTGAGCGAGTCGTGTATCAGCCAGTCAAGCAGGAGAGTAAATCCAGACTCAAAAACCCACATCCAGTTGTGTCACCTCTCGACAGCCCTAAATCACCGACTGATACAAGAAACAGAGACATAATGCACACAAGAAGCAAGTCAGACCCTGGAAACGCCTGCCTCCTCTCTGCCAGCAGGGCAGAAAATGAAAATGTGGCTGTGGATATATCCCCGACTTCCCCGAGATCCCACCAAGAGGATCTTGAGGCCCCCAGGCAGCAGTATAGCCACAGGTCAAGTGCAGATCCAGGAAAGTCACGGCAGAGTCACATCCAAGAGAGATCCTCCCGTCAGCCACCTCTCCGCAAAGTCCCCTCGCTTCCAGAAAGAGGCTACACCAACCTCAAGAACGTCGAGCACAATGACAGGAACCAAACACGAGGTCATGACCAAGAACGACTAATGATGGCCAACGCTGTCAACAGCTACTCCGGTCTTGTGAAACCCAGCATCCTCAGGAGACCGGGGAGGTCGCAGAGCACCAGGGAACATAGACACCACTATCATCATCACGCCAAATCCCCGCAGGATCCTGAACATCTGGGATCCTTTGCTTCTCAGCCCACCAGAAGGACTCAGAGCACTAAAGTCAGGCCCACACAATATGACCACATGGAGGGGTATTACGCAGCGCCAAGACCTAAAACCACAAGATCCGGTAAAGCCATGGCCGGATATCTGCCTGGCCCGGGCTGCATGTCTCCTCGTGGGCAAAGACTGCTGTCCAAGGCTCTGGGCCGCGAGGCTTTATATCAAGCTGCACTCAGATCAGAGGCCGGGGTATACGAGTGATTTTGACCACAGGTTTTTATCGGATTCTTCATTGGGGCCAAAGGAGAACAGCACTTTATCCTCTGCCAGACCAACAGACTGTTGTCTTCAAAGTGTTTGTTTTTACATTCAGGAGCTGCTAAAAAGTGTGAAGTGAGCTTGTTGCTGGGAACCGTAGTATCGCCATCACTGGTAGTTTCATACTTTGCAATGTCACGGGAAACTCAAAGGGGTTTTGCGAATCATATGCAGATATTGTCTTAAATTTAGTGATTTGAAAGTAACAGTATGAGAGGCATGTTTGAAAAATTTGATGGCTTATATATTTTATTTAATGTCTAAACAAGAAAACAAAAAAATGGTTCTTTTAATATGATTTCAGTGTAGGAATGTGAATAGATTAACCTTCATTTTAATGTATTATATTTGTATAAATAACACACAGCTGACATGTGGCCAATGTACTGTATATTTGTTTTCTATTCCAGTCTGCTCAGACTTCAACAAGCACTTTTGAGGATTAAGTGTATGAAACACATTGTCTAAATGTGGTGTACATGAAGCCTCTTGACATACAGTATCTATTTTTTCTGTAAAAAAACAGCTTGCTTTGAATCATTGCTGAATACTTAATTAGCACTTTTTGAGGGTACAATGAAAAAAGACCTCATGGTTTCTAACTTTTCACGTTTTCTTTATCACACATTGTGTAATGCAATCTTAAAATAACAATGAGTGCTATGATTTCATCTAAGGTCAAAGCTACTGTGGCTAAATATGCTAGTTATACAGTAAATGCAAAAGAGCTTATTCAGTAAAGTGTATTTTGTATGGCATTGTGGTTTTGTCAATAAATGAAATTTCTTTCCTCTTTTAGGGAACTTTTAACAATGTGTTGTTTTAAATGAACTATGATGTTGTTTTAACCATTAAAATGATATTTCAGACATCTAGACCAGGAAATTCTGTTAAGACATGTTTAAATGCATTATTTTAGTATGAGTCCTGAGAAAATAAAGCTATATTGTATCATTGAGTTTGTTTTTTTGAACTCTTGTGTCATGACTGTGTTGCCAGCAATTACAAGAGATGTCCACTGTTGAAAACCTTGATTACAAAAACCCAAAACGGATAGACTTCAGTAAAATATGTGTCTGTTATACTTGAAAATACATATTCCTGTTGTTTTCTCAGGCCCACTGCTTACTTATCTTATAGTTTTGAGATACGAGGGCTTGCCACGATAATAATTTGTTCCCACAAAAACTAAAAACAATCACGTCATTATTACGATGGCCCTGGAGTGCAGAACATAAAAATCACAAAATCAAACATGGAAACATGGAAACGAATAAGAGAAAACACTTCAGCAATTATCGAAACACAAACACAATGTTAAAAAATGGCTAATAAAACACAACAAAGAAACCACACGAACAAATGTAAAAAAAAGAACAACTTAAAATACAAAAAATAACACTAAAAGAAAATACAATATTAGTACTGCAATAACGACAAAATTGCAACAACAAAATCAATACAACACAACTATATTAAAATTATTTTAATTTTATGTTTGAAATTATGCTCTGATTTTCAATTTGCAGTATTTTTTTAATGTGTTGTGTTGTTTTTTTTAAGGTTCTTGGTTTCCTTGGAGTTGCATTTAAGTAGTTTTGCTTTTTGTCTGTCATCGTGTTTTGTTCTTGTATCTTCCTGTATACTGTTAGATTTTCTTGTCTAGTGTGTTTTATTGTTTTATTGTGGTCATATTTTTGTAGCGTTTACTGATATCTTATCTTTTTCTGTTTGCTCAATTTTCATTGTAATGTGATTTGTTTTTTAATACCTGTGTTCTGCACTCCAGGGCCTCTGTACATCACCATAGGAAAACAGTACACAGCAATGTGGAGATGCATGTTCTCATTGGGTTTCTTTACTTGATAACATAATTGGATTATGATAAAACTAAATCCAGCAGACAGAGCTACACTGAGATCTTTTGGTACCAGGTGCCATGTCTCCTAAAGTGCAATTTGCACAACAATCAGAGGCTCAGGTTTGTTTTGCTGGTGCAAGCTAACACTGCAGAGACTGAAGTGGATGACAGGGTTTGGTAAGCTCACTTATGAAGCTTATAATATGCATAAAATATAATTTTTTAAGATAAATCAGTTGACTCTAACTTTATTTTATTCAAGATGCATTACGAGTGGTTCATTTTGTAGGCCGACCCATTGTAGCCCACTCCTTGCTAGCTTTGTCTTAGCCTCTCTTTTACTAGCTGGAGGGAAAAGAAAACCCCCAAAAGAAATAAAAACATTATTTCAACCTCTTTAAAAAGTTGTCACCCCTCATGTTAACCCTAATGCTTATTTTGGGTTACATTTTTAAACTGGAATACAAGTTAATGGCTCCTTTTTTAGATTGACTCCCTGCTAGCTCTGCTTTAGCCTCCCTTGTGCTAGCTTTATGTTGTAATATACATCCTCAGGGGTCAAATAAACTGAAATGTTTGATTAGTGAGGATACTATAGAAATGTTACTTCTGTTCACAAGACTTACCAGAATTTTTAAGAAGTTATTTAACCACAGGGAAGGGGGAAAAGTTCTTTTCAACCTGTAAACTAGGGTTGCAACTCATTCCTTAAAATACCAAATTGTCCTTTATTTTTCAGTTAAATGTTGCATCCAGTTTTGAGCCAACATAGGAGGCGATTTGTTCTGTATTTCAGGCCATTCTGACAATATTTACAGCAAATAAACCAGCTGGCAGAAATGTTCACATTTACAGTTTTTATCAGTTAAGTTTAAAGTTACTGTCTAACACATTGATTTTAATTGATGATTTATGTTTCTATGGCCTCTATTCTTTGGCCAGTGGTGGTCATGGCTTTAAGGATGTTGTCCTCTATTTTCATGCAAGAAAGTTGGCAACTCTCCTGTTGAAGACACACCCTTACGTTTCCCTCCAAGTCTGGTGAACATGCCGACATTTTGGGTAATCATTTGAATGATCAACTATCTACAGTCCTCAAGACTTCAAAAAACTCCTGAAGAAGTAAGTGATAATGAGTCTTTTAAAGTAGCTCACCCTTGCCTAGTTTATATGCATGCTTATCATAGGCTTGCAAAAAGTTGATTTCATTTTATTTGACTTGCAAACAGAAGGAAAGTCAATGACAAAATAGTGGGTAAGATAAAGCCACATTTACTGGTGAGGTAGAAACCCAATGTGGGCTTGTTTAAAATCTTTACTTAACAAATACAGTTAAATTATAAAGAATACAAAAAAATGTAAACTGAGGTAAATTAAATAGTAGTACATGCCCTTAAACTTGCTGTAAGCCTTAAAGGAAATTAGGAAAAATTATTGTAGCATCGTAAAAAGGGAAATCTGAGAATGACACAATTGTTTTACATTTTTCTGTTGTTTAATATGTTTTCATTGCCTTGTGATGAGGGCGCCGTAAAGAGGGGTGAAGTTAGGAAGTTTCTAAGGGACCATGATTGACAGGGGGCCCCGAAAAATATGACAGCATCAGCAACATTTTGCCTTAGATAATTTAAGATTTCTTTTCTCTACACTTCCAAAAATAAAATACATATTTGTTGTTTTTTGTAAATTTGCATGGCGTAATATGGCCCATAAAATGTTATTCCTGTTTTTTTTTCAATATCCCCTTTGAACATAGTTTGAGGATTTTAGTTCCATTTATGCATTTTTATGTATATCTGAATGTTAAAATGGCTTGTAAAAATCTTTGGATCTTTAAATAACAGGTTTCGCAGTAAGATTAAAAAAAAAAAACATGTAAAACCTGCATAAGTTTTATTATTTGACTGCGTTAAAAGATCCACAAGGACTGATTACATGACAGACAAAACTTAAATGCATGAAACAGTTCAAATACCAGAGAGTTACTTATAGTTAAATAGAGATGGGATTCTTCCAATAAGTTACTATTCGATTCAGTTCCAATTCAAGGGTCATGATCTGCTCAAACATTTATGTTTGATTCAAACCAATTCATTTTACATTACCTGTTTGTTAAAAAAAGCTTTATTATAGCATCTGCTTTTGCCTGCAGTGCACTAAGAGGCTAGGTAAATTAATTTGACAAAGAAAAGCACCATAAAATGTGTTCAGCATTTTAGACACTGAAAATCAGTCAACTGATGTATTAAATCGGTTCTGAATATAATTAGAAGTTTTCTTGCACACTTCTATAGATTATTGTACCATTTATTGTTAATTGTCAACTCAAGAGTGTTTTCTCTTTTGTTTGATGCTTATTTATGTCTTTGAACAGAACAATTTGTCCATAGTGATTACAAGTGGTCAATTTTTTATTTATTTAGTCATATTTATTACCATAACAAACTGTTTGGAAGAGTTTGAGATAGGGCCTAATATGATATGTTTTATAGGTCCTTGCAGGTCCAAAGTGGCGTCTGCTACCCACTAGGTGGCACTGTAGCTCTGCAGTGGGCCTACGCTCCTTCCTTCCTGAGAGATCACAGACCTTGATTTGCAGCTCAGGCCCCTCATATCTGCTCAGACGGATTGCAGATGATTTTTACTATTTTATTGTTTGTATTGCAGTAAGATTTCCTGTGAAGGTCTTTAATGAGAGCAGCTTTGATTTGATGCAGAGACACGTATTCAGCGTGATAAATCTTCTGTTGACTATGGCGGTGACCTCGGCTGTAGATGATGACACGCTCTGAAAATGAGAGTGAGGTTACTGCTAGCATAACGCACGCCTGTTGCTATAGAAAGGCCGTTCAATCATGGTTCAAGAGAGTGGAGTGGCTGCAGGATAATCAGAGGGAATCGGCCAAGGTTGTCCAAAGTGCCTTGGGGAATTGCTGCTTTGTTAGAAATTATTAAAGTGTCCCCCCCTCCACCCCCTCCAGATCAAAACATCCTCCCATTCACAGCTGACTGAAAGGCTCGGTCTGTGGTGGAAAACCATTAAGCGAGCCTTTTCCGACTCAAAGCAATGTCTCCTGGCAGCTCTGCATTGCTCCTGGAGCAGCGAGCCATTGTTTATTCATCGCCGCATTGGCATTCAAAGTGCATCCTCACTGTTCTCTCTCATAACCAACAAGTTGCAATTTTTATGCATGTGAAGGTTGAAGGCAAATTATTTATGGGAGACTGGACCTGAGGAAAGAGAACGGCCTCTAGCAAAATGGTTTACGTAGAGAGCAATCCCTTTTCCATAGGCTATTGAATTCGCCGGATCACACGAAGATATGCATGTATTATTCAGCGTTTCAGAAAGAGAATTGTTGCCCCGCAAGACAGCCATCTGCTTTTCGGACATTGTGATGCATTTTGAGACATGACACCTTTCAGGATTGGGTTAAAGTCTTATTTTTCAGTGGGTTGTAAATGAAATGAGAGGAAAAAAAAGGCCCTTCATGCCCCTGCTTCCTGCTCTTTCCTCGCTGTTTCAGAGTGATAATATAAGAGCTGAAATCGCCTACACGTGTCACGATGTATCTGAACTGGAAGGAAATTGGAGCAAGTTGAAGTTGGGCTGCAAAGGGTAAGGAACTTTCACCTGCGTGAGGAATTATTCAAGAACATCTGGTGTGGTCCAGGTGTAAAGATTGGATGTGTTGGCGTGTGGTGCCCGATGGCGGCAGCTGCAAGGTGAAAGGAGCGTCACCTCTCCGAGGGCAGGGTTGATCTGCAGGATAATAGATGCCCCACACAGTTTAGAAGATGTCTCCGAAGAATTGAACAAATAGTGCATTATGGACTTCTTTTTTTGTGGAGGAACAATTTAGAATCCTAAATGGTTCTTACTGTGGCTGTGGCCTGCACATCTATTAGTGATATAGCACATGGCAGGGGCTGTTTCTCTGGTTCACGGCACTTTAGTGGCTCCATAAAGAACCATTTTTGGTTGTTCATTACAGAGTAATGTTCCATTACAAAACATTATTGGAACTTTATGAATGCACACTTCCTGGTTGTTCCTCTGATGGATCTTGACTGTGGAGTGCAGAGTGTATCTGAATGTAAAATGGTGCAGTAGACTTCTTAAAAATTACTCAATAAAAGAGATGAATCCTGCCGGGGCTTATTTTTAAGTTCCTATCAGTCTGAATTTCTTATTTAAATAGCTCTGCCCTCGCAGCTGAGACAGGGTGTGCATCCAGGCCAGGCAACTTAATATTTAAAAAAAACAAGCATTTAAGGATTTCTTTAAGCTATCAAGAGATGTCTACTCTTAACTGAAGGATAAAGCAGTTTGAGGATCAAGGGTCAAAGTCTAAAGGTCATGGAGCCTCATATCATCCCCTGCTTGTTGACTCAATACCTCAATAATGCTTAAAGGGGTGGAGTGCTTATCTCTTTGCTGTAAACTCAGTACAAGTGTTAATTTTGACGTCACTTTTTAATTTAGCTGTAGTTATAGTTTTTTTGCCTAAAATATCTTTTAGTTTGTTATAATTTAGTCATCTAAACTGTTTTAATTTTAGTCTAGTTTTAGAAATTTCACAACATTTTAGTCGATGAAATCTACTGTAAATTTAGTCGACTAAAATATGAAGTGTAAAGTGTAAGGCATTTTTTATGTTTCCTTGAATTTCTGCAGTCATGTTTTACACTTGGATAAAATGAAACATCTAATAACCCTTTATTGAATGCTAGTAAAGTTTGAATGTCTAAATTAACAGAAACAAATTGAACTCTTGTGTGAAATGCAGTCACCTTTATTTAGCATACCGGGCAGAGCACCTCAGTTACAATACCAGAACTAACAACAAACAGTGAACCTGCTCTACATGAATATATCAATTCATAAAGAGAGGAGCTCTGATTGGATCGCTCCACAACTTATCCCACCACCACCAAGCTAAGGCAGTTGTGATTGGATGTCCCTCTTAACTCATCCAACCTTTCCACACAACCAAAGTAGCTGTGATTAGATATATTCCTAACTTGTCCCTACTTTCTACATGATCAAATTAGGTCTGATTGGATTAAGTCTCTGTCAAACATTTTAGTCTAGTTTTTAGGGATGCACAATATTTATCGGACCAATATAACATTGGCTGATATGGGGGAAAATGACGTCATTTTTTATCGGCCCGATATATACATTTTATCCAATAAAAAGATCAGATAAATTAATGAGATTAGGGAAATTGGTTGCAGGCCGCGTAGCCCTAAAACAAGCCATGTCGCACTGGTTACGTCATCTATCGCGCCTTACTTGAAGGACCCAAGCCTGTCCCTGTCTCTGCCAGACCAAAAGTGAACATGGCTTCACCAGTGTGGCTGTTTTTCTCAGAAGTTAACAACAGCATTGCTGTTTACACAACCTGTTTGGCGAGAATTCTGAGAGGACGAAAGAGGACTTCAAGTTTTAACACAACAGATCTTATAGCTCACCTGAAAAGGCACCATCGCGGCGAAGCAGTATTGAAAGAAGACGAAGCAGCCGCGCAGCTAGCATGCTAATGCTAAAAACAGCAACACGGAGTGTGGATGTCCCCATTCAACAGGCATTTTGAAAACTATAAAAACTTTTTAAGAGACAGTGAAAAGGCTAAAGCCATTAACGATAAAGTAATGGAGTTCATAGCGCTCGACGACCAGCCCTTTTCTGTCGTTGAGAACCCGGGTTTTCGCAAGTTAATAACACATTTGGAGCCACATTACACCCTCGCAAGCCGACACTTCTTCTTGGATGTATCCCTCCATGCCCTCTAAGGTATCGTTGCTACACACACCCATAACTTGATAACATAACACATAACAAGAACAGACTACACGTCAGTTTTACCACAGACATATGGACATCTGACGTTAGTCCGGTCAGCATGCTAAGCTTATCGGCTCAGTGGTTGGATCAAGATTTCAGCATGCAAAAAGATTATATTAAATGTAAAAATATGAACTTATTGGTATCGGTATCAACCATGAGAAGCAGGAAATTATTGGTTATCAGTGTTGTTGGAAATTTTTTATGTCGTGCATCACTACTGGTTTTTATCTGTTGATGAAAATGTCAGTTAATTTAGTTTTAGTTTTTGTCCATGTGCACTTGTTTTTATTAGTTACTGTCAATTTTTCGTCAGAGGAAAAAAGGATGTTGAAAACTATGACGAAAATAATTAGTCAACAAAATTAACACTGATCTGTAGCATGAACACACTAATGAATAGTCTTAGCTCAGATCCACTCTTAGGTTGCTCCCACATATAAAGTTCAGCAGATTCAGTTTGGTTTGGGGGTGTAGCTGAAACGTTTTTGTAATTTTCACTTGGTTTGTTGTTCTTTACTGCACTTTGTCAACAGAAATAAGTCTGATTTTGAAGTCACATTTGGTATAATCCAGCCACCTGCCACTAGTTGGTGCTGTAGCTGCAGTCCTTGTCATTTGGCCTAATGTGCACTATGACCTGGAAATACTCAACCAGTCTTTGTGATAAAACATAACTTGTGTCTGAAAGCAGTTTTGGAGTATACTGAGCCATAGAATAAAGACAAAGCTACATAAGGCTGTGTCAGGTGGCCCTGACATATTGACCAAATGGTGAGTAACCGTTTTCATGGACTTGTAGACATTAAGGTGTTAAGAACCAGAGACTGACATTGCCAACAATGCTAATGTTATCCACAGTCAGCTTGATATTGTCAACGAACACAAGTTTGGCCAGCTTGCTGATGGGATATTTGGGCAAATGAAAGCCACAATTTAGTGCTTTTTGATTCGATTGCCTTGGCGGGTGGCAGACCAGAATTCAAATCTTTTGTCCTAACCAGAGTTTTTTTGGTCCTGACTAAATGTGACAACAACCATAGATTCTGGAGGTACACGGTTAAAGGTCAAAGCCTTTGGCCCAGTTGTCCATCCAGTCTTCATCAACAACATCTTTCAAATGCCTTCTCATACTCAAAGATGCGTTGACTGGATGTTGGAGGTTTGTGGCTAGAGTTTGCAGTATGAATTGGCCAATGTGGGCCAGTTTTCTGTTAATTTTTTGGAGCTTGCTACAGGCAAGCAATAATGGATAGAGGATCCAGTTGGCTCCAGGACTTTAGTCTGGACACATCTGCTTGACACTAGAAATTATAACAAAGAAGACAAAAACCATAGCAGACGGGGGGCAGAAGTGGGCAAATTTTTGTCTTATTTTTTTGACAAAGACACTTAGTGCACAACTTTTAGCAAGTGGAATTACCAGCAACTTGCAGAGGCATTTGTCTAAGCAGCAGGGCATTGAATATCAGGAGTGTCATGTGTCTGGCAATGTTTCCACCAAAAACCAGTGTAGGCCAACATTGTTCCATGAAGAAAATCAGAAGGAACTCAAAAAAGAACTGCTGCCTCCGCTGAGAAGGTTTTGTTTTTTGCCAGTGTTTCTTTGTTTAGTAGTTTGTCAATAGGATTACTCAATAAGTTATTAACAGAATTCGATTTAATTTTTAGAGGATGTTGGTCATGATATAAGGAAGAAGTGAGTAGATAGTGATGGTGATCCGAATCCAGATGTGGATTCAGGAAATTTCAAATGGTTTGTTAACATTGCTAGCACAGTTTTCCACATTTTGGCTAATAACTCAATAAGTACATAACGGCTTTTGATTGAATTTTCAGGGAATGTTGCTCATGACATAAGAAACGAGTGATTGGATTTTGGTGGTGATCCAAATCCAGATGTGGATACAGGATTAAGGATTTGATAACAGTGCGAGATAGGATAGTTTTCCTCATTTTTGTCAGTAACTTGCCTGACAATGTTTGGAATGATTTGGTTTGTCCTGCTGAAGCGCTTTTAGTTAAAGAATTGGATTGTCAAGCAGAATTGGTAATGAAAGTGGTATCAATAAAATCATATCAAGTATCACCCCTGCTGCTGGCATGGAGACAGATCATGGCACAGGATGTGGAAACTGACTGATTGACAAGACTGGAGGGATTTGCTCTGGAGTGTGTGGTGCAGAGCTGCAGAAAGAGAGAGTTGCGTCATTGAGAGGTCAGAACACGAGAGGGTCACATGCTTCATGTTGCAGCTGAATAGTTCCAAACAAAGCTTGATGGGTCAATTAAATTAACTGCTAAGTCGTGATTTCTGGTAATTACTTACCAATATTTTCCAATTTTTAACATTCATATATTAATATAGATAAATTCAAACAGGACCCATATTCTATGCGCATGTGTAGGAACATTATTATCGTGATAAGCTTTTAGACTTACTGAAATTTTCTTTGAAAAGGAAGAATGTGGGCCATAAACTAGCTGGCTTTACTGATGTTCTGGACCAGCAAACACTGCTTGACACTGTAACCTTACAAAATGTCCTTGTTTATAACATCAGCGTTGGTGATTTGGAAAATTACCGCATTTTTTTTCTCTAAACATTTCAGACGAAGAAAGAAGAAGCCTGTGTGATCCTCCTGAGTAGGAAAACATGTTCAGCCGTTTCTAGGACAATGTCTATCCTGCTACTAAGCTTTATTATCTTAAAGCATGTAGGAAACTCTGTCTTGTGAAGTATAAAATGTCTAAATTTATTGTATCCTTGTACTATATATGTATGTATTTGAAAGTGAAAAAAATAGGGAGGACAGGAGGAAAACATCCCATGACGTTGTGTTATTTTTTACTAGTTAACAGTTGACAACTTATCCATACTTTCTTATATTCATTGAAAATTAAGCAATAAAACAATGGCTTACACGATTTCTTAAAAACATTTTATTCAATCCTGTTGTTTCAGATTAACCACACAGGCCTAATGCAAAAGAGTATTCATTAAGGATGTGAGATGTAACAAGAAGCACACCAGTGACCACATTAAAACAAGCATTTTGTTTAAAATTAATGAGCTATCGTGCTTTAAATTACATTGTTAATTTGATTCAAATGTGCTTGTAAAATGGTCATCATTAAAATGTCAACTGTAGCTTCCTACCTTTTAATTGACCTATCGATAAATGCGAGAAACATACCTTCCCCGTAGAAATCCTATTGCCTCAGTCGCATTGTTTGGAACTATCGAGGGCTCCTATGATCCACCATTGCTGTCAAATAATTGGACCATTGGCATCTATGGAGTTGTTGGAAGTCTTTCTTTCCACGGCTCTACGAAGTTGGACTATGTGGAAATTAGGTTTTACTTCTAGTTTCCTCCTGTGAATTTAAAGTGTAAAACACTTCTTTAAAGAGCTGCCTTTGTTGTATATCAATAGCTCTGTGTCATGGCCTTAAAATAGATGAATTACAAACATAACAAACTCAGGCATCCATTTTTTTCTCCCTCCTTGTTCTTATGACAGTGATTCACACCTTGGTGTCCTGACTCGGTGCCACGTTGTCCTCAGCCTAAGACTTTCACAGAGCTGATCCAGTGAGTTTCTACTTTTGGGCACGTTCCTGTCATCTTTCCAGCTTTTCACTGATTATTATGTGTCTGCAGCTGTAGTCCCCATTGTGTTTCAGGGTTTTTCTAATCCTTCCTTGCTTGTTTAAAAGACATTATGTTGCCACCAGTAAGAGAAAGAAAGATTGTCTATGGCTCACTTAATCAGCTGGTTAGCATGACAATGGATGCTGATTTAATTACAGCAACCTTGTTAGTACTTCAGATAAACAATTAGGCTCCAGCTACGGGTAGAAATTTTTATTTTCCATTCAAGTGTAACCATGGTGTTTGAAATACAAAAAAAATCAGCTGCTTTTAGAGGGAGCAGTGGAGGAGAGCAGGGACGCAGAGCTTTTTGATTGAATAAGTGATTAGACCTCAGGTTTACACAAAGGCTCCTCATGCACAGTAATGGCTGCCTATTAGGGCTCAGTTTTTTAATTTGACATTCACATGCATATCAAAGTGGCAGAGCAGCTAGACGTGTGTGTGTGCAGGCCCATACAGTTTGTGTTGCAAATAATGCTCTTGACCTTTTCTCTGATGAATAATAGCCGCAAACACAGAATGTAATTATCCAAAGCATTACAGGTGGTTCAAAAGGTAACCACCAGTTGAATAAGCTTTAGCCATGTGGATCCATTCGGAGCGCTTACTGGTAAATGATACATCTGTTGTTGGGGGGCATGGCTCTACAGTTCAGTGCCTTTAAATTTAGGAGGATTTAAAAGCGTGGAGCATTACTAATGAGGGAATAGCAACAAAAGCCACATGATTCAACAGGTTCTGGCTAGCAGGGGGTGGATTTGATTCGTCCAAACTAAAGACCACCTATCAGGGGGAGCAGAGTTTTTAGTTTGACCAAATGAGGAGCCAAAGTTAATGAGCTCGGGCTCGGTTGCCAAGCAGACTCTAAGGTGGGATATACACCCACCAGCCAATTCATGAAATACACCTCGCAAGAACCACATTGGACCCCTTTTTTTGCCCCAAAAGCTGCTTTCATTCTTCCTGGCATAGATTCAACAAGATTTTGGTCCATATTGACATGATAGCATCACGTTGCTGCTTGATTTTTGATAATAACATTGATGCCTCTTAAATAAAATAAAATTAACTGAATGATGATTCTCTATCAAAACTTAAAATTTTAATTAGATTATCTTGTGATCTATATGCATGTTATCATTTGTAGGATTTTACTGGTCTGTAGTGTGGAATGATAATGTCTTACAATGTCTTGTTGGTATTGATATTAATGGGTTTTTCTTTACTCATACTTTTAATGTTTTTCTTTTTTGCATATTTTCAATGTTGAACATTGGTCATTCTAATCACTCAAGTATCTTTCTTTTATTATCATTAGTTAGTAGTATTAGACAATTACAAAGTATGTAAATGTTGGTATTAATCAATCACATATTTTGCCATATGTTTTTGGTTTTATCTTAGGCAATGACGTTTTGCCTTATATACTGGCTTTATATTACACCTATGCCTTCTATACTTACCTTTTTATATTATACACAGTACATTTCCAAATTTACATTTATAATGTTTTTATATTCTATTAGATATTTTGTCAGTTATAAATGTCAAACAACAGCATTTGAAGTTATTTAGAGTTCCTAACTGAAGTAGAAATGGGCAGAGAATGTATTAACCATTAGGGTCTTAAAATAGTTAGAAATGACCACAGAATGTATGTTTCAGGATTGTTCCAATAATATTTTACAATCTCACACAGTAGTTCGAATTATCACATAAAATATTATGCATGTAATTGTTTTTGGTCATATTAAAGGTAATTTTTATATATAACAATATGTGAAGCAAATATAATGGTCTCACAAATATTATTTAATGGTTGTTTTCCTATAACATAGAGCCAGAATACATATCCAATGGAGTCCATTGTTAAAAGTTGAGAAAATTAAACTGAGAACAAGTATTCAGGGAAAGCACATAATGTACAGAACAGTCTGTTCCAAAGCGAGGGGCAGGTAAACATGACCATACATGACCATATTTGGAGCTAAGTGGGAAGCCATTTTGAATCACGTTCAGCCATTTTGGATAAACCACAAAACTAAGAAAAAAAAAGAAATATGCCTAGTTGTGCCTTATACGCACAAGATGAAGAAATTCTAGATACCATTGGAGTGTATAAAGTTCTATTAATGGGAAATATTACACAAATATTTTCAAGAATAAACAAGGTGAACGTTACAGAAATCTGGGAGGGAACCTTCTGGAACCGTCCCAGGAGGAGTCCCACCCATTAAGCTATAAAACATATGCACATCAGCTCAGGCTTCAGTTGTTTTGGGGTGCTGCGACACAGAGCAACTCCCGTTTGTTATTGTTCACCTTGTGACGATGATAAACATGTTTTTGAAGTTGGACTTTGCCTGCATGCGTGTTTCCTGAAAGAACGAGAGCACAAATTTGAACTGGGCAGTTTTGCAGATGACAATTCGCGCAGAAGTTACAAACCAGCTCATTCGGTTTCTACGAAGGAAATAAGACACTTCTGTAGGCATGGCATCCTTTTTTCCAGATCAGCGTCCACATAAACTTTGTCAGCATATCCAACATCGTCTTAACCTTCATCTCACTGTAAATGATATATCTTAAAATTCATTACATTAAAAGTCTGTTTGAAATCAAGTTCCTCAGTTCTTGGTAGAGGAAGTAATAATTTAACAGGGCAGCTTACACTTGTATTTAAGTAACTAGGAGTGTTTATACTACTATAATAACATTGTGTACTTCGTCTACAGCATATTGTACTCACTTATAGTTTCCATCTGCAGCTCTGTAGTCAAACAGGTAGAACACCAAAGTCGGGGTGAGATTGGCATGTTGACGAGGAAACTTCTATCAGAACAGGAAGCCAATTAGATCCATTTATTCATCTAAAACAGAAGAACGGGGAGTCTCAGCAGCTCTAGGCTTCATTCTGTAATTTCACAAGTGCTTAATTTATGCATTTAAGACCTCCAGTTAATTTCTACATTAAAAAACAAAGCACGCGCCGATATAATTTATCTCTCTGACATGGCCTTTTTAAATTGGACTAAATCAAATGTGCTTGAGGGTGGAGGTGGAAATTTATTCTAGAAATAACTTTTTTAGGGTCTCTGCAACAAGTAAGGCCCTCCACACGCTCATCTCACAGGTTTCATGGGTAATTGTAAATGAAGATAATTAGCTCTTCACGCTGTTGTTTATGTCTGATGGTCTTGTCATTTGGACAGTTAAAATTTATCGTGCCATCCTTGTTTTCCAAACAAAATCTTAGTAAATTATTGCCCTCGTGTCTGGTGACATGAATCCACCTGATACACATGTGCAGCAAACCAGCTACGATCAAATAAAATGAAGATTTTTGTTTTGGTTGAAGATATGCTCGGTGCTGGTGATGGGCTGAGTCTTGCACATGTAAAGTCGGTGTCTTGAAAGATTCAATAGTGTGTAAGATTGTGATTATAAATACCAAGGAAGTAACATGTTTCTAAAACTCTTAAAATGCAGAAATGTCCTGCACAGAAATGTTTAGACTATTTGTCATATCCTTAACCCTCCTTACTCCATGGGTTCACCAGCGCCCCCAAGCAGCTGTTTTAAAGCTCAGCTCTTTGTCAGTCTATAGCAGTGTTAAGTTTGACGGCACTTTTTAATTTACTATCAATTAAAGTCTTTTGCCTAAAATATCTTTTACTTCTAGTCATTATTTAGTCATCCAAATTGTTTCAATTTTAGTCTAGTTTTAGTTGCTGAAATTTTCACAACATTTTAGTCGACGAAATCTACTGTAAATTTAGTCGACTAAAATATGAAATGTGACGTGTAAGGCACTTTTTAAGTTTCTTTGAATTCCTGAAGTCATGTTTAACACTTGGATAAAATGAAACATCTACCCTTTACTGAATGCTAGTAAAGTTTGAATGGATAAATTAACAGAAAATAATGTGACTTTTGTGTGAAATGCAGTCACCTTTATTTAGGCTACCTGGCAGAGCATCTCAGTTACAGTACCAGAACTGACAACAAACAGTGAACCTGCTCTACATGAATATATCAATTCACAAAGAGAGGAGCTCTGACTGGATTAAGTCTCTGTCAAACATTTTCGTCTAGTTTTTATCTGTTGATGAAAATATCAGTTAATTTAGTTTTAATTTTGTCCATGTGCACTTGGTTTTTTTTAGTTATAGTCAAGTTTTCATCAGGGGAAAAAAGGTTGTTGACAAAAACTATGATGAAAATAATTCGTCCACAGATTTAACACTGGTCTGTAGAGGATTCTGGTCATAAATATCCCTTTTATAATTCTCTTAATCCAGCCAGGAAGTGCAGTGTTTGCTGTGTTTTATTCTAAAATTTTATCTTTGTGGCTTGAAAATGATTCATTCGTAATAAGTCATTTTTTATTCTACTTTTTGATTGACAAAATACCCAAAATTTAGCAGTGATGTTACAATACCAACTTCCTGTCTTCTTATCAACCAATCAAATGCGCCCTTCTCTTGTTTTCTTGACAGTTGTGTCCAATGAGGAGAAACCAAAAGTCAACAAGAGAAATTGTAGTTACCTGTCAGTTCCCAAAATAATCAAAGGAAGTCTGAAAAATGTAATTTGGCCTTTTGTAATATTTGGGACAAAAACAGCTTCAACTAGTGGCACAAAAGACCAAATAGGGTAAACGGTGAGATTTAAATTTTGTTTTGATTTTTCTGTAATGACTTTATGGTCATACAACATTAATGAATAAATGTGACATGATTACAACATAAATATTCTCATAGCATAGGTTATCCTGAACAAAATAATGTCTTCAACATGATTCTGCTTGAAAGGGTTGAGGCTTTGTCATAGTTTTTCAATAAAAATTGAAATTGAAACTGTCTGAACTCCACATATGCACCTACTTTATCAAATGTTCAATGGTCATTTATTGTTTTATTTGAGACAGTAAATTAGTTGTAAGAATTGCTGAACTTAAGCAATATGCATTCAACCATAAAAAAAACTTTTAAAAAAGAACAAATATTCTAAATGTACAATTAAATGCAATTATCTTTGAGTTAATATTCAAATGTTGGAGATTAATCACAATTAAAAAATGTTACTCTCCTGACAATCCTAATATTTAATCATATAACTTTTTTATTCTAAATTTCATAACATTTTCCATCACAATACTATTAATTTTCTTATCATTAGATTTAACTATTTGCCTCTTTGATGACTTTTTTTTTTACCTTAAATGAAAAGCTTTGGCCATAATGTCCCACACTCGTTCCATTAAATCCCTTTGAATTGTGAATTATGAGTGAATATTTTCACTCACAACAAAAGTCTCCAATGAAAAACAAAAGCACACGTGAATATAAATGTTGGCGAATGTTGCTTTGGTAAAAATAAATGTGTCCTCTGAATGGCATGAAGTGAAATAATTGCTAAAAAGTGACACAAAAATGACTGTGAGTATGACAAGAAGGCACCTTCAAACAATTCAAAGGAAATGAAGAGAGATAAATTGTTTTCCTGCCGTGCGTTGAAAGGACTTAATTGTGCTTCGTCTCAGGCGGAGAAAACAAACCTTTCCTACGTGAACGAGGAAGTGAAACCCCCTTTGATGGAGGTAAAAGATCTAATGATGTGTTTAAAGCTAATTATGGGCATAATTGAAGAAGGTTGTTCATCCTCACGTTTGCCGTAATTACTCCAGGTGTAAAATAAAAACCTAAAAATAACACTGTTGGTAAAACTACGGCGTGTCAAAATACTAATTAACTGTAGAAGAAAACTGTGTTCCATCTTCTTTTCATTAAATCGTGTCTTTTGTTCAGTTTTAAGCACTTTATTTTTTCTTGTAACACCAGCTCACATTTCTTTTGTTCACATCACAATGTCATGTTGAGAGTGTGCTAACACCGAGCACTTACTACATCTCAGGCTTTGACATCTTCAAATAAACACAGTGATAGCACCAGAATTATACTTTAGATGACGGCTCTCCTGTCACTCCGCCTGCCATGCTAACGCAAACCATCTGCAGATGTGTGAGATGACCACACAGGCGATCTGGATTAACAGCCCTGCCCGTTCGTTCCTTTACCGAGTCAGGACTGAATCCTCTTCACAGCTGAACAAATTAAATGAAAAGCCGCCAAACATCTTTTTTTATTTGTTGGTAAACTTCTCTATGCAATCGTTCTTAATCTGCATCGGCCTCCTAAGCCACAACACTGTCAGAGGCAGGCTTTTCTGACATCTAGTCTTATGACAAAAAATGTCATGCAATTCTAATATGGATTTGTGGCAACATTTTAAAATTAATTACAAAAAGGAGGGAAATGAACAAGCTGCACTCCAGCTAATTACAGGCAGCTTGTGGGATAAACTTTGCTAATCCTTATTTACTCACAGTTTCCCGTTTCATGGACTTGGTGAAATAAAAAACTGTTTGGATGCTCGGTCAATTCAGGGAGTTTGTTACTGCACACAGACACCAGGCCAAAACATATATTTCAAGAGCTACAGTAAGTTGTTTTATTTCAGTTGGAGGAAACTCTTGGAAGTTTTAGCCCTTAGCCCAATACTCTCAAGACAATTTGGCCTGTGGGATGAATTAATTGGAGAACCATGTCATGGTACAAGTTAAATTTAATTAAGTTTCCTACACTACAAATGAATAAAAGACAAAAAAAAAAAATGCTGTTGGCTCACTTTCTTCGGCTTTACTTTGTTGGAACAATGTAATCTTACAGTAATTGCTGACACTGTAAACTTCAGTGAGGAATTTTTATGGTAATAAATTAATCAATCAAAGAAATCATAATTCAATCAATATTCTTTGGGCTTTTAAAAGCTGTAGAAGGGAAGATGTACAACAACAAATACACATTTTTTTGTAATTTATTTATTAAGTAAATCCCTTGATATGTAACAGCTAAGTCTTAGGAGGGTCCCAACACAAATACATTCATTAAATTACAATTTTGGCAATAAAGAAATTCAAAAAGGAATTATTAATAAGTAACAGTCAGCAATATTTGGAAACACACAAAAAAAGAAAAATACAAACACAAAACCTGTTAGAGGAGGTATCCACAAGATGCCTAAGGTAGAGATGTACATGCAGTTTGTCCTAGCATTCATGTTTGTGTCGGTTGGTGTCATTATCTTTTTGTTCATAGACATGCTTTTATGTGACTTACAGTATGTTAATGGAGCACACCACCACAGGGCATAAATTTACCTCAGGCAGTTATAACTAACTTTTGTGTTAGAAGCAAACTGCAAACATAGCAGTAATTCTAGAGTAGAAGTAACAAAGTCGATGTCAATAATCAATATCATCATCAAATATTTGTTGATAACTGATGACCAGTGGTTGGACCTCACCATCAGCATCGATATTCTACGATATTTTCCTCAGTATACCGTCACCACAGTCTCGTTGTTATGGTCTTATCAGCAACCATGTTATTACCGTAGAACAAAATTACGTAGCACCTGGCTCAAGATGCTAAGAACAAAATAAATAATATTTACATAATATTAAAAAGAAATATTTACGTTCACTAAGGTAGTTTGGAATGTTGAAGTCACAGAATTAAGCATAAATTAAAATGAAGTACAAATAGTGGACAAAGTCTGTGCAGATGCAAGTAGCTTGAATCAATATACACTTATTTGTGCACATATACATGCACACATACTTATATATATATATATATATATATATATATATATATATATATATATATATATATATATATATATATATATACACACACACACACACAATGAACTGTCCAAATTCTAAAAATGAGAGCATTAAAGTAACAACTGCAAAATGTATGAACAGTGGAAATAATGATTAAATTAAATTAGAGACTGTTATTAAAGGCTGCTGATATACTGTATGTGGGAGTCAAAGTACTGGCAAAAATAGAGGGTGCACTCTCCCATATTTCATTGTGAAGTTTTTTTTTTGATATATATATATATATATATATATATAATTGTAGGAAAAATACTAGTCAGGAGTTTATATGTGAGAAAATACCGCCTGGGAGACTAAGCTAACACAAACATGGACAGTCAACTATGGTGCCAACATAAAGTCACTTCTTTAATTAATAGACTGAACTTATTTCCTTATTTCATGATTATTTAGGTGTTGGTGATTGTGGTCTTGATTTATCTTCAGGGACAGTGGAGTCTCTGCCTCCTTTATTAAGTGGGTCATGGGCTGAAAAGTTTGGTTATTTTGGTTTTGACTGGTTAAAAAATATTCATTTATTCAGAGGAAAAGGAGAAACCGAAATGTTCTGTTTCCTTCCACCTGGCAGACTGTCATCCCGTGGAGCCTGTCCCATCATGAGAGGCCTCTTTGTGATTCTCAGGCTCCACTGAAGATCTGTGAGACCTTTTTAGAATTACAACTTGTCTTTGTGTTACAGTTCAGCAAAGAGCCTCAAACTTTTTAATCACCTTCTCGTTCCTGTACCACTTCCTTCTTTGTCTTACTATCTGCAACTCTTATTTCAAAAGAGACCGCAATGGTCACAGAGCGCGAAACAGATAATTCTTTTTCTAACTTATCCACATCTTCCCGAATGGAATTGAAATTAAGTTCAAGCTCATTTGAGCTGATGAACTTCATCCCATGATGCCTTTCTCTCGCTGTGTTTGAATTCAATGCCAATTTAATTAAAACATGTAACTTTTAATTACCTAACTGATTAATTTAATAAGTGAAAATAGACTCAGAGTGATAAATTATTGAGGTGGCAGTGTTCCTGCAGCAGCTCACCAGCATGCACTCCCAGGCTCTTTGTGACTGACTTCAAGGCTGTGTACAAGACGTTTTTTAAAGACTGTAACAGGCTGTCCCACAAAAATAGAACGCTTTCATATGCAGAGAAGAGAAAACGCGCTCACAAAGCAGAAGTGAGAAAACAGCCATCGAGGCACTGCGGTGCATCACAAAGTAGCAGGGTGACTAAATAAACTTGTATTGCAACAAAAGCATTTTCACAGCTATCTGAACAAAAGATACAGCTATCTGAGTGTTTCAAATTAAAAAAAAATCTACTTTAAATGAAAATTAATTATGCATCAACAATACAAAAATACGATAGAAAGATTACAGCGAGACGTAGCAGGAGGAAGATAAGAGCAGGAGATTGGGGAATGTTTGCCTTGCTTATTGTATCTGTGTGGTGGCTATGAAGCGGAACATCAATGTAAATTTGGCCCAAGAAAACTAGTCTGCAAAAGGAGTCACCTTGAGATGTGGTTGAGGAACATCAGAGGATGCAGCTCGGAGCTCCGGCTCTGCAGATAATTACACATTTCCTGTCTGAAACACTTAACCTGTTTTGTTATTTTGGGGCGAGACACAAGCAAAAGAAGCCTTTTTTATAATTAATCAGACCGAAAACCTCCACATCAACATCTCGCACGTTTCCCGCCTGTGGGAAAGCATCAGTCTCTGATTAAGTCTCTCAGTATCCAACATCAAGCAGCAGCATCGCTGACTTTAGAGCCCATGGTGCTGTTCGCAGCATCTTTCAGGTCTGCGAGTTAATCGGCCCACAAACACGCGTCGCTCCTCTTCTCCCTGACACTTTCATACAGGATTAACAGGCTGCTTGTGTGTGCTTTAATTAATGCAGATTTCTCTGGGTCATACTGTAGCAGTCAGAGATAATTGTGTTGTGGTTATCGCAGGCTTCAGGTGCTCGTCCTTCACCATTGTTTGAAACAACTGGCTAATCTGTTTCATGGAAAATGACGTGGCGTTTCCACCCATCGTCACATCAGTCGTCAAATGTAGTTAAGACTCAGAGCTGGCCTTTTCAGTCAGATGATTTTTTTTACACTCCGAGCTCCACACTGCTTGTTTTTGTACTTCTTTTAAGGCCTAAAGACCTTTTGCATGTGACATCGTATCCTTTTCCATCCCCGGCTGGATGGCAAAAACTATCCAGCATTCAGCTACTTATTGGGCAGCTATGCTAAATAAATATGACTGTTCCTGCCGTGAGCTTTGACCTGCATATTCAACCACAGTTATCTACCACAGTACTGTGTGGTAATTATTGGCTAGAATGCATTTAAGTGGGCAACACTGGTACCCCCAGGAATGTCATTTTAGTCACACATCTACAAATGGTTTGTAAGCAGCGTGTGTTTTCTAAGTAAGCTGTATGGTGGCCAACGAGAGCAAATGGCCTCAAACAACTTGATTCAGTTCAATAAAAGGAAAACTGCTTCAAGAACAGAAATAATTGAAGTACAGAAACAATACCAAAACTCAGAATGAAATACAAACATGTAAATGTGGTGCCAATGAAATAGCACGCTGCAAATGAAAGAAAAAAAGACATTATCTGTTTTTTGGCAAATTGTTTATCACTATTATTGTATTTCATTCTGACCTTCTGTTGTGTGTCTGTTCTTGAATCTTTTCTGTTCTTTAAATCATTTTCCTCTTATTGAACTGCATCAAGCTGTTGTAGACTGTTAACCCTTATCGGCCACCGAAAGGCAGGGCCTGGCTGAAGGCAAAGCATTCCTATAGACATATAAATAAGTGCTAGCTAGTAAAATGTTCTTGGTTTGTTCTGGACAATTGCAGATTAATTCAGCTTTCTCTGGATATGTGAAGTCACCCAATCTCCAGATCCAAGAACCAAAAACAAGAAAATGTTAACACTGACTGATGAGCAAGAGGCTAGCAGTGCTCTCTAACAGCTTCCTCCTACATTTTATCACAAAACACACTACAAAACCAACACTGATTAACAATTTGGCATAAAGTTTGTGGGGTGCTGGTTGGATTGAAATGACATATTAATAAAAGACAAAAATGAAGCAAGAAGTAACGTGTCACGTGCCAACAAGCTGCCTCGAACATCTAACACTGCTAGAGATTCCCTGTTCAACTGTTTGCACAAAAGTAAAATAACCCTTACTTTAAATAATCATTCATGAAACAAGCTCTATATTTCCCTAGTAATTTTAATCACTTAAGGAGTGCAGGTTTTGCTTGAAATGACTGCCTAAAGCTGGAATAATAGTTGTTCTTAAAGGGACATTTCAGTGTTTTTGAAGTTGGATTGTAATAGACTACCAGTAAGGTACACTGTTGTTGGTGTGTGCAGTTATTTTGCATAATTGTGTGAGTTTTATGCTGAAATGAAGCTCAAAACTATATTTGAGCTGAACTAAGTTTCAGACTTGAACTGACGTTTTCTCCACATTGTGTATTTTTTTTTCCTGATCTGTACTAAGCTGCAGCTGCACTTACAAAGTTTACTCTGTAAACTTTTAAAAATTGTGTCCTGACCTTTGTCCCTGCCAATGGCACAAACTTTGGCTCTCAATATTCTAAATGAGTTGGGAAATAAAGAAATAATTCATTTTAATATAAAAGCTTTATGATACAAAATCATCATGTGCTGTAAAAGCATTATGCACCCATCTTGTAAATTTTAGAAACACAAATAACCTCATTATAATGAATCAAATAAACCCATTTCTAATCTTGTGTGAAAAGGGATATTACTATTTTTAAAAGAAAGAGCTATTTGAAATGATAACCAAATAATATCTTTTTCAATTTAGGTCTTTGATTGTGATTATTCAGAACATGCTTCTACCTTCCCAGGGGGTTGATTCCAATAATAACGGTGTTAAAACCAATCTTCAAAATAGCAAATATTTTAGAAAACCACAAATACACGGATTCATGAGCTAAGGCTGCAGAAAGGCTTACAAACACAAACATATTACAGAGTAAATGTGCAAAATGGCACATGGGATATAGCACAAACTAACTGACTAAACTAGAAACTGCTCTAAAATGAAACCGTGAAAACATTTTTATCCCTTCTTGAAGAGAAAAATTGACTTTTCAACCACTGATTGTATTTTAAAATGAACACCACATCCTTTTTTTCTACTCTGGCACCCATTGGTAACATTATTCATGGCCAAATCTTGCAGATGGGACCTGTTTGATGAAAGAGCTGAACTAATATCCTTTCTGCTTACTGAATCACATTTTAAACTTAAGATTAAAAATAACATAGATTGGTGGATCACAATAATTCACAACTCTATTGTTCTTATAGAGAATGTTTTCATTAGAGGGTAAAACAATATTAAAAGCTGGGCTACCAAGCATTAGGGAAGTTACTTTTCTGCAAAAATCAAACTTGTTCAGTTCCCAAGTACACATGCTAATAACCAAATATATTAAAATGTTCAACGTTTGAGCCTGTGGATTTGCTGTGGATGAGGAGTGGGCCAGCTGCTTTGTACATAATCAACACACAGCTCAGTCTCGGTGGTGTGGAGCCCAAATTGCTTCCACTGAATGGCTTTGCCTGTCCTCAATTATTTTAGGTCAGCTACTGATTGAAGTGCATGTGTTTTTGCTAAGGTGTCAGTTCATGATTAGCTAAAAAGTTGACCCCTGATCAAAAGGAAAAATGCAAACAAAATGAAGGAAGACCAAATACTTTAGGAGTGATTATGAATTGTTTTGGGACAAATTTGGCACGCTCTTTTGTCCTGTTCAATTTCAGTGTGTAAACTGTCTATTTATCCTTGGAGATGATTTCTGCTCTCATTCTTGTACTGTCTTTGATCATTTCCCACCTTTTGCTCAATTTGTTAAATATTTTTTTGAAGTCCTGGACGCACATGCACACACATGCACATGACATGCAGTGTTGAACATGTGCAGCTCTCGATAGATGCAGGAATGAACTGAAATACTGACCACTACTTTTGTACTTTTGTACCCACTGTGTGCAGTTCATTTATTAATATTGTTTTTGTCTATGCTGATCATGTAAGGAGCCACTTAGAGGCTGCTTTTGAGATGGCTTTGGCCCCGTATTATCTTGCTTTCTTCAAGCCGACCTCACTGATGTACCTTTGTTAAGACCCACTTTACATAAAAACTGTCAACTTAAAAGCAGCAGCGTCAAGGACATGTTGTCATGGTTTTGTTTAATCATACATCCTCATGCAGTTCCCTGCACAGCCCACAAAGCCTGCCTCATTCTTTGGTTTAGTGCTGAAAGCAGGGCTCAAATAGACACTGCACACCATGCCAAAAGTCCCTTAGTCCCTTTAGTTCTTCACACAAAAGCAGAAACAGCAAGAAATTGTAAAATTACCAGTTTTTAAATCTGTGGTGATAACCTTTTTCAAACTGTCGGAAAGATTTGGGGCTATTTGAGAAATATTCCCCGCTAAGCTTCAGGGGACACAGCTGTAACGCTGAGGTTTGGTGTTTATTTGTGTTTTTGATTTATTATGATATGCTGTACTTTGAAAAACCTCATTTGATGCCGAAAGTAGTTCATTAGTTCTTGAATTTACTGTGTAGATACCAGAAATGATGTACAGGAGTGAGGATAATTTTGATGGCCTGAGGACTGGGACAAATCATCTAAAACTCAGGAAAAGGGATGTGAACTGAGAAGGTTTTAATGATACCAAATAGGGCTGGGAAATATAATGATTAAATGGATTAATTCAAACTATTTTCTGCAGAAGATTTGAAATTCAAAAGTCAAGATTTTTTTCTCAACATACTCCAATCATAAGTTGTTGCAATGTTTGAAAAATATAAATACTAAAAATGTACAGTTTCCATGATGGTAGGCCTCGTTAGGTTTTGCACAAGCACATATTTAGGCCTTTATTTGTTTCTTAAATGGGATTAAATATTGATCAGATGTGTCCATGTTATTATACTGTGAAAATTGCTCATCCTTTAGTGTTTATGTAGACAGGCCTCCTTACATTCAAAATACCTGATCAATAATTTATGATAAAATTACAGCATGCATTTTAACTATAAGAGGGAAAGTTTTTGATAATATAAAGGCAAAACTTGATTCATGCAATTTTTGTGTCACTTGGAGGTTTTTTTTAAGAGGGAAAAATCAATTGAAATCATAAATTGAATTTTGCAGAAAAAAAACTGGGATTTTATTTTTAGGCCATATTGCCCCAGCCCTAATACCAATGTCATAAATTACTCTGCTCCAAATCTGTAACGATTCCCTTAACGATTCCACTCACTAATATTCAAACAGCAAGCATCTTTTTGACAAAAATTTAGACAAAATTTTGTCAACTTACGCCCCCTGTCTTCCATGGTTAAACTTTTTACTTTGTTGTCTTTCTGCTGACTGCCTGTGAAGAGAGCCTGATGTCTTTGCTTGCAGAACAAAGTCAAAGGAACTGATAAGGGAATTGTTAAGCAGAAAGACTAATGATATTGATCCCTTGAGGGAGTTGTTAACAATTGTCCTCTGGAATTGGATTTTTGATTTCCATCCCTAACCAGGATGCTTTGTATCATGTCCCAGCTACAAAAGATGGGAGGCCAGCAGAGGCAGCATGGTACTTTTCGCAGTAGCCCCAGAAATTGGTATTTTCAGATGACAACACAAAAAAAAATACATCAGCTTGAATTACTGAATATTTGTAATGCTCTGCTTGCAAACTAAAGCTTGACGGCTAATGCTTTTTTAAGTTGGACACTATGTCCTACTGCACGACAAAAACTGTGCAGGAACAGTTAAGGAGCATGTCAAATGAGTTAGAAGTTATGATTTGACCTCTAAATGTCCTGCATTTTTGCAGAGACAGAATCTTAGAAAAGCTTGGAAAAGTCTGATCCACAGAGGACAAATTCTGTATTTTACAGCACTCACAGGATCTGCTGTGGAGGTCTTGGTGCCAGAAACCACAGGACACCTTCAGAGAACGATGGAATTCACTGCTTGATGAGGAACAGCTGCTTTAGCCGCCTTGCTGGAACAATATTGACCTGCACGAGGTAGGTTGGTTTGAAGTTTTGATTGACAGGTGTTTGTGTGTGTGTATGTGTTCTTGTTTATCTGACAAACAGGGGACTCTGACATCGTAGTGCATTCTCCCAAAGGGACCACCAACACATACCTGGAAATCACAGTGAGGGATGCATTTAACTCTTTTTTTTCTTTTTTTTTTTTTTAGTACTTTATAGCCCCATTGTGGTTTCTATGAATTTCACAGAGAGGGAACATGGACAAAGTTTTGTGAGTGTTCAAGACAATACTCAGAAGTGCCCCCTGCAGGTAGCAGCGAGAACTTTCCAGGACTCATTCACACACATCATTCTTAACAGTCTCTCAAGTTAAGAATATCCTGTAACCCTGGCACTTTTTCAGAGCATGGAGGGCCTGTTGAAGTGCCAACTCAGAAAAGAAGAAAAGGACTCTTGAGACCTAAATTCATTTCTAGTTTTTGCTGGTGAAATGTAAAAGGTTAATCTTTAGTGAGTGTTAAAATTAATCCAATCAGACCTAGTTTGGTCATGTAGAAAGTAGGGACAATTTAGGAATATATCCAATCACAGCTACTTTGGTTGTGTGGAAAGGTTGGATGAGTTAAGAGGGACATCCAATCACAGCTGCCTTAGCTTGGTGGTGGTGGGATAAGTTGTGGAGCGATCCAATCAGAGCTACTCTCTTTATAAATTGATATATTCATGTAGAGCAGGTTCACTGTTTGTTGTCAGTTCTGGTATTGTAACTGAGATGCTCTGCCAAGTAGCCTTAATAAAGGTGACTGCATTTCACACAAAAGTTACATTATTTTCTGTTAATTTATCCATTCAAACTTTACTAGCATTCAGTAAAGGGTAGATGTTTCATTTTATCCAAGTGTAAAACATGACTTCAGAAATTCAAAGGAACACAAAAAATGTCTTACACTTTAAACACCATATTTTACTGACTAAATTTACGGTAGATTTCATCAACTAAAATGTTGTGAAATTTTCATCGACTAAAACTAGACTAAAATTAAAACAATTTAGATGATTAAATTATGACTAAAACTAAAAGATATTTTAGGCAAAAGACTAACTAAAACTAAATTAAAAAGTGCTTTCAAAATTAACACTGCTCCATCCAGAGTATAATTAATTCAGAAAGATTTGGAAAGCCTAAATTTTCAATCAATTTGCTGTGGAGCTCTCACCAGTTAAGCTTTATTCAGAAGTTTGAGACAGTTAGGTTTGCTCATGGGGATTTTCGATGAACATATTGCGAACATTTCATAATTTCTTGTTTGCCACAGGCCTTATTATCAGCAATGATCCAAGAATACAGTGAACAATCCAATCGGATTTGAGTTGAGGGAATCAGCGCAATGAGAACTTCCCGGCTGGCCTATAAAAATAGATCATCCTGCTTTGTTCTACTGTAGTGCCAACCATAGAGGTGAACAAAGTTTAATTGTTAAGTTGGCTGGTGGCATCAAGTTGACTATCTAAGAGCAAATTGTCGGTTAGAGCTAAGCCAGATGGCTTGGTTAAATTAGCAGGGTCACAAATCAAGGGTCAAGGTCATGGACTTTCATAATCAACCTTTGTTTGGGAATGCCAATATCTGAAGCCTCATATTACAAACTTGCATAAGTATAATCCAAATATATTTATCAGGGGAAAGGTCATTCAACATTCCCTTTGCTTGTGAATGAAACATTCAAAAAAAGCTTCAAATTGACGTATATCAAACTTTGCACAATTTTTACTCCCAGAGATGACCTGAAGTTTAGAGGTCATTGGTCAAAGGTTATCAGACACCCTGTTCCTCACCTACTTGTGAGCATACTAGTTTAATTCAAACTGCCATTTCAAGGCATAGTATTTACAACCCTGTGGCATTTCGCCTCCAATTTTAACGTTGTAAAATGGGGAATGAAGGGAACAAGTGATCCCCCACTTGTTCCGTCTCCAGAGATAGTAAAAGAGGTGTGATGTTGCAGAGAGGGAGGCAAAAGGACTCAGCGGGAGACAGGAGCACTGTGTGTGCCTTTGTGTATATGTGGGGGCACATCCAAGCCATATAGCAGCGTGAAACCACACAGATGTTTCGATCTCAACTTGTAAATATAACGGCCCCCTGCTGTGGCATTTTTGCATAAGGGCACGGTGAATTGGGCTTCTATCTCAAAAATTCCTCTATTCTCTCCATCCTTTCTACATCTCTGCATTAATCTTTTTTTAGTTGATTTTATTATGTTTCTTTGTTTTAAAATAGTTTTAACTGCTAGTTTTATATCTTTTTTATTTCATTTTATTTCTGATTTGGATCACCGTGGAACTTTTGTACACTTGGTTTTAAAATGTCCTGTACAAATAAAGTGGCTTGGACGATATTTTGTATTTTATCCCAGTAAAAATGCTCTGAACTTCCATTGTTGATACACTTAAGTCTGTATTTTTAATTTTTAGAATATATGCATATGAGAATTTGCTGTTTTAAAATAGCGTCATACGTCTTATCACTGCAAGACATTTTTTAGCAATACAAGAGAAGGAAATCAGCGTTTTAGAAAGAGATGATTTTTTTTTCAGCATTTCAGAACAAGACAAACCCTCAGAGCCTTTTTACAGCCTTTGTGCTAAGCTAACCATCAGACATTAAGTGAGCACTGTTGCATATGCATCCTCTCATCCAACTTTTTTAGCCTGGTGAAGTGCATATTTCCCAAAATGTCAGATGTATATCTATGAAGACATGTCTTATTTAAGACACATCCTCTCCTTCTACTTCTCTCCTAATTTTCCTTCTCAGCTGAGGAGGAATCGGGGCTCAGGAATGCTAATGAGTTCAGATTTAACGTCTCAAAAGTGGACTGCTCATTAGCTTGGAGGCTACTGCGCAAAAGACGGAGATGACAGAGACACATGTTCAGTGATTTCTATACATAACAAGAGTTGTAATCTCAGAATCTCCCCACATGAATATCCCTTCATATGCCATAGGATCCTGTTATTTCTTTTATTTTGAAAGCAAGTTTCTTCATGTAGCACCGTTTTGCATCACTCCAAGTCAAACAGGAGCTAAGGGCAGTGAGGTACCTCATTTTTGAAGCATATGGACTTCAAACAGAATAAGGTGGACTTTGAAGGGGAGATGTTCATTTTTTACCCCCTTTTTTCACTTCGATTGATTGTGCGAGAAAGATAAGAACAAAGAATTTTTGCCTGTTGCTCATTTCCTTTGACCTCGCTCACAATCCAAAGCCTTTCAATCACGCCTTGTCTTTTCTTTTCATCTATAAGTAAACTGACAACCTGAACTACTTTGCTCAAAGACCTGAATCTGAGGTCAGATATGTCTCAATATCACCAAATTTCTTGTAATCACTCTCACGATGAGCGTTTGAAGTGCTGTGCTAGAAGCAGGTCAACAACAGTCAACAGAAGAGTGCATGATCAGATGTTTACACACTAAAACTGATTCTTGAGAACATATTTGACTAAAAGCTGAATATAGCAATCCATCAACTTCCTTTCTGTCAGAGACATTTGAAATCACAAAAGCATGTCCCATCTTTGAAGTGAGTCCATCAATTTTTGATGCCATTCTTCATTATGAGAGGTGGTGAGCAAAAAGCCTATTTTATCTTTGCACCTTGAAATGATTGTGTAAGATGAGAAAGAATGAAGGTAATATCATGAGCATCAATTCATCTCTGAGTTCTACTTCATCCTTATGCCTCATTTATGGATTTCAGGGCTGTGCTTAAGTGAGAGTGCAGATGTACTTAGAGTCTCTGAAAAGCAAAATCAGACCTTTGTCACTTAAAACATCAAATAT
This sequence comes from Cetoscarus ocellatus, assembly GCA_037902135.1. Classification (NCBI taxonomy): domain Eukaryota; kingdom Metazoa; phylum Chordata; class Actinopteri; order Labriformes; family Labridae; genus Cetoscarus; species Cetoscarus ocellatus. Next base: position 587,358 of record JBAMNC010001373.1, read on the forward strand.
GTTGGAGAAAAGTTCCTGTAAAGGCTTCATATTCCTGTAAGAATTACTAGTAATTATTACTTTCTTTATCACATGATTTATCCAACCATTATCTATACTACCTTTCCTTCTCAGGGTTGTGGGGGGCTGGAGCCTAGCCGAGCTGATATTGAGCAAGACCGGTTGGCAGCCAATCACAGGGCCACATGGAGAGACTGACAACCAGTCACACTAACACTCAAACCTAAGGGCAATTTGTAGTTATTAATCAACTTCATGAACATGTTTTTGGTCTGGGGAAGGAAGCTGGAGTGCCCATGCACGCACGGGGAGAACACACAGACTCCACACACACAGGCCCAGACTTACACGGGGATCAAACTCGTGTTGAGGCCACATTTTTGCTGGTGTTTCCACTTGCTAATCTTCAAGTAGTAAGCATCTTTTTTGACAAAATTAAGACCCAATTGGACAACTTCCGCCCCCTGTCTTCTTTTTTTAAACTTTTTACTTCTTTATTGTTTTGGCTGACGACCTCTGATGAGAACCTGATGTCTTTGATTCACAAACCCGCAGAGCAAAGCAGAAGCTACTGATCGGAGAATTATTAAGCTGAAAGACTAATGATATTGATCCCTTGAGGGAGTTGTTACCAATTCTCTACTGGAATTGGCTTTTGATTCCCATACCTAACCAGGATGCTTTGTATCATGTCCCAGCTGTAAAAGATGGGAGGGCCAGCAGAGGCAGCATGATATTTGATGCCCCAGAAATTGGTATTTTTCAGATGTCAATACAGAAAAGCATACCCATTACCACTGATGCAGCAGTGGGAGCTGGGCTCGAACCTGCAACCTCCTGATTACCAGCACATTGAGCACACTGTCAGACTACGCCACTAATGCCCCAGGATATGTAAGATAACAATCCCTTGTAGAGTGAAGTTGGTTGTCAGAGGGATTTAATGATCATCTATTTTAGCACATTTTGACTGGGGTGACTTGAGATTTATCGTGTTTCTTAAGAACCCCTCGACAGAGGTTGGGAAACAGTGATATAGACCAAAATTGTCTTTTCAACCCAGCTTTTGACACATTTCCTTCATTGTAAAAGTAGGGCTCATTACCATGGAGTGTGTGTGTGGCTTTTAGTGTTTTTGATTCTGCCTCATGAGGAACTGCAGGTATTGTTTTCCACCTTTGAAATAGCCATATTTTTTAACACTGGTGGTTGCAGTTTAGTTTAAACAATGTCCCTTTTTTCACAGGTCAAAGATGATAACTGGAAAAGCACTCAGAGAGCGCAGACCTCCGCCAAGCAGCTCAGTTACGGCAGTTGCTTTTCCACAACCCCTGTAAAAGATACAAATCTGGATCACCACGCGCTACGATTGGATGGCTGAGTCTCTGCTGATGTCTGTCCATGTGGAGAAACTGAGAAATCAAGTGACATAGGCTTGAAAAATGTTGACATCACTTTGCAAATAAACTGCAATTTCCATAATGATGTAAAGGGGGCGAAAACCTCACAGCAGCTAAGGAAAAATGAATGGATTTCTCGTTATAAACTTCATTGTTTTATTGTGACATCAATCTGGATCGGATCCAGATGAAATTTATCTTGATGATAGAGACATGTTATATATATGTAATCCTCTAAATTTTTAAGGAAACCCATTAAATGATAGCAGGGATATGATTTTTTAAATACAGCCCAATGTTCATTTATGGGATTTTTAGAAAAATTTTGGAATATTTTGCATCCAGACAAATATGTGGATTACCACCAAAACTAAATGGCTTCTTCCTTGGACCAAACCACGCCTCTGGTAGAATTTTCATGTAAATCCATCCAATAGTTTTTGTGTATTCTTGCTAACAGACAAACAAACAGATAAACGCCAGTGAAAACATAACCTCCTTGGCTGAGGTAAAAAGGAGCAAGCTGTTGCCTTGACTCAGTCCATATGCAGCTGCTACATTAAGCATCACTAAAATATCTGTTTAAAGAGAAACCCTATTAATAACTGCCGAGAAATGTCTCTCAAAACCACCATTTCTTTAACACATGGTGGTGCAAAAATAATATTCAGGGGATCAGCAACGCCAGAGGGTTTGATTCTCTGAGGACTACAAATGTCTGAGAAAAATTTGATGGTTAATCCATCAAACAGTTGTGGAGATGTTTCGGTCTGCTCCAAAGCAACGAGCCAAGATCTGACGGAGCAGCATGGCAGGAGTGTTGATGCTGCAAGCATGATTAAAAAAAGAATATAAAAGAGAAAAAGAAATAAAATGTCTCAAGTGAAAAGTAAAATTCTGGGTGTGAAATTGAAATTGAATGAGTAGCAGAATAGTCCTTGATTTGAGATTGATTATTTGTTGACGAGAGTATTTAAATGTTTATCCATCTTTCCTCAGAAAATATCAATTTTTTTCCAGTTTATCAAAGAAAAAAATGCATCATATTCAGCACTGATTGGGGCTGTCATCTTATACTCAATATGCTAATATCAGTCCAAGCATCAGGGGAGAAAATCTGTTCGCAAAAGGTAAATATGCATTGACAGGAAAACATACAGTTCGACAGCACATTAGGACACCTGGAGCAGTGAGCCACCTCATCCAACAGAGGGCGCTCCAGCACAACCTGACCAACCTTTGCTCTCTTGACCTCAACAATGAAGAAGTAAATGTCACAAAAATGGAGGCAAAGTCACTCCGTGGGAGCACTTTGGGCTCCACACTGTCGATGGCAAATTATAAAAAAAAAAAAAAAACAAGAGCAGGTTGTGTGTCGATTATGAGAAAAGCAGCTGGCTCACTCCTCATCCACGACAAATCCAGGGGCCCTCTGCCCACCGCAGTCCAGCAGCGCCTTAAACAGTCTGGGTACCACAAAGACTATGACCTCTAACCTATAGCCCTTTGAAGGGGGTCAAAATGATCAGAAAAACAAAGAGTAGATTTTCTTTACATCACCACTTGGTGGAACTCTGAGCTGAACTTCTGCATACTTAGCAGAACTTGATGTAATTATCATCAAGAGACTTCAATATATGTGTATAAAAATGCTTCATCTAACCAGTTTAGGTGGTTTATTTTAGTTGCATTTTAAGGCCGATAGTTCCTTCTAAAATTAAAAAAAAAGGAGCAATAAAAGTCCATCACAGATGGGACTACCAAGTTCATATGCAAGGACATGCAGCCCACTGGTGTGGCCTTAACTTTGTGTTTGTGTTGCAGATTGAGGAATTTGATTTACGGGAAAGGTAACAGCCCTAGCCCTGACTGGTGAGCTCAGAAAAATACTTCTTTGATAAAAGAAATAATATTTCATTTGATTTGCTATTTCTGGGGAGAAGGAAACTCACTCCTAATTACAGATTGTTTGACAGAAAGTGAGAGGAACTGAACTTGTATTAAAAACCTATAATCTAACACCTGAAATAAATAGACAAAGATTGGCAGCAGCAATTTTTAGACATGACATGAGTCCTCATTTGTTCAGTACCAACTGAACTCACATAGTAATAGCTTGTGTCAGAGCACAGAAAGACCAGATTCAAGACATTTGAACTTATCTTGTTCCTTTACATCCTGATAGAAATCTGCAGTGGGGGCTTTTGTGTCTCTTTTGGGCTGCAACATGTAGGTTAAAACGGTGACAAATCTTAAATATGGGGCATAATTTGAATAAATAGAATCAGAAAATGGTCAGTGGACTTGAGCTTATAGCACTTATCTAGTCTTTCTGACAACTCAAAGCTCATAAGTGGGGTACACACATGAGGATTTTCTAAATCTGAGGAGATGTTTTATCTGTTAGAGACCCCACACATGAAGATAAAAATCAGGCATTGAACAGTTTTCATTGTCCTGTGTGGTGTGCTCCGATAAGTTCAACACAGCACATTATACACACAATTCTGACCCACCACAAATCCAGAATCTAGTCCTCCAAGACAGAAATCTCGCGTGATCAAACGTGATCTAAGAAAAACATAGAACAAGAAACATAGTATTTGCTATATAGTGTATAGAGATTAGATACAGATATCACATTTATATGGATATTTATGTAATATGTACATACATGGAAGTATGTATGTGTATGTGTATGTGCGCATAGGTTCAATTTATATTTACACAGATGTTTATGTAGTATATGTATATTATGTCTATATTGATACTTATTTGTTTTATGTATGTTTATATTTTATAGGGTATATGTGTATAAACATATTTGTATGGATTTTATGTTTTGTAGTGTACATATGTATAATATATTTGCATAGATGTTGAAGCAGAGTATATTTTTATAAGACCCATGAGAAACAGTAATAAGTGGTAGGAACTCAAAAAGTATTTACTTCTTCCTACCCCTTTTTGAACATAAATACTATATTAATTTTTTTTCTTGGTATGTGAATGGTAATTCTCCGGTTTTGTTTCCTTGTAAACATGTTAAAAATAAATTCAAATTCAATTCAATTCAAAGTTTTAAGATTTTTCATTGTGTTCACAAGGCCATGACATCTTCAGCCAGAAGGACAACCAAAAAACAAAATGTCTCTGGCCTTGTCTGCCACTAAAATAGATGATTATTTCCTTCTGTTTTCAGGTTTCTTAGAAAAAAAATCCCTAGACCAAAGCCCTGGTTCGATAATTAGTGATACCTGCCTTTGTGTGAATTTTACTCTCAAAATGTCCTCGTGTAACGTTTTTACCACTGAGAGCAGAAAAGAAAAGCAAATGATGCTTGCTAATTAATTACACCGGGATGACTCGGCTATCCGCATGTATCCACCTGCTCCATTAACTTCCAATTCAGGGAGACGATTTTCACCCCATTTCCACAATTAAAAATGTCAGGACATATACTTCTCAATTCATCCTGCTGTCATCGCTCAAAATGGATTACCTTCATTAGGCAATTAAAGTGCCCTTAAAAAAAAAAAAAAAAAAAAATGGTCCAGTTAAAAACTCTAATCCAAAGCTCTATCAGGAGGCTTATTTGATGACTGTCAGCTCTCAAAACTCATATTTCTATCTGAGAAGACCTCACGAGAGCAGGAGACAGCACTGTTACACTGCGTACCTTCTGCCAGATAGTTATGTTTGACTCCTGTTAATACACAGGAGAACAAAGAGCGACATGAAATATGTCAAGTGAAAAATAGCCCCGCTGACGGACCTAAATTTAGCCATTTCATAATTTGTGCTGCCCATCACTCACACAAGTGTCTCTTTTTTCAGAGGAGAAAAAGCCAATCTGACCATGAAGACAACCTTTGAAGGTTACAGGAGCCGTCATGTTGAGAGCTCGTCTCTGTCAATATGTCCACTGCAAACCACTTTCTTCCAAATTAGCTCTATTTGTGGACACATGCCAAAGAAAATAAAAGGTTTTCAATCATTTATCAGTCTTATTGTGGACCTCAGTGACTGTGCTCATGCAGGCAGTATGTATGACGCGAAGAGGGGAGGCAGGGTCCAAATTTAACCTTTTGACTCTCTAATCAAGATGGCGGATAAGTAAAGTACGTCACAGGCCAGGCATATATTTAAAAAATAAATGGTGTATTTATGGCACATCATTTCTTTTCTTTTTGTAAATCCATGTATTTTATTGTAGTAAAAAAAAGAAAATAGTCCCCTTTATACACAAAAGTGCAGATAAATACAGTCATACATCAACATGTGCATGCACACATCCATACATGTGCAGATATATCTTTGTACAGAGAGGGAAATAGTAACAAGAAATAAAAAGAAAATAATATAAAGAATTAGTCATACTTCAAAAAGAGGATCTGTATATACATATCAACATACACATATATATACATACAAAAACATTTTATCTATTATTGATCATTTTATTTTCAATCGGAGGCTCTCAAGTGGTCTGGCTTCAGGACCCACCATAACCCTTTAACGTCAAGCCATGACCCAAATCAAGGAAAATTGTTACCTTATTAATTTACTCAATAAGACGATGCTGCAGTTTGGACTTGAGATAGCACAGAATATTACAGAAAAAAAAGTTCAATGAGAAACCAAAATGCATGTTTTGATGCTAGAGAGGAAAATAAACCCCTGTACAGGTAATTATTATTTTAATTCAATTAATTTCAATTAATTGAAACAAAAAGTGCATCTGAGGGACACAAGGTTTCAAGATTATAAATGTAACTGTAGGTATGATAATCCTGCATCAGTGGAAAAATACTGAACAGTCCTGTATTAATAATATTCAATCAGTAGCACTAAATAAGTCACTGATCACACAACACACTTCGACAACTTTAGCCTTTTTTTAACAGACTCAACAGAGCTTTCATACACAGACATGAAATAAAGCCCAGCTACTAAGAAGTCCTTTCCAAAAATCTGAAAAATATGTAGTTTAAGCTGAGTACCTACTTATTGGTCAAGGTCTTTTTATTGTTTTTCAACAATTATACAAAAACAAGTTTAGCTGGTAGTTAAAGGGTTAAAATAAATAAATGGATAAATAACATAAAATAGATAATAATAATAAAAATAAATATCTAAAATGTTGTTGGGTAATCAGCTCTAATTTATTATACCCTTAGCATCCATTTTCCTATACGAGTTAATAAAACTTCTGGCCTCTTGTGGTTTATCGTATTTTCTCAAATGTCTGAGTACCTACTTTACTGAATAAATAACAAACACCTTCCGATCAAAAACTGTCAATTAGCATTACAGGGTTTTATCGCCACCTTTTGTTGAGGAGTGTGAATAGACAGAACTCCACAGCATTAAAAATTCCCTTCAAAATAAAAGCACAGCAATTCTATCCTCAATGTTTTTGCCCAGGCAAAGGTTTGCGACCCACTGAAAACTGGTCCACAATCCACTTTTGGGTCCCAACCCACCAGTTGAGAATCACTGCTTTAGATCATGACATCAAAATATAATCAGAAAAAAAAAATTCTGCTTGCATTTACTTTTTGGTTTGAAGTTTTAACATTGCCCAAGCCAGCCTCAAGGTGCTTTTACATCAAACATGTCTGGTCCAGATCAAACAAACTCAGGTTCGCTTTTTTGGAAATTTCGGTTCATAAAAGCTCACATGAAGTCTGGTGCCGACCAAAGAATCAAACTCTGGTCCGCTTGAAAACAATTTTATTGAGTTTTATATTATTTGGTCTCACTTGTCAATTTCTCAGTTTTTGTTGCAGGCTTCTTGTATTAGTCTGGGCTCTTTTTTTAGATCATTTTTTTAGAGGATTTTGTGCCTTTATTGGTAGGAGGAAGAGAGACTGCTTTACCTGAACCCAAACCCTGGCCTTGGATAAGGAATAGTTTAAACTACACTTCCCATAATGCTTTGGGGGATGAAAACACGAAGTCAACTACATTTCCCCTCTTTACTTTTAGTCCTTTATTTTCCTATACAAGCAAGCTGACACCGTTAAAAGTATGCCGAATTGCCAATGAGGTAATCTTCTTTGCTTGACTTCTGTGCATGAACTGAAAATATCACTGAAAAAACGAGGGAATGACGAAAAGTTAAAAACGTGATAAATTTCAAAGAAGTTCGGCGGGAGCGCATGGAGCGTCTTTCTTGGACGGTTTCTCAGCGGGTTTATGGACATTTACTCACGACGGAAAACCAGAAAAAGGATCCTACATACAATGTAAGTAATACTAAAACTAAAAATACTTCTCTCATGTTTCTGTGTTTTGTGTTCTCTGAGCTGGAGCCCTGAGAAGATGTGGCGACCTATTCAGACATAAACTGCATCACGGTGCCAGGTTTTCAGGTGTGCCTACCTGTCCAGCCTCCTCCTCCATGAGAGGGCCTCTGAAGCTCCTCTAACTGACCATGAAAACAAGCGGGCCACATGTGTGAAGCAGACATTATAGCTTATTTACTGGCTTTAGAAAGCAGCACCTGTTCCTCTCACCTTAGGCAGGTGACTTGGCTGAAGAGCTGTGAAGCTGTGGGTGTTTCCGTCATCTGCTGTGGTGTGAAAATATGCAAGAGAAGGTGAGAGCTGTGGCCTGTGATATAAAATGAGAGGCATTTCATGGCTGCTTCTCCTATGAGATGCCATTACTGCTATTTTAATTAATGAAAAACTATGTGACCTCTTGACCCTTGCATGTCCTCATTATCAGCAGATGTAGCCTTCAGCTTGCAGACATTTTATGACATTAAGCCTGTCAAATACTTTCTGGATTATGATGGCTTTTGGGTTGTTAGCAAGGTAAGCATGTGAGTTAGAAAGCTTAAGGCTGCAGGTCTGCATGATTTTCATCTGTGAAAACAGGTGAGAACTGAGCCTGCAGAGGGTTATCAGGCAGGAGAAATGAATGAGAGAAACAAGATGTTCAAAATAAAAAGATCAAATTTATGAGAAAAAGTAAGCAGACCTCTTTCAAAGTCCTAACACTGATATGTATTCATGAGCTAAAAGACAGACTTCCTGCAAGGGAGGAGGCCTTGAAGTTTAGCAGGTACAGTCAGAGCCGGCCCTACCCAATGTGGAGCCTAAGGTGCGATTTTATGTGGCCACCCCTACATCGGCGATGTAGTTACGAAAGAAACTGAAAAACATTGTTTTTACCATTGTCTTTAACTTATAAGATAACATGTCACCCAATTTACATGCTTAACAATTAGAAATGAATTAAAAAAAAGCTGAAATACAATATAAATACCCTTACTACAAATTAAGCTCTTGAAAATAAGTTAATAAATAATAAGAACTTATTTGGTATTATTTGTAGTAATAATAATTGCTTTACATTTGAATCAATGTGAGCTTTTCCATTTTAAGAGTTAATAGTAATAACTAGTTTTAATATAATTATATTGAAGCTGAATTTTTTTCCCAATTTTGTGGCGTCCCCTGGAGGCCACGGCCCCTTTAACATATGTCTACCTAATGGGCCAGTTCAGCCTTTACATTATATACTGTACCCTATTGCCCAGGGATAGGCAACTATCGGCCCTGAGGCCATATGTAGCCATCCTGCTCTCTAAATGTGGCCTGCCGATAGATTTTAAAATGTAAAAAAGTATAAACATGAAGAAAACATGAAAGAATTAACAAAAGGCTGCATGTTTGCCTATAAACTCCTCTGTATCATAAGATGTATGGAATTTGAAAATGAGTAAAATATACTCATTAATACTCTGTTACTGACAAACCCTAATTGCAGTGAGGTTAGGGCGTCATGTGAAACTTAAAAAAAAGCAGAATACGATAATTTGCAAATCATTTTTCACATATGTTCAGGACAATTTTTGTTGTATGTCAGACATGGTTCATATTCAGGGGCATCGTAAAGGGGGAAAAGTCATGACTGACAGGAGCCCCTAAAAATACCATATTATCAGTATATATTAAAACTTGATCTTGTTGCCATAGGTCTTTAAAATATCTTTTCTCTTCTCACACAAAAATATACCAAGCTTTAATTGTTTTTGACTGCAAAAAAATCACATTCAGCCATCTTTTGCATCAGTTTGCATCTCTTTGCAGCTCCCATAACAGAACATTTCTGCCAGATAAAGATGGAGAACATTGATATATCTCCGAAACAGAGGACATCTCTGTAGTAAGTAAAATACTGAACAGGTGCTCTTAAACTGTTAGTATTCAGGATAATGTACTCTTAATTCTTGCTCTTATTTGTTTATCAATTTTATTTTTATTTAAATATATTTTTTAATGTGCCACCACACTTTTCTTTTCCTTAATCATTTTGTAAAACATGGATTTTTACTATTATTTGATGTAACTGACTATGATAATTGAGCCTAAGGACATGCAAATATTCTAATGTCTAAGGGTGTGCTCAAACTGTATTTCTAAATTTATATCGAAAAGAGGCCCTTTTTAACATATAAGAGGATATTAGTTTTGTTTATGCTTTTGTTGCACAGAATGGCATGTTAAAATATTTTGATCTTTAGAAGAAAACAAATTATAGAACAAGACAAATGTATAATCTGTCAAGAGGCTCATTAAGTGATAAATTAAAACATTTTAAATGCCTAAAATGATCCTAACACCAGGAGGTTCTGTTTAATACATCATTTAATTCACCATTTGTTCAATCATTCCAGCTGCAGCGTGCTTTCTCCCCTGTTTGAAGCTTTTTAATCAGAATAAGTTAAAGTGGTCCATTAAAATATATATTTCTGTGTATTTTACAATTTGTTCTAGAGATGCTTGGTTTGAGAAAGCACGCAGAGCTGGTCTGGGATGGGCTGGAGGCGACCTTATATCTTTTTATGTGACCCAAAATTTCTGTCAGAGCCCTTTATCATAAGCTTTATGATAACGAGGTGACACCATTCGATTATTAAACCATAGTAACTGTAACTGTAGAAAAGCTGCCATGTTTTCATATCTGAAGTGGTTGTCTGTGCTTTTAGTTAATGAATATATCTTTTTTTTTTTATTATCACACTGTGACACTGTTGCAGAAAGAGAATGATAGCCCAAAATTAAGCATACTAGTGAATTAACAAATAAACAACAAACAGAAACAAAGAAAAAAATATATTTATATAAATATTTATATATATACTCATTCACATGCACATACATACATTTATACATGTACTATACACATGTTTACACACATACATACACATCTGTGTACTCATATACATACAAATACAGATTTTATATACATAATGAAAGTAATAATAATAACTAATAATAATAATAGTAATAATAATAATAGTAAAGGTAAAAGGGTGGGAAAAAAATAAAGGAAATTAGCCACAGTTGCTTGTCACATTAGTAAAATTCACAGTAAATGAATATTTTCTAATATTCTAGTGGAGGAAATAAGAAATGATGACCATAGCACATCTTTATTCAAGTAACATTGCTTTAGGCCAAATGGGTCAAGAATAATAAGAACAGAAAAACTTGAAGCATCTTATTTTCTGTAGATGTCAAGTCAACAGCCTGAAGACTTAAGAGCTCATGAGTTATTTTTGAGTATTTATTGTTGAGAGTGAAACCCCACATTAAGAGACCATAAACAGACACTTCAGCCCTCTAATTGTCTTTTTTCTGCCCGTACACGGTTAGTTATCAGTGCCCAGAGCCAGACGACATGACTGGCAGCGCCTATGCAAACACAGACTTGGGCTTCATAAATTTTATGATTAATACAGACTGTGTTGTAATCTGGAAAAGCATCCTGGCATGAAGAATGAGGATTATATATTTTTCATCAGAAAACTAATTGAAAAAGGCCTGTGATGGCGCTGTTATCGGTCGTGTCCCCGGCTGAGTTACGGCCGCGCTGAGATACGAGTGACGGAGAAAAAAGGGAGACTTAATGAACAGCATGTGACTGTTAAATAGGCAGGTGCTGGATTGTAGAGCTGGACATGTTTTAATACAGATATCTCATATTAATCCCTATTCAGCCTCTCAGATTCTGGGATGATATCTGCACTCTGTTGCAGGCACCTTTGTAATGGATGAATGAGCTGGAATATTCATTCTTTTGCTATAATACTTGAAATATAACTCTGATTCTGTTACATCTGCTGCAAAAGAAATTCATCTAGTCCTGTATTAAACTAAGAGGCCCCTGGGAGGCTCCAGGCTTTCACTGAGGCCAACTGTCAAGCTCACTATGATGAACAAACCTGCAAGAAACCTACTGTAAAAGACTGTAAGCCTCCCATTCGGGGTCAGAGAGAAATATCAGTACAGGAATATGTATTTATATAATGTTTATTTGTATAGGGACAGTATGAAGTAAGGGGATGTTGCCACACACTGCAGCATTTATAGCCTGATCTAATTTGCAATGCCCATCCCTAGTTAGGCCTTTAAAGACATAAAAATCAACAGTAAATCATGTTAAAACAAACAAACCAAAAACCTAACGAACTAAACAATTACAGACAAAACGATGCAAAACAAATATATACAACAATACAAAAAAACAGGTAAAACAGAAAGCACATGATCATTAATGACTACAAATCTGGGTTTCAGGTTGAGCTAACATATATATGCAGCTAACTTTCTCTCGTTTTTTTGTTGTAATTTACCGATTTATCTTATTCTAACTAATTTAACTTCATCAGTCATTATTTATTATTTTCACTTATTTATTTACATTCATTTACTTTGTGCATTTGTATGTGTGTATACGTGGGTCTGTATCCTTTTTCATCATCATTAATTATTTTAGAGAGCACTATATGTATGTTTTTTATCAAGGTGCTTTACACAGCCCTGGAGATGGTGTGTGTGCTGAGAGTTTGGGGGGGCTTGTTTGTAGATATATTGTATTTGTATGTATTTATTGTTCTGTTATATTTTTTGTTTCATATAAAAAATAATAAAGGGGGAAAAAGTACAGAACTTGTGCTCTTGACCAGAAATATCAGTGCTGGTATCTGCGATAATGAATTCAAAAATATCGGCATATCAGATATTGGTTAAAGTCCAATATTGTGCATCCCTGGTGCTAAGTATTGGTATTTTATTTTTGAACTTAAACTAATGCATGTGTTTATGTTCATATATTGCAGAGGATGAAATTAAAGTGGTGAGTCACGTGGTCTCTGACCTTCCCAAATATAATAATCAGTTCATAATCACATCAGAGAGCACATTTTAGGGAAGTTTTACAGGGATCCCTCAAAATATTCTGGACATATCAACCTCACAAGCTGGATTAAAGAAGAACAAGTTAGCTCAACCTTTACTTTCAGTAGACTGAGAGAGACACAGTATGAAATCCTTCATCGTCTTCATCTAACCCCTTATGCACTGAACAGGATGGATCATCAGACCTCTGCTCTTTAAGGAGGTTGGTACCTACTATCACTGCCTCTGTCAACGTAAAATGATTTAAAGGTTTTGGGGTACAGCCTCTCAAGAACTTAGTGGTTTCTTTCGGATGGCAATAAAAAGAGTGCCAGCCTTTTTTGTTCTCGGCCGGCCATCTAGACGTCTAACCCTTACACACTCACAGCTTGAACTGTGTGACAAGCTGTTGTTATTGGCCAGAAAGTGGATTCTGATTAATTGGATGAAGGATTTATCACCAGCTGCCACTATATTGATGTCTGATTGATGTTTTAGATGCTATTGTTATTTTTTGTTTGTCTTCCTTCACTTATAGTTTCACATGATGATGTCAAAATGTAGTTTGTTAATCAAGAGCAAAGGGACATGAGTTCTTGAAACGCAGTGTCATTCATATTACTGATGATTTACTGATAATCTGGAAAACAATCCCTGCCTTGTGTCTTTCTTCAGGACATCAGAGGAAACAGGAACTGAATGGTGGTCTCTGCAGCTGCTAACAGGTAGGAGCTTTGCTGGTTATTAACTCCAGATGATAAAGCATACTGATGTTTGTGAGCCAGAACACGCTCTCCTGTTCAACTATTAAAGGAACCAGTTTAAACATAAAGATCAGGAACTCTTACTACCCAAAGTTCATCTTGATTTGGTAAAAGAAGTTTGCTGTTCCTGCAGACTGGAATCTGCTGCAGGAACATTTGGGTCTGTTAAAATCGTTTTTTTAAGGCACATTGAAGGCATCACAGGAAGATGCTTCAGGTTGTAGATGCTCTGACTCTTGACTTTATGCTCTGTGACTCGGAATTTTCATATGTGTTTAATTTTGTTTTTTTTATTTCTGTATCTTGTTCTGCTGTGGCTGGGACACTCTTATAAATGAGATTCTTAGACTCAAGGAGGCTGGTTAAATTAAGTTTCAATAAAAAAAATACTTACTTACTTACATACTTTGATTACCAGCATTGGCCCCATTCAACCAGCCGTTTCAAGCTGTGATAGTTTTGCCCCTTGTGACACTTTGTAGAGGTGGTATAACACCGAGAGCAGATGGACCTGCCTGATTCATTGTCTGAAATCCTGCATGTCTGTCTTGCCAACTTCCATTCTCCAACAATTTCATGGCTGAATGCTTAACGGCCCAATCAGGGACCGCAGGAAGTGACTGCATGTTTGAAACAATGGCAGCGTGTGAAACGGTCTCTGTGGATGTGGCAATATCTGCGGTTTTATCAGAAATGGACTCAATTTCTTCTTAAGCAGAGGAGCAAAGAACATCACTTAAATCTTTCTCACGGGAAATCATGTTTGTGCTCTTCTCCTGACCGGGGATCACTGCTGGGAAACTGGGAGACATGCTGCGCCAATGATGCCGGTAGTTTGGTAGCCTGGAGTCGTGGTTACTCAGTGATATCTGGTGAAATCTGCTCTCCCCAGAAGTTTACCTGGAGAACTTGGTGGGAATTGTCGTTGACGAGGTTCATGTCACATATAAGTAGTAAATGATAGATCTGTGGTATAATTTGAAGTAAGATGAGTCTAGGGACTGAAACGTAGTTTAAGCTAACGGCTAACAACAGGGTCTAGCTGCTACATCATACTGTGGCTTGATATGATTGGTCTGTGATGAGTGTGACTGACAGAACGATCGTCCAGTCACCATCTACAGTTGTTTTTGAAGGTTCTGCCTCTGAAAACATTTTCTATGGGCTCTTCTCCAGATGGACTGGTGAAGTGTTTCCGTGACAGATATGGAACTGTCTGTCTGGTTATAATTAAATTAACCTGACATGGAAATAAAGCCAATCAAGCCACTTTAAACTTCTTTATAAATTCAACAAAAATTAGTATTTACCATTTTTTAAGTGCAGTTATTTTACCTTTTCTGTTTTCTAAATGAAGCATCAACTAACTCTTGATTATATGTTTTAATGCTCTAATAAAAAGATTCAGAGAAACATCGATTGCCTTGCCAACATTGGAGTGGTAGAGTAGGTGGACTTAGAGGGGTCACTGCTATCTATCTATCTATCTGTCTGTCTATTTATCTATCTATCTATCTATCTATCTATCTATCTATCTATCTATCTATCTATCTATCTATCTATCTAGCAGGGCAGTGTCTCCTCTCTCTTGTGAAGTGAGGCCAATGGTTCGAGACAGAGGGACTTTTTTTGTGGAAAAAAAACAAACAAATCCAGAGGATATCCAAAAATGCTATTTTTCATCCATTATATCGAATATTGTTGCAGGATTTATTTGAGATCTGCTGTTTCTGTGAAAAAATGTTGCATAGTTGTAAACGGTGGAATTTCTGTATCTTGTTGTCATGATGAGGGATGAAACTGCGACACTGGAATTCTCTCTCCAACAGTTTATTATTGAGTTTTATGTCAAAATTAAGGGGTTAGGGATGGAAATTCAGGGTCAATAATGTCAAACACATTGCACTCCTGATATTGAATGCTGTGCTGCATTGGTAAACGTTTTAGCATGACTTTTTCAGCCTTAAATCAGAAAATATACCAGCCTACTGAAGTCATTTTGTGTGAAATGGTGGCACTCCCCAGTCTGCTGTGATTACTTCCTTGGCTCACACTGTGTTGTTTGTCCTCACTGCCTCTTTTGACATCTTTGTTTGTCAGGATGGGGAAATAAGTGAAGGGCATGATGAAGAAATTGTTAAGCAAAATGGAAATTTCTATCAAATCTGAACTAGCCAGAGACAAAAACAGAGTTGGATGTCGATCCCAAAGCCAGATATGATATATTTACCCTTTGGAGACAGCTCTATAATTTTGGACAAAGTCATGCTGTTCTTGTGGATGCAAAACATTTCTTTGATTTTTTTTTCCATTTGAACGATGTTTTTAGTGCCAAGAAGGAGACAAAATCTCATTTTTCTCAAGACAAAAGGCATAAAAATATTGAAAGAAAGTAAAACAGGGTTTAAGTTCTTGCGAAAGAAATTGTTGTTTGGTTTCAGATTCATCTTGAGACTGAAGCACTGGTTTAGAAATCACAGAAAGTACAATGTTCTGTTCTGCTCTGGCCTGATTGTGGATTATTGATGAAACACAATGTTGGCTCCTTTCCTATCCTGTTTACCTTCAGGCTGATTTGCAAAGTACCTGCAAGTATCTTTGAGATCAATACAGAAAAGAGACACTACACCGGCCCAAGGGCTTTTATATATAGTGGGATAAATATCAATCATTTCCATGTTGTGATGTGTTTTTTTAAATGTTGTGTAATTGTTGTGCACTTTAAAACAGACTGTCCTGTTTCAGAAATCATTGATACTAACAGGTACGGTGACTTAGACATGGTTTCATTTGAAAACCTGATCCAACTCAAACCTTAAACTGATTTTTGGGGATTGCTTGAGGCCAGTGGCACAGGTAAATATGACGGCCACCAAAGCAACTGGCCAGCTTTGATCCTGACGGGAGGTAGCAGGGTACAGACGTTAGGCGATAAACATGTAGCAGTCAATGGCGCCACTGAAAGCCTCGTAATTACCCCACTTTAAATGTAAAACTGCACCAAAAACTAGTACTTGTAGAGATGGGAGCAAGCTAACGGGCTCTCGATGCAGCAAGCTAAGGGGTTAACAGGCGACTCAGTGAGCTAGCAGGCTAACAGGGGATGCAGCAAGCTAATGGGCTGACGTTAGCCGTGTGATCAGCTAGTTCAAACATGCACCTCGCTACAGCTGAGCCCATGCTGACTTTAAGTACCAACAGTGTGTTTTCAGGTGCTCAAAATAGGAGGACTAACGTCTTTTTAAATATCGATTCAGAATCTTATAGTTAGAATTGAAATTCTGACATAAATCTGTTTTTTTGGTCCACCTCTTTTGGCTTGATTAGACACTACAGGAACATGTTTTTTGTTTGGAACTATTTTGTGATGCATTTGAGCTTTATATCCTTCCACCAGCAACTTTGATCAGCTGTTCAGGTCAGAGCGCTGCAGCAGGTCTAAAGCAGGGTACAACCATAAGGATTTTCTAATTCTGAAGAGATGTTATATCTGTTGAGACTCCACACATGAAGATAAAATATCAGGCATTGAATAGTTTTGATTGTACTGTGTGTGGTGTGCTCTGATGATCTCAACACAGCACACCACACACAGAACCATTCTGTCCCACCATAGATCTAGAATCTAGTCCTACGAGACAGAAATCTGATCAAACGTGGTCTAACAAAATGAAAAAGAAGAAACATAGCAACAACTGGAAAACACCCGAGATGGGAGAGGATATATGAGAAGAGGGAATGATGGTGGTCTTGGGACTATTTTTGATGGAAAAATCAGTGCACACTGGAGCAAGAGCTAATATCAATCTACCTCCCTGGATATCACAAAGCTAGGTTGCTCCTGTATTTATCCCAAATGTAAAAACAGGCTAGACTAATAGCCAAATTTCTGATTTCACATAATTTTGTCCTGATGTCTGCCTACACCAACTTTTCCGTGTTGCTTTGAACAGGGACATCAGGACTCACACCTTTACAACGACAGAACATCCTGTTTTATTGCCTATTTTATCGATCAGGACAGCAGTTTGAAAACTTGATAAAATTAAAGGCACCCTCCAAAAGGTCTAGAAGAAGTGTTGTTACTGAGTCCCACTTGTGACAGAAATGGGCCTGCAGGTTTGTGGACATGGTCTTAAATTTCATGCAACTGCACCACCAGGTAGCTTGTGATCTGTCCTGCTCCTCAGTTTCCACAACAGTTTTTTCATCCCTCATACTATTGGTGACTATCTGCAATAGTTCTTCTTCTGTGTACTCCGGTTCATGAATTAGTCCTTTTTGTGTCCTCGATTAATGGCATGTCGTCATTACTGGAGTCAAAATTGCTGTTTCTCAGTCTAGTTTTTGTGACATTAGTGCTTCCTCTTGGGCACATCAACATGAACAGCTGATGACAGGGCCAGTCCTACTGGTTGCTTTATTGGCAATTATATTTACTAGTGCCCAACCTCAAGCAACCCCACCTCAAAAAACCTGAACTATCCCTTAAAGTAAGTGTTTCATATCAGTCATCAGTGACTGAACCGAAGTTTGAGCAGAGGATTTAATAAATGTGTTAGCCTCATCATTATTTCTCTCAGAGACCTGTTATCTCACACAGAGGAAATATAAAACCAAATGCATCCCCAGATGAACATTCATTGATGGCGTGTGAGCTATAGTGATGGCTTTTATTAAGTTCCTCTGAAGAGGGAAGAGCATGTTTAATTCAATTCCATTTCCTCACTTAGTGTAGATGAGAACAGGTTACCTCATTTTCTCTCCATCTGACACAGGCGCATAAATCTCCAATAATTTTAGAAACAGGGCTTGACAAGGGGGATGCAATGTGCTGGTAAATTAGTTTACAGGCACACAAGCGCTCTCGGTTTTTATTGACTGTAATGCTTTCTCTTAGTCTACCACTTTGGTCCAGATACAATTTCTAGATTTATGGCAATGCCATGTTTCTCTCTGATCATGGATAGAGGATGAATTCCCCCCTCCTCTGGGACTCCCTGACATTTCTACCTGCACCACTATGAGGCTGGTATTTGTAGTTTCCAGTGGTGTTTCTTAATCGTTAGTCAGTGGACTTCTTTGAAAGTTTAAATCTTCAGTGTTGTCCAGTTTAGCGCTTTTTGTTTTGTGTTTCCAAACTTCCCCATTCTTCATCCTATTTTTTATGTCTTGATCACCTTCTTTGACCCCTTGAGCCCGAACAGAGCCCAATTTAGATTTAGATTTAGCACCAAGTTCTGGAAAAAAAGTGCAAAACATAATGCACATCAGGTGAAACAGAACAAACTGAAGTAAGCTAATGTAAACCATTTATCCTAACACAGCTCCAACACCAAGTTCACTTACCAAAGAAAGACTGAAGAAATGACAAAACAGCCTAACAAAAGATTTTGTTGTGCCTTCTAAACTCCTAAAAGATAAATAAATTACTGTAATGAGCACCTATTGTTACACTTGCGTGATATTTTTAGTTGTAAATGTTCTTCTTTCACCAGTAGACGACAGCATATACTTCAACAATTTATCAAGTTGTGCCAAATTTAGCAAATTATACTGGTTAATTCTGTACAAGAAACACTTGTTTTGTATTTTCAAACTTTCCCATTTGTCATTCTGTTTTTTATTTCTTGATCACCTTCTTTAACCCCTTGAGCCCAAAGCCTAATTTAGCATTAGCACCAATTTCTGGGAAAACAAGTGAAACAGTACAAGCTCATGTAAACCATTTATCCGAACACAGCTCCAACACTAAGCACACTAACCAAAGAAAGACCGAAGAAATGACAAAAACAGCCTAACAACAGATTTTGTTGTGTGCGACAATCTTCTTAATGCCTTCTAAACTCCTAAAAGATAAGTAAGTTATTGCACCTATTGGGACACTTACTTGGTAATTATTGTTGTAAATTTTCTTCTTTTGCCAGTAGACGACAGCATATACTTCAACAAATCATCAAACTGTACCGAAACCTCAGATTTTGTTTGGTCCCACTTTTTTGGTATAATAAATTAGGGCTATGCATCTTGACTGGCCCCATGATCGATCGATCTATCTATATCTATATCTATATCTATCTATCTATCTATCTATCTATCTATCTATCTATCTATCTATCTACAGCACTTTTCATACAATAAACTAAACAGAAAATGATGTGCATGGACAGAAACAGTAAAATAACATGTAAGACAAACATAAATAAAATCAATTAGAACAAGCCAACTCATGTAAACCCCAAAGAAGTTCTTTTTCTGTGGCCCTGTGATTGGCATGTGACCCCCGCCCCACGACCCTGAAAGGAATAAGTGGTGCAGATAATGGGTGGATGGACTTTTTTAACCAGGAGTAATATTGCATAATTCATCTGTTCTCTTATCATGCTTCTACCTGGTGGTTTATTACAACCAAAAATAATCCTTTTTAACCATCATTCCTATCAGATTTTGTTTTCTTAAATTAAACAGGACACTTCAGGCACTCTCAGAGATGAGGAGCTAAGGGTTTGTGCTCCCGAAGCAGCAGTTTCTGTTAGAAACCTGCAGAAGTCTCATAAATATTAATATAATACCAATGGTGTTCTTCAGATCATGGTGACTTTCTTTGCTTTTACCAAAACAGCATGATAGAGACGTGCATCTTTGTACCTCATCAATATTAATATCACCAATCATTTGATCAAGATGTGAAATACTTAAAAACAAACAAAAAAAAGTACAATGCTTTATGCACTGGTGCAAGGAGAGCCTGTGAAGATTCAGCTTTTAAAGCAAAAAGTCGATTCGTATCCGGCAGCAGAATCCACTTCTTTATCTCACCTTTAAAGCCTCCCACTGGACATCCAGCTGGAAGACATCAAACCAAAGGTCAGGTCGAGGATGAGGAAGTCAGTACCCGGAGGCCAGTCAGAGGATGAGAGTGCAGCAGAGATCCAAGCTGAGCCCAGCACAGCTCACCATGACAATGCAGATGGTCTCACCTTATGCTTGGTCTGGAGTTTTTATTCCACTAAAGGAAATGATTTGAACATCATGAAGGAGAAGCAATAATTAGGTGATATGGAGATGACTGTTGAAAAAAAGCCTATAAAATTAATTTACCAGCAAATAACACCGAACAAACCTCTTTATCATGTATGGATGGGGATAGAGGGGCCATTAGAATAGAATAGATGCAAATGATACAATATGATTTGGGGGGTTGGAAGTGTATTAACGATTCTACCTATTGATCCAATTCCCTTATCAGTTCCTGATTTTCTACGTGATAAAGAGTCGGCCTACACAGGTTTTCAGTAGCAGTAATGTCAAACATGTGACACTGTGTAGAAAGCATCTCTTTTAAAAATATAGACACAATTTTGACCACCTCTGTCCCCTGTCTGCCTTGATTTTTGATTTCTTTGTTGTCATTTCTGCTGATGACAGTGTGGCATCCTTCATTTGCAAAGCATGCAGGACAAAGTGGAAGGAATTGATAAGCAGAAAGACTAATGATTATGATATCGATTCTTTAAGGGGGGTTGTTATCGATTATCAACTGGATTTGGTTTTTGATTCCCATCCCTAGTAATGATACAGAGTACTTAGTGTGTGACAGGGATGTCATTTTTCTCAAAAACCAAATTTGAACATGCAGGGCTAGTATATTCAACAATAATATATATGCAACAATCACAAAAAATCCCATGAAATCATGGAGACCCTGGATATTTTGCCTTTTTAGTCGAACCCTCTGTGTCCTGCTGCTGGCTGAAAGAAGACTAACAAGACTGCAATGGCAACAGGCCTTTCTGAATTTCAATCAGTCAATCAAAATTTTTATTGTATAGCAGTTTTCATTCAGAATCTTGTAGAACAAAGTGCATTACAAAAGAATGAAAAAATAATAAAATAAAATAATATTAGAAGATTGAATACAATGAAAATTCAAGTCCCTACCCACCCTTTCTATGCACATACAGCACACACACTTACACACACACACACACACACCCACACATACACACATACACACACACACACACACAAAGACATTAAGAAGCGATTCTAACAGAAAACAGAATTAGAGGACTGAGGAAACACTATCCTTGAGTTAAAAATGAGGAAACACAGGGGCTAAGACTAAAATGACAATAACGAAATAAAAAATAATGATAAGAAATGAGATAAAAACAATATGGAGAAAAAATAAATAAATAAAATTTAAAACAATTTACTTGTTCTTTGGTTAAAGTCTATCTAACAATGGCTGCCAGGCTTCAGATCAAACATGAAGTCATTCCTGATAAAACTGTCCATCCATCCATCCATCTTCTTCCGCTTATCCGTAGTCGGGTCGCGGGGGCAGCAGCCTGAGCAGGGAAGCCCAGACTTCCCTCTCCCCAGCTACTTCGTCCAGCTCCTCCCGGGGGATCCCGAGACGTTCCCAGGCCAGCTGAGAGACATAGTCCCTCCAGCGTGTCCTGGGTCTTCCCCGGGGCCGCCTACCGGTGGGACGTGCCCGGAACACCTCACCAGGGAGGCGTCCAGGAGGCATCCTAACCAGATGCCCGAGCCACTTCATCTGGCTCCTCTCAACGCGGAGGAGCAGCGGCTCTACTCCGAGCCCCTCCCGGATGACCGAGCTTCTGACCCTGTCTCTAAGGGAGAGTCCGGACACCCTGCGAAGGAAACTCATTTCGGCCGCTTGTACTCGGGATCGTGTTTTTTTCGGTCACGACCCAAAGCTCGTGACCATATGTGAGGATAGGAGTGAAGATCGAGTGGTAAATCGAGAGCTTTGCCTTGCGGCTCAGTTCCCTTTTTATCACGACGGACCGGTGTAGAGTCCGCATCACTGCCGACGCTGCACCGATCCGCCTGTCGATCTCCCGGTCCATCCTTCCTCCGCTCGTGAACAAGACCCCGAGATACTTGAACTCCTCCACTTGGGGTAGAATCTCATCCCCGACCCGGAGAGGGCACTCCAACCTCCCCCGGGTGAGGACCATGGACTCGGATTTGGAGGTGCTGATTCTCATCCCAGCCGCTTCACACTCAGCTGCGAACCGATCCAGTGAGAGCTGTAGGTCTCGGTCTGACGAAGCCAACAGGACCACATCATCTGCAAAAAGCAGCGACCTGATCCTGAGGTCACCGAACCGGAACCCCTCAACACCCTGGCTGCGCCTAGAAATTCTGTCCATAAAAGTAATGAACAGAATCGGTGACAGAGGGCAGCCCTGGCGGAGTCCAACCCTCACTGGAAACGGTTCTGATGTACTGCCGGAAATGCGGACCAGGCTCTGGCACCGGTCATACAGAGAACAAACAGCCCGTATCAGGGTGTCTGCTACCCCATACTCCCGGAGCACCCCCCACAGAATCCCACGAGGAACACGGTCGAAAGCCTTCTCCAGGTCCACAAAACACATGTAGACTGGTTGGGCAAACTCCCATGCACCCTCGAGGACCCTGTGGAGGGTATAGAGCTGGTCAATAGTTCCACGGCCAGGACGAAAACCACATTGCTCCTCCTGAATCCGAGGTTCGACAATCCGGCGGACCCTCCTCTCCAGTACCCCTGAATAGACCTTCCCAGGGAGGCTGAGGAGTGTGATCCCCCTGTAGTTGGAGCACACCCTCCGGTCCCCTTTCTTGAAAAGGGGAACCACCACCCCAGTCTGCCAATCCAGTGGTACTGCCCCCGATATCCACGCGATGTTGCAGAGTCGTGTCAGCCATGACAGCCCTACAACATCCAGAGCCTTGAGAAACTCCGGGCGGATCTCGTCCACCCCCGGAGCCCTGCCACCGAGGAGCTTTTTGACCACCTCGGCGACCTCAGCTCCTGAGATAGCAGAGTCTACCACAGAGTCCCCCAGGTCTACTTCCGCACTGGAAGACGTGCTGGTAGGATTGAGGAGGTCTTCGAAGTATTCTTTCCACCGATCCAGGACGTCCCGAGTCGAGGTCAACAGCGCGCCATCCCCACCATAGACGGTGTTGACAGCACACTGCTTCCCCCTCCTGAGACGCCGGATGGTGGTCCAGAATCTCTTCGAAGCCGTCCGGAAGTCGTTCTCCATGGCCTCACCGAACTCCTCCCATGCCCGGGTTTTTGCCTTGGCAACCACCGAAGCTGCATTCCGCTTGGCCTGCCGGTACCTGTCAGCTGCCTCCGGAGTCCCACTGGCCAAAAAGGCTCGATAGGACTCCTTCTTCAGCTTGACGGCATCCCTCACCGCCGGTGTCCACCAGCGGGTTCGGGTGTTGCCGCCACGACAGGCACCGACGACCTTACGGCCACAGCTCCGATCAGCCGCCTCAACAATAGAGGCCCGGAACAAGGCCCACTCGGACTCAATGTCCCCTGCCTCCCCCGCCACATGGTCGAACTTCGCCCGGAGGTGGGAGTTGAAACTCTTTCTGGTGGGAGACTCTGCCAACCGTTCCCAGCAGACCCGCACAACACGCTTGGGCCTGCCAGGTCTGACGGGCATCCTCCCCCACCATCGGAGCCAACTCACCACCAGGTGGTGATCAGTTGACAGCTCCGCCCCTCTCTTCACCCGAGTGTCCAAAACATGCGGCCGCAAGTCCGATGATACGACTACAAAGTCGATCATCGAACTGCGGCCTAGGGTGTCCTGGTGCCAAGTGCACATATGGACACCCTTATGTTTGAACATGGTGTTTGTTATGGACAGTCTGTGACGAGCACAGAAGTCCAGTAACAAAGCACCACTCGGGTTCAGATCGGGGGGGCCGTTCCTCCCAATCACGCCCCTCCAGGTCGCACTGTCGTTGCCGATGTGAGCGTTGAAGTCCCCCAGAAGAACGAGGGAGTCCCCAGAAGGGGCACTCTCCAGCACCCCCTCTAGGGAGTCTAAAAAAGGAGGATACTCTGGACTGCCGTTTGGTGCATAAGCACAAACGACAGTCAGGTTCCGTCCCCCCACCCGAAGGCGGAGGGAGGCTACCCTCTCGCTTACTGGGGTGAACCCCAACGTACAGGCGCTGAGCCTGGGAGCAATAAGTACCGCTACCCCTGCCCGGCGCCTCTCGCCATCGGCAACTCCAGAGTGGAAGAGAGTCCAGCCCCTCTCAAGAGGACTGGTTCCAGAGCCCAAGCTATGTGTCGAGGTGAGTCCGACTATATCTAGTCGGAACCGCTCGACCTCGCACACCAGCTCAGGCTCCTTCCCCACCAGAGAAGTGACGTTCCACGTCCCTAGAGCTAGCTTCTGCAGCCGGGGATCGGACCGCCAGGGTCCCCACCTTCGGCTGCCACCCAGCTCACATTGCACCCGACCACCTTGGCCCCTTCCACGGGTGGTGAGCCTATGGGAGGGGGGTCCCACGTTGCCTTTTCGGGCTGTGCCCGGCCGGGCCCCATGGGCGCAGGCCCGGCCACCAGACGCTCGCCATCGAGCCCCATCCCCAGGTCTGGCTCCAGGGTGGGGCCCCGGTAACCCGCGTCCGGGCAAGGGAAACTGGGATCCAGATAAAACTGTTTTAATTGAAATTGTTTTATGTTCATGAAGTTCAGAGTAAAGAGTGATTGAGTCCCTGACTTTGGTAAAAACCTGTAGGCCTGATGTGAAGCTGTGGGGACCTGATATGGACCCCAGGCCACTGGTTGATCACTGCAGTAGAGGCTTAAATCTGCATTTGTGCTCTCGGTGAGGCGCTGCAGCGTTATGCATGTTGCTCCTCTGAAGGCCTCTCTGGTGTTTATTTTAGCCGACATGATGGACATTATGAGGCCAGCATACCAGGACGGAGCATGTTCCTAATGAAGTATTTTGATAATTAGGGTCAGCGTGTAAACACAGGCCGTCAGTCTCACCCCCCTGCTTGTGATTTGAATAAGTCAGTGTGCAAATTAGTTAATGAAACCAATCGCAGCGCCTCAGTCTTCACACTGCGACTCATTTCAAACATGGCCCCTTTTAATTTACAATCATTTCCTGCCTGCTTCATTACTCTGTGAGCCATTACAGGCAGGTAGTGCTGGACTGGATCAGAAACGTGATCCAGCAACTCTGCACAAGGAACAGATGGATATATATCAGAACTGCCCTGCTCTCATGCATTATATCAGGGGTTCTTAACAGGAGGGTCCAGACCCAAAAGTGGGTCATGGAGTGTTTGGTTTTTTTTAATCACTTTATTTTTAGATATTTTCAGTTTACAGAACATAAAAACAGCACATAAACTCTGCCCACTCACTCCAACAAGGCCTACGAGAAAAAAACAAAACAAATCGATGGATAAATAAATATATATATATAACCATACACGTGCACACACGCACACATACATATATCCATACTTATACACATACAGTATCTGCATAAGTGCATATTTGTTTTAATGTTAGTCTAGTTTTAGTTGATGAAACTTCACATTTTAGTCGATAAAATCGACTGTAAATTTAGTCGACTAAAATATGAAGTGTAAAGGGTAAGGCATTTTTTATGTTTCCTTGAATTTCTGAATTCATGTTTTACACTTGGATAAAATGAAACATCTAATAACCCTTTATTGAATGATAGTAAAGTCTGAATGTATAAATGAACAGAAACAAATTGAACTTTTGTGTGAAATGCAGTCACCTTTATTTAGGCTACCTGGCAGAGCATCTCAGTTACAATACCAGAACTGACAACAAACAGTGAACCTGCTCTACATGAATATATCAATTCATAAAGAGAGGAGCTCTGATTGGATCGCTCCACAACTTATCCCACCACCACCAAGCTAAGGCAACTGTGATTGGATGTCCCTCTTAACTCCCTCTTACAACCAAAGTAGCTGTGATTGGATATATTCCTAACTTGTCCCTACTTTCTACATGACCAAATTAGGTCTGATTGGATTAAGTCTCTGTCAAACATTTTCGTCTAGTTTTTATTTGTTGATGAAAATGTCAGTTAATGTAGTTTTAGTTTTTGTCCATGTGCACTTCTTTTTATTAGTTACTGTCTAGTTTTCAGGGGAAAAAAGGTTGTTGACGAAAACTATGACAGAAATAATTAGTCAACAAAATTAATACTGATGTGTAGCTTTCGTTTCTCCTGCTGAAGTCTTGCTTGATCACGTTAGATTTTGAGCTGTGAGAGGAGATGATGTGGTTGTTGGTGAGTGAGTGCTGTGCTTCATCTTTCTCTGTTAAATCTGTCATTATCTGAGTCCCTCTTTCCTCTTAAGGTCAGAGCTGCAGCAGCTTTCATGTCGAGCTGTTTGAAATATTTCTGGAATCTTAGTTGTGATTTCTGATCAATGAGGAGGAAATAGTGGGCCTTTAGGCAGAGGCCCCTCTGTGTGTGATATAATGTGAAGTGACAACAGAAACACTGTTGTGAAATCTGTTTTCTGTTCTGCTCCGACCGCAGTACAGCCGAGGGCGCTGACTCATTCACTCGGCTGCTCTGCTGCCTCGGGCTGCTCGCTGGTGCTCATCCTCTTTGCTTGTGTCACTTGCATCTTTGCAGTGCACTTCAGGCCTAATGACACGCAACACTGCAGGCCTGTGCCTATAGAGAGACAACAGCAGCGCAGTGACTTAGAGTCGTATTTTCTCTGTTTGGAGGTTTTCAGTGAGGACGTGGAGCAAAGACACTTCATGCCTCAGACCTCTGTTTAAACCGTTCTTAAGGAGAGGACACTTGAGCCTCTACTGTGTGAGGGAATAAAGGTCTTTTATATAACCGGCCTCATTCTCAGCAACGTGACTCAAACTGTCCTCTAACATTGTGAGTTGCTATATAATCTACAATTTATTATTTCAATGGTGGTCCATCACCTTGAGTTCAAGCAAGTTTGAAACTTGTTATAAACTTTTGAGATGTGGCAATGAAAGTAAGAGCATGCTTTTGCACTTAATACTTAAAATGGGCTTGACGAGAAATGGAATTTTAAAATATACAGACACACTTTAGATAAGGGCCACACTAAGATCTAGCTCGGCCCTGGAAACACCCAGTTGGGGCCCTTTCCAAATGTGATTGTGATTCTGCCAAGGAGGTTGTGTTTGCTGGCGTATATTTGTTTGTTTGTTTATTAGTAAGATTATGAAAAAACTACTGGATGGATTTTGCTGAAATTTTCAGGAGATGTTGGTAATGTCCCAACTTAAAAGTGATTCAATTTTGGTAGTGATCCAGATAACTGCCATTAACAAATGATCGATTTTGCTCAATAATTGTTTAGCTAATAATAATTTTACGGTCTCTGCATTGACCATCTGTTAGTTTTAGAGCTGGTTTTAAGATTATTTTATTGGTTTATAAATCTCTGAATGGTCTCATGCCTTCTTATTTTTGTGATTTGCCTTTAGTCCAGTGGAGCCCTCAAGCCTTCTGGTTGTGGTCTTTCAGTTTAGCACCAAAAATCAGAAGTAAAATGTATTGGAAGATATTTTTACCTCCACCAAGGAGGTTATGTTTTTGCTGCCATATGTCTGTTTGTTTGTTTGTTTGTTAGCAAGATTATGAAAAAACTACTGGACGGATTTTGCTGAAATTTTCAGGAGATGTTGGTAATGTCCCAACTTAGAAATGGTGTAGGACATCACTTTTTAATGATTTTAATTGATTCGTATTTAAGCTTGATCATGAATAGCAAGTCATTTAGTTAGAGTGATTTACATTTAACATCAAAACCAAAGAGGAAAAAGATGAGTTAATGAAAAAACAAATGTGTTTTCAATTAGACTTAACCCTTTGACTTCCAAACTAACAAATACATTTGCAACAAATTATTTGTTGGTAAAACTGTGTTCCTGCCTCTTCATTTAGCAACATTTCAGGTTTTTAATTTTCAGATTACCCAAATGGGAATCAGATATGCAGGTCAACCTGCTGGTTGACTTGCCTGTTAAGGGTTATCCTGGTTATGAATGGATTTCCTTCATTTCTGCAACAAAATTTTTGTTTTTTCGTATGAAAACATCCCAGAGAGCAAAATTGAGATATTTAGCACTTTACCCAGTTTTTGAGGAATAATAGATACATTTTTTACAGTCAGATTTATTTCCTTCAACTAAATTATGATTGTTAGAGGATCTGGAAATATGTGAAAAGATTTTTTTTCTGACTCCAATGTTTGTTCTTATTGTGTAAGATACCTGAGGATCAATGCAGCAATGATTCACATCTGATTTTTTTTATAGTTTTTAAACAATGATATTCATGTACAGCAGCGCCACCCAGACGATACATATTGGTGTTACAAATGCTACTCAGAGAGTTGAATAAGGAAAAACAGACAAAGATGGGCTTCACAGTTTTAAATACAGCGTTTTGGTGGCCAAAAGTCAACCGCATGGTTACAATGCCAGTCAAAGGGTTAAAGCTTGATCATGATTAACAAGTCATTCAGTTTGACTGATTTACATTTAGCAAAAAAATCAAAGAGGAAAAAGATGAATTAATGAAACAATCACAGCGAAACAATGACAAACAAGCAGCAAATATAGAAATGTCTTAAAACAGTTGTATTTTCAATAAGACTTAAGGATTAAAAGGCTCTAAAGGGTGTGTTGTGGTCACAGGAAAGGTCACGTGAGGAAACATGGATCAAAAAGTAGATGAGACGGCCTAAGAAAAAAATTTCTTATAGTTTTAACTGTTAAAAAAGGGGGAAATGGACAGGGACTTCAGGCAGTGTTGCACAAATGTGAAAATAGTCACAAATTAAGCAGAAATGATAATTATGCGTTACTTGTGTTTTTAACCTTTCATGCCAACAGGATGAAACAAAGGCAGAAAGAGAGGAATAAAAATATGAGAACCAATTAAGGCGGGCTAAAACGCTGCTTTTCACACCTGATGAAATCCTGTCTGCTTTCATAAAGAGCCTCACACGGCAGCTCCCGTTCACTTATTAAATAAGGGAACTTTTTAAAACACAGGGGAGGAAAACTAATCTGTAATGCCTAGACTGTTGCTCGATGAGCTGTGTCCTCCACACAGAGGACTGATTTAAAAAGTGAATAACAGTCGCCTTGTAGTATGGGCTGAATTATGGGCGCTGGATTATATATTGTGATTGTATTGTTGGAGGAAAAGCAGCAGTAATATGGCAGCGCGGGGCTAATTTGCAGTGTGGGTATAACAGCAGGCTATTTTAGATCAGTGTACCCTTTTTTAGTTTATTTTCTCACACATATTTACTGCACTTCAGTTCAGATGTGAAGTGTGTTACAAGTGTTATTTCCATGCTGCTCTTGCCGTAGCTGTTTTTATTGCACAACATAATGTAAATTAACCTTGAATGTCTTTATTGAGGCGGCAGACCCGACCCTGCTTTGCTCCTGAGATTGGAGGGTAGTTTGGCTAGGGGTGGGTAAAAAATATGGATTCATCAATACAATACTGGTCACCTCCTGACCAGCTGCTTTTCCTAAACAAAAATCAACATGTGCAAACCAGTGTTAATTCTGACAGCACTTTTTAATTTAGTTTTAGTTATAGTCTTTTTCACAAAATATCTTTTTAGTTTTAGTCATAATTTAGTCATCCAAATTCTTTTATTTTTAGTCTAGTTTTAGTTGATAAAATTTCAACACACTTTAGTCGATGAAATCTACTGTAGACTTAGTCGACTAAGATATGAAGTGCAAAGGGTAAGGCATTTTTTATGTTTCCTCGTATTTCTGAAGTCATGATTTACACTTGGATAAAATGAAACATCTAATAACCCTTTACTGAATGCTAGTAAAGTCTGAATGTATAAATGAACAGAAACAAATTGAACTTTTGTGTGAAATGCAGTCACCTTTATTTAGGCTACCTGGCAGAGCATCTCAGTTACAATACCAGAACTGACAACAAACAGTGAACCTGCTCTACATGAATATATCAATTCATAAAGAGAGGAGCTCTGATTGGATCGCTCCACAACTTATCCCACCACCACCAAGCTAAGGCAGCTGTGATTGGATGTCCCAACCTTTCCACACAACCAAAGCAGCTGTGATTGGATATATTCTTAACTTGTCCCTACTTTCTACATGACCAAATTAGGTCTGATTAGATTAAGTCTCTGTCAAACATTTTAGTCTAGTTTTTTTTTTGTTGATAAAAATGTCAGTTAATTTATAATTCAGTTAATTTAGTTTCTCCTGATGTTTTATGTTATGCTTGTCTACACTATATTTACTGTATATTTATTTATTTATATGCACTTTACTTTTTCAGTGTCTATACATTACATGTTTTTTTTTATTTTGTTCTCCATATGCACAAATACTGTGCAAACTTTTTATTTTCAGATGTTCTATTGCTCAGAAATGTGAAGTGACATACCACATATGTTCATGTTGGCATGAAAATAAATATTTAAAAATTTTCAATACGTACTCTAATTATTCGTGTATTTCTTACTAAATCAACATCAAAGTATTTAAATCAATATTGAATCGAATTGCAACCTATCAAATTGAATTGTGAGTATCTTAACAATACCCAACCCTCAGTTTGGCTGTAAGCAAAAATGAAAAATTGGCTCTTTAAATCTGAACTGGAGTCCATTTAATAAAAGAAAGAGATTGTTAACTTCAAATCAAACACTAAAAGTCTTGTTTGGAGATGAAATGATGCTGTAGCTGCCACACTGTCATTCAACAGTTTAACAGGATTAAAATGTCTCTAGATTAGATAAAAGCAGTGCATTTATTCACTTTATTTCAAACACAATGGAGACTTTAATTCTGCCCCCTTTAAAAGCCTGCTCAGCACCACAGAGGCAGCATAAGACTGTAGTTTTTATTATCATAACAATGCAAATTTACATACAAATTAGGACACTATAAAACCCACTTAACAGTTTACAGGCCACTAACTATCTAATTAAGCCATCAAATTAAAGCTGAAATAATAACTCAGACTCCTGCTCAGAGAAAGATTGCTCAGCAAAACTGTGAAAGAAAAAAAGCTTCAACTCATTTTACACTTAAGAGCAAACAAAGGTTGGCCGTATTACATGTTATAAAGGTCCTTGAGTGCAAATTCTCTGCCTCCTTTGTCTTTATTCGAGGCAGGGGGACCTTGCAGAGCTCTAAGAGTTCAATTATAGCTGTAATGTAATCTAAGGTCAAACTGTCGTGGCAGTCAATGAAATCCATCAACGACAAGCCAGCAGAGGAGATAAAATGATACCATCTCACTTGTCTCTTCCGACTGAGGGCCTTTTGTTTCTTTATGTAAATGCCGTGAATGAAAACTGTGCCTTGAGAGTTTTATTAAGGGCTCTTAGAGTGCTTGAATGAAGTACCTGTTGTGAGGTAAACCGGTGCCATTAAACAGGGTGAAAGGTATTGACCTTCCTGTTTTTCTCCACAATATTTGCTGTTTAAAAAAAGAAATGAAGACATGGTTTGGTATCCTTAAGCCACATTATTGTGTCTTTGATTTCAGTAATTGAAAATGAAATGATTTTGATGTGTGGAGGCACAGTCTTACAGACTAATTTGCACGTCCAATAGGATTAGAGATGATTGCTACATGCTCTGTCAAGGTAAGAGCATTTTATTGGATTTTTCTGAGCTTGGTTCTTGCTCACTTGGACATTGATGTGTGTATATTTTTGCAG
The DNA here is from genome assembly GCA_037902135.1 of Cetoscarus ocellatus. Taxonomy (NCBI): domain Eukaryota; kingdom Metazoa; phylum Chordata; class Actinopteri; order Labriformes; family Labridae; genus Cetoscarus; species Cetoscarus ocellatus. The sequence goes on from JBAMNC010001373.1 coordinate 619,302, forward strand.
TGTGAACAGCACAGACCTAAGGGTAAAGAGCTTCAAAATGACTGTGTTTTATCATAAATCATTGCACACAATCTTCATTTTTTGGTGGAATTATTTCTCCGACTAATCCTCGCAGAGCCAGATCAGGATTGAGAGTCCTGATTTGAAATCTCGTGGCAGGTTTAGCTCCTGAACAGCACCTCTGGGACTTGGGGATTTAATTCTGTTTGACTGCTGCTGACATGGACTTGAACCGAAGAGCTGCAGCAGTACTGTTAAGGCTGAAATGGCCCCCTGTAAAACCTGTTGTCCTGTAAATCAATTTGCAGTGGGTGCCAAATCCTCCCTGCATGCTTTGTTTAGGAGATTTTTCTGCCTAATTAATATGCAAATATGCTTTAATCCTCATGAGAATTAGAATTATTCAGATGAGGTGCTGAAATGACCTAAAACCAGCTGATATGTGTGGGATATTTGGCTTTTAAAGCTCTCTAAAGCTCAGCGTACACTGTGTGATTTCAGTGCTATTTTTACCCAAATATTGAGCTGCATGACACTTTTTAGTCAGGTGAACTTCAGCCCTACTGTACATTGTTTGGGATACTAAATTGGCCTGTTACGTTATTTATTCTGCAGCAGTTCCACCTGTCTACTCCATCATCTGTTTGTCCATATTGAATATGACTGACAGAATGATCAACCAGTCACCTTGCAGAGACATTTTTAATGGCTCCACTGTCCCCAAACACTGTCTTCAAGCTGTTGCCCTTATGGATGAGTGAAATTTATCCTGTATATTACATATTAAACTGTCTGTCCGGTTATTGATATTTCATCATATTTATGTATTTATTTTAATACTTTTAATCTATTTTATTTCTCCGTTTCAGTTCAAATTTACTCTTTCGGAAGTTTATTCATTATCCTTTTTTAGCAGATTTTATTATGCATTTGGTGTTTGGTTTAACTTGTTTATTTACTTACTTATGTTTCCCTGTAGTTTTTTTTTATATCTAATTTCTTGTCATGATTTTTTATTGTCATTTTAGTATTTTAGTATTTTGCGAAAAAAAAGTGAAAAAATAGTAAGAATACAATACAAAACTGACAAAATATGAAAATGAAAACTATGATTATCCATACAATATTATTTGGCTTCCCTATCAATATAAATCTATACAATAATTAATTTACATCCATAAATACAGACATACACACATCTCTACTCACACATAAGCTGAAAGTAACAGTAAACACCCTGTGATCGTATGAGTCAGCATTTTATGACACACACTGTGACTTTAAGAGGGAAATTCTGTTTGGTTTGGGAATATATTGTGACGACATAAAGGCAAAAACTTGATTCATATCATTTTTGTGTCACTTGGAGGTCTTTTTTGTGAGAGAGAACAAAGGGATTAAAATTGTAAATTGTGGTTGTGGGAAAAAATGGGCATTTTATTTTTAGGCCATATCGTCCAGCCCTACATTGAGTGATTTCTATGTATCAGCATCAGTATGGGCCAAAAGAAGTTTTAAAATATCGACATATGTGATATCAGCAAATATCCGACACCGTGCATCCTTAATTAGATCATTAGAGGACATTTTAGGAAGTGGGCTGGACCGAGCAGAGATTTTCTGAAAAGTGGAGCAAGCAACAGAGGGAGAGGTGTTTCTGAACATTTTTTGCACTGCAGAACAAATAGCAATCAACTACAGTATATAATATGAGAAAATCCAAAATCCCACTTTTAAAGTGTTTGAAAGTTTTTCCTTTTGGCTGTTTTAGTGTGTTTTTTGTGGCATTAATCTGCAGTATGTTCGCCAAAGACACACAAGTAACATCATCTGTTATGTTTTTGCCGGCGTATGTTTGTTTGTTAGCAAGATTACACAAAAACTACTGGACAGATTTTGCTGAAATTTTCAGATGTTGGTAATGGCCCAACTTAGAAATGATTAGATTTTGGTGGTGATCCAGATAACCAGCATTAGTGAACGATAATTTTGCTCATAAACTGTCTAATAATGATATCAACATGATTCTGAGTGCTAGGCGTGGGTTTTCAGGGTCATGAATCATATTATGATGATAACTTCATCATTTAACTATTTCTCATAGATGTAACAGCAGTATGTGAACTACCATGGCTCGGGTTTGTGCTCTTCGAGTGCTCTGTAGTTGCTGATGTGGTGACATATCACAGTAACGATCCTTGAGAGCTGAAGTGCAGAAAGAAAGCAGCAGCAGATTATTGTTGTTTGAAACAGAAGAAGAAACTTTATTTTAACAAGAGCACCACAGTTAGTGAATTTACAGAAGGACGGTGTTAGTGGGTGATCTCTTCGGTACAGACGGTGATTATATCTGGATTACTGGATATATGAGGGCTGTAAATTTACACAGGCAACCCACCCAACTATCCTCTCAGTGTGGAAAATCCTGTTATGTGCACAGATCTCATGCTATAACTGCTTTTATGTCACTCATTCGCCCATCTAATGTGGTTAATAGCAGGTCTGGTGATCCTCATTAACAGCAGGTAGCCAGCAGCCGTTCGGCTCCCAGCAGAATATATTCATGGACAGTTTGATGCTAATGATCCTGGCCCTGCATTATGCTGATCACTCTTGTATGTATTTTCAGCCAGGCGTTCACGCTGTGCTAATAATTCCAGTTAAGCGTAGCTAGCCGTATATCAACTGTTTCTATGGCAACACATAGCTGTGGCGCTTTGTCCTTTTCCCTCTTTATTCACATGCTTTTGTTCTGAACACATGTTTGGTCGTGGGCTGTGAAGGATAACAATCCCTGTTGACATGGCTCTCTGCTGTGATTGTATGAGTCTGTCCCCTGCCCATGATCAGGATAATATCACTGTGAGCTAATTTTGTATAATCCCAGGGGTTAATCCTTTATCCATGATAATTATGGGAAACATCACAATGCAATCTACAGTGGATTTACAGAGGCTGCTCCAAAGATAATAGTAACAAACTCAGGAAATATGCACAAAACTGGGTTTATGAGCATATTTACAAAGTCATCAAAGCAAATCCCCAGACTCAACCTTTTTTTAATATATATCTATATCTATGTCTATCTATATATCTATTTATCTATCTATGTATGTCTATCTATCTATCTACACACACACACACACACACATATATATATATCTTGATATCGATACGATACGATACGATATGACTATGGATTCTGTGAAAACCAAACATTTTTAGAAAAATAAAAACAGTTTGAAAATAAAAAAAGTTTGTGGTTGGCTGGCCTGAGCGGTGCATTCAAGGGTAATCATAAAAATGAAATTTGTTGTGACTTCCAGAGCTGTACATGAGGGGCAAGCGCGGGGGAAATCTATATGGTTTATATTGTTGCTTTTTCAATATTAATATCTTGAATGTTCATATCTCGATATAGATACGATAATGATATATCTTTCAGCCCTTGTATATATGTAAACATATATATATATATATGTGTGTGTGTGTGTGTATATATATATATGTATATATATGTATATAAATGCGTGTGTGTGTGTGTATATATATATATATGTATATATATATATATATATATATATATATATGTATATATATATATATATATATATATATATATATATATGTATGTATATTCACCTCCTGGCGCCCCCCACTGGCTAGGAGGTGAATAGATTCAGAGGATTTCCTGAATTGATGTTGAATTAGGAGGGGAAATATTGCAGTGCATGGATGAATCGATATTTTACCCACCCCTACTGGCCACAGGCTGGATTCAGACCCAGACCAGCAGAAGCATGTCTATGGTTCGTGCCTGGTTGCTTACCACCCCCCCAAACCAGCACCCACATTTTTATTTTAAAGAACATCAAGTTCATCTGGACTAAACGTCACCTTTTCACCATAAATGTGACCGACTATAAAAGTTGTGTCAATGATACAACAAACAGGCTTGGCCTTGTAGAAATTAAGATACCCAGTGACGTAAAACTAAAAGATATTCATTGAAATTAAACACTGAGTAAACAGAGAGGCAGCGGGTCCTTCAGAGAGAGGCTGCCCTACACTGAGTCGACCACTTACAGGAGATAAAAAGGTGATTGAGGGTCAATGTCGTCCTTTCAGACAGAGTGCAAAGTTGAAGTGGTCACAGAGTTTAAGTGTTTCAGGGCTCAAACTTATAAAAACTATGATTCTCCATGTATATTATGACGCTCTCTCCATGCAGTGATCTCCTCCCTCCTCCCTGATAAATGTATCTCCATTAAGCTCCTGTAAGGTACCGACTCACTCATGATTTATTACCAACACCAGCTGCATGTCTGCAGGTTCAGAGGGAAGCAGAACTGCGTCTGCCTGCAAGGCCTGGAAAAATCTGTGCAGCATGTGTCTCACATGTTAGGATTTACATTAGAATGATGAATCATTGCTTTATGGCGTCGATAAAGAACAATGAAGACTGAAGACAACGTCTGCTTTAAATGGACTCAGTCTACAGTATGCTTGAGTACAGAACCTGATGCCTAATGCACTGTGGAGACTCTTTAAAATGGACAAAATAATATTCAATTTAGCCCAATATTTCGAGTCATTAGATTCAAAAGTTCCTCAAGCAGTTTGGTAATTTTCTTTTATATTTTTTCTGCAGCTAATAAAGGATTTTCTCTCTTAAAATGAGATTTACAAGCTGCTTCTTTGCAGGACCATGAAACACAGACCAAAATCATTGCTCAGGTCTTTTTGCTCTTCACCAAATGGTGACACACAGTGTTGTTTTGATCAGAGATGACGAATGTTGGTACAATTCCAGGATTATAAACTTTGTGTGAGTCCCTCTCTAATGGCAAGATGATGCCAGAGGAGATGTAATGGGGTTTGTTTTATTTTGAATACTAAATAAACTACATAGGCGATAAAAACAATATATTCTTTGGCATATGTTTGGAGTCACTTTTTGGAGCTTACCTTCATTGATCATGTCGAGAAAGTGGAGTCTGAATGGCGGTGAGAGAGCAGGCAAAGCCTTATGGGAAACAGGCTGAAGGCAGGAGTCAAACCAGCACTGGCAAGTATGTGCACAGATAAAACTTATTTGTCCATCTGCATCCAAAAGGTTGTATTTTGGGTCTTTTTTGCCTCTACTGGACAGGTAAGAGGAAAGAGTCAGAGCTTTCAGACTAGAAGTATGAGCATCTCCCTGGACGAAAATCTCAAGAATAGGAGACCTGACTGATATTTCCGTGAGCTGTGCACTTTTCTTGGCCAAAACATTCAGAAAATGAGAAATAGTCACAGTTACCTCAACTCAGCTCATATGATTGTACATGGTGTAGAATATGTCACTGAAAATATAAAAACTGTCCAATGACCCTTCTCGTCTGTTCCTCTCAGAGTTCAAGCCAGTGTTATTTTTGTTGACTAATTATTTTTGTCATAGTTTTTGTCAACAACCTTTTTTCCCACCGATGAAAACTAGACAGTAACTAATAAAAACACACATGGACAAAAACTGAAACTAAATTAACTGACATTTTCATCAACAAATAAAAACTAGACTAAAATGTTTGACAGACACTTAATCCAATCAGACCTAATTTGGTCATGTAGAAAGTAGGGACAAGTTAGGAATATATCCAATCACAGCTGCCTTAGCTTGGTGGTGGTGGGATAAGTTGTGGAGCGATCCAATCAGAGCTCCTCTCTTTATGAATTGATATATTCATGTAGAGCAGGTTCACTGTTTGTTGTCAGTTCTGGTATTGTAACTGAGATGCTCTGCCAGGTAGCCTAAATAAAGGTGACTGCATTTCACACAAAAGTTCAATTTGTTTCTGTTCATTTATACATTCAGACTTTACTAGCATTCAATAAAGGGTTATTAGATGTTTGATTTTATCCAAGTGTAAATCATGACTTCAGAAATTCGAGGAAACATAAAAAATGCCTTACCCTTTACACTTCATATTTTAGTTGACTACATTTACAGTAGATTTCATCAACTAAAACTAGACTAAAATTAAAACAATTTAGATGACTAAATTATGACTAAAACTAAAAGATATTTTAGGCAAGAGACTATAACTAAAACTCAATTAAAAAGTGCTGTCAGAATTAACACTGGTTCAAGCTTAAGTTTGCCTCCTCCATGGAGAAACTCCTCGTGTTCATCAGAATGCTTTATTCTGCAAGTTTCAGGTCAGTTATTCACGAATCATGAAGTTTATTGTGGTTTGTCCTAAACTTCCAATAGAAACTCATTATTGGGGTGATATATATGGAGAGAAGACTTTCAGAGCCCAGCCCTACTCCTCCAATCAGACACAAGATGGATTGTTTAATATATTTCACCAGTCCACCAGTGAAAGAGCTCATAGAAAGTGTTTGGGAATTGGCAGAACCTTTCAAGGGATACGGCACCTTTTTTTTTTCCTTTTCATGTCTCATCTCACTCCCGAGTCCTTGACATGCAGACAGACACCATTCTTTCGACTGTGCGTGCAGCAACAAGGAAGAGACGGGCAGAGCTTGCTCACCGCTAATTAGCTTAGCTCAAACACCGGGAGTCAATGGGTAGTGTTAGCCTGTCTCTGCCTACAGTCATTAGATAAACTCTTCAGCAACTGTAAAAGGTCCTGTGTGCTTGTTGCGACTTTTGTTTTTTTACCCCGTTATGTTATGTTATCTTCTCCTATCTTTGTATTTTCTTTTTGTACTTGTAAACTGAGGCTTTGTTTTGTTGACCTACTTCCGCGGTGGTTTGCGCTAGCGATGTGACATTTGGGAACGAGTCAAGTCTTTTAAACAGCTCTTTTAAGCGTATGAAACAAAACCGATTTGCAGTTGTGAGTGAGCCGTTTGTTTGCAAGCCATTATAAAATTTGCAGGAAATTTGCATTTAAGAATGGTTCACTCCTGGCTCCCTCACAACTTAAAAGAGCTGTTCAAAAGACTGGACTCGTTCACGAACATCACATCTCCAGCACAAACCACTAGTAGGTCAGTCAAACAAAGCCTCGGTTTGCAGGTGTCTATCTGCTTGTCATGGACTCGACAGTGAGGAAAGACAAAAAATTAGTGTATCCCTTTAAAAAGCATATCCAGCAAGTGATTGGATGATCATTCTATCAATCACAATCAATACAAGCCAATGAGATAATGTAACAGGCAAGCAAAGTAAATTTGTAGGACGAACTCTCCCCAAAACATCAGAGGTCGAGCAAAAATATCCTTTCTATTGTCGAATGCCTTTAGTGTTGTTGTTTTTCATTTAATAAAGTAATGCGGTCCAGATCTGACAAAACTATGACTGACACTGTTCGAGAATTCACTTGTAGCTCCCACTTCTTCTTCTGAAGGACGCTGATTGGTCCATCCCACTTTGGGATGCTCACAGTTGTAAATTGAAGCTTAGCAAGATGGATCTGCCTGATTGAATCAGGCAGATCCAGCTGCACTGCAGACTTTTCCTCTGCATGTGGAGAGACAGCAGGGAGCCAGATGCTTCATGATGACCTGTGCTGATGTGTTTGGACATTAACCCTCTGTTATAATTTTTAATGAGGAGAACAGTAGATGGAAATGTGCAGATAAATACTTGATAATTGAATTTTAATGTAAAAACATGTGTCCTCGACTTTGCATTGTTATGGTCTGAAGCTTGCACACGATTACAGTCCATTATTCTGCCTCCGTTCTGCTTTGTTCCATTTCATCCACATGTGAGTCTCTCCACATATGTAAGATAAATTGCGTTATACATTCCCTTCTCTGCTCGTTTACCAGGTCCAAGCATGAGAAAAATCTACATTTCATTTCAAGGCGCCTTGTTCTTGCTCAGCCATTGGGGGTCACTTACCAGGGTCTGATTCAATTATTCCTCCGTTCACAACAGGAGGAAAACATTTTCATGGTGAGCGGTTTGCTTAAATAGATTACCATCTCAAATAATTCAATTTCCGTTAATTTGATTGATTTCATACCAAGGGGGGAAAGAAATCTTAATTTAAAACCATTGCATTTCTAATCAAACATTAGCGGAGAAAGAGGCCTGGGCGAGAATCCTTTATTACCAGTTTCCCTCGCTAATTTAAATAGAAAATGCTGACGGCCGCCCTCTTTAAATGGCGGTGGCAGCATTCAGTGTGAGACCAGATCTGCACAATAAATAACCATTTTCAGGCTGCGTGAACATTCCTCACATACACAGACATATGACTGGGCATTACTACAGAGGATCCAGATGAAGCAGTTCAGTCATCTGATCCATTTCCATCCATTATTCATCCCGCTCGGGGAGACGGGGAGGCTGGCCCTCTCTTCTCAGAGACACCCTGGAACCCCGTCTATTCTCCTGAGTGTAGGAAACATCACGCAGCACTGTGGAGTGAATCACCAGGGTTCAAAAAAATGAAAAGTTGGGAGTGCACAACAGACAAATTCTGCAAATGAAATCATCTGCAAAAAAAAAAAGTGACAAATTTGAGAAGCACGAAGCCCAAAACGGGAACTTATTGAGAATATCTCCACCAGGTGCAGACCGATGCTGCGACGCCGTCTGAAAATAAAGCAGCCCCGGCCCCGGCTCCGACTCCGGCACTGTGAGGAGAAAACACCTTGTGGAGACATTGTGTGAGTGGCAGGCAGAACTGGCAAGCTGCCACAGATAATAACATCTGAAATAAATTTGATGTGTGGAATTCAATCTGTAGCGATGGGGACGGCCGCGGCATCGGAGTGAAGCTCTAAATGCTATCTACTCATCCATGGAATGAGGACTGACACCCAGGCCCAGAGAATAGATTGTGCAATTAGTAGCCTTTGTGCTGTTTTGACACAATGAAGGAGGGAAATGAGATTCAACGTTGTCATGCACAGCTCCACCGTCTGAAGAAAATTCCCGGAAGATCCTGGGAATGTTCTGTTCAGGTGAGAATAAGTTAGAGATGCTGAAACGCGAGACAGTTCATGTGGTCACACTTATTAATAATCTGCTCCATTTCATTTCCTGTCTGAGGGAGTGATTTTAGCATGTGAGCTTCTCCTCATGTCAGTCTGAAGTGGCATGTCACCTTTGGAATGACTGTCTGCTCTGTTATGGGCTGCAGTACTCTGTTTAAAGCAGAGGGGGCGCTGTTTGAGTAGGCTTTAACTCGGTACGAGGGGAAGAGGACTTTCAGAAAACTTTACAGACTGTTCCTTTAAAGGAGCCCTATGGACTTCATCAACCAAACTGAATAGAAATAAGAATCTTTGATGATGATGTGCAAAGAAACACATTAGATTTCTACATGTTGAGATTGTTTTAGGAAAAAAATCCACACGGTGGCTCCGGATGTCAAAAAGGCTGCAGGGCTCTCCTTTCACACACCCCCCCATTACTCAGCTTGATCTGCAGTGACTTTGTCCTTGTTGTAGGAAAACAAAACATAGTTAAATATTTAGAAACTTTAAGGATAACAGATCACAAAACACACTCAGTTAAAGACATTTGATAGAGTATAAAGAGCAGCAAAGCCCACACAGTTTTGTTTTTGCTGTAAATCAGGAAAATAGCCGAACATGTTTCCAACCTTCAGCCTCCAACAGATCTCAACACACAAATATTAAAACAAACATGTTTATCCTACTATCTGAAACAGTTGTCGTGAAATGTGTAAAACATACACACTCCCTAAACCTGCAGCCTTCAATGGACTAAAATATAATTTTCATTTAAACAGTCTTCACCTTGACACCTCTACTGGTGTTTCAATCTGCTCTCACATATGGTGTGTGTTACAATAAGCCGGAGCCCGTGGACAGATATAAAACAAAGTGCCATTTTCTCCTGTTTATGTTAAGAATAACTGTAAAGATCCCATGAAGGGTATAGGGATGTGTTTTTGCCCTAAATTCTGTTAAAGAAGAGCACCTCTCTTTACATGCAGCTTTAAAAGTAGGCTTAAAAAAATACTCCAATATGGAAAGCCGTTTGAGCATTAAATTGATATCAGTGATATCAAACATAGTTCAGCTCTATTAGTACTCAAATTTGGAGAAGAGTAGACTTGACGAGTGAAGCAAAAGTGGCACTGGTACTACTAGTAGACTTAAAATATTCACTAGTACTACTAGTAAGCCTTATATGCTAACAAGGGGACAGGAAAGCAAGTTCAGGCTTCCCATTGGCTTTCAAAAATGTTACAACCAATCAGGGTGCTGGGTTTGGCTATAATCCCTGCTTTGTTTGCATTAGGTCTACTAGAACTACTAGTGAATCTTTTGGCTTTACTAGTACTTGTAGACTAACACAGTCTACTAGTATTACTACTGAGATGTTTTGGGTTTAGTAGTAGTGCTAGTAAACAAAAATGTTGTAATAGTAAAGGTTTTTGGCACACTAGTGCATGAGTAGACCTAACTAGTAAAGCAAAATAGTCTACTAGTAGACAATTTTGTGTTGCTAGTAGTACTTGTAGACTTAAAAATGTTATTAGTAAAAACTCAAAACTTTACAAAATTGAGTACATGTAATCCAAATTTGAGTACTAGTTGAGCTGAACTACGGTTCATATCACCGATATAAATTTTATGCCCAAACATCGTTCCATACTCCACCAGACAAACAGCATCATAAAGTCCCAGTGAGCATAAAAATCTGTTTGTTTTTCATAAAGGAGGTTAAATTTGTGCTGTTTTTCTAACTGACAGCATTTAACAGACTGAAGTTCAGTCACTGGTAAGATAAACTGTCTGCCTCACTGTTTCTGTTTCAGCATGTAACCCTTAAATGTGCGTTAAAGTTTTTTTTTCTTCTTTTTTTCTAAACCGTAAAACATGTAAAATAAGTGCAGCTTACTTGAACCTGCAGGAAGAAGCAAGAGTTACTGAAACTTTCTGAGGAAGACAGGAATCTGTAAAAATGACAGCTGAATAACAAAATAGCTGTGCTGCAGTGTCAACCCTAAAATGACCATTACACGAGTATTTCAAGCTTTGGGCCGTGCCCAGTCTTTGCACACTTAAAGCGGAGTTCACACATAAAGATTTTCTAAATCTAAAGAGATTTATTATGCTTAACACACATGAAGATAAAAAATCAGGCATTGAACAGTTTGGATCGTACTGTGTGTGGTGTGCTCCGATAATCTCAACACAGCAAACAACACACATAACCAACAACATGGAAGAGGACATAAGAGAAGAGGGAATCTTGGTGGTTTTGGGACTATTTTTGACAGAAAAATCCAGAACTAGAAAAAAGAAAAGACTGTTGAAAATATCCTAGAGACAGCGTGAACACATGAGCTGGTCCTCCGTTTCTGAGGTCCACCAAACTTTTTGTTTCAGGTCGGCCATGCTTGTTTTTATTTGCTTGCTTCCTTGTTCCCCAGTCAGCTCGCTTCTTGATTGGCTATATTTCATTCACGGAGTCATGACACTGGAGTCGTCGGCTTTCCCCACACACATGAAGATTTTTGGTTGTAAATATTGAACAAGTTTAATGTTTACGATTGTCAGCTCCGACTCATGTGGAGACGATTATTGGGACAAATTCACTCTTAACACACCTCAGACCACAGGATAACCTTATAAAACAGAAGATAATCTGGAGTTTGCTGTCCGTTTTCGGGAAGGGGGAAAGTCAGGACAAAAACGGCCCGATAATCTTTATGTGTGTACTTAAGCTTAGCAAGATGAATCTGCTTGATTATAGACAATAAATCAGGCAGATCCAGCTGCACTGCAAGGTATCCTGCAGCAACACACTTCACATAGGCGAGTGAACAAAAACACCAGGAGTATATCTCTGGCCGCATGTGGCCCGCGGGCCTCCAGTTCCCCACTCTTGTTATAGTTCATTCAAAACAGTAACGCCCCTTAGATGCATAAAAGTGTGAATTTGCCGTAAAACCTGTAATACAGACGCACGTGTTTTTAACCCGCAGCCTTAACACTCCTGGGCGCACACTTGGTTTAACAAACAGCATCTTAACACCTCTCCTGTCCTCACAGCTGCGTGATGAACAAACTAAACGCTGTTTTATCTCAGTTTTATTTGGCTGTAAAAAACCTCGGAGCAGCACAGAGTGTGTTGGTCTCACTCACATGAACTAACAGCCTATAACCATAAAAGAAAATGACTCTAATATTCCTATAAAGTGTGTGTGGTTCTCGGTGGTGAGTTTATGGTTACCTCGCCGCGCTCCAGTGTATTTTACACATCCCCTGGTATCTCAGTAATATCCCTCTACTCTCCTACGGGGGATTATTGTGCGTCTTTTGTGCGCAGTGGCGATCTATTACACTTCTGACATTTCTTCCTTATTCTTCCCAACGCCACTGTAACGTCCCTATATAATTTTATAGGCCGAGATGTCATCGCAACATAATGCAGCCCAATATGATCGCAGGCTCCCCGCTCTGAGCCCTCCCTCCGCCTCTCATGTGTCTACATTTTCATCCCATGGCCGTCTCTAGGTGATTTAGCGCCGCCAGTCTCAAGCAGGTGTCCAACATGGCGATCACGGGGAGCGGATCTCTCGCTATTTCTCTCTCTTTATTCGTGATTTCGGCGGCGTTTCTGCACAAAGGTAAGTTCTTTTAAGGATGTATTTTCTCTCCGGATTTTCCCCGCTCTTTGCACAGCTCGGAGCCGGGGGAGCAGCGGGAGAAGTTGTGGTGCGTTTACGCGCTGGATGCGCACAAGCTCTCCTCTCAAATCTCAGCATCACTTTCTGTGGCTGTGGACTCTTCAGTTTCCACGCTGCTTCTCCAGTCTGTTGGGGTACTTATCTTGTGATTTAGGCGCGGATTGGTTGGATGTTTCTCTGCGTTTTGGACCACAGAGGACGGCGTGAAAAGTAACATTAATGCTGCGCTGATGCGAATGCGCAGAGAAAGTGTCACGGGTGGAGTGGATGTATCGTTTATAACCTACAGGGCAAGTTGAAGGCATTGCACAGTGAAGCGTGGCTCGACTTGCACGCGCTCTCATCCATTCATCATCATCCCCTTTAACACTCCTAACTCATCCAAAACGTCTCCAAATCTCTGAACTGTGCGTCTTTGGAGCAAAAAACACGCATTGCAGCGTGCACAGTGTCCTCTCTCTGTCCGCACAACCGCAGCCTGATGGCGGAAAGTGTGTGTGTGTGTGTGTGTGCGCGTGTGTGTACGTGTGAGTGTGTTCAAGCCTGCAGTCTTCACTTCTGCTCAGAGACGTAAATCTGCTGCATGATATAGCACCGCTGCCTGCTCCTCTTTACCCCCCTCTCCGTTATCCCTCCGCGGTTGCATCAGTGGGATGCGTCAGTGTTTCTCCCTCTCTGTTTCTTTCCTGGAAAACGTTTCCGCTGACAATAAGTGACGCACGTGAAGCTGTTAAAATGTCACTTTGCAGCCGCTTCAAATCCTTCCCGGCGGGAGGGATGGATATGTGGCTGTTCCGCCAATCCTCCGGGTTGTTGGAAAAGGGGAGCAACAGTTGTGATGACAGGCAGGGGCGGTCTGGGTCATATGGGGGGGTCTGGGCAATGGCTGATACGGGACCCTTCCCCCATGTCTATGGGAGCCATCCAACTGTAAATGCTTGATATGAGGGAGCTTGATATGAGAGAGGCTTCTACAGTGATAATTTCAACCAAAGGAGAGAGAGAGCATGGGCTAAATTGCGCAAATATTTTGGCAATATTTTTTGAAGGGGGGTAAAAGAGATTGTGGACTTATTTTCTGAAGTTTGAAAGTGTGACGAGTTTCTTTTCGATCATAAATAATGCTCTGTCATCTGAATTCTGTTTGCTTTGACTGACATTGGTAATGTTTGGAAATGTTGATGGAAAGTGTTTCCATTGGCTGTTCAAACATTGCCACGTTTTTTTTGCAGCTAAATATTGCACAAATTGCTTTAAATAGATAAGATATTCCTTTATTAGTTCCACAGGGGAAATTCCAAGTTTGCAGCAGCGATAAAATGCAAAGAATAAATATAAAGAAAGAAACTTTCTAATGAAAGTGAAATAAAATATGTATAAGTGGTATTTACAGCTGTTGTGTACATTTTTGATATATTACACTTGGAAAATTTGAGATATTATACATATGAATATGGTTTATTCCACACTATAGAGGTTTTTGTTGTGGAGTCTAGCAGCTGCAGGAAGGAAAGATCACTGTTATGCAGGGCTGAATGATATTCAGAAAAATGTTATTGCAATATTTTTCCTCTAGCATTATTAGTTGTGATTTTTATAAGGGTAGTTTCCACGTTTGTTGGTCTCCAACAAACACCTCTATGTTTATGTATTCACTAAAGACACAGATAACGAGTACTGTGATTAAAAATAGACCAAAAACTCTTTGAGGTGCTAACACCCTTACAGTGCTTGTAGCATTATGGCTGCTTGCAACATGGTCGTAGCGACATAAGAGCGATTTTTACAGTACATCGTGAAGTCAAACAGGAACGGCACAAGTCACATGACTGACATTGCACATCTGATTTAACTATTCTGCACTCACACATTGTATTTGCAAATTTAAAACAATATACCATTTAGCCCCGCTATAGAGAGTTTGCATTGAGGTCACAGTTCATGCATCACATTTGCAGTTTCAACTGCTGAGTGGGAAAAAGCAACTTCTACTAAATCATATTGTTGGTAAGAAACAGTAAGAAGCTTTAATTCACCTGAAAAGTGCCGTGATTTTGGTAATTTTCAGAGGGCATAAATGTTTTTGTTACGTTTGTAAAGCAGCACTGAGTGTTTGGATGAGTCCAACTCTGCTTCTGTGTGATTTTGTGAATAATCAAAATCAGATCGATGTATCGCGGCTTTCTCTGAGCAGCTCTTGTTTAATTTAAGTGTGGCATCATTACTGGTCAGACACCCTAATTTCATGAAAAATTGTGAAAATAATGTAAATAATTGGCCAAATGGAAGTCATATTCATTTAATAATTTTATCCATTTGTGGTGAAATCTATGGACTTTACATTTTTATACTTTTATTTTTAAATTCGTCGTCAAAATCTAACTTCTCTGGTTTTATGCAGGTAACAAGCAGGCAAACTACCAAATGCCCTCAGTGCCTCATATTTTTTATTTTAGGAATGATTTTCTGAAATTTGCTGTCACAATTTTTTAAAGTAAAAACTAGAAGACAGAAAAAGAAGTGGAGTTCTTTCATTATTAACTGTATGCATTGATGTGACATTACGACTTCGCCTTCATGTTAAACGTTAGGACTCCAAATGTTTCACTAACATCAGCTGAGGATCTCCACTACCCTCTGTGAAAATTTAACAGTAATAGTACCCAAATACTTGGTACATTTCTGCAGAATTGAAGGCGTTTTACTGCTTACTTCCCTCTAGTTGCTGTTGGCTGGAGTTCCCCTCTCTCACTGACGGTGACAAACACATTTTGAGAAGCGGTTAACTTATTTATAGAATCTCCAAATTGTTCAAGGTGTTTTCAATCTGTAGATTTTTTCTAGAATGAAATAATATTTCTCAAAATGAATGTGTGCTTAAATTAGTTTTTAAATCAACCAGTTATGTTGGTGATCTTTTAAAGGAGATTAAGAGTTGGTGGTGCTGTTTCACCCTCCTGTCTTCTTGACAGGGAGCAGAATTTGCTTGCAGTATTTTTTTTTTTTTTTGCAGTAGTTCTGTTTAATTGAACAATTCTTTTTGCATCAGTACATTAAAGAAATAAGAAAAAGTAAGAAAAAATATTTTTACCTTTATGATATTATAACATTTGTAAGAATTTCTTCTAACCCTGTCTAAACTGCATCTGTTAAGTAAAATAATTATGTGCTGGTTCACGTCCCTGTGCCTCAGTTTCACATACTTGTCAAATATTGTCAACCACTGTTTGAGTTAAACATCATATTATGCTTTCTGGAGTTTTATCTGCCTGTTGGTGTGTTTGGATGTCCTCCACATGAAGAGTACTTCTATGGACAAGACAACAGCTGATTCCCAAAGCCAGTGAAATGCCGTACCAGTTTCATCAGCAGTGGCTAATGCAGAGCAGAGACTGTAGAGAGAATGCAGAGCCGTTGAAAACATGGGCTTGAACAGCTCTTAAAAATAACAGTGTCACATACAGAGTGAGAGTAAAGGTGGATCAGGAATACTTCGTTAATAAAAAATGGAGCTACTAATGAGATGACACACATGATATTTGTAAGACTGAGTGAAAACAAAGCTGAAACCAGTTTGCCATTTGTTTTATAGTTTAATCAAAAGAAAACATCGTCAGCACAGCTTTATGTGGCATCTTTCGGACAAGACTTTTACCGTGAACTCTAGCAGAGAACAACTCACCATGACTCAGGATCAGAGGATGCTATTGTTTTTAATCCCAGATAAAGAGACACTAGAGCACTCGGCCTGTTTTTGTCAGCTGCTTCACAATGACAGTTCAGAGCTCGGTCGGCTGAAAGTCACCTGTTGACACAGTTACTAATTAAAACGGCACACCCTTCGAGCGTGGAGGGAAGTGCTGTAAAAACAGTCTTTATTTGATGCTGACAGTGTCACTAGTTGGCTTACATTTTTAGTCCATGTGATAAAATGTTGTTCTTGCGTTATCTGTAGTGATGGATGCAGTTTGTAGGGGATTTTTTCTGATATGCTAATATTTCCAAATATTTTATCCTTGTTACCAAAGCTATACCAGTACTAGTATTTCTTCCATTTGACCAAAATTGACCTGTTTCCTTATTGTGTTAATACCAGACAAAGAGCAAATAAAACAAAATTTCTGCTTAAATAAATGACAAACTAGATTTATAAAAATGGTGATTTAGTGATGATGATACAAACTGCCATGGTACATCCAACAATCTGCCCACATAACAGCCAGTATATGCTAATTTATGGCCAATTTGTATTGCTAAAATATAGGCTGTAAATAGTCACAAAATGTTTCATATCTGCAGTTATTATGGTGTTCTGATTAAACAGTTCATCCCTTATTATTTGCTATATTCACAGATTTAAAGTGTTTATTTTTCAATTTCACATTAAGAAACATGTTTCCCTGCACAATGAAATTTCTACTCTGCTGTCCACAAGGAGTTCCAGGTAAGAGGTATAAATATAAGTAAAAAGATTTAAATAAAACACAGAAAAGCAGCAAGAAAATACTGGACAAGTATAAATAAAGATAAATATGTAGGAACTGAATTGCACTAATCAGTTGAGAATGAATAGAAAAATATTTTTTCATATTTCCAGCCAATTTTTGCAGTTAGGACAGTGCAGAGGAATTTTCCTGCAATATTTATTCAACCAAAAGTAAAAGAAAGCACCGTCTAACTTGAATGAATTAAATTATAGTAATAATTTGTGGAATAATTTCAGCTCTAAAATAGAAAGCTCCGCACACAGGCTAAATAACCTAAGTTGAACCGCTGGATAATAATGTCTGACACCCAGTTATTCCAAAAATTACCCAAATCTCCAACCTAGTTTTGAAATTTCCACTAAATGCAGGATCTTCCTTCCAGTATCTCAAACCTAAAATGAGATTGCGTGTCAGAATCACTTAATTAAATGACAAAATGATGGCACACATTGGCGCTGTGGCCCCGAGCTTCTCAGCAAAGGAAGTGCGGTTGTACTTTGCTGTACCTTGGATCATGTTCTGCCTTTTTTAACCTCATATTTTATGTTTACCTGTTATGACTGCATCACGAGGCCCCTCGGAGCACAAGGCCCCAGGCAGCTGCCTACTGTCTCCTAATGGTTGAACAGCTTATGATGACAGATTTACTCTTCCTTGAGTTTGGACTTCTTCATGATGGGTGGTTTTATTCCTCTTCTCCAAACATTGTACGATCCGAGTACCTGCATCAGCCGTCAACAGGTCCGCAGGAAGTCGCCCAAACCCGTGTGTGTGTGTGGGTGTGGGTGTGTGTGTGTGTGTGGGTGTGTGTGTGTGTGTAGTCGAGGTGTAACATCGGCAACCTGCTCCCAAAATGAGGTTACTAGTATTTCTCCCTCCTCCAGCTTCCCTGCTTTCATTTCACAGTTGTTGAATTTATTACAGCCGGTGTTGAATAGCGGTCGAATGACATTTACAGCATTGTCTTGCGCCTCCTTGTCACATTAAATTAATTAACCTCTCAGTCAAGTAAAACTCTGCGTCATGAATGCACAATAACCTCGAGCCGGGAGCACTTTGTGGTGCACCATCAGGGAAAGTGATGCAGCAAACAGCAGGTAGATCTGACCTCAGGATTTCCATTTATCCGATTGTGTTTGTGCCAGATGCTGCCAGACGCTAAGAAAATCGAGGAAGGGCCCCGGCTGTTGTTTTGTAAAGTGCTGACAGTCTGTTTTCTGACAGTCTCCAATTTTTCTTTGTTAATGCTCCAGAATCGGATTTGTCTGGAGAGAGGAGAGACGAGTTGCACTTACTGGATGCTGCTCCACACATGAGGAGTTTGGTTTATTGTAGAGAAACAGAGTTAATGATATAAAAGAGGGAAGATTTGGGATTGTTATTCTTACAGCGTGCATTTGGAGTGATAAATCTTCACCCCTGAAAACAAAAGGGAATCTATTTAGCCACGTATTCCTCCCGGGGCTCGGCCTGTTGTAGCAGATCAGATGGTCAAATTTCAGAAGGTTGCATAATCCCGCCCGGTGCCAGCTTACAGTCATTCGTCAGGGCTGAGTGATGCTGAAGTGGATCAATACGAGCTGTCATGAAGCCTCAAGGCGCCGCTGAAGGACGGCGGCTCAGAGAAAACAAAAAGGAAACGTACAGTTGTTACGGGGCCCTCGGCTGCCAGCTGGCACGTGACTCGATGAGTAATTGAAGATCTCTGGCTGCTCGGGCTTTTGAAACAGATACCCCTCAAATCTGGGAGCTGCTCTGCCCTCCGTATGTGTGTGGTTATGGCTTGTGTGCTCTGGTTGGAAGTGTTTTATTTCCTCGGTTATCGTGCTGATGTTGAGCCTGTTTTGGTGCGTCAGAGGTGCCAGTGTGTTCCTGCTGATGGTCTCAAGCACCCAATAAAGACCCTTAAAGTAGGCTCAGTTTATCTCTGTAAATAGTCACACGAAACAATCTTTCCTGTCGAGGTTTGGCTTAAAAGAACTTGTTAAAGGTTGGGTTACAAGTTAGGAATTTTCGCCAGTGGTGATGTAGAACTAGGGATGTTGGATACCACTTTTTTTCAGACCGATACCAGTACGAGTACTCACCTATACCAATACCGAGTATCGATACCACTAGTACTTCTGATACATGAAATTACAAAAAAAGGCAGCACAGTCTCTCTGCAATAGAGGGTTAAAGATTTTAGACTTTAGTTCCTAGTCTGGCCTGAGGAGAGACACTGGACTCACGCTGCTGCTCCAAATAATAAAGACATTTAGTCGTGAAAAACTGTAGATTGGCGGTCATCGACTGGTGGCCCTGGGGCCACATCAGGCCTCCCCACGGATTCCCATCTGGTCCCCAATGTGGAGAAGAAAATACTGTGTGCATATCTTTTTAAAGCAATCCCAGAAACATATGAGACATTTGGGTAAGAATAACTTCATTTTGCATTGATGTCAGTGAATATTCAACCAGGAGTATGTCTTTATTACAGTTAAACTAAGTGTTGGACATGACAGCTCCCTCCTCAAAAATAAATTGGTATACTGCAAGAGCAACATCCAGTTTTAGTCGAGATACCAGATTAAATTAAGCCAAAATATCCAAATTGCCACCATATGGCTGACAGCAGTATGAGCGATGGGGACTGACCACAAAGGCCAAAAAACTACAAATACATTGTTGAAAAAACATAAATATCAAAACAAGAATATGCTAATAAGACCAAAATATCATTTTAGTTTATTCAGGATGCAGCCCCTACAGCATCTGTCAGGATAAAAAAATGGTCCTTGTACAAAGAAAGTTGACAATTTCTGCTGTGAGTAGTTAATGTAGAAAACATTCATTTAATATTCAAGAGTTTCTTTGTATTTTTGACTCTGAGCAAGATATCTCAAAGTTCTCAATGGATATTTATGAAATTTTTTAGAGGATGGTGATCATGGCCTAAGGAAGACTTGATGCTGATCCAGGATTTTTTTAACATTTTTTGTTAACTTTGTGGGATGGGGTAGTTTTCCACATTTTCACGAATAACTCAACAACCTTAAAAAAGGATTTTGATGACATTTTCTGGGATTTTTGTTCATGGCACAAAGGGTAAGAGATTACATGTTGGTGGAATTTGTCTGTTTCGTTGTCTATCTGTCTTTCAGTGAGCAAATAACTCAAAAAGTATCCTACAGGCTTTTATTGAAATTTTCTGGGAATATTTGTCATGGCACAATGAAGAAGAGGCTAGATTTTCAGGTATTTTTTTTTTAAGTCAACATTGCGCCATGGAGTGGTTTCCAACATTTTCCTTGGATCCCTGAGCTAAGAGTGTCACAAAGGCCTTGGCAGAGGTTTGTGCTGTCCGAGCACTTCTAGTCTTTTGTCTTAATTTGTCCTGTGAGTGCAGAATTCATGTTTTTTTTTTTTTCAAACAACCAGAAAAAAACAACAAAACAACTCATCATTGTCTCACGTACAGTAAATCTCCTCTGAAAGTGTGAACTTCATGCTGGGTTGTATATTTTTCAGCCTGACACCTACCCTGCAGCAGCACTGGTTTGAAGTTGAAGTTAGCTAAAGACTCGATCTTACGTGTGATGTGGGACCAGCAGGATGTGAAGATGAGAAGAAGAAGACATACTTTATTAATCCCTCATGGGGAAATTCAGTTCTTTCCTCTCTGTTGTTGAGATACGCTACACACACACACACAGGCTGAAATACACTAACAGCTCCTACGATGTCAGAGCGACGGCTTGCTGCTCCTGAAGAAGCTCAGTTTTTGGGGTTCAGTGCCTTGCTCAAGGGCACTTTGTCAGTGCCCAGGAAGTCAGCTGGCACCTCTCCAGCCCCCAAACCAACTTCCAAACAGGGTTCTGTCGGGACTTAAACCTTGCCACCCCTCGGTCCCCAAACCAAGTCCTTCTGGACTGAGCTACTGCCACCCTAATAGACAGACAGACGGACAGACGGACAGACAGCTGTTCCCAGACTGGGATCTTGTGCAGCTACAGCAGCTAGACATGACAATAGTAACACATTAAATAGGCATTTAAAATATGTAACTAATCAATAATAATAATAATATACCTGTGTGCAATAAGCACTTTGAGATGTTATTGGATGTGGTGTCTCTATTTCCCTGATAAAAATATTGAGGTGGAAGCAAACTTAACACAAAGCACTGGATTCTCCTTCTAATGATCTCCTTGGAGCTCTCAATATCTCAAAGTATCAGTGAAAAAGACAACTCAATAGACACCTTATCAAGTTAAGTTATACTGAACTCAATTTAAATCTACTGTATTACACTATATATGCATTTGCATGATATTAGTGACCCTAAGCTGCTGTTTCACCTTGCAAGAATTCATCTGTATATAATTTTTGCAATTTGTGTCGATTTTTTAAAGATGTTTTTGGGCATTAAAGACCTTTAATCGTAGCAGAGAGACAAAAGATAGACCCAGAAAAGGGAGAGCGATCAGGGGGGGACAGGCTGCAATTAAACCTGGGCCGGCCAGACAGGGCATGAGCCTTCATATTTGGTACATGCATGGTTGCTTCCTCCTCCGCCAAACCAGCACCCAATTTATGTCCTATTTCATTGTTATTATTCTGCTGTGTTTTTGTCTATTGTAGATATATTATCTCTTAGTCTGTGTCCCAGTGGGGACTGTATGTTGGGAAAGGGGGAAAAAGAAGCTTGTGTCATCTCACCAGATCCAGAATAGAGCCAGGATCCAGACCAAACTCAGCACATGCATGGAGGTTTTATCCTGTATGAACACAACAAGTTTTGGGAACATCACTTAATATTTTGATTTTATATGAATTATTGAATGTCGTCAATGGGATTTCCCATTATAAACTTCATTGTTTTTTGTGATATCAGTCTGGATCAGATCCAGATGAAATTTACCTTGATGATAGAGACATGAACCCCATATTGTCCTGTGAAATTGGGAGTGAATCCGTTAAAAAATGGCAGAGGTATAATTTTTTAAAATTCCGCCCAATGTTGACTTGGGTTTTTTTGCATCCAGACAAATATACGTATCACCACCTAAACTTATTGGCTTCTTCCTTGGACCAAACCACAACTCTGGTGAAATTTTCATGTAAATCCATCCAGTAGTTTTTCCATAATCTTGCTGACAAACAAACAAATAAACGAACATACACCGCCAAAAACAACCTCCTTGGCAGAGGTAATAAAACGATATTTGGAGATTCTGTGGTTCGACTTTTTGAATCTAAAAACAGTGGTCCAGTTTCATCTCTTGAAAAACCGCATGCAGCTCCAGCTCTCACCCTTTAACAAACCAAACTCATCTCTCTCCCCTTACTGTCGGTGTAAAATAGCTCTCACCGTGCTGTGCCACGTTTCAGGATAAATTTAATACCGCACTTAATGGCCCATTGATATGTGCCCCGCTCGTGAAGTATTTCATCGCCTCTACGCGGAGATCAGCACGGTACATCATTTGTAAGAATAATAAACTCTTCTATTTAAAGAAATTGAATTTATTGCTCATTAAATTTACATTAAACTCTGCTTAATAAGCCCCGCTCTAATTGCTAGATAATGCATGGCACTACTTTATGCGGTGGCAGCTAATCATACTGTTAAAAATGGGAGGGGCTGGCACAGAATTGGCAGCCGATGCACGGGAGGAATGTAACCTCTGATGAAACAATGGAGGATGTTCTGCTGCACCTTCAGACTCTGGTTTCTCTCCTTTTGAATGGGATTGAAGGTCTCGCAGTTGAATTGAATGTATTTACACTGTTACTATTGGTGGCTGTGATAAAAAAAACATTTTTTTTTTTTAGATTTCCTGTGAATTGGAAGTGAAAGCAAAGGGTCCTTGCAGCTTGAAGTGAATAGGCAGATCTGTGTTTGCCCATAAGGGTCAGAAGTTGCAGAGAGTAGCCGTAAAGAACTTGGTTATGGAGCTTCATGTTGGGAGAAGAAATGAAAAATCATTCTATCCTTGACTTTATAAACTTTTCTGCTGCTGAAAGAGTCCAATCTCCTCTTAGAAGCACCACCCCTCATGCTTGATACAAGGGTTTTTGTCCATATAGTGGGACCTTGGAGTAAATACTGTATCTGCTAGTTCTGTGGAGGTCACGGGAGCACCGCTGTAGACATTTACCATTCTGAGAGACATTTTGGAAATAAATGGGAGAAAGTACATTTCTCTGTAAGCGGTTTGTACTGCGGCGCGATCAGAAATATCTCTCCCTGTCCGTCCGTCTGTGTTGAAATGTAGTAAACAGTCAATTAGGAGAAACAGACAGATGACAGGTCCTTTCATGATGGTGGGACAGAAGCTCCCATTCATGACGGTGCCGTGGTAATGAGGAGGAGAGCTGATGTCTCCGCTTATGAATATGACATTGTTCTCTATGTTCCCCGGATCTGGGAGACCTCGCTCTTTTGGATACGATGCTCGGCAATGACAATCAGGCCCACAATGAAAAGGAAAAAAAAACTCAGCAAATGTAATGTTTTTGTTTGGAGAAGGGCAGAGAGTGCACATTAGTATGGGTGATGGAGCAATTACAAGCCTCCATTAAGGCTGCGGAGCATTAGACGCACAGCGCTCTCTAAATGAAGACATCTATTGGATGGATATCCTCTGGAAAACTACAGCACAACATTACTCAGTTTTCTGTGATATACGGCCAAAAATCATATCTTTATGCTTTTTAGCTGAATAGTGGATCCCAGCCCAACTACACACCCACTGGGTGATTTATTAGTTCAACCGCTCATTAACAATTAGGGCTGTCACCTTTCCTAAAAATCAAATTTGAACTGTTTCCGTGCTAATGTTTGAAGATTTCAGAGCCCCACTAGGGCTGAAAGATTTATCATTTTCGGATCGAAATGGCAATTTCAGACAACGCAATCATGTGATCACCAAAGCTGCAATTTTCTGACTGACCCAGGATCTGTTGTGTCAACTGTTTAACACATACTGTTTTACAGATTTGCAGGCAATTTGCATTTACAGAAGTGCTGGTAAGCAGGACAACAACACAAAGCCTCTTTTAGGAGGAGAAGTTTGAGTATCCCTTAAATAATGAAAACAGATTATCATCAATGTTGGATCATGAATAATGTGTTATTTTTGATCATTGATTTCCTTACTGTTGTCTGTACTGTAAACATAGTGAATATTGCCCTGAAGCTTGATTTGAAGAAAATCATAAATTGAATTGAGATTGCAATAATTGCCAGAAAAATCACAATTACCGTAATTTCTCAGTTATAACACCCTCCATTATAACATGCACCCCATATTTATACGATTTTTGCCTGAAAAACACTGTGCTCGAATATAACATGCACCCAAATTCTGCCCAAACCTTACTCTCTCAGTCAACTCAAAAATTACCTTTATTCAAAGTATTAATCAGTGAAATTTCAGTATTTTCCCAACAAATACCGTTCACGATTTTCTCTTTCAAGCGGATGTGCAGTTACCTGATTTCTGCCCAAGCATGCTCAGTCGCAGTGTACCGACCAATCAGAGAACAGCTATCAGCGTGCAGATGTCTTCAACCAATCACAGCGCAGCTATTTTGTGTCCCCTTGCTCACAAGATGGCAGCACTCTGTGATTGCATGTGTTTTGTATCAGATACGTTGCAATCGCGATGTTGGTGAGACGAAATATGGTATTTTGTTTATACTCATGTATAATACGCACCCGAAAATTAGAGCTTATTCAAGAGCAAAATAGTGCGTGTTATAATCGAGAAATTATGGTAGATGTTTCCCTAAAATCATTCAGCCCTACTGGATAGAGAGTTGAACCTGCACTGGAGGCTCACATACACATTAGTTATAGCTAAAACACTTGATATGTGTCCCAGCTCTTATATGTTATAATCTATATTTAACTTTAGAAAGCTGTCCCCTCCTAAACCCTGCATGAGTCCTGCAGAGTAAAGTTTTGAAGGTCATTCCTCATCCTTCTGCTCCATCCATCTCCCACACTGAAATATTCAGACATGCCACTTCCTCTGTGTTTTTTTTTTTTTTTTTTTTTTGGTAAAGCCTGGATGGGGCTCAAATGTTGTTACCTTTAATTTCCCCCAAAATTGTTCTCTAGTGTTTTGGACTGCCAGATGATTTTGAAATGAAGTTGCAGCGGGTACGGTGGGAGAATCCATCTGCTGCTGAGTCACTGTCACTGCTGCACGCTCCCCTGCACCTATCAGCACTGAACCATTTGAAAAATATGCCACCAGGCTCTTGATATGGAGCCGATGACTTTGATCAATAATTGCTTCGTCCTCTGGTGACCTGTGAATCTGATGTTTCTTTATCCTGCTATAAAAGGTCTCGGCAGTTGTGGTTTGATTCTTATTATATTTGGCTCAGATTCACAATTCTGTTTTTAGGATTCTTAACCGCAGCTGTCAGATGATATTAAAAGCCCTGATTTAAAGGGACATAGGGCCGTCCTCTACTATGTTGAAACTGATCTGATTCTAATAGAAACTTTAAGTTGTTGTGACTCATTTTTTCCGTGTTATGTTGCGTTATCTTCTACTTTCATCGTATTATCTTCTTCCACTCCTAAACAGAGGCTTTGTTTTGTTGACCTACTTCCGTGGTGGTTTGTGCTGGAGATGTGACGTTCATGAACGAGTCAAGTCTTTTGAACAGCTATTTTTAGTGAATGATGAGAACTGTTTAGCAGTTGTGAATTCGTATTATCTTCCTCTACTTGTAAACAGAGGCGTTGTTTTGTTGCAAACCAACAGTTCACTCACACCTGCGAATCGGTTCTCATCATTCACAGTAAAGAGCTGTTCAAAAGACTCGACTCGTTCCCGAACGTCACATCTCTAGCAAAGCACTTCGGAAGTAAGTCAACAAGGGAAGAGGAACGAGGACAAGTGAAAAAAATAATACATTAAATAATAGCAAACATTGTCCCCTCCTTTTCTTTTTCTTTTAAAGAACAGATAACAACAAACAAACAACACAGTCTCTGTGCAAAGTAATGTACTAATAAAGGGCAAGAGGGGAAAAAAGAAAAAATATTGAGCCTTCAAATTGGACCTGAAAAGTTAAAGATTATTGAATAGCAGTGAAAAGTAATCACAATAAATTGTGAATATTAATTTAAGCAAAAGAGAGTAATTATAAACATTTCAGAAAATAAGTAAACAAATGAATGAAGTGAACTTAGGAAGAATGAAATGAAAATGGATTAAATTTAGATAAAATACATTTTAGGAAAAGTTAAAGGGGGTGGGGGGTCACTCCAGAGAGAGGGTTGGTAGAGATGTAGCACTTTTTAAACATGCTTACAAAGTGCTTGCATGGTTGAGTAACTAAACAAAGCACAGAGCCACAACAAAAACAAACATTTAAAACGGAATAAAAACAAAACAGAAGCACAACATCAGAAAAACATGGAAATAAAAAGCATGTTGACAACACACTTGGAGCACGACCAGAATTCTAAGAACAGCAATATTACAATATAACAGTATTATGCATAATTACATGTAATAAACTCCTCAAAAGAAGTTAGGAAGCATTAGCTCTGTTGATTATCCCCCCTCTTTAATAACACCAATTGTTTTTTTTGTATTTTATATCATTTGAAAGCCAATTAGTCACCTTTACAGTGACCATAACTTGAATGGATTGATAGAAATCCAGATCCCTCTCTGTGTTTTTGAAAACGAGGACTTGGCTCGATCATGTCACTGAGAAAGTCAACCATGCAGGTTTTTGTCTGCTGTCGAGGAAGCAGCTCTAATTACCAAAAACTCTGCCGATCAGCCCAAAAGGGAGCTCTACATAATTTGTTCACTCATGCATGTGTCCTGTGCAACATCTGAGACCTCAGTGAGCTAAAGCTCATAAATAGTGGGTAATGTATGTCATCAGGGCATCACAGCTGTGAATGATACTCTAATTACATCCTACTGTAGGTCGACCACAATTGCAGCCTATTAATGAACCGGGATGCTCCAGACTCCGACTTTTCCAACAGCTGCCTCATTTCTACAGATGTTATAGCCGAGTCAGAATCACTGGTGATAAATGAATGATTAACACACATTAAGCCAGCACACCCACAGATAAAGGTGGTGGTAGCAGCTGTAGCATGGCCTTATAATACATCTACTGTCTTTAATTGCATTATCGTTGCCATTTCTATGACCTTGATCAAATAAAACAGGCGGCTGTGATACAAACACAAACTCAAGCAGGCCGCCATGTTGAATATTTTGCCTGTGACGTACGTGCCAGCAATGAGTGCTCTCATTAGTCAGCTTTGAGCTCACTGGATGCAAAACCTGTGGTCCGAAAAATAAAAGTCACTTTCCACATTATGCTGCTGGTATGTCAATCAATCAGTCTTTATTTGTACAGCGCCATTTCATAAAAAGTGTTATTTCAATACACTTTTCAATAGAACAGGCTGAAGCCATGCTCTTCATTTTATAGATACACATATATGTTTATATACAAATACATATAAATAAATATATTTGTATAAACACATACATACATCCAGAGATGTATCCATCCAGGCAGAAACAAAGGGACTCAAATCACATTTGTCTCTGCTGAATATAGACTCAATCAATCAATCTTTAGTTGTATAGCACCATATTTATTGAATATAAACTTATTGAAGGTAAGCCCCTTGAGATGTGGCATCTCATTTTCAAAAAGGACCTCATGTCTATATGGTTGTAAAGATAGTTACTATTGATGTATAATATCTGGAGAGGAAAGACTTTGATTAATATAGCAGCATCTAGCTAAACTGCCATAAAAAAGGGGTTTAACTGGGCTAAAAGTATGAATTTATGTTAAATGATGTACAGTTTATTGACTGCATATGGACTTAAAAAACATGCAGATTACTTACAAGAAAAACTCATATCTGGTCTAGAAAGTCACAGTCACTTATTAAACCTGTGCTAAGGAGGTTAGGACAATTCGAAGGGGCCCAAAAATGTAATACACTATTACAAATGGGACATTTATTCTTGCCCTTAATGGTATACTCATTAATTTATTTGTTTTCCTTTTGGTTTTATTACAAAAATGTCAAACTTTTTGTTTTTTGAACTTAAAATGTATTTAATTTAACTGTATAAGCAGTTGTGCAGGGTAGTGTGGACTGTGTTGGTGGGGGCCACACTTATATCTTTTCATGGGGCCCACAACTTGTGGTTGCACCCCAGCCTACACTGCAAAAACTCAGATCTAGGTGAGAGTATTTGTCCAATTTCAAGACAACAAATATCTCACTGGACTGATTCTAAGCCACAGTTTCCTGACATGAGTGGATTAAGATCTTATTTGAAGATATAACAACTAAAACTAAAGCCTGAGTTGCTTGGAACAAGTAAATTAATCTGCCAATAAGATTAGCCAAATTTAACTTGAGGGCTGTCTTAAAATGAAATTTTCTCTCCAGAGCAGATATTAATCCTTAATTTAAGACCCTCACTGAGTCAAACTTTTCTTGTTTCATTGGCAGATATTTTCTTTTCATTAAAAGCAATTCAATGACTTATTTTTTCCTTTTATTCCTTAAAGTAAGATATTTATCTGGACTTGTTAAGTGAATGTGGATTAGAATAAGCGTATTAGATATTTTCTGGCTTGAAAATGGACAAACACACTTGCCTAGATCTGAGTTTTTGCAGTATATGCCCACAAACATCATGAACACTAAATTTTCAAGCTTCACATATTCTTGGTTGTCTTTTGTATTTTGCAGTTAAAGCCTAAACAGATTTTAATTTTGTTTGGGGTTGTCCTGTGGTTGTAATCAGCTGATATCAGTGCTAAAAGTGTCACACCCTGTTTGAATTGTAGCCCCCAGAATTGAAATTGAATTGTTAAAAAGTAAAATATTCACACCTTTTGTTACATAGACATACGTTTCCAATCTTAAAACGTTTTAAAGAGGCAGTCCTGTGCAGCTCCACAATGGGAGTTCTTAAAGAGGGGCTAAGTCTGAGAGCTGAACTCTGAGCATTGCGACTAAATAATGGCTGATCAATGTGGAGGAGAAAAGAGTCTTTCTGAGAGAGAAGGCTGAATCTCTGATCGATAAATTCAGTTATTGAGCTCTCTCTAATCCACTGCTTGAATTGAAATGGAAAAGGTTCCTTTGCTCTGCTCAGTGTTTGTCTGCTTTACCGAGAGTGGGCTCTTCATTAGAAAGTCTGTTGTTTTGGTCACCTTCGGAGATACTGAGTCGAGGGGGCTGTTTGGCCATCCCGAGCCCCCTTTGGACCAATCCAATCTGCTGTGTCCACGGTGGATTGATGGCAGGTCATTTCGCTTTCTTCATGGAAATCTGAAGGTGAGGGCTCTTTTCCCTCGGTGGCGTTCGGCGGCAGACAACACGAGAGCAGCAGCAGCAGAGTCTCTGTCTCCTCTCAGGGCTTGTTTGGGCAGATCTCAGCTTGATAAAATAAAGACTGTGTACCTGGAGTCCTCTGTGCGCAGCTGCTACACAGGTGGAGGTAATGCAGTGCCGCTGGAGAAAATCAAACGTACATGTGTGCCGAACAAGTCGGCGCCAACAGCCCGCCATACGACTCTAATCAATAAATCTAACACTGCTAATAAAAAGGCAACGTGCTGCTGATGCTGTAAAAATGTTTAAAAAAGTAATTTCCTCAGCGTCTTTCCTTTACACCATGTCATATTAGGACAGGTGCCTGACTTGCTTAACAGCCTCCTGGAATCAGTCCCTCCCTTTCTTGTCAGGGAGCTGTTTGCAAATGCATTTATGCAGCCTGAATGAAATATTATTCCCTTACACAGCAGGATGGAGCAGGAGACTCCAGGACAACATTAGAATAGCCCGGTCTGTCCGATTTTCTATGTTTCTTTGCAGTGGAGCTTACATTGCATGCTGATGTTCCTCTAATTTTATTTGAACAATAAGCTCAACGATGGAGGGGGGGCAGCTGCAGAGAGCAAACTCATTTTGAGAGGTGACATTGAATATGTTGAGACTCAGAAATATTATATTAAGGCAGGAGAACGGAAACCTAACTTATCTTAGAATACTTGATGAAATGTTTCCTTTGCAGAAAGTGATCCATCATTTCTGGGAAGTAAAAAAATAATTAAAAAGTTGAAACAACAGTAAAAATACACACATTCAATTTTTATTTACAGTTATATGCTCAGAGGAGGGTAGGGAGAGTAAACCACATTCACACAAGCACAAAAAACCCTGAAATTATCCTGATATTATCCAGGTGAGCTGCATGCGTCAGCAGGAACTGCAAAGTTTTTACCCTAAAATGTACCTGCTGTCTCCACGGTATCCCCCCAACCCTCCATTGACTGAGGGCCCGTTTATCCATTTTGGATAAAGGTTGTGCGCGCACCTAACAACAACAACAACAGCTATGGCCGATTACCAATAAACATGTGCTGCTAACTGTGCTCAGTTTGTTATCGCTCCAACAAAATGTGGATTTGCTTCGTCAACACTCTGACTAGTGGAGACCCATTTGTTATATTCGCCAAGGACATTTCAAACTTACTTTGCCAACTACTGGCCTGGCATATGTTGTAGATTTTCAGGATGCAAAAATGATGCAAAAACGAAGACATGAAGACAGAACCAACTTACAGCCTTCTTGCGGGTTTGTTGACGATGCAGCAAAGAACAAAACTTCAAGCACTAGACGGACTCCTGACTGATTTTCCAGATCTACTTTTAAAGTCCTTCAGTCATGTTTTTTATTTATTTTTTTACTGTGTAGGTGATCAAAGTCTTCTTCGATAAGTCCTCTTTCAGCGAAGTCATATTTGATAACATTTATATTATTGCCAATGTGGCAGTGATGTGGCTTCCCTGACAATTTGATAACATTTATGTTTGCCCCCCTCCCCGGGCATATTTCACCTGAGAACAGAGTGTCATTTTAGGTCAAATAATTGGCCCCAACACATGCGTGCTACTGCGTTTTCAGTCGTTCTCACTGATCCATGTGATCGTTATCACACCATCTCCATGTGAACGTGGAGCGCTTTTGAAAACACAAAGGAAAAACCCTTTCTGTTTCTGGTGACAACATTGTGGTGTTAACTGACCCTGAGAAAGTACAGGTGCTCAGATAGCACAAAGCCCTTTAAAAGTATTTCTGAAACTCGTCGGTAAGTTAATTTGGAAAATGTAAAAGCTGCCACATTGCGCAATGTTAAGAAGAACCTTAAATAAAACTCTTGGATCTACATTTCAATTCAGATCACCAGCCAATTTGAATCACATCTTCTCTGCTCAATTTCCAGAAAATTTCATCAGAATCTGTGGATAACTTTTTGAGTTATTTGCAAAATATGTGGATAACTGCTGTATCTGGCCATGCTAACAAATCCTTTAATCACACAGTCTTGGTGCTGTGACCATAGGCTGTAAAAATATTGGATGAAGCTATGCGACATCAGCAGTTTGAATGTCATAGGAGCTTTTTGAAAACTATTGGTGCCCTAAAATGGACGCTGCCATACTTACTGCATGTGTTATCTCAACCAAACTTTATCCATCTACTCACAAACAGAGAGGCCGTGTTGAGGCGGGACTTCAGACTGAAAAAGACAGAAAAAATGGGTGCAATATTAAAAAAAAAATCAACTCCCATACAGTGAGAGCACACAGTTGGCCCTCCATCCATCCACTGTCGCTACTGCTTATCTCATTTAGCAGTAGACTCATGCAATACCTGCTGCGCCACCGTGCCCACAGACCAAAAACCTACTTGTCAGTTAATTGGTGACTCTAATCTGCCTTTAGGGTGTTTGAGTGTGAGCGTTAATGGTTGGTTGTCTCCTTATGCGGCCCTGTGGTTGTCTGGTGAATGGTCCAGGGCTGCCTCTTGCTCAATATCAGCTCCCCGCGGTATCAGGAATGGATGGATGATGATGAAAGAGCCACACAACCCATTACAGAGGCTAACCTCTGTTCATATTCAGCCTGTGGCTCCTTTTCAGCATCCCATTCTCCACTCCATCTCCCAGTTTTCAGACTCTAACAATAAAATACAATCATATTTGTATTTTATAATGAACAATATCTGAATCCCAATTTTGATCATTCCCTTTCTAACCCACCAGGGAAGCTATTTATATTCCAAATTGCTGCTTTTTGCGGAGCTCATTCAAGAGAATTGTATCCATTTTTCAGCCAATTATTCTCAAGAAATGACAAGAAAAAACATCTCCTTTTTCTCATAATTCACCAAAGTGCATAGTAGTGCTGCATTATAGTTGTATTAGTGATATTAAAGCAATGCAAGCTCCCTCTGATACTATTGATTTCTGTATGTTTTAGATAAATGGCTGCTTTACATCTTGATTTACTCCAGGTAGTGCTTAATAAACTAAAAGGAGATCTTTGGAGATAATTTGTCAGGAGAAAGCTTTTCTTGGCAGCCTTGTAGCAGCTTTAGTTCTCTTTAGAAAGAACACAAAAGAGCAGATAATTGTCCCAGAATCAAGAGTGGATGCAGCGCCGACTCTCAAGGTGAATCATGGCAACATTTTCAAGGTGTTTACAGAACGGAGCCGCAGTCTGACAGGTTGGTGCTTTCTGCCTCTGGGGCATCATGATCTTGAGTTATCAGCGAGACAATAGACCCATCTTAATTACTCTCAGATACAGCACTATCATCTGTCATTGTCAGCCTGATCAACAGTGTGCAAACTGAGCAGCGAGGCTCATTCACCCAAACCAGTCGCCTATTGATTACTGCTCATACTTGAGTCATTGCACCGCCGAGCGACATGGGAGGCAATAGAGCTAATGGAAGAGGGAAACTCAAAGTCACATTGTTTACATCACAGATGACAGGAAAATGTATTCAAGAGGAAATATGGCCTTGATCCATTGGCTCCCAAATAACAGTGTGTCTGCAGCAAACGGGGAAAGTGGCTAAAGCTCAACCTGACAAACCAGCAGCAGGTTCAGATGTTCAGTTTTGTGCACAGTGGGTTTCCTTTGTCACAGTCACAGTAACAAAACCTCTTGATTTACAGTTGACCTAAAAGGTTTTTTTTAAAGCTTTCAACAGTCTGGCTTTGCTGATTATGCCAGTGATTCACTGGATTCTATAAGTGTATGGATATGCAGCTATGGCTATATCACATTTCCTGTATCATTTATCAGATCTGCTCAACATATCAAATATTAAGTGTGTGAATGAATAGCTAATATTTGATTACTAATATGAAGTTTGAAAAGTGTTGCAAAGTGCTAAAACCATTTAGCTCAGAGGTCAGCAATTAAGTTTGTCCTCTGCCAAATTTTCCCTCGTCACTTTATTGCAAGCCAGAACATAATCATAGGTTAATATATAGCAGGGGCACTCAAATACAAATTTTAAAGGGCCGCAACATTTTTTTTCAATGAGTCAAAGGTCCATTTATGGAGGTTGATCAGACCACAGGGGATAATACTGTTATATTTAAAACAAAATGTCCTTTTCACTCAAAACAACAGCAAAAACACAAACTAAATAAAATGTCATTTCCATTTTGACATACATTAAAATAAATACCTGAATGAAACAAAATATGGCCCCTGCATTGAATCCAAAACAAATATATCAGGAGGGGGTCAGAACAGTATTTCTTTAAAATAAAATGTCTAAATGTTGCTTTTTTGTTGTGTCATAGATGTGACAAGAATCCTGCTTGCAGCTGGAGATGACGATTTCAGTGCATTTATTACCTTCGCCAAGGAGGTTATGTTGTTACCGGCGTTGGTTTGTCTGTTTGTCTGTTTGTGTTCAAGATAACGTGAAAAGTTATGGATGGATTTGGATGAAATTTTCAGGAAATGTGTGGAATGGGATCAGGAAGAAATGATTAGATTTTGGGACTGATCTGGATCACCATCCGGATACAGGAATTTTTTAAAGGATTCTTTAACATTTCGAGATAGGACCATTTTCGGCATTTGTGCATATAACTCCACAAAAAACCTACCTTGGCAGAGCTTTGCGCTCTCCGAGTGCTTTCTAGTTTTTGTTGCTCTTACCTCCGAATTTTGAGAAAATGTCTCTTCAGAATTCCTATGCTTGTCTCATAATGCTGTTTCAAATTGGAAGTCCTCATCGTAGCAATAGTCTTTTGGCATATTAAGCACATGCATCTTGTGCTGGTTGGAGGGGGAATAAATGCAAAATTTCAGTCCATTCTAATTTTGAAATGCCGGTTTTCACAGTCCACTTTTCTTTTAGCAGCAAACTTGGAATATGCCATTTTCATACAATCTATCCTCCTACAGCCAGCAAAGTGTCAATATGCAAACTGCTCCAAAAACAAAAGTGAAAGTTAAACTTGCGCTGCAGCAGTGAACTCTGAGTGACGCAGTAACAGGCTGTCTGTGTATGGCTGGTTTGGAGAAAAGTCCAGGTATACACGTGCTGATCCAACCAAAACACATCGTGAAGGAACAACAGTTCGGGGGCCACAAATAGACAGCCAGCGGGCTGTGTGCAGCCATAAATAAAAGGCATTTTCCAGATCATGGTGAGGAGCAGAAATTGTTACTGGCGGGCTAGGTTTGGCCCAGGAGCCGCTATTTGCAGACCCCTGATTTATGGTCAATCCTAATTGTACCCCTTAGCCCTCCCCCTTCATCTTACCCCTTTGTCTACCCCTTCCCCTTAGCCCTCTGTTTTAAGGGACAAGGGGAAGGGGTGAAAGTATGCCTAAGAAACGAGACGCCGCTTGATTCCCACTATTTCATCACCCAGAGCCACTCTCTGACTACGTCATAGGTAGATGCGACAATAGCTACAGCTGCGAAAGCTAGCTATAAAATATGACCGACAATTCAAAACATGATTAATATTTACTTAATAATTTGATAATTACTGATAATTATGCGCTTCCTTCGGTCATCGCTCTGCCTTCTTGTCAGCGGGCGCGGTGTATTATGGGTAATTTCTCATACCCCTTCCTTTCAAGTGAGGTCCTGGTTTGTCTTCATTTCCCCTTAACCTTACAGAGCATTGGGATACCCCTTCACTAAGGTGAACATGCAAAACCAAGGCTAAGGGGTAAAATTAGGATTTGGCCTTTTGTTCCACTTTTCCTCCTCTTACTCTTTATGTGTGTGTGTTCGACAGACAGAGCCAAGGTCAGGGGAAGATGGGAATCATATCCTATTATATATATAAATCATCTGTTTAAGGCATCAAAGCTGACATTTTCTAATAAAAATGACCACTAATTATTTAGCTGAAAGATTTGTAAATCAAATCAGGGTGCTGGGTATTTTTGTTTTAGTAATTATGATTCAAAGGTTAAAAACAACTGCAGCAAAGCCCCCAAACATTTAAAGTAGTTTAATTACAAACTTTGAGTCCTCTACATAAACATCTTATTATTTATTAAACCAATAATATTGTATTTATCCTTGTTTTTCTGCCTCTGTTGGGAGTGTTTGCGTCTTATTTTTATTCTCTCCGTTTTCCCTCTGGAGCATTGAGTTGGTTGAGTCTCTGATAATGAGCTGTGGGCCTTAATGGAGTCAACAATGCAACCTTTTTTTTTCTTTATTATAATGTGTTGATGTTTTGTTTTCTTTCTTCTGTACAGCAGTTTTTATCTCTCCTATTAAAAGTCTGGTGCGGCTCAGATGTAACAAACTAGTTTAAGTGTTCGGAGGACCGGGATTGGCCGGGTGTCGGTGGCAGACCTTCATTAATGCTATTCATTTGTCAAGATAAGCCGATTGCACTTGTCAGATTTTCACTCAGAGTTAATTCTTTCGTCTGTGCTTTGTTCTTTGTTCCACCAGTGTACCAATTCTGTGGAAAAAAATAACAGACGAGCAGCCATATTTGCATATATAAATATATACTCAAAAGTGAACTACTTTCTGATGCTGCTTTGAGGATCTGCTCCGAAGTTTGGAGTCTTACTGTGAAAGGACATCACATTAGGACAAAGACTTTCTTTGGTACTTATTCAAACTCCTTGATCCCGACTTTATGAGTGTAGTATGAGTTTTGCTTGATTTTCTTTGCGAATTTATCCTGAAAATGGCATTTCTCTGAAAATTTGTGCTGGGGTATGACTTTCAAACATCCAAACAAGACTTCCCATAACTTTAAAATGTCCCAAAGTAATGTTTTTTCAACAAACCTCAATTCTAATGAAGTTGGGACACTGTGTTAAACAATTAAAATCCGATTGCATTGTGATAGTACAACCTATATTCAATTGAATATGCTACAAATACAAGATATTTAATGTTAAACTTGGTGAACTTTATCATTTTTTTGTTAATATTCTCATATTTTTTTAATTTAATTCCCTCAACATGTTCCAAAAATGCTGGGACAGAGGTATGTTTACCACTGTGCTACATCACCTTTCCTTTTAACAACACTCACTAAAGTTTTTGTGAACTGAGGACACTAGCTGTTGAAGCTTTGCTTGATGTAAAACGTAAGTTGCTCAACAGTCCGGGGTCTCTGTTGTCTTATTTAGTGCTTCATAATGCACCACACATTTCCAACAGGAGACAGGTGTGGACTGCAGCAGGTCAGTCTAGTACCTGCTCTCTTTCACTGTGAAGCCATGCTGTTGTTCAGCCTTCACAGATGTGCAGGTTACCCATGCCATGGGCACTAACACCCCCCATACCATCACAGATGCTGTCTTTTGACCTTTGCTCTGATAACAGTCTGGATGGTCCTTTTCCTCTTTAGCCCGGAGGACACCACGTCCATGATGTCCAAAAACAGTCTGAAATGTGGACTCAGACCACAGCAGACTTTTCCCCTTTGCCTCAGTCCATCTCAGATGAGCTCGGCCAAGAGAAGCCGGCGGTGTTTCTGGGTGTTGTTGATATTTGTCTTTATCTTTGCATGGTAGAGTTTGACCTTGACCTTGTAGATGTAGAGATGAACTAACTGACAATGGTTTTCTGAAGTGTTCCTGAGCCCACGTGCTGATATCCTTTACAGAATGATGCTGCTTTATAATGCAGTGCTGACTGAAGATTCTCTGAATGTTTTGATGATGTTAAAGGCTGTAGATGATGACATTTCTAAATTCCTTGCAATTGAATATTGAGAAACATTCTTAAACTGTTGGACTATTTGCAGTTGTTCACAAAGTGGTGAACCTCGTCCCATCCTTGCTGTGAAAAATATATTTTATACCCAATCAAAACACTCACCTATTTATAATTAACCTGTTCACATGTCAACTGTTCCAAACAGGTGTTTTTTGAGCGTTCCTCAACTTTCATGGTCTTTTGTTGTCCCTGTCCCAGCTTTTTTGAAACATGCTGCAGGCACCAAATTAAGAATGAGTGAGTATTTGCAGAAACACAATAAAGTTTCTTAGTTTGAACATTAAATATCTTGTCTTTGTAGTGTATTGAGTTGAATATAGGTCCAAAAGGGTTCGCAAATCATTGTATTCTGTTTTTATTTTAGACAACATCACAACTTCATTGGAATTGGGGCCTGTATTAAAGTATTTTGTCAGCCCAACACTTTATTATTTATTACTATTCACTTTATTATTATTTTTAATGAATGTACAGTAGCACTGCAATCACAAACTCATAAAATACAGCAGATTTGTGCACAGGCTGAAGGTACAAGTCTTTACCCTCTCTTTCCTGTGATCAGACCTCATTTCGTCCCGACAGTCAACGATACTCACACAAATTTAATTGCTGATTGTAAAAACTGCATTTCAATTCTCTGCCTCCCTCCCAGGCAGAACACATGGCAGCTCTCGTTATCACCGAGCTAGTTTACAAAAGTCTGCACCTGTTTCTCCGACTTTATGTGCATAGATTAGGTTGATGTGACGCCTCTAATATAAGACAGAGAGAAGTGAGAAACACGGAGCAGCTCACATTGATCCTTGCTCTGTCCCTTATGTTCTGCATAAATCATGCATGGATTTATTTTTTCATTCAAGTGCTGCTCCCTCTCTGAGAGCTGTCAGTCTGTTTAATGGAAATTCAGCAGATGCATGTAAATAAGTCTATACCATACCCTCTTGTGACATCTGAGGGATCTATTTCTATTCAGGCACAACATGAAACTCGTCTCTGGACCCCTTTTTTCCCGAAGCTCTGGGCTTTTAAACTAGGTCGTCATAATTTGTGAGTCATTAAAGGATAATTACGGGAATAGCCTTTTTAATGCTGCCACAAATTTTACTACCAGTCCAGCAGCTGTGATGAAGTTGCAGACTAATCCACACATGATTAATCGACCCTAAAAATAAAAATAAACAATTATAAAAAAGGAAGAAATATGAAACCCTGCAATTTCTCTAAATACCATCTCTAATTTGTGTCACTGAAATGGCACCATGGCTCAAGAAAATCACTTTTATTGGCATTTATTAGATTAATTCACAGTGTTTAAAAAAAGGTCAGAGTGATTTAGCATTACTCCACTTATTTACATTTTGTCCGGTAAAATTCAAGTTCAAGATAGTTTTGTGGTTGCAATGATAACAGGCAAAGTGATTCAGTTTAATAAGTGGAATGGCTGGTCTTTGGCCATAAATCTAATTTTTATAAATAAATTACAGCTGGAAGCCTCTTAAATGAGTTATTGTGTATTTCTCATAAATAGCATTCACATTCTGATTCAAGCAGTGAAATGTGATAGATGCTGCTGTGGACCTGCGTAGCCTCAATAACTACAAATGCTAATATATTTCCTTTTATTTATTTATTTTTTTAAATTATCATTGTAGTTTTTATTATTTATTTATTTTGCAGTGATCAGTCTACTTTCATCAAAAAAGATGACTTGCTGTTGTGGACCAGCTTGACTCCAAGTTCGTCATCAGACATAAAGCAACAACAAACTTTAACAGTACTTTGCTTTTTTAAATCTGTGAAATGTAATTTAGCAGCTACTATAATAACCCATGAATGTCATTGCTAATGTAATACTTTCATAGTCCCATGGCTATTAATGCCCCAAACCCACACCCAAAAGCAAAATTATGGGATCAAATATGATGTTTTATGACATTACTGTGGAAAACTCAAATAAACCCTTGTATTAAACCAATACAAGGGTGCTAATTATCATACAATAATTGTAATTTTTAATGAAAAAGCTGTTTTCCTGTTGCTGTCATAATGTATTTGTTTTTTACTTTTTAGTATTTTGTGGGAGTTTGCATGAAATTTATGATGAACTAATATCTTCTCAAGGACTGCCAGCCTTAATTCTGTACAAACTGTGCATACATTTTATCAGCTGTACTGGTAAAACAAAATTTTTGTTCACTAGTGCTACTAGTAAACTCAAAATAGCTCACTAGTAGTACTAGTAGACTGGTTTTAGTCTACTAGTTGCTCTAGGAAAGCCAGAAGATTCACTAGTAGTACTAGTAGACCTAATGTAAATGAAGTAGGAGGGATTACAACCAAATCCAGCTCCCTGATTGGTTGTAATATTTTCAAAAGCAATGGGAAGCCTGAATTTTCTTTTCCCCGCCCCCTTATTTGCATATAAGGCTTACAAGTAGTATTAGTGAACATTTTTAAGTCTACTAGTAGTACTGGTGACACTTTTTGATTCACTAGTAGAGTCTACTCGTGCAGTAGTTGATCAAAGTTGAGTTCGTATACTCCAAATTTGAGTACTAGTAGAGCTGTAGAGCGGTTGATATCACCGATAATAATTCTATGCTCATACGGCTTTCCGTCGCTCATGGGCACCACGTTGGGCACCACATTGACTGCCCCTGAGGTAGATGCTGATGCTAACAGTTATTGTGTGTTTTATGCAGCTTTTAGTGTGTCCTCTAATCCTGTTTGTGCACATGGAAATCCATAATTAAGGTGTCCTTCACACTGATCTCAAGGTTTGGTACCTAATAATGATAATTTCATCATTTAAAATCACACCTATGAAAAATATTAAGATCTGGTCCTCAGTTTGCTGTCATCATTCACTGTCATGAGTGAAGGTCAAATGTTGTGTTTCATCCCAGTGAAGTGCTTCATAGAAACACAAAGAGAGGTGAAATATGTTTGCTCCGCAGCTAAAACTTCTCAGATGTAGAGTTCTGTTTTGTCAGTGCGAGTCTATATGCAAACCTCAGAGGAAGACAGAGCCGCCCTGTACCAAAACCAAATATCAATAAATATAGAAACAGCTCTGGCCTAGGGACGTCATTAAAAAGAATAGCATGTCTAGACCTCATAAGAGCCAAACATATTGTTATTTGGAAAGCAGCAGGAGTTATTGCCTGTGAGCACTAAGATGACATCCATCAATTTAGAGCTTTATTGGAAAATGCAGATAGGCTGCTCGGGAGATGTAAATGATTTACTTAGCATAAAGTTTTGCTTGAACAGGCAGGGAGATAGCGTAGTTAGAGAGGGCAGAGGAGTATGAGTGTGACAAAGGCTAAAGCTGATTTCCTCGAGCCTGGGAGAATCGCCGTGTGTGCATGAATAAGAAGGCCGGACCTGCACCGGCGTGGATTATTCTGCTTCAAATATCAGTAGACTTAAGGGTTGTCAAACGGCATGCATGTGTAATGAGCTTGTTGTACATGATTCCTTTTTGTCACTTGAGCCCAAATGTCACATCTTCTAAGATTTGGGCTGATTGTTTCTCACTGAGTGCACAAATTGTCTTTTTTATTCTCTCAGCCTTCTTAAATTGAACGTTCAGGCCAATTTAACTAAACCTCTTCACATTTTAAATTCTTTTCATTCAATTTTTTTTCCCGATATGATGGAAAATGAAAACTTTCTCTGTAATGAGGACAGTTTATACAATAGAAATCAGAGAGCAGACAAGCCGCTATTAACGTCACCACTGCCCGTCAGAGCAAAGTGGCACAATGCAATGTGCGCCCGCCACCACGACCAGCATAAATCAGAAAGAACATGAAAGTAATTTAGAGTTTGAAGTTTGTAAAATTCCTCACTAAATATTTGAAATGCTGCAGCTTCAAAGCAGAGAGCATTTGCATGCAGTTGTGTATCACGCTGACATGTTGGCCTCATCTTTCAGTAAATCTCAAATCTACATTTATTCAAATGTGCTCAGTGCGCTGAAGGTTGACACTGCATAATCCATCAAAATGTTCCATTTGAAGAGAGGAGCTGGAATTATTTGAATCATCAGAAAGAAAGCAGCCTCATGCTGCTGTAGTCAAGGCGGCGAGATATTTGAGCTGAAGCTGTGAGAGTTTTGTGCTGCAGAGAACAAAAAGACCAAAAATCTACAAATATGTACGTCTGTAGATCACTGCCGGGACGAACTGGAGACTCTGTTTTTACCGGCATGACCCTGCTTTTTAAATGGGCCTCGTAAAGCAGAAATATTGCAATGTATGAAAGCAAGAAAGCTATTTTAAATGAAAGGGAACCGGTTAGGGCTGAACGACATGGACAAAATTTCATATCTCGATATTCATGCCAGATATCTCGATGTCGATACGATACAATAAAATGATACGGTGAAAACAAAGCATTTTCAGAAAAATAAAAACGGTTTGAAAATAAAAAAGGTTTGTGGTTGGCTGGCCTTAGCGGTGCATTCAAGGGCCATCGTAAAAATGAAATTTGTTGTGACTTCCAGAGCTGTACATGCAAGGCGAGCGCGGGGGAAATCTATATCGTTTATATCGTTGCTTTTTCAGTATTAATATCTTGAATGTTCATATCTCGATATAGCTACGATAATTATATATCTTTCAGCCCTAGAATCGGTCCATAGAAGTGACTGCTATAAGCTGTGATTCTTTAATTGAAAGAGATGTACAGAAATGTGTCATTTTTTGTTCAGTCTGACCCAGAATAGTTGATCATTTTTACGGCTTAAAACAGCAAGCTTATGCTTCACAACACTGAGGGACTCTCAATAACAAAAGCTTTAGACGCATGAGTTGATTTTTCCCTATAAAACATCAAACCATTCAGTACAGTGCCCACTGTCGGTATTTTCAGTTTTGCATGTAAGAAGCTTTCACGTATTACAGCCTCTATATCTTTATATTTGCTCTGCTGCATTTGTGCCTGTGAGTCAGTGCACAGGGACGAGGAAACCCCTGCAGCAAGCACCCCAATCCGTAACTCTGTTCACGCTGCAGGTTCAAGATGTCTTATTTAGGCTTCTGTCTTTGCTTCCACTCTGAACATCAGTGTCTGAGTTGGGATGGGGGGGATCAAGTTGAGCCCTCATATACTCTGGTAGCCTTAAAGACATAATTTTGGTGCATCCAAAGCTGTATCAAACCATGAAATGACAGATATTACATATTTAATGTGAATGTCTGGAGGTGTAATGATGATGGAGATTTGTTGTGGTGCTTTTGCGTAAATGCACTGTGAATAGGGCTTATGATGTAGAGATTGGGTGAGATATTACACTTGTACTTTGTCAGCAACATAAGGGAGTGACACTTGTACTGAAAATCAATAAATTATAAACTCCAAGCCTTTCAGCATTGTGCATATTAAATCTAAATGTCATACCTTATTATGTTGCCTTGAGAAAAATCAGAAAAAAATCCACCCCATCCTCTTAAAATGGCTTTAAAAGGAAAACCAAACTTTGAAAATCCTGTTTTGAAATCTGCAGAGGGAATATAAATTTAAAAAATATAAACATAAAAAACCCTGGTTATACAGCTATGTTATGTGTTCAGAGTCAGCTTGAAAAATTACATTTAGGTGAACAAAATAAAATGTAATCATCATGTACACCAATCTAATTTCAAGAAAAAAAATGTCTAAAAACTTGAATAATCACAGTATTATGTTTATTAATTCTGTGAGCTGACAGGGTTAAAAGCACTTTATTTTTTAAAATCTTAATCAATTTATAAATATATTGGTTTATACATTTTACATTTACATTATGTATTTTTTAAGAGGTCATATCCTGCTTTTTTTAGCCCTTTATTGTGTTTAATGTGTCTCCTCTGTGTGATTGAGCACTTCTTTAAACAAAATAAAAAGTCCACAGCATTAAGACCTCTCCCCTCTCCATCCTCTGAGATGACAGGAGCTGCCTGAAACAGCTTGTTCTTCTACTCCCTCAAATAAACCTACCAGTGTGATGTCCTACCGTTGTTTCATCATCATCAACATACTCCAAATGTTGCAGTTAAATATATCCCATGTTACAACAGGAAGTTTGTGCTTTGAGGAGTAAAGACAAATGGTTTGAGACAGCAAATATTAAAAATCATAGTCATTTTCCTCACCATATATTCCATGTCAAGATTATTAAAGCATACAGTGCTAATCTTTCATCATTTTTCGACAGTTTGCTCTTGTATTTTGTCTGAATGTAATTTCACTCCCTTCCCCCCCACACAAAGCATTTCTTATCCCGACTGGAGACCAATCTGGTGGACACAAGGGCTGATCATTGCCCCAAAATCCTGAGCTTTATTCCACTAAACCTGAGGTATAATGTGGCCACGTCATCCTTGTTTTTTTCTGTTTGTTTCCCTTAGTGAAAAATGTTTGGACACCCCTAATGTAATAGTCAAACACACCATAAAATGGCACTTTTAAGGTCACTTTCACACCTAAAATTTGGCAGACTCAGTTGGTGAAATTGCAACATTTTTTTCATTTTTCTCTTGTTTTGCTTTGCCTTCACTCGGCACCAAATCAGGTTTAGTTTAGTTTAGTTTGGTTGAGGACTTTATTTCATTCTGTCATTGAATTAAACATTCAATACAAGCAACAAAAAGATCTCAAAAGTGAATGAAAAGGAGCAGAAACAAGAAAAATCTTCTTGTCCCTCTCTCACAAGATATCAATTATCTAAACACATAATACAAATTAATAAGAGCTTTTACATTTCATTATTTCATTATTTCTTATTTTCAGAAACAACCAATAAAGCAAACAAACAAAAAAGACCACATGTTAATTCACATTTTCCCACAAAACAAACATAGCAAGACTTAGATTACGACATTTAACTGTATTTACTCAACATACTGGCTTTGATACTTTTTTTACAGACAAAATTTGGTTGAGCTTCTTTGTTTTCGCAGCTCTCCTTCAGTTTAGTTCTGAATCTTTTTTTTTTTTAATATTTCATATCCTTTTAATTATAACAACTTTCTCTTTTTTTAAATCGGTTCTGGATGTTGACTGGTAAAATTTTCGGACCCAAACCTGCCAAATGTTGTGTAATCTAGCCTCCCACCACTAGTTGGGGCTGTAGCTGCAGTCTTTCTTCCTGCTGTAAGGTTGTTGTTGCTGTATGAGTCTGAAATACACAACCAGCTTCCAGTAAGGACTTGTTGTTTAGCTTGAAGCAATTTGGAAGTATTTTGTGTCATGAAGTAAAGATAAACGCTGCTTTTCTGTTGTGATGTTGGACCAAATCTAAGCCATAATTCACTCACTTTGGTTCTCCTGCCTTGTTTTGTTTTGGATTGCTCTCACACCATCCCAAATGAACTAAACTTTCCAAAATAACGAACAGGAGTTTGTTTGCTGCAGACCAAACCTAAGTGGCTTTTTTTTTTTTTCTGGGAGGAAGCTTGATTTATCTGTCACATACAAAACATTACATTCTGACCATCATTGGCGTTATTTTTTAGATTTTTGGTTCAGGCAAACCTGTGAAATCATTTTCTCATTGCTGAATCTTTGCTAAAAGAGGAGTTAACTGATCTTCCCCTTTTGAATAACTCTGGTGTATAAATGTGAACACAGAGATAAAACCTTCTTTTATTTTCCTACTTTGCTTATAACCTCCAAGATTCACTCTTATATTCAATTAAAGAGGTGGTTTGAGTTTCCTAGCTGAGCAAATTTCTTACTC
Source organism: Cetoscarus ocellatus (assembly GCA_037902135.1). Classification (NCBI taxonomy): domain Eukaryota; kingdom Metazoa; phylum Chordata; class Actinopteri; order Labriformes; family Labridae; genus Cetoscarus; species Cetoscarus ocellatus. The sequence continues at coordinate 664,260 of JBAMNC010001373.1, forward strand.
GTGTCCACTCTTTATCTGTCGTAGTGAAAACATGTGCGATGCTGAGCACGGAGGAGAACAAAGATGATGCTTTTCAACAGATGTCTTTTCAGTGATTTCAGTCAAGGTTGCCGTTGGGTCCAACATCTTTCTATGCGATGCTTTCACTCACACACATCCATCCCGGCTCTCCTCTTCAGGTGTATGAGCGAGCTGGAAAACAGTTTTTTTTTCCTTCTCTTTGTCCAATCTCAAGGTTGGAATTTGTTGAAGGGACTCTTGTGTAAAAAATGAATTTTCTGTATTCTGCTGTTCCCTGGCTAAGGTCAGAGCTGTCCCTTTAATCTCAGTCACATGTCTGCAGCGCTGAATCGATCAAATCTCAGTTTTTTGTTGATTACATTCAACTTCTATGGTGTTGACTCAGAAACAAATATCAGCCTCTGCCAGCATGCGAAGACCTTCTGGGTTTTTTTAACCGTGGTACAACCTTGTGTTTTCATTATCAGCTGATTGAACAGAGAACATCCCTGCACCAAATCTAATTGGACTTAATGAAGCAGAAAAAAACATTTTATTTGGTTTAGTCTTTGACATCAGGCAATTTAGCTCTGTCAATTTAACAGTCTTTATCTGCAGAACCTTGATTACAACTGGAGACACTCCAGCTTTTTGGGGAAAGTTTGACATTTTGAGCTTATTTGCTGTAAGCTGAGAGTTTGATGAAGAAAAGCGACGACTCTCCAGTGATTGGTCAGCTGTCCTACCACAAGAAGAGAGGATGGTTTTCCAGTGTGGACTGATAATGATGTTGGCCTTGAGGCTGTTGTTTCTTAGCAGCTGTCTTTTTAATCACACAACAGCACTTTAAAATCAGAGCAATATTAGATGTATTTTTTAAAATTTTAGATTAAACTCTTGTATGATGGTGTTTGAGTCTTTCGAGCCTCAGGCCATCAAACTGTACAACTCCTCACTCAGGGGGAGAGGGAGTAACAGGAAGACTGAGGACAGGAAGGAGCAGTAGCCAACCAGTTGCCATAATTTATTTATATTTTTATTTATATCTATCTTATTGATATATCTTTTTATCTGATTTATAATGCTGCTGCTGGGATCTTAATTTCCTGGAGGGAATCGTACAAAGGGATTAATAAAGTTCTATCTAATCTAAATGTTATCTAATCAGAAACTGTGTCCCTGGCATTTATCCATCATGCTATCATAAAAACCCATATATTTTCAGTCCTGGGAACAAGGAAGTGCTAAATGCTAACTCACTTTTGCGTTTTTGGACTCATTCCTGCACCACTCTGTGGTAATATAGCGGTGCAGGGATGGTGTATTTTTGTAGGCCAACGCAGAAGTTTGTCTGGTTCGCTCAACTCCAAGCCCACTACACCTCTGTGTTTTGGATCAGCTCTGTAGTGAACATTGTGCTGCTGTATTTTATTCTATTTTATTTACTTTTCTTGGTTATTATTTATTAAATATTTTTCTATTAATTATTATTTCAAGATTCTGTGATTCAAATATTAATAACCCATATTCAAGCTAATAACTTCCTACACGTATTCAGCATAACTTCCTGTATTTATTTCAAATCCTAAAACACATCTATTTTGTCTACATACTTATTTTATGATTACTTATTTAACTATTGTAACCTCTGCTGTTCATACTTCTTTCATGGTTTCTCATCATTTTAGTGCTGTTTTTTTCCATCTTTTCATGTTTTTATATACTCCCTTTTTTATTATTTTTTTCTCTTTTATCAGTCATCTATCTACCCTATTGTTTTCCATCTTCCTGATGTGATGTCTTCAACTGTCATCTATTTATTTATGTATCTATAAATCTATCATCAATATATTGTCTTATCGTCTTCTTATCATTATATATAAAAAATAAAGACCTTCTTTTCTAATGTTACTCATATGTACATGTTGACATCAGTTGTTTCCAGTTCACCGTTTTCTTTCTTTTTGTTGTTTTATTTTAAGTGCACCTCTGTGCCTTTTCCTTATACTCTTTTGGTCTCTGTTTGACCTGATTGTTGATTTATTGTCTCCAGAGTCTTGCCTTTTTCTGTCTTTGTTTTGTCTGTTGAAGCGCTTTGTAAACATCTGGTTTTTAAGGTACTATATAAATAAATAAAAAGTTATCCCAGAAAGAAAAGCTGCAGCAATGCCAGTTTTCCCAGTATAACTCAGTCTCACGGCTCAAAGAGGAAAGTCGTATTTTGAAAGAAAGTTCCTGGCAGTATCATCCACGAGGTAAAAATACAAATCTGCTGAACTGAATCACAATAATCCTGCAGAATCTGAACAGGTTTGATTGAAGCAGCATTTATTTTGACAGGATTGTTTTTCCATCCTCATATACAGTAGGTGTCACTCCTGCGGGATGAAGAGACGTTTGTTTTCCTCTCTGTCTTGATAACTTGTTGATTAGCAGCACAGGCAGATGAGACGAACGTGGGGGGACCTTTCATGGTTACCTGGGTGACACATTGAGCCCATGGCTGACAAACTGTTGACTGACAGCTGGCAGGCCTCAGGGAAGCACCTGTCTCTCAAAGTGTAATGTAAGTGTTAGTGACATTATTAGGGAAACGCTGTCACCTCGTGCTCCTGCAGCGTGTTAAGTTTGAAATGATATACCCACGGTAAACAAACTATTAGTGTGATGGCTGACATGTTTTGTCCGGCGATTATGCATAATTATGTTTAATAATTCGCTCGACACACAAGCAGACAAACCAACTGCGTGTTTGTTTTCGTCTGCAGCCATCGCTCTTGTGTTGAGTAGGTCACCTCCGAATATTCATCACCTCTTATGTCATCAACACAGACGCAATTTGCGGAAAAACATCTCACTCTTCACGTCGCGTATTTCCAGCATGGAGCGACATGGCCATCAGGCAGCAACAATGGCATAATTATGGAGTATTAAACCGTCACAATGACACATCAGTCAGACGAGATATGCAAAATGACCGCAAGGCCTACTCGCTTTACCCTTAGTCGTGTCAGAGCGGCCTGAAAAATGGAGGTTTGTTTGCTGCTGGATCATAATTACAATCGCTATTTACGAGAGCCATCAAGCCTTCAGTCAAGAGTTGTTGCATTTGAAGGTGACTCTGGGACGCGGACACAGTGAAACAAGGCTTTCAGACAAGCTGTCTCCCCTCACCCAGCCTTTTAAATCATCATCACTCTAGCCGGCTGTATGATCGTTCACATGATATATCACCTGTTAGAGCGCCAGCGGACGCACCACCAGCAGACAGTGACAATGAGTCTGGCAGCCTCGTTTCAGCAGCCGTTTGATGCTTCTGTTTCCCGTTATTAAGCTATCGCTTCCAGGCTGTTGTGTTAAGCGTCACTTAAACTGCCAGTTAGGTTTAGGAGATGTTTCCTCCGGCTCTTTTCTCTTTTTTTGAGGTCCTTCTTGTTGTCTCGGTGATGTGGCCAGTTGAATTTTTCATGGCTTCAATCAGCTTGAAGCAGCTTGTTAGGCTGCAGAATCTGACAGTGCTTTGATTCTGCTGTCCATCCACATGTCACTCAGCTGAAGCTCGGCTGTCTACATTTCCACGGGCTCAGGAAAAGCAGCTGCTGGTCATATTCAAAGGAAAAAACCTGCGGCTTGTTTCTGCTTACGCCCGCCGTTCCTGCTGTTCTGCTTGTGATAATATGACAAAGACCCTGATAGACAGAATCCACAGCAGCATTCAGGGGGAAATCACATCAACAATCACTCTATCTTTTTGTCAGGCTCTTTTTGTTCGGCATAACACTTGACAGGAAATGAGAGAAGGGAGGAGGGATGACATGCAACAAAAGTCCTGTTTGGATTTGTTACAGTGGCACAATCAGCATCTTCTGACCACCACCCCGTAATGATAGCACACGTACACTCAAATAAACTGAGGATTTATTACATTTTACAGTATCTTATTGATTAAACCATGTTTTGGAACTCTCTGTATGTAGGTATTTTCTATTTATTCGACTATCAAACTTCACGATCCTGAGCTTTGTACTAAGTTTATGAAAACAGTACAGAATCATGGATTCATCTTTTTTGTCATCATTGAAAATGTATTTTTTTGGTATGTGTGTTTCAAAGAGAATTTAAAATATCAGCGGCATAATTTACAGCAGGAGTGGACAACTGGTGGCCCTTCACCTCACTCAATGAGGCCCACCAGTCATTTAAAAAAAAAAAACAAATCGGAAATAAATGAATGAATTGAGCTTTAAAACAACAGCTTAATAGGATTCATCATGAGTTACCAGCACTACATACTAGGGCTGCCACAGACAGCGATTATTTTTTGTGATTCGTCGACTAATCGGATCATGCATGGATTGCGGCTTACTGCACCAACATGCAGCTGCTCTTGTATAACCATCAGTAGCTTCCAGCTTGAAGCGTTTAAGGTATGTGCAAACTAAAAATAAAGACAATAAGATGGTTGTTCATTCAACTTTTAATGAACTTTGCAGCTGTTATAACGTTACAGCAAACACATAACATATGTGTTCTAAGGCTAATGAAGTCATCATCGTTATTGTTAACGTTTACAGCTGTAAGTAAGAAGCTCACTGTTGATGCTAATGTTAGCAGCTAACTAGCCAGTTAGCTTACCAAGACGACTGTCCCTCTTTATCAGCACTTGAATCAGCCACCATCGTACTGCCATGGAAGGCACGTTCTGCCTTGCAGATTTTGCATTGCACATTCCTCTCTTTTGTTTTGGTAAAACGGTCCCAAACTTTCGAACTCCATTGCTAGCTAGCCATGATACTATAACGCTTCCGCTGACATCACGGCTGACCCCGATTACAGCTACAGCGCATGTGTGTCAAGGACAGAAAGGCAGACAAGACAGGGGAGGGTACAGCAGCAGTTTTTTGAGAGAAAAAACAAAGCTTTAAAAAAACAACAACAAACAACGACGTTGATTATTAAATTCGTCGACGTCGTCATGACTAGTCGACTAATCTTGGCAGCCCTACTACATACTGGACAAATTAGGATAGGTGATCAAGTTTTTATATTAACCTTAAAATGCTGTTACATGCTTTGTTTTTTTATAAGTCATTAAAAACCTACTTTGCTATTGTATCTCTAAATATCTGTTATGAGGCACTACAATATAATATATAGTTTTAGTAAAAATATATTTGGAAACAATGGTAAAGGTTATATATTTGTGCTTTAAAAACTAGTAAACATTTATTCTTTTATTGCATTAAAAAGAAGCTTAAATTGGCTTTAGTTATTTGTCATGCTTATTAAATAGTTCATTTTTAATTGTGTTTGAGTTAAAATACATATGTGTTGGTATAATAATTTTTTGAAGCTTTATATTTGCTATTTTTTGTTAACTTCTATATATTTCTTCATTGAGAGTGCCAAAGAATATGCAACAGGCACTCAGGTACTGAAGAACATGCCCACCCCTGATTGGACTTTATTCTTCTTTCTTCTTTTCTTCCCTTTTAAATGTAAAACACTTTTTCACTTTTATTTTGATAGTACCATTGAAGTCTCAGGTCTTCCTCTAACATAATCGCTTCCAGCTTTGTATTTTATCCAGATTGTGCTGATCACACAAACTTTGTCATCCTGACACTGAGTGTTACTCTAAAACAAACCGAGTAACACAATATGCATTTCTCGGTGAGGTGCTATGTCTAAAGAAATCACAGTGCACCAGTTAGAAGCAAACAGTGAAATGTTTGTTTGCCAGCTCTGAACACTGGGAACAGAAACGATCGTCTCGGTGGTAGCGGTGGATCCTGATAGTAACAGGAGAACAGTGTGAGATGCCAGACTTTATATCAAAACAGTTTCTTTTCTCTCGACTGAGGCTGAAACAGGGCTGTAAGGACGTGGACGTACAGCCAGGACTGGAGGATATTTGGTTGATGTCCTTGTTTTCTTCTGTTTTTTCTCTGTTCCTCCTCCTCCTCTTATAACAGTGAGGGCAGGTGTGTTTCCGGCCTCAGCTGGACATTATCCTGGCCCAGATTGTCCTTGGACCCCCATGTCTGCCTCATAACCTTGGCTGTTTCAGCCCTCGACATCGCCGTCTTTACTTTCAAATCCTTCCCACTGATTAATCCCCCTTATTCTGATTCAGATATGATTAAAGACAAAGCATCACAGCATTTTATCGCAGTAATTACTCACTCATTAGCCATATGTTTGACAAGTATGGCCTCCTGGCTTCCAACGCACGTCTATTAATCACAAACAGAAATCTGACAAAAGGAGATAATGAAATATTCACTAGACTAGGGGTGGGCAACTGGTGGCTGAGGGCCCACATAGACCCCTTTCCCACAGGGATGCACTGGGTGGTATGATGGGGATGCTCTTTGAAAGTGTTGTTTACAGACTGTTTAGAGTTTTTATTCAGTTTGTGTGGCTGTTCCTGGTCCGAAAGTTTCACTGCTTTAGACATCCAGTCATATCTTAGATGGGGTAGGGCTTGTCTCTGAGGTTACGATGTTTGTCTGGTGAGAATGAGTGAAGTGAGTTTGGAGGAACATATCGCCCAAGTGTTTGATTTAGGTACGTAAAACAAATAGAAAAATAATGGGATACGCCAACTTTTTTTTTGTCTTTTCATGTCTTTCAACTGTGCGTGCAGTACCAAGGAAGAGAAAGGCAGAGCTCGCCCACCAGTAATTAGCTTAGCTCAGACACTGGGAGTTAATGGGAAGTGTTAGCCTGCCTCCGTCTACAGTCATCAGATAAACTCTTCAGCTATTCTAAACAGTCTTGTGTGCTTGTCGTGACTTGTTTTATGTTACGTTATCTTCTGCTATCATTGTATTTTCTTCTTCTACTCATAAACAGAGGCTTATTTTGTTGACCTACTTCTGTGGTGATTTGTGCTAGAGATGTGACGTTCGCAAACGAGTCAAGTCTTTTGAACAACTCTTTTAAGTGAACAATGAGATCCGATTTGCAGTTGAAAGTGAGCCATTCTTAAATGCAACTTGCCTTCAAAATTAATAATGGCTCACTCACAACTGCAAATTGGTTTTCATTGTTCACTTAAAAGAGCTGTTCAAAAGACTCGACTCGTTCGCGAACATCACATCTCCAGCACAAACCTCAGGTAATATAATAATAGAACATAACGTTACATAACACAGTAAAAAAATGAGTCACGACAAGCACACAGGACTGTTTACAGTTACTGAAGAGTTTATCTGATGACTGTGGGCAGAGGCAGGCTAGGGCTACCCATTGACTCCCAGTGTTTGAGCTAAGGTAATTCGCGGTGGGCGAGCTCTGCCCGTCTCTTCCTTGTTACTGCACGCACAGTCAAAGGAATGGTGTCTATCTGCTTTTCATGGACTCAGGAGTGAGATAAGGCACGGAAATGAAAAAAATGTTGGTGTTTCCCTTGAGAAACACTGCCTGCCATCTAATGATCATTGTCTTACAATGAAAACATTACTTATCAAATTGATAACCAAACATATAATGAGACATTTTCTCTGGTTTTATAAGGAAAAGAAAATCACAATAACAGATCATTTCATAGTGCTGTACTTAAACTATTTCAGCACTCAGATTTTGATAAAATCACATTTTGAAGAAGGATGCTGTCCCAGCCCTGTTATATTTGGATCATTTTGATAAATTAAAAGTAATTATGACTATCTAATAGAGAGTACCTTCCAATCTGTAAAGATTTGGCCCTCTGACAGTGAGAGTGAATAATGTGGCCCTTTTGGTAAGCAAAGTTGCCCGTCCCTGAACTGGACCGAGCTTATTTTATTGATGGATTACATCGCAAGACGTCACAAAGTAGCACAGAGTTTCCTTGATATATGACTGCCCCAAAATGTATTTTGGGTCATCTCTGTGGCCGCCATATTTCCTCACAGACCATCATTATCAGTGTGACCCACTCCTGGAGCTTTTTCCCTCCCGGATGTCAACCCGAGCAGCTCGTTATAACTGAAACAATCTAAACAAATGATCTCACCGGCCACTGAAACATGCTTTTCTTCCTCGCCAAACTAGCCACCCACTCTCCGTCTCTGTCTCCTGTCTTTCCCGGGGCGATCTCCCCCCGGGGCTGCTGGACGAGGCAGGACAGGAGAGGATAAATTACCGCCACGAAGCCTGGGCTATCTCTCATGCTTTCATTTGCACCAGCAATTAATCAGCCATCACTGGAGAGCTCCTGCATGTCAGGCTGAGGATTTTATTAGGGATGTCCTTTATGGGCCTTAATGAGACTTATGTCTTCCTTGAGTATTTCATTTGCCGCACACAGCTCAGCTGCTTGTAACCTTGAGGTGAGCTTTTCCTTTTTTTCACGCTTCACAACAGGAAAGCTTGGCAGGGCTTTGTTACTCACCTTCTCGCCTTGATTCGCTCCTTTTCATCCCGCCGCCTCCCTCCCTGTTACACATCCGCCTGTCTTGCAGTTATCTAATTTTAGGCGCTGATTTGTTTTGTGTGTGTTCTGACGGCCCTCCTGCCACAAGCTTCTTAAAATGCAGCGCTAAGTGAGACGATGAAGACACAGCAGATCACCTTCCTGTTGGTAAAATGCAGAAGGAGACAGTTATGTGTCTCAATAACTGTTTCATCATGATTAAAATGGATTGTTTAGGGCGCCGTCGGTCAAAGCGGGCCTCTTTTTCTTTCTTTCTTTATTAGAATCCCCATTAGCACCAGCCTAATCAGTCACTATTCTCTCTCCAGCCAACACACCTGCAGTCATGCAGACTGAGGCTTTGTTCAGACTGCTGTCAGGCCACATTTGTTTCTCTTTCAGATCTTTAAGCCAGACTGTACACACTGTCATTAGCTCGAGATCAGGTTGGATTTACTGTCCAGACATCTCAGACCTTTCTGCAAACAGTGAAGGCACCATGGCACAGCTTTTAAGAAGAGGAAGTTTGAGGAGCAGATTCATCAATCTTCTTCCAAACAATCCCTGTCAATCTGCAGAGCTTCACTCATGAGCAGGAAAAACCTGTGAAGAGAAGGTCCTCATGCAGCTTTTGCTCTAGGATTTACATGGTCTGTGTGTTTACAGTTGAAATGATGGAAAATATGCTTAAAATCAAATCCCGCTTTAAACTTCATTTGGATACAGTTTGGTGTGCAGAGTGAATGCAAGTCAGCTTGCAGTTTGTTAATCAGAAGAAGTAAGACAGAAGAAGACATACTTTATTTATCCCTCATGCGACATTCAATTCTTTACACTCTGTTGTTACCTCTGCCAAGGTGGTTATGTTTTGCTGGAGTATGTTAGTTTGTTTGTTTGTTAGCAAGATTATGCAAAAACTACTGGACAGATTTTGCTGAAATTTTCAGTAGATGTTGGTAATGGCCCAACTCAGAAATGATTAGATTTCAGTGGTGATACACGTATTTGTCTGGATGCAAAAATTCGCAAAATTTCCAAAAATCCCATAAGTGAACATTTGGTGGAATTTTAAAAAATCTTATTTGTGCCATTTTTAACAGATTTGCTTCCAATTTCACAGAATAATATGGGGTCCATTTCATCTGGATCTGAGCCAGATTGACGTCAATAATTCATATAAAATCAAAATATGTAGAGATGTTCCCAAAACTTGTGTTCATACAGGATAACAACCTCCATGTATGTGCTGAGTTTGGTCTGGATCCTGGCTCTAATCTGGATCTGGTGATCCAGACTTGTATCTTTTACAGGGGTTTTGGAAAAGCCACTGCAGGAACTGAGCTGGTTGGCTGAGGTCTGCGCTCTCTGAGTGCTTTTCTAGTTTAATTATGCTACACACACAGAGGCGGAAATACACAAACAGCCCTTACGATCATGCCTTATTGGAGAGATGTCAGAGTGATGGCTTGCCTCTCCTGAAGAAGCGCTTTCAAGCAGTTTTGGGGTTCAGTGCCTTTCTTAAGGGCACTTCGGCACTGCCCAGGAAGTCAGCTGGCACCTCTCCAGCTACCAAACCAACTTCCAAATATGGTTCAGTTGGGACTTGAACCGGCCACCTTACAGTCCCCAACCCAAAATCAGTTGAATAGTATGTTTGCTCATTCAAAGCCAAGTTTTAATCCAATCAGTGAAAGTGGACATTCAGGCAAAACGTTATGTTACATTTGTATTTTCTGCCAGTATAATAGCCAGTATATGCACCATTTATGGCCAGTATGTATGAAAAAAATATAAGGTTTAAGCATCATAAAAACTTCATATGTGCTGATACCGATAATCAACTTTTTAGGCAATGTCGTTCAGATAATATCGTGCAGCCCTGGTTGTTTTGGAGTTTACAGGAATTCTGGTTCAATAAAATGATCTAATTGACATTAAAACCATTAACCTAACTGACATACAGGTACAAAAAACTGTGGAAACACATTTACCGGGTAAAGAGGGAGATACCTGATAAGTAAGAACATGGAAAACTGTCCTATAGCTAGGGATGTGAATTGATAAGATTTTATTAAGACCAAATCCCTTTTTGATTCCTGGGGAGTTTTGGTTTGGTTGACATGCGTAGGTTTTCAGAGGCAACAATTTCAAACCTCGTTCTTTCCTGATCTTCCCGGCCGTGCAGCATTGATAAATGCCTCAGCATATTGCTCGATTTTACGCCTGTTAATCAAAGTGCAACAAATGTTAGTGCTGAAAATCAAGCCATGATTTTGACCACTTCTGCCTCTTTTTGAAACATTTCTGCTGACTGCCTCCCCATAACATCACTGCTCCAGAATAAACGTTTTTTAATGTTTTCACCTCTGACATTAGTTAATAAGCAAACGTAATATCCAGTGCAGTACCCAGTCAAATGTGGTCTTCTGTCAAACAGTGCTGTCATGTTTATCTTAATATATTCATATAGTCATATACATAACATCATATGTTAATATTGTAAATTCATTGAAATTGTCCATAGTCTCACTTTACTTATTTTATTTATTTCTCCTTCATAAAGAAGTCAATGTAGCTTAAATATTCTGCATGTTGCAACCTGCTTTCTTAATTTTTTATGCTCTTATCCATTTTAATGTCTTTATTTGGTATTCCTACTGCTACACTGTGTATAAGAGCATCTGAAACAACCTCATTTCCCCGTGGGGATAAATATTTCTGATTCTGCTTCCGACTGCCTCTGATGAGAGCTTGGTCTCTTTGATTTGCCAGTTTTGTGGAAAGAATTGATAAGGAAATTGTTAAGGAAAAAGGCTAATGATGTTGAGTCCTTGAGGGAGTTGTTATCTCATCTAATATTTGTTTGCCATTCCCATTCCTAGCTATCATGCAATATTAACAAATCCTTAAAATGATTCCTGGATTTGCATGGGATCACCACCAAAATCGAATTACTACTTCTTCGTGCCATGACCAACATTCCCTGGAAATGTCATTAAAATTTGTGGCAAATTTTTGAGTTCTCTTGCAAACAGAAGGATGAACAAACGGACAAATTCAGGCCAAAACAGAATGAGACACGCCCCCGTACGAACATATATAAGCTGCTAAGTTTGTGAACCACAGGCAGAACTTCTACAGACAGTTCCACGTATATTCATATAATTCTTTCAAGTACTTCATATTGAACTTCTTTATACAAAAACAGCAGGAGCATATGTGATTCCTGGCTACCTGCATCAGTAAATTCAGTTGCAGTTGTTGATTGAGATTGGTTTTAAAGGCAACAGATGGAACATTTTAGCACCCAGGTGGCAATAAGAGTTTTAGGATTTAGGAAATATCTTCTCAACAGCAGGAAGTGTTTTCAAATGACCATCTGGGCTTTATAAAAATCTCCAGGTATTTATTTCTGTGAAAACTGGATGCTAAGCTTTTGGACTTAAATTTGATGGTAGGACATGAGAGGCTGAAACTGAAGCTAGAGGCAACTCCAGCGTTTTTCTCAGTGGAATAAATACATTTTAGATAAAATAATCTTCCTGGTTTGATAAGCAGCTTCCTTGCAGAATAGCAGCGTTGTGTTTTTAGATGACGAGGGAGAAACGGCTCCTCTGTTGCTGTTCTCTGTTTCATCAGAGGATGTTGAAGCTGGCTGCTGCGTCGTCTACAGCAGCTACAATCGCAGGAAAAATGCTGAAGAGTGGGCGTCACCCGGTTAACCCGCAACCACAGAGGCAGCCAGTAAGAGGATATGGAGGCCATCTGGTAGCATTTTTACAGTATGGTGTGGCAGTTTGCCCATGTGTGCTACAGGAAGGGTCGGATGACGGTCATGAAAGAGAGAGTCTCCCAATCCTCTGAGGACACACACATGAATATTCTCCGGCCAATTTTCTAGGGCGGACGTAAGCTGGAGCGGAGTACACGACCTGATCACATCTGCCAAGGGGGCCCGGATCAAACTGGACAACCTTTAGAAACTTCAGTCAGATCTTAGCTCTTTAGCTCTTTAGCTGAATTAGCAGGTAGTGATGAGACCATTTGGGTTGGAGGAGAGTGTTTTTAAATGACATACACTGTCCTCTTTTTTCTTTCTTATTGAACACACCATATGTTTTTAAGCAGGGCTGACACAAGGTTTGGAGCAGATTAGAGGCAAAGACTGAAACCAGGATTCTGAGTGACTATTATTATGTTAATGAAAGAAACAAGGAGTGTTATCAGCAGAAAAAATGGGGCTGGAACTATTATTTAGTTTTAGTTTCATGTAATTTATTTCAAACCAAATAGACAAGACAACTACTAGCCAACAAAATAACAGAGACATTACAACAACAGAAGACAACTACCTTGCTTTGAAATAGGGATGGAAGAAGCAGTGCTTCTCCGAACCAAGTCGTCACAAATAAATAACCAAAACAATAAAATCCAACCCACATTTAAATATCTCTCTTCGACCCTCTTTCCCAAGGGAAACAAAACTGGGAAACAAAGGACATCCCTTCAAATGAACTTCTCGATTCCCCTCTTCCTCACCTTTCTAACACTCCTTTTAAGACTTATATTTGAATTAGTATAGACTTTTACTGGATTTAACCTCATCTTCTAGGAAGAAATTGTATTTATTTATTTCTGTTCATTTATATATTCAAACATTACTAGCATTCAATAAAGGGTTATTAGAAGTGTAAAACACAACTTCAGAAATTCAAGGAAACATAAAAATGCCTTACCCTTTACACTTCATATGTTAGTCGACTAAATTTACAGTAGATTTCGTCGACTAAAATGTTGTGAACTAGACTAAAATTAAAACAATTCAGATGACTAAATTATGACTAAAACTAAAAGATATTTTTGAAAACTTGCCGTCAAAATTAACACCGGTGGGATGTGACACTATTCCTACTTCCCACATAAGAGTTCCGAGGTAAATTGAATAAATTAATGCCGTTTATTGACTGTTGTCAAGTACCTGATACAACCAACTTCAAAAATACTGAAATATCCCTTTAAATGCAAGAGTGTGGAACCAATGGTGCATCCCCTGTATGTACGTATGGATCTCGGACATGGGAAGAGGAAATTATGTCACATCCCAGTTAAATGCTTTCCAGTTTTGTGCTGGCAAAGAAGAACGTCCGACTTCCGAAGAGAAAATTACAACCAAAGCAGACATTCCCAATAATGTATCTCATTTGCAACTCCTACTTTCCAACTTCCAAGCTAAAAAATAAGATCAAAAGTCATCCATGTGGAGGTTAATTGTTCTCCAGTGCCTGCTAGCTTTAAGTATCCTTGAACAAAGCGAATTAGATTTTTACTTCAGCCAAGGAGGTCATGTTTTTGCTGGCGTATGTTTGTTTGTTTGTTAGCAAGATTATGCAAAAACTCCTGGTCGGATTTTGCTGAAATTTTTGGGGGATGGTGGTAATGGTCCAACTGGATTAGGTTTTGGTGGTGATATGTGTATTTGTCTGGATGCAAAAAATTCCCCAAATTTCAAAAAAATACCTAAAGTTAGCATTGTGCGGAATTAAAAACAAAATCATTTCGCTGCCATTTTTTGCAACATATTCACTTCCAGTTTTTTAGGATAATATGGAGTTCATATCTCTATCATCAAGGTAAATTTAATCTGGATCTGATCCAGATTTACAAGGGTTGTGGAAAAGCCAATCCTGGAGCTGAGCTGGTTGGCTGAGGTCTGCGCTCTCTGAGTGCTTTTCTTGTTGGGAAAATGACAGCCCTTCTATACATCAACACTGGCGAGATACAACACAGTGTCCCATCTGTTGATGTGATATATGACTGTGATCATCAACTGGTGACCCCAGGGCCACATAAGGTCTCCCATTGCTTTCCATATGGACCCCAGGATGTTATTTCAAATTCTAAATTGTGAAATGGAAAAAAATCTTTTGGCTTTAGGGCTATCTTTTTAAATACCTGAAAGTTCATGAGTTTGAGACAACTTAATAACACTCCTTAATATGCCTAAGGATCTGATGTAATATGTAAACAGATGTGTTGTTAATAAAAAAGCTCAGCTGTGTCATTTACTGTTCAGATAAAGAGTTTTATTTCTATTCCAAATGGACATTTTAACATAGGTGTTAATGGGACCATGGGGCTTTTGAACCCTGCCTCTAGTGGACACTCAGGAAACTGCACTAGTTTAGGCTTCACCTTGACGTCTGGACATAATTACCTAAATTACTGCCCAGATATTATCACTCTTTATACTGGCTCATACAGAGGCATCAGTAAATATTCCAGTCAGTCCCATAACCAGCTAAATCTTCTCACAGGAGCTTTAAATACTTTTCTTGTAACTTAAACAATATTAGTTTGACCCACTCAACCTCTCCAACCCCAACCCTGGGGGATTTCTCTCATACTATCCTACTGGACCTTCTTGGCACATCTACTCAGAGTCCAGAGTCCAGAAATAACCTCAGAGTTGTATCTGAACTTCAAGTTGCTCGTGGCAGGCAGGCGAGTGCTCGGCTTCAAAGCAGGGCTGCAGTCAGCGCGGGTGTGAGAGTGAATTAGTAAATGAAAAACAGAAGTGTAAAGCGCTTTGTCTCTATAAAGTGCTACACTAGTGCAGCCCCTTTAAGTGTGGTCTTTATAAATTTGTATGATTTATTATATACCATCAGAGAGGCACTTTCTTAGAAATACTGCACAAATTGAAACAGAGATGAAACAATCCTGAGCGGGAAGTACAAGAATCACTCCCACATAGAAGTCGATATATGAATGTTCTTTCACCCCATGATTTCACTCACTGAGCCACTCCGGGGTATGTTTTCCATCTTAGTATACATCCTCTTTAAAATCTTTCATATGTAGAGACATCTTCATCCTCATCCTGTCCAAGGACTCTCTGTTAGTGTCATCCCATTACTGAAAGAGAAGTCCTCCATTTTGCGATGCCATCAAGGTTCAATCATTCACTGGTATTTATTCAATGAGCATCGTTATATAGCACTTTTGACTTCACTACATTTATTTAAAACGGGTTTAATGGCAGCTTGGCAGATGAAGATATCAGTCTCAGTTTTACTATATATTAGCCTTTAACTGTTTAACTCCCAAATCAAGAATCTAGCCATTTTATATATATATGTATTTTTTGTTTTCTCGGTGCACTAATAGCAATAATTAACTAAAAATCAGTCAGAGAGCGCAGACCTCCACCATTCAGCTCAGTTGGCGGTGGCTTTTCCAAAACCCCTGAAACAGATACAAGCCTGGATCACCAGATCCAGATCAGAGCCAGGATCCAGACCAAACTCAGCACATACATGAAGGCTGTTACCCTGTATGAACACACATCACTTAATATTTTGATTTTATATGAATTATTGAATGTCATCAATGTGACTTCCCATTATAAAGTTCAATGTTTTTTGGATTGGATCCAGATGAAATGTACCTTGATGACAGAGACATGGACCCCATATTATCCTGTAACACTGGAAATGTTAAAAAATGGCAGGCACGATTTTTTTTTAATTCTGCCCAATTTTTTTTTTCAAATTTTGGGAATATTTTGCATCCAGGCAAATATACATATCACCACCAAAATCTTATTCTAATTACCAACATCTCCTGAGAATTTCAGCAAATCCATCTAATAGTTTTTGCGTAATCTTGCTAACAAACAAACAAACAAACATACACCGGCAAAAACATAAGATAGAGGTAATAAATCTATTTCATCACTCCAAACAATGATAATAACAAAAAAGTAAAAACTACCAAAAGTAGTGATTCCCAGGAAAATTGTAAAGTATAAAGAAGGACAAATCAAAATATTAGCAGCGTAACGGTTCAGTACTGTTTGATTCTCAAATCACGGTTCAAGTTCGTTACATTTTTGGTGTATTTTCTGGACACACATCACACTTTTCTTCTCCCTCACATAAATTCACACAGTGTGCCTCACAATGTTTTATAATCTATGATATAAAAACACACGACATGCCTCTGCCGGAGCCTATCCCAGCTAACATTGGGTGAGAGGTGGGGTACACCCTGAATCGATTGCCAGCCAATAGCAGGGCCACATAGAGAGACAGACAACCATTCACGCTCATACCTCCATACCTGAGGGAAATTTGGAGTCACCAGTGAACCTAAAGAGCATGTTTTTGGTCTGTGTGAGGAAGCCGGAGTGCCTGGAGAGAACCCACGCATGCACAGGAAGACCGAACCAGCAACCCTTTTGTTGTGAGGCACGTGAACTACCTGCTGCGCCACCACGCTGCCCCTTTGTGGTACAGTTAGACATAAATTCTTTGCTAGCTCATACAGATGAAAGAGGTGGGGGGCCTCCCAGTGGCTGGAAGATGGCTTGCATTTGTCTGGAAGCGGAAAATTGAAGTGGCTGCATCTGTTACTACGATGGCAAATTAAGCTACTGAATAGCCTTTAATTTATCATAGTTACACGATCACCTCATAGCAGTAGAGCTAATCTGCCGAACTAATGGAAAGGACAGGTGTTTATTGAGCTGAAAATATGTTTAGAAGTTCAAACATGAAAAAGAGAAAACTATAATCACTTCAGGATTAACAGCATGATTTAGTCTTATGAAACATCCCACTTTGATCTAATATCTGTTGCCTTCAGGCTTCAAAAACAAGACATTCACCGAGTCTGTGTACTCTCGCCTGAGCAAAATACTGGAGATCATATACAGAATAACATCCAAGCATTATGTAAGACTTGTCTTTTCTCATTATTCTTTTCACCAGGAAAATAAAATGTTTAATTGGAGCCTTAAATGAAAGATGGGACATTTTTGGCTGGTGGCCTGAGTTTACATGGTGTGCATTAGCTTACTGCTCCATGTACGGAGTCCAATTTGAGGTCTAAACATATGTGCATTCTTGTGGACGAAGAACCCATATTCTGCTTTTTTGTGCTTTTTATGCCCCTTAGTGTGTAACATGTCTCCTCGAGAGAGTTGCGTCTTTGATAGGTCAGAATGCAGAGGGTCACGTGGTTCATGCAGCTGCCGAATAGTTCCAAACAAAGCTTGGCGGGTCATTTTTTTTTTTTATTTGTATTTTATTTTAAGCCTTTAAAGGTTTATTCCTGCTCAGTTTATTAATCAGTAAGATACAGCCACTAAAATAAGTTCTACCAAGGGTCAAGGGTCAAAACATGATAATAAACTAAAATATTCTGTTCATCTGAACAGAATCACCCCAAAAACCAACAACAGCATTAAAATTTGATTACATTTTATTATAATAATGATCCGATTGTCTTTCATGTGTAATTTGTCATAAGTTTAAGTCTGAATATTCTGCATTTTAAACATCTGAAGGGAGGAGATGATTGACATTAAGGCCACACTTATCTACTGATGAATGTAATTATGTCCATTATTTTAAATAATATGAATAATAAGGAGTTTTTAGCCCAGTTGCACTCGCAGTCACATGCCTTTTTCAGGTCCATTTCTCGCTGACCGCACACCGGTGTCCAGCTGTGCTCGCTGTCTGACAGCCAGGTGGTTCAGACTTTCAGAGCAGCGGCTTCAGTTAATTAAGGTTACTCTTTGGATCTCATCAATGGCTCATTTGCAGATGAAAAAGAGTCAGAAACTTCCCTTCTTCCTCCTCCAGCAGCCTGATCACAGGGTTTTTGTCTCCGTGTAATGGCTGCCATGTGAAGAGGACCGAGGCGGGCCGGCCGGCTTGCTGCCCGGCGCTCAGATGCATAGATTGATAAAGTTTACTCTGAGAGCTGCAGTAGCTGAAAATCAATATTGAACCAAGACAAGCTATTTACAGTACCTTGATAATGTTTGACAGCGGCTGATCCAGCTCGCTCTGTGTGGTTAGTATGACTGGAAATAACAGCCACGTGTGGACATGCAGAGCTGCAAACAGTCTGTCCATTAATCTCAGTTTAATTGCTCTTTCTGTGATAATAAACTAAAAAAGAAGTCCAAATTTTGTAAAGAAGAAGTCTAAATATCTTTAATTTGAGTTTTTAATATGGTCTTTTGATGCATTTCTTTCTCATAGTGCGAGAGACGCTTGACTGTTCGGACAATAAAACAAGCATTTTGACAGTAAAGCCTTAAATAGTGAGGAAGAAAATCAGGTGTTTTTTATTCTTGTGTTTTTTTATCAGAAAACCAAAGCTAACTCCTGCACTGTGATACAACTGCTGCACAGTAGAAGTCCAGAGAAGGATGTAAAAGAAGGCCTTGTTATATTTCTGTAATAGGAAGAGTACCAGAATCTAAGAAGCTACTTTGAAGACCTCAGTTCACCCTTGAGTCAGATCAAACATTTGTTAAAGGTTTGAAAAAATCCCTCTAAATACCCTACGATATTGCATTTGCAACTTGAGGCCCAGTGACCTTATGGTTTCCAAAGCATATTGCGTTAA
Organism: Cetoscarus ocellatus; assembly: GCA_037902135.1. Lineage (NCBI taxonomy): Eukaryota > Metazoa > Chordata > Actinopteri > Labriformes > Labridae > Cetoscarus > Cetoscarus ocellatus. The sequence continues at coordinate 683,086 of JBAMNC010001373.1, forward strand.
TTTCTAAATCAAAGAGGACATTTTGTAAAACTAAATCCCTCCAAAGGTTCTGAGGATAACGATCTTAAAACAAGGGGCTAACATGAAAAAATTTTCTTGACCTTTAACACATTACCTCCAAAATCGTTCAGTACTGTGTGATACTTATAAAATGTGTTTTGTAAAGTTGTAAGGAAACCTCTCCAAGCATATTTTATTATTGTGCTTGCAAGCAAGAGATGAACTTGAGGCACGCAAACTAGATCTTGCACTTAAAAACTCAGATCTAGGTGAGAGTATTTGTCCAATTTCAAGTTCAGAAAACTCATTAGACTTATTCTAAGTCACGATTGACTGACTTTGCCTGGATTAACACCTTATTTGAAGATCTGAAACTTAAAATAAGATCTGTCTGTAAGAAGTGAAATTATCTGCCAACGAGATGAGCCAAATTTAACTTGAAGAGCGTCTTAAAATGAAGTCTTCTAGTTTTTAAAGCTGAATTTAAGACCCTCACTCAGGAAAACTTTGCTTGTTTCTTTGGCATATATTTTTGTACCATTTCAAGCAATTCAATGGCTTATCTTCACCTTTTATTCCTTGTAGTTAGATATTTATCTGGAATTTTCATGTGAATATGAGTTTAAAGTAAATGCTTTAAATATTTTTGACTTGAAATTAGACAAACACACTTGCCAAGATCTGAGTTTCTGCAGTGTGTGGACCAGGATCATCAACTACATTTGTACAAGGGCCACTATGGGGGGAAAGAGATTTGAAACATATAAATATTTGGTTTAATTAATATGATATTTTTTTAGCTTTTAACTGTAAGATCAGTCCCAAACACCCACTTTGGGCTGGTGCGATTTCTTGGTCATTTTCTGGGGCTGTCACGTTTCCCATCACTGAGTTTGACTTTAATTTACCCGCTCTCCTGGTGAAATGTTTTCTGAATCTGAGTATTCTGAAGGCCTGATGGAAAGCTGTGAAGGGCCTGATGTGGAGCCCGGGCTGCCAGTTGATGATCCTTGCTGTAGAATATATGATCTGTCTGTCTGTGTTTCAGGTTAGAGTTTCAAACAGTTGCCTTGAAATGTTCTTGAGATATCTCAATGACAAGCAAGGGATGAACATGAGGCACAATGATTTTGACCTCTGACATTCGACCTCCTAACTCTATTTAGCTTAGTGCTGATTGGATGGAGACATGTTTGCAAAAATTAAAGATAATCCGTCAAACTCCTTGAGTGACCTAGAATAATGATGGACAGTCCAAAAACATTGTATCTCCAGCCTCAGCTGTTGCCTCTGTGGAGGCCAATGAAGTTGAAACACATCATGTTCTGAACTTTGTTAAATACTCATTTTACCAAGCCAACCTGAATGCATCACGATGTTTCAGACTGGACCTCAAACGCATCACTAAATAGGTGCATTTGTAGTGTAGCTTGTTGTGCTTATCTTATTGGCTTTCATGCTGCTGGTCTCAGCACAAATTACTTCAACACTGGATCAATATTTTTGACTCAAAGGACTGAAAAAGTTTTGGGGATCCTACAACAGTTTAAGAGTTTGACGAGCAGCCGGAGCAGCAGACGATCGGACGAGTGGGCAGCTGATGACAGGGTTAACCTAAAGGTGATCAATATTGGGGACTAAAGACGACTACTTTTATTCAACAGATTGCTTATTTTTAACAAATATTGGCTGATATTGATCAGTGGTCATTCTGCCAGGGCACATTTAATCACATCTAAAATACAACTGCCATGTGATGTCGACTAGTATTTTATATTCATTCTAAACATTGTGATCGACCATATTAGACGTTTAAAACACCAAAATGTTGCCCCAAAAGTGTAAATGATGCTGTAGGAGGAGGGTTAAGAATAGATCTGTAAAACTGATTCTCTTTCAGTTCTTTTTCTGCTTTCTGCAGAATTTAACTCAATAAAAGAAAATAAGAATCTCCTTAGATGGAGCACAGTTCAGTGTGAGCATTCCCTCCATACATCTGACAGTACAGGATATAATATAATCACTTTATTAAATCTTTGATATTAAATCTGGAGCTGCAGTGTAGAACAGGAGAGACCTGCAGAAGAATTTATATCCCCACACAAGCCGTATATTCTATTTATTGTTATGAAGCTGTTAAAATATACCCTTTCCCCGGGAGATTTCCTCCACATGCCCTCACACTCAGACTTTATTTCACAATTAATTATGTGTGGAGAAGTGGGCTGTCGGGCTGCAGGAGTATACAAACCATATACATGTAAATACATAAGTTAATAGGCCTGCAGCTTTTAAGGGCCACAGGGGAAACTAAAGCAGCTGAAAATCAAATGATTTTTTTTGGTTTATCAGAGCCAGGGGAGATTTGCCTTTGCAGAAAATAAGTCTCAGTCTTCTTTTTTTGGCATTTTTAACCCAATTAATTTGTAGTTTGAGGTGTGACAGCAGAGAGAATCACAAGTGGAGGAGCAGAATAATCAAATAACTCCCTCCCTTGGATTTAATAAAGCAGAAAGTGCTAATTTCACCTTTGATTGCGTGTGGTAGTCAATGCCTAAAGAAGGCATATCTAACTTCTCATCATGTGCCCGGTGTGCCGGCTGTTTTGTGCTGCATGGATTATACAGAGGTGCCCTTGGAGGGGAATAAATGAGAGTGAGGAGGAGCACAAAGTGACCCAACTTGATCTGGAATAAACAAAGTAAGGAAATCCCTGCAATGACTTTGAACAGAGAAAAGACCAGAGCTGGTAAAGACTGATAAATGTGGGAAACACTGAGACTGTAGTCAAGAGGTGCACATGTGAAGCTCTGCTTTTTGCCTCAAGCTCCAACTGTCTGCGCCGGTAAAATATTTTACAACAGCAAAATATTCTGCTTTATTTTCGGGAAGTGTTGTTGTGCGTTCATTCTAAGAGTTTGATTCATAAAAATAGTCATGAGAACATTACGTTGATATAATCGGCTTACATGCACAGGAAGAGTGGAGAAATGTTTGGTTTCAATCAAGTCAAAATATAGATTTAGTCTGTACACGTGACAAATGGGAAATACCAGAGAAAAAACAGGAACTCTCAAAAGTTATACAAAGAAGAGTTGAGAAATTGTCTTTTTTAACTAACATTCACATTTACTAACTATTAACACACCAAATAAAGCACATATCAAACACAAAGCAGACTACTCTGATAGCTAAAAAGAGAAAAATAGTGCTAAAATGTAAAAGACTTAGAAGTGCTCCAAAAGCACCATCCTCCACCTAAGTATCTCTGACATCTTGAGCTTGATTTAGTAGAATTGCAGAAAACCAGCCTATCTGGCAAAGATTAAAAAAAAAAAAAAAACATTAAAAAAAATTCCTGGACCTGCATTTTTCTTTTGCTCACTACCAAAATCAAATCACTCCTTTTTTGTGCCTTGAACAACATTCCCTGAAAATGTCGAACTTTTTAATATATTTGCTCACAGATGGACGGACGGACAAACAAGCGCCAGCAAAAGCATAATGTCCTTGGCTGAGGAAACAGAGAGTACAAGACTTTTAATACAGCAGTGCAGAAATCGCCCCCAGTCTCCTCACTCAGTCTGTTTCCACAGCCTGTGCCTCACTTCCTCTGCGGAGAGAACCTCCACGCCGGATATCTGGAAATACGCAGCGAGTCTGTTTCCAGCAGGAGCCGCTTCAGCTCCACGTCAACTCTGATCGACCCAACACAGGAAAACAAGCACTCAGAGTTTCTGAGTCTTTTTTTGAATACAATAGAAATAATGTCAATGCCAACAGCAAATCAACATCAGGCAGGAAATATAACCTGTTCCTCCTCCCGTTGTGTCCTAAACTAGGGTGATCATATGTCCTCTTTTGCTCGGACATGTCCTCCTTTTTGATTGTAAAATTATGTCCGGGGGGATTTTATAAAATTCCCTAAAAAGTCTGGCTTTTGCTCAGCTTGTTCTACAGACGAAGCTGTCACCGGCCTCAGAAAAATTACTGTAAAGGCTGGATTGTCTGAGGGGGAGGGACGGGAAGTGAGCTGACTGAACCAGAGAGACAAACATGAGTCATTTGTCGGTGGTTTATCAGTATTTTCAGTGCAAGTAATGTAAAAATATTGTAAATAATGAAATTAGGCTGGTATAACAACAGTATATACCAGTTGTTATGTTAAAAAGGCACCCTTAATTCTGGGTTTGGCTGAAATAAATAAATTAAGCATTGCTATTTTTTTCAACCTGAAATATGATTATGAATTCAACAATAACAATAACAATAGTAACTTTATTTGCAGAGCACTTTTAAAAATAAAAAGTAACAAGAACAATAACTAATGCACGAAAAGAGCTGAACAACCAAAAGCACAGTTCAAGCAGAGAACCCCCATAAACATCCTCAAATAGCTTATAAACTCAATAAAAATAAGAACCTGTTCACATGTCATAAGAACAAGCTGATTAAAAAACCCGGCAACATAAAATAAGACAACGAGGACCAAAGATAAAGATTAAGAAGCATAAAAACAATAAGAAGCAACAGTCAAGAATATAAGAGATTAAGACAATAAGCAAAAAAAAGCAAAATAAGAAAACAGTAAAAATAAAAAAAACACTTAAAATTAGGTAAAAATTCAGAACAAATAGAACATAAAGGGGCACTTAAACAGTAAAAGAATCAATAAAAGAGCTTTACAGATGAATCAATAGGCATGAAGTAAAGCAATGCTGCAAAAATACAAAACCCAAAACCAGTGAAGTTGTCACGTTGTGTAAATCGTAAATAAAAACAGAATACAATGATTTTTAAATCCCTTTCAACCTATATTCAGTTGAATACACAGCAAAGACAAGATACTTAACGTTCGAACTGGTAAACTGTGTTATTTTTTGCAAATATTAGCTCATTTTGAATTTGATGCCTGCAACATGTTTCAAAAAAGCTGGCACAAGTGGCAAAAAAGACTGAGAAAGTTGAGGAATGCTCATCAAACACTTATTTGGAACATCCCACAGGTGAACAGGCTAATTGAGAACAGGTGGGTGCCATGATTGGGTATAAAAGCAGCTTCCCTGAGATGGTCAGTCATTCACAAACAAGGATGGGGCGAGGGTAACCACTTTGTGAAGAAGTGCGTGAGCAAATTGTCGAACAGTTTAAGAACAACATTTCTCAACGAGCTATTGCAAGGAATTTAGGGATTTCATCATCTACGGTCCGTAATATCATCAAAAGGTTCAGAGAATCTGGAGAAATTACTGCACGTAAGCGGCAAGGCCGAAAACCAACATTGAATGCCCATGACCTTGGATTCCTCAGGCGGTACTGCATCAAAAACCGGCATCACTGTGTAAAGGATATCACCGCATGGGCTCAGGAACACTTCAGAAAACCACTGTCAGTAACTACAGTTCGTCGCTACATCTGTAAGTGCAAGTTAAAACTCTACTATGCAAAGCGAAAGCCATTTATCAACAACACCCAGAAACGCTGCCGGCTTTGCTGGGACCGAGCTCATCTAAGATGGACTGATGCAAAGTGGAAAAGTGTTCTGTGGTCTGACGAGTCCACATTTCAAATAGTTTTTGGTCGTGTGGTCGTCGTGTCCTCCGGACCAAAGAGGAAAAGAACCAGCCGGACTGTTATAGGCGCAAAGTTCAAAAGCCAGCATCTGTGATGGTATGGGGGTGTATTAGTGCCCAAGGCATGGGTAACTTACACATCTGTGAAGGCACCATTAATGCTGAAAGGTACATACAGGTTTTGGAGCAACATATGTTGCCATCCAAGCAGCGTCTTTTTCATGGACGCCCCTGCTTATTTCAGCAAGACAATGCCAAGCCACATTCTGCACGTGTTACAACAGCGTGGCTTCGTAGTAAAAGAGTGCGGGTACTAGACTGGCCTGCCTGTAGTCCAGACCTGTCCCCCATTGAAAATGTGTGGCGCATTATGAAGTGTAAAATACAACAACGGAGAACCCGGACTGTTGAACAACTTAAGCTGTACATCAAGCAAGAATGGGAAAGAATTCCACCCGAAAAGCTTCAAAAATTGGTCTCCTCAGTTCCCAAACTGAGTTTACTGAGTGTTGTTAAAAGGAAAGGTGATGTAACACAGTGGTAAAAATGCCCCTGTGCCAACTTTTTTGCAATGTGTTGCTGCCATTAAATTCTAAGTTGATGATTATTTGCAAAAGAAAATAAAGTTTCTCAATTCGAACATTAAATACCTTGTCTTTGCAGTGTATTCAATTGAATATAAGTTGAAAAGGATTTGCAAATCATTGTATTCTGTTTTTATTTACGATTTACACAACGTGCCAACTTCACTGGTTTTGGGTTTTGTAGAATATAATGAGAGTTATTATATTGCAGTGCCTTATAAAAGATATTTAGAGATACAATCATAGCAAAGTAATTTATTTAATGACTTCATCAAATTAAGGTTTATAGAAATGTTTGATCACCTATCCTAATTTGTGCATTATGTAGTTATGGTTAGTCATGATGAATCATATTCAGCAGTCGTTGTGATGTTTTCTTCATATTTCCAATTTGTTTGTTTTTTTGGAAATGACTGGTGGGCCGCACTGAGTGAGGTGAAGGGCCGCATGTGGCCCCCGGGCCACCAGTTGCCCACCCATGCATTACAGACTGGATGGACAGTAAATCGCTGTCTAACTGGCTCTGTCCAGGTCGTCTCTGTAATCCACTGACGATGAAACTCTGAACAAACCAATCTGAAGAGCTCATTTCCATGATGTGCAGGTTTTTTTTCACAGCCATTTTAAAACTTGTAAAAAGAATTTACATCTTAACTAACACAGGCATTCGTATAAAAGTGAGCCTCAGAGCGCCTTACAAGATTCAGGGGGCAAATAAAGGAGGCAGACTGAGAGACTTTTCAGCACAGCCACCCACCAGCTGCCGGAGCAGAAATAGTAATGTATCATTACGGCAGCGCTGAGGGAAAACACCCTGTGTTTTAGTTCTTTACCGAGGTCATGTGGCAATCGGTGGGTGTGTTCGTGCAGCTCGGGCTCAGAAAAACAGGCTAAATTAGACCTTTATGATGCAGCCACGTCAGCCCTCTGAAACTCACAATGGCAGTTATGGAGATTTTTGTTTTCTGCTTCTTTTCTTTTCACTTGAAGGGAGCCGTGTTTTCTCTGCCATTGATTGTGCCGGCACTGGAAGCTGATGGAGTTGACCCTGAAATAAATTAGATTTGTCTACTTCTTATTTATATCCCATAAATATCATGCAGGGGATTTTTTAGAGGTTTAAATGAGGTGATGAAGTTGGAGTACAGAAAAAAGATCAATGAATCTTTCTGTTTTGCAGCACGTACTCGGCTGCAGGTTCGTCTGGAATGAGCTCTGTGGCAGATGACTCGGTGTTGTGCCCCCACATGATGCAATGCACCGCAAGTCCATATTTTTCTTTGAACTTGAGCTTTCATGGCAGTCTACCAAATATTTTTTTATTGTTTTTTTTGCCTTCTGTTTGTACTGAAGTTTAGCAGTTGCCACAAATACACTGTTTGTAGTTTAAAGAAACATTTCAACAGAGACCTCTTATATGTTAGCTGAAGCACCCTTAACTACATCACAACACCTCTGAAATACTAAAAACAGCAGCATAAACCCCCACAGATAATTATACTTTACAGCAACTTTGGACAATTCTTAATAGTATGGAGCTTTTAAGGAGCAAAAGACAGAAATTAGTTAGACAGATACAAGTAAGTAATGATAAATTAATGTTAACATTGACCAGTGTAATTTTTGTTGACAAATTATTTTTGTCATAGTTTTCATCGACAACCTTTTTCCCCCTGATGAAAACTAGACTATAACAAAAAAAAAAAACAAGTGCACATGGACAAAAACTAAATTAACTGACATTTTCGTCAGCAAATAAAAACTAGACTAAAATGTTTGACAGAAACTTGGTGGTGGGATAAGTAGTGGAGCGATCCAATCAGAGCTCCTCTCTTTCTGAATTGATACATTCATGTAGAGCAGGTTCACTGTTTGTTGTCAGTTCTGGTATTGTAACTGAGATGCTCTGAAATGAAGGTGATTGCAATAAAGGGTTATAAGATCTTTCATTTTATCCAAGTGTAAAACATGACTTCAGAAATTCAAGGAAACATAAAAAATGCCTTACACTTTACACTTCATATTTTAGTCGACTAAATTTACAATAGATTTCATCGACTAAAACAAAACTAAAATTAAAACAGTTCAGATGACTAAATTATGACTTAAACTAAAAGATATGTAAGGCAAAAGACTATAACTAAAACTAATTTAAAAAGTGCTCTTAAAATTAACACTGACACTGACATTATCCAAAAAGAAGAATATATTAACCCGCCGCGTTGAGTTGGAAGAAGCTAAAACTTATCAAAATCAGGGTTGATGAAATCATTCAGAGATTTGTTTGTTGTTGTAGTGGTTGAAATATCAATATCTGAATATCAATATTTAGCCAAAAGATATCTAAATAATAATTTTGGGCCATATAACGCAGCCCTACCTAACAGAATGTCTCAGACATACTGAGGATACAGGTGGATCAGGGGCAGTCAATATATGACTATAAGGCTTTTTGAACATTGTGAACGTACTCTAGTTTCAAATGATTCTGAACATATTTACTGAAGTTAAGGCAAGATATGTGCTCCGTAAGTCTTGCTTTACTTTGTCAGTCAGTAGGTTGATCCAAAGTTTGGTTGACATGGTATTTACAGTATGGCTGCGCCCATAAGTCTGCTTCAAAAATCCTCCCTTTATAATCAAATGGCTTTGTTTTAGCTGAATGTCAATATTCAGCTAAAAGATATCTAAATAAAAGTTTGTCCATATCGCCCAGCCCTGCCTGACAGTATTTTGGCAGTGAAATATGGCTCCACATTAAACTTAAAATTCTCCCATATAGCAAAAGGATTGTGTGCATTAAAATCTGATATTCAGAGGGGACTGAACACTTTACAGCAGGTCTTTACTGTATGCTACATTTTTAGAAAACCAAGCACCCTGAGACTTCTCATCCTAAAATCATTACTATTTTCAGTACAGTGCTATCACTTCTCTAACGAGGATTCATGTCTGATTCAGTCTGAAGTAGGAATCGGGTCCAAAATGTCCAATTTTAATTAAGAGTGTGGAGAATTGAGATGCAGTCAAAGTAAACAGAATAATCTTTTGTTAACTCCCAGTTGGTGCTTCAGTCCTTGGACTCTCACGGGAAACAGCAAACAGTGGCGAACACTGATGATAAAACTTAACGATGTGAGGAGAAATTCATCTTATCAGAGGAGATTGCATGTATGCTGGATGAGGGATTAGAAGACGTTTGTTTCTTCTTTGAGTATAAGTGTAAGGAACCGGTAGCTCGGCAGTGTTTGAATAATTGCGTAATTCGCCACTTTTCTTTCGAAGAATTGTTCTTTTTTTGGTCCATCGAGCACAGTTGATCATCAGTATGTCCTATTTCCTTTTTTCCCTTTTTCTTGGCCTGCGTGTTTCTGACATAGAAATATTTGGCTGCCATGTTGCCTGACAGAGTGCTGATGAATTCCTGGAATGAGTTCCATGAAGTGGCCTGTTTTCCCCGAGTGAGAGCTACTGCTAAATATGCATGGCTGAAAAATAAATGAAGCAGCCGTCTGCGGAGATGTTGATGTTGGTGAGGGACTTGCGTATGATTTGCTAGTCTGTTTTATTTGCCAGTTGTGAAGTTGATGAGGCCGTCATGGAGATTCAAAGCTGTCTCTAGGTGTGTGTCTTTCTTAAAATGGAGGCTGCTTTTGCCCATGGGGCCACTTAGTTATATCTTGGCTGACTTAAGATGGGTTAAGTCTGCAGTCATCATTGGATGAGGCTGTTTCAGATGGTAAGAGGTGATGGACGAGGACAGATTCGTTCTTGTTTCCCTGCCAGGTGAGGTATGAAATGATTGTCTTAAGCTTGTTTCTCTGAATTCTCAAAGCGAATCGAGTGATTCACCAGTAACATTAACGCCTTTTACACCCGCAAAGCTTCTAAAATATACCCACTTATTTTTTGTTAAAGGGATATCCTAAGTTTTTTTCCTTGTGTCTTGGCTCACTCCCGAGTACAAGACAAGCAGATAGACTCCATTCTTCAACTGTGTGTGCAGTAACAAGGAAGAGACAGGCAAAACTCGCCCACCGCTAACTAGCTTATATCAAACACTGGGAGTCAATGGGAAGTGTTAGCCTGTCTCTGGCTACAGTCATCAGATAAATTCGTCAGCAACTCTAAACGGTCCTGTGTGCTTGTTGTGACTTGTTTTTACCATACTATGTTACATTATCTTCTATCATCATATTATCTTCTTCTATTCGTAAACAGAGGTTTTGTTTTTTTTTGACCTACTTATGTGGTGGTTTGCACCATAGATGTGACGTTTGGGAACGAGCTGAGTCTTTTGAACAGCTCTTTTAAGTAAAAGATGAGAACCGATTCGCAGTCCTGAGTGAGCCTTTCGTTTGCGAGAAATTCTTAAATTCAAATTGCCTGCAAATTTGAGTGGCTCGCAAATGAAAAGCTCAGCCACAACTGTGATCAGTTTTCATCATTCAATTGAGAGAGCTGTTCAAAAGACCCGACTCGTTCTTGAACGTACATCTCTAGCACAAACCACCGCAGAAGTAAGTCGACAAAACATATTTGAACCTGATTGACATGTATACAGACTAATCAGTGTTGCTAGCATGAGGAAATGTTTTGGTTTCCCAAATTGGGATTTATTCACGGTTTTTGGATATTTGTGGAGACACAGGAAACAAGGCCTGAAAATGTGGGCACACTAGTTTAGCTGTATTCACACTTACTCTCACAACTGAGCATGGCTACTCTTGATTAAGTTTGTCTTTAAATGCTTTTGATGTGTTAAAACTGGTAGCTAGCTTGATCACTAGCTTGTCAAATATCCTCTTGCTAACAGTTAAAAGCAGTTAGTGATTAATATCGTGGAAAGGAGACTAGTTGTATAAATGGAGAAGGTTAACTATGACAGGAACACATAACAAATAAACTGAAAATATCAATACGAATTGAACATATTGCAGACAGGATGCTGAATTATTAAATCAAAATAAACATCTTGCACAAAACACCTGGAATGTGAGGAGGTTGGAGTCTCCTTTTCTTCACTTGTTTCTTTGTTTTAACTGTTGAAAGTCTCGTCTTTTTATTTGTTAAATGTTTTATTGATTCCCACAAACGCCTCCAAAGAACAACCTCGAGTCACTCAAAACATCAGCACGCTGACGTGATTTATGAGGAAAAGAAAGGAGCACAAAGTTTTACACAAAGCTTTCCATTTACACTCCGTGCTCCCTCTGCAGCTCACAGCTGTCAGGCATGGAGACGCAGATCAAACAGGCTGAAGTTTTTGACAGTGTCGCTGTTAGAGGAGAACTTGAGATCAATTCACATTCACTTCACACCTCAGCCATCATGCTGAGCTCCTACTTTCATTTGATGCACTTAAAGACGTTCAAAGTTTCATTTGAGGTCTCTAAAAGGAAAGAGTTTTCTGTTGTTCACTAATGCTGTGATTTGGATGAGAATGGAAGCCCATGTATGACAAAATAAAGATCATTATTAAAGTTAAGCATTGATGAAACAAACAAACAAAAAAATCATAAATCATAATCAAGGGATAAAGATATCATAAAAACCACATATACTGAGGTCTAAACTGTAAAAAATAAAAACTAAGGGATTAAAAGCCACAATTATTAAATATAAAGCAAGAATAATTGTACAAAAAGTTATTATCACTGGATTCAAGCAGGAAAAATACATAAAAAGTAAAAATAATGTAATAAAGTACTAAAATAAGGAGATAAAACACCGAAGTATGGGATAAAAACATCACAATTATGAGTAAAATGTCAAATTTGTAAAGTTGACATGAAATACAGCCTGTTATGTTCAGGGCTGAAACATGGGGGTTTCATGCATTAAAAATAAACAAACTTATCAGAGTTTTTTTGGCAAAAAACTTAAAAACAATGTCTTTGGACCAGTGGGAACCTTTTTGAAAATCAGTAAATTATTTTATCAGCTTCATATATATTTCATAAATATTTTTATTGGAATATATTTAACATTGACCCTAACATGAAATACTGCCCGTTCTGTTTAGGGCTGAAACATGGGGGTTTACAGGCATAAAAAATAAACAGTATCTGAGTTTTTTTCGACCAGTGTGAACCTCTTTGAACATGACTAAAATATTTGACCTGCCTCTCAAATATTCCAAAAATATTTTTACTGGAATATTTTTAAAAGTGACCTGAATATTTCCATCACAGTTGTCTTCATCCAGCAGTGTCAAAAACAGAAAACAAGCAAGTATTAAAGAAATAGAAGACCACATCTGTGTTTTATGGTTTTATTAAAAATGTATGTTCGTGCTTGTAAGCTCGAGCCATCGCTCAAAGGCCACAACATAATTCTGTTTGTGTTAAAAAGTTTGGATTGTGTTTGTGGCCACTTCAGAGGAACATAATGAAATCTGACCCTAAATGTTGTCTTTGTTTGTAACATCTGACTCGGGTCCAGTATCAGCTCCGACCTCAGAGACCCTCAGATCCGCCTGATAGAAAACATTTCTAAAGCAGCCGTTTTGTTTGAACCGGCAGCACACGCTCCTTTTCATCTGTGCGAGGGAGCAGCTTTTATGTAACTCCGTTATGATGAATGCACTGCAGGGATCAACATACTGCCCAAGAAAAGAACTGCCTTCAATGAAAGTCATAATTATTTTGTTCTGGTCCAACTGCTGCTGTTTCTGTCCATTCAGTACAAAAAACTCGTCAAATAATTAAGAAATAGAGTCACATTTTGGTGTTTTCTTAAGGGTTAGGTTTAGACAAGGTGGCGCAGCAGGTAGTGCACGTGCCTCACAACAAGAGGGTTGATGGTTCAAAGCCTTTCTGTTCTCCCCATGCATGCGTGGGATCTCTCCAGGTTCTCTGGCTTCCTCCCACAGGCCAAAAACATGGTAAATTGGTGACTCCAAATTGTCCTTGAGTGTGAGCATGAATGGTTGCCCGTCTCTCTATGTGGCCCTGCGATTCGCCAGTGACCGGATCAGCGTCTGTCCACCTGTCCTGCCCAGTAGGGCTGAACGATTTCAGGAAAAGATCTAATTGCGATTTTTCTGGCAAATATTGCGATTTCAATTCGATTCACGATTTTCTTTAAATCAAGCTTCAGTGCAATATTCACTATGTTTACAGTCTAGACAACAGTACGGAAATCAATGATCAAAAGCACACAACACACTATTCGCTATCTAATATTAATGATGAATAATCTGTTATCATTATGTAAGGGATACTCATTTGTTCAAACTTGCCCACTTCCTCTGATCTTTTGCACTGTCTTTGTATTGTATTGTTTGCTTTTGTACCTGTTTTATGCACTTTTTGCACTTTTTGTCATGTGACCTTGAGAGTCATGAAAGGCGCCCTTAAATAAAATGTATTATTATTTTTATTACTATTACTTTTACTCCTAAACAGATTCTTTTTATTGTTGACCTGCTTACCAGCACTTCAGTAAATGCAAATTACCTGCAAATGTGTAAAATAGTATGTGTAAAACAGTTGACACAACAGATCCTGGGTCAGTCAGGAGGACTGCAAAAAATTGCAGCTTTGGGGATCACAAAATTGCCTTGTCTGAAATTGCGATTTCAATCTGAAAACGATAAATCGTTCAGCCCTACTGCCCAGTGTCAGCTGGGATAGGCTGCTGCCCCAAACAAGTATAAGTGGTATCGATAATGGATAGATGGAATTGCTGGGATGATAAATCTACTAAATCAATTGATTCCATGTTATTTTATGTGAAAGATTTTTATAATAAATTTTGAAGCTCATTTTGCTCCCTCTGGGCTTCATAAGTTATCGCCCTCCTCCACATTCTTCCAGCAGAAACAGCTGATATTTCCAAAGTTTTCGTAATGATAAGTCCTGACAGTTTCGCTCAGGCCTATTACTGAATTTTTGATTTTTCGGGAACTTTTTTTTTACATCGTATGATGACAATTAAATAACCATAAATGCATCAAGACATAGGATGTGTAATACTTAATAATAAAGTGATGTGTAACAGGAGTGAGGGAGGAATGTATAGTTGTGAGGTAAGTCAGGCAAAATGATTCAAGTAAACACCTGACCTACAACAACAGCATGGGCTGACAGCGGCAGTATCAACTGATATCACTGACGTTATTTTAATAACTTGTTTATTGCTAGTAACAGAAACAGAACACAACAAAAAAAACAGTATTAAACGACTGGTTTGTCAATTAACAATTTAAAAAATAGTTCAGCTATTGATTTTACCACCAATTAATGCAAGTAAAAAATTAATATGACATCATTTGGCCTATTGTTGTTGTTATTTTCACATTTTTTCATGAGACAAAGGTTTATGACTTGTTCAGGGGTCACATAAAAAAGAAAAAAACAGTTAAATGGATGCTCGAGCAGTATGCTCAGATACAGAGTTATAGTCACTACATGGCTACACCCTTTGGCAAAGGCAAATTAATGCTGCAATATAAGAACCAGAACAAAACAATCATGCTGCAGGTGTGAAAACCACCATAGATTTATCATTGGCGTGACAGAAATTACAAAACAGGTAAACATGAACCAACACACACCTAAACCCTTTAAAACATGATACAAACTCCCCCATAAGTAATACAGATTTTTTGAATAATTGAAACAATAAAATAACTTAAATCTGCCAATCAGGGCATTTAAGTAAAAGACACTTCAATTAATACCTTTAAATTATTATTAAGTGTTTTTATGTGTCATCTTGGCAGTTTGTTTTAGATAAGTGGCTTCGCTAAAAGATTTTGAGGTGTGCAGGATGTTGTGAACTGTTTCCAACCTCCGGCAGCGACAGGTTTGAGCAAAACGTGTTCCCCTTCATAACACATGAACAAAAAGAGCCGCTCCATATGAAACCTCCATGAGGATTCTGTTGTGTTCTGGTAATACGGAGCGACGTCAGCGAGATTGAAATATCGTCTGTCTTGCAATCATCTGTGTTTACATATCGCCCTCGTCTGTCTTATTGATTGTTGGACCGTGTCCTCTTCTTCAGCCGACACCAGAACAGACTCTCCTGCAGCTTTAAGCTCGCCTAACGCACCTCCAATCATCTCATCTGATATTCCCCGCCTTCCTTTGGCCCTGGATTATGAATAAAATAATCATTGTTTGCTCAAAGAAATTTCTACCCCACTTCCCTCTGCTGATGATTATCTTGTTTAAAGTATATCAGCTGGAAAATATACTCTGTAATTTGAATGCCAATGAATCCTCCAAATGTGTTTGGGGAGAGACATAATATTGTGAGCGCTTATTGCTTTTTTATCTTTAGAAATGCCTTCACGGTTTTCCATTCAGACGCTCAAGATTGTATGAAATGTGCAATTAGTTGGATCCTCGCACCTGTGAATATGACCTTTATAGTGCCAGAATAGACTTTGACACTTTGCTTGTGTGTTCATTGTTTCCTGATAAACAAAAGGGTCCAAGCATCAGTGTGTGTGCATGTGAGGATGATTTTTGATAATCCATGTCCGTATCATCGTGTGAGGGGCAAAAGGAAGGATCGCTCCAGGGCCTATGACCTGAAGGGGCCCGATAGAATATAATTTGTCAACCTGTAGCAGTTGTCAGTATTAAAAAATACATATTTTAAGTTATACTCCAAGATAATCTTGGTGATATGTAGATTTGGGTACCAGGAACTCCGTCCAGTCTTGAACAGGTTCCAAGTGTCCAAAAGATTCGCCTTTTTGGTCCTAACAGGTACCTAAATATTTAGTTAATTGATTTAACTTCAGGGAGAATACTGCCATCCATGTAAGTTTTATGTATCTTTAAGGACCTGCAGAGTTGACCTTACCCTGACACACCAGATGGACTGTCCAATATGTTTAACTGGTCCATTGAAAGTGTTTAGGAATGGCCAGAGCCTTTTAGAAGCTTATCCAGCAGGTCATTGGACGATCATTCTGTCAATCACTTTCAAAATGTTGTAGACAGGCACTACTGCCATGGTGTAAAAGACAGAAAATGAGCCACATCATAGCTCAAACTCCACCAAAACATGTGAAGATTGGAGAAAAATATCCTTTCTATCTAGAAATGCTTTCATTGAATAAAGAAATGTGGTCCTGATCTGATGAAACTCCTCCTGAAACTGTTAGCTTCTATTGTAATCTCTAGAGCACTACAAATGAAAATATAATGACAATAAATACATTTTATTAATCAATATAAACTAGCAATGTAAAAAAAAAAAAAAAACACAAACATCTAAACACGATGACAGCTCTGTTTTTTTTATCCAGCTCTTGACCCTTTTGGCTGAAGATTTCAGAAAAGCTGATACTTGAGTACATATTTTGAGTATCGCCGATGGTTGTCCTTTTGTCGATTCAATCGTGTTTCAGTAGGCATTTCTACAGGCTTTGTTGCATACTGAACAAGCTTTTTATTCTACAGGTTCTATAAGCAGGTGAGTGCATTCAGTAGGTTGTTTCAGTCATTAGGTTCTGTAAATGCGTTGACATTAGAACAAAAACGTACTTTTAATAGTAATTTTCAAAAGCAGGTATGCCAATACTTTAACTTGAGTAAAAACTTGACGGAACAACTTTAACTTCTCTTGAAGTAATATTTGACCAGCAGTATCTATACTTTCACTCAAGTAATGGAGCTGAGTACTTTGTCCACCACTGTTATGTACAGTTTCCATTCACTGTGCTTCTTGTTGCTCTGTAAGTTTCCTGTCTTTGAACAAATTTGATGCAAGATTTGAAAACTTATTTTATAAAACATAAATGCATAACACTCCCAAAGCCCAGAAGATAATATATTCTTCCATATGTGGTAGTGAGGCCAGCGGATGTCTGTTATTTTTAGGGCCTTATTTATCTTAACTGTAGGATTTTCAGCTTGAAAATATTATAATAAATTCTGATAAAAAGGTATATATATTTATTATTTTGCTAAATTATAGATATTATCTTCTTGTTATTGTCCTTTACTTGTTAAAATTTAGACCTGAAACTGAAAAGCAATATAATGTGGCTCTAATATTGAATTTGTCAGACTCTATTGTAGACTAATTCTATAAGGAATGGTAACAGGTTTAAGTTAGTATTTTTAATTGATTATCCGAAATTAGAAATGTAAATATTGGCTCATAGATTGTGACTTTTTCTTTCTTAAGTAGAACTAAATATGGCGGTTCAGTAGGAATACACTATATTCTGACAGAGGGACAGGACAAAAGGGATTCAACCTCACTTGACAGTGGGCATGTCCTAACGTTGGACCCTAAGAGCACGTAGAGTGCATTGCTCTGATTAACAAAACATGTCCAGCCTTTATTCTGGACAATCTTTAACTTCAGAGGCAGTAAATTTATGTATAGGTTTGTAAACTGAGAGAATCGAGCAGTTTGCAGAAAGACGACCCTCCGGCGATGAGAATAGGATTGATCTGGCTGCCTTAATGCCTGAAGTTGCCCGTCCCTGTTGAGGCTGTGGTTGTAGGTCCCAGTATCCTTCTTAGTTCACCTCTCAGAGGTTTTAATGAAGATTGCTGAGCGAGGGTTCGTCACCTCTCTCTTTTAATCTCACAAAAGCTTGAGCAGATGCTCGAGGCCTCTTATTTGTAAACACATATCCCTCAGCTTTGTGTGTGTGGGGGGAGGGTCTCTGGTTTTAGGCGGGTGTCCGAGGGTCGGCGGATGTGTGAATTGAGCGACTGTCAGGTTTCAGCCTCTCCTGTTACAGCCGACCATCTGTCAGGGGCGCAGGTGGAACTCTTTGGAGCAGCTTTTCTAGAGTTTATCGAAGCTCGGAGAGAGAAAAACACACTGAATGCTCTCTAAATGTAAGAGCTTTTTTTTTTTATTCCCCATGAGCCCACCCGCCCATTAACGACCAGCCGTTAAAATGATCTGCAAAACACTCGGGCAAGCCTCGAGTCCCCATCAGCAATGTTTGGACTGATTTCTTCTCCCCTGAAGGATAATTGATTCTTATTAATATTCAATTGTGCTAACTCTGAGTCGATCAAGTTTCCACATGGTAAGCCTTAAAAATACTGCTCTGTGTTGCAGTTGAAATGAATAATCCATCCCCGGTTGTTCTGGCTCAGATTTCAGGAGCGGGTTTGGACAGATGGTTACAGCCGAGGTTTCAAAGTGATGGAGTAAAACTAACTGCCCGCGCCAACTAGCACTCTTTCATCCCGCCGAGGTTGCACTTAACGAAAGCAGCCCCCTTGTTGCCTAAATGAAAGTGCACAACAAAGCGAATCTGCTGACTGACGCTACTCAGCACATCGGCCCGCTTTTTCTGTGCCGTGCCGAGCCGAGTCGAGCAGCTTTCCGCACTCGACTGCTTCTTCCTGCGGGCCGCTGGAGCCCGCGGTCCTGAGAGGTAAATGGATGAATGAGGGGCTTTATGGAGATGAGGAAGTGTAATGGTACTCTCTCTTCTGTCCCGGCGTCTGGAACAGTGGCTCTCTGTGTCTTTTATCAGACACATGAAAGGAGGACAATAAGCCTCTCTGCTATCAACAATATGGTGTCATTTGAAGCAGATTATCCCTCTGTTGAAGTAGACAAAAATAAAAGAACCAGGAGACAATGGGCAGAGTTTGGAGCCAAGGTTTCTCCTCCCGTGAGGAAATCCTTCGTTCTGCTTTGTCTTATTTCTAAAATTCTCATCTGCCAAAGTGCCCATTCATTGTCATGCATGAACACATTTCACACTTATTACTGTGAGAAATGCCAAATTAGTAGTTTTTTAAGGGCACTTAACTTCATCAACTTCTCTCATTTTAGCTTGGCTGTGGAGGCTCAATGTGGGGGATTCATTGTCTGTGGGTCTTGGTGCTGTTTTAATTCTGGTTCTGACTCTACTTATACATCTTGATCAAATTAATTTTTTCAAGAATAAGAATCTGCCGGACAGTTTTGCTGGCAAGTTGAACGGGAAAGTTCAGGGTTTTTTTAGACCCATGGCACTGATATTTTCGTCAATAAATAAAAACTAGACTAAAATGTTCGACAGAGACTTAGTTTAAAAGTTCACACACACTCTGGGACATAACAAAGAACTGAACTCTCACCAAAAAACAGGGGGTCTCGGATTGCTTCCAAGTGTACCAGAGTTGGGTTTGTGGTGGGTGTGAGGGCAATCCAGACCAAACAAGGTCCAAACAAACCAAAAGGGAGTGAATTGTAGCTTGGATTTGGCCCAATATCACTACAGAAAAGCTAACCTACCGCTCACTGACAGTATAAAGGAGAGTGCAG
This sequence comes from Cetoscarus ocellatus, assembly GCA_037902135.1. Classification (NCBI taxonomy): domain Eukaryota; kingdom Metazoa; phylum Chordata; class Actinopteri; order Labriformes; family Labridae; genus Cetoscarus; species Cetoscarus ocellatus. The sequence continues at coordinate 702,497 of JBAMNC010001373.1, forward strand.
CTAACGTTAGCATTACCAGCACTGCCAGCCTCCATCTTCTTTACAGGTTAACATGTACTCGTGCCATACATAACTCCAGTCAATATGCAAGTGCATCATCCTTTACTTTTCTTGTTGTAACAGTCAAAGTAGTATGATGGGTGCCATGACAAATGGGTTAATTGTTGCCGTGGAAGCAGTGGATGTTTTATCAAAAACTGTGGCATAAAGGAGTAAGAACTGCCATTGAAGGACTCCTTTTTGTTATTGACTACAGTTACTCTCTGCCATCAGCTGTGTGCTCTGTCACTCCTCTTCAACAGTGTGGATTAAATAGACATTTTCAGGTTTGGAGGTGAGAAGCTCAGCACTGCCTACCTCCGATCCTCACTTTTGATTCTTTCCATTATTTGTAGATATACTGAAGTGGGGTGTTTCTCCAATAAAATTAACCGGTCTGTCTTGAGAGTGATCCCAAAATACTTTGTCACAGTTAGTACCAGCAAGGCAACTTAATTCAACTTTATATAGCAGTGTTTATTCATAAACATGCAAACTACTGCAGACTAGACTACAACAGGCAGGAAGGGAATGAAACATAGAATAACTAGAAAAGCACTCAGAGAGCGCAGACCTCCGCCAAGGTGATCCAGATCAGTCCCAAAATTTAATCAGTTCTTCCATATCCCATTTCCAACAATTCCTGAAAATTTCATCCAAATCTGTTCAGAACTTTTCAAGTTATTTTGAACACAAACAAACAGACAGACCGACAGACAGATAAACATAACATAACCTCCTTGGCGGAGGTAATAAATCAAAGTACCAGTAAAACTTAGGAAGAAATAAAATAAGTGAAATGGAAATATTTTCTTCGGAAATACAGCCACACTTAACTTATTTCTAAAGTCCTTGCATTGCTTCATGGATTTAAAAAAATATTGAAAAATGTACTTCATTAAGAAGAAAATGCAGTTTTCTACGATTAAAAAAATGATGAAAGTGGCTTGGATTCCATTTTAGGCCATTAATTGAAGGACTACTGTTTTTTTCTTACATTTGAGTTAAAATTTACAAATATTGACAGAATAACTGATTGTAAAAGGTTTTATTAGGTTCTTCTGTCAAATCATAAGCAGCTGTAACTGTCTGCACATCATTCCCGGCTGTATTCACTGCTCTGTGTTCTGAACAAGGTGTTTACTTGAAGAATTTTCATGGAGGTGTGTCTAGCAGACCACCAAAGACACTGTCATGCTTATATATTATATTTAGATTATAGAGGGAGTAAAGCAAGGTAAATATAATAACACAGGGAACGAATACGACCACTGAACTAAATCTGAACTGGATTACGAGCTGTCCAATTAACAAATTCATCTTATAGTTTTCACTGATCAAACATCACAGACCAAATACAGCTAATATTCTGACATTAATGAGTTCAGTAAGTGTATACTCAATGTTTCTGCTACGCTGCGTGTCAACATATTGGGAGCCAAAAAACTCCAAGCCCCATCATTAGTAGAGCCCTGCGACAGAGTTTGAGACATTAAAAAGATTAAATGTTGCTTGTAAGGAAAAAAAATAATTCAGAGAGTGGGAATTGATGAAGCACTTTCATCCACACTAATTTTTACTGGAAGTTTTGGGTTTATATTTACGGTTCTTTGGCATTTCATCTGTTTGGGTCTGTTCCAGTGACCCTGAGTGCTCTTGTCAGGTTGCATCTGAATTTGTAATTCCCATAAAAAGTGATATGCAGCATGAATCAGACAGATTACAGAACTATTACAGTGAAATTAACTTTGATTTAGTGTGTGCAGCTGGCCGCAGGAGTGAGCAGGTTATCCACAATCAAATAGTTAGTGAAGGTTATTTTGAGGTTTGCCATATTTGTGTTTTCAGTGTGGTTTTTCTGGAAATAAAGAGGGAATATGGATGTTGCCAAAGCTGCAGTTTTTTTGAGCATCAACTTGAGGCTGTCTCAGAAAATTTCAAAATTCTCATTAATGTCCGTACGTGAATGTACCAGAAAAGAAGTATGAAAAGCCTGGTCAACAAAGCTTTTTGGCCCCATTGGCATTTATCTATTTATTTTTTTGGTAATAACTAGGGGTGCAAAAGTCAAGGAATTTCCAAGCAGTAAACTTTCAGTGGGAATAAATGAAATTAACAGGAATGAACCTGGAATTGAAGTTTGGCCCTTAACAGGTATTTAAAATAAAATTGGGAAAATATATTTTAGCATAATCTTGACTATAACAACCAGATTTCATGCAGGTATACTTGAGAATATCTCTGCTATTCCTCAATCACATGCACACTGCCTACTGCAGTGGTGTCAAGAGGGCGCCCCCTACATGCACTGTGCGTTACTTCATCATGTGCACAGATGATTTCTAAAACCCTGGACTATTGAGGCCACATTTTTGAGTAGACTGCATGAAGTGAAGCTGAAATAAAACTTGATAAAGTTCTACTTCAGTGTTGCCTTGGTGGAGGTTTTTGATGCTGAAAGTAGT